>OX387920.1:21724475-22924475 GCA_947578465.1 Thera obeliscata | reverse complement strand
AATAAAATGTGTGTGATATAAAAACTACACTGCGTTTGCTATCTAGAAAATCTCAATAAAATATATAATATAATATTGATTGGAACGTCTTAGGGCTTCTGCATACTATACGTTGGACGCTTTTTAAACGAAAGCGTTTATACGCAATTGATCTAGGTATCACAAGTAATTAGTTTTTCCTTTCACCACACTTGGTTTGAAGAACCTGTTATTCTTATCGTGACACTGGTTCTTTTAAACTCAAATGGGCTCCTTTCGTGCACTAAGAACGGTAGACCCTGTGACTACATAACCAAACCAATTTTGATGAATATGAGGACCAATCGTGAACCTTTCACTTAAAAAAAACAAATCGGTTTGTAAATCATGGATAGCTGTAGTCGAATTCAGAACCTCCTCTTTTTTCAAAATTATTAAAAAGTAAAATATAGTAGGTACCTACTTATTGGAAATGGATTGGAACGAGTTCGAATACGAATAGAGTAGATAGAATACGTAGTAAAGAAAGTACGAAGTACGAATGTGAGAGAGTGAGGGAGAGATTGAGAGAGAGAAGAGTACGAGTAAACGTGAATGCGTTCTAGGGCTTGAGTTGAGACGATTTATTACATTTATTTGTTTGGGTACATACTTTATCATAAATAGCCATACTTATAAACGTTATTTAAATTTAATCATTGCTTAAAGCTAGCCCTGTCACTGTTTGTCATTAACCCAACGGTAAGAGATGGCAATAGTTTAAGCACTGTTTATCTTTTGACATATTTTTATAAGTAAGGCCATAAATCTAAAGGAAACGAAACTTAAAATGAAATTCCTAGGACGTAATTTTGACGTTTAAGGACGCTATTACATTTTTCCCTGTCTCGAATTCGGCTTTCTGCGCCAGCACACAACAGCAAAGTGACCACGAACACATTCAAGCCCATTTACGCTCCATTTTCTGCATTATTCAAATAATCTTGATACTTAATGGTTAGGTAGGCAATTAATTGCAATAACTTTTTTTAATATAAGTCGAATGTGTCTTTAAGCTATTGTTTTACTCACAAATCAAATCAAAACAAAATCATTTTTATTCAGGAATTAAAATACAAAAATACAAAATTTTGTTTAGGCGACTGATCGAAGCAACGCGTGACCCAGACGCCAGCGTCTTGGGGACGCTTCCGTCTGGCACTGATTTGGATCAGTTGAGCTATCTCTATAAATCGTTTGTAACGGTCTGCAGATAGCTCAACTGTTTCTTGTGTATTTTGTACATTTTGTAAATACCTACATGTATTAATTGAAAGTTTTTTGTGTAAATAAATACTTTATTAATTACTAAATAAAATGAAAATAACACACCAAAACCAAGCAAAAGGTTAATGGATTACATTAATGGGGAACTGAGTACGCTCCTACAATAAACTTCCAAAAAATGCTACTAAGCTACATAAGCGGAAGTCCTACTTCCTACTATCCTACTATATATAATTATAAATATACATAATAAACGCGAAAGTTTGTAGGTATGGATGGATGTTTGTTACTCTTTCACGTAAAAACTACTGGACCGATTTGGATGAAATTTGAAATGAATACAGTTAATAACCTGGATTGGAATATAGGTTACTTTTTATCCCAAGAAAATAACAGGAACGGGTTAATCATAACTACCACGCGGGCAAAGCCGCTGTCAGCCACTAGTCCTAAATATAATTATTACGCCTTGCTATTTGCATTTTTTTCTGTTAATATTGTTTAGCTTGTGTGTGAGCTATGATCTCTAAGATCCATTGACCTCGCATAACGAGGGTCAACAAGTTCAAGAAGCAAACAGTTATTGTAGAATTTTACTAAATGCCCCTCCATGTTTTCTTTCCAGAACCGGTCGTCTCTTTTTACGAATTCATATTTAATTTTGCCGTCTCCAGTCCAAACGGCAAATACACACATATTTTTGTCAGTAACTCGTAATTGGCCCTGAATCTGGTAGTACCACTTGCTCCTGCTTTTTTTATTCACTGTGTAAACATCAGATTTATACAACCAAAAGTCAATTTTCTTCTGTTTGATTGCTTCTTCGGGCTCTAAATTGTAAGCTGATGATGGGCATTTCACTTCTACAATGCCATGTATGCATTTGCCGTCCGAAGTAGCTCCCAGAAATGGAAATTCTTTGTCAATGTGCAAGCCACATTCTTGAATATTAACGTTTAACGTCTTTTCTAAATCCCGAAGCGCTATAAGTTTTCGAAATATGACCATTTTCAGTTTGACAGCTGTCATTAAAAATGCAGGTCTTGGTCATACCTATCATTTGGGATGAGAATGAAAATTCCGGGACGAGTAGTTTCAGAGATGTGACCATTTTAAGTTTGACAGCTGTCATTAAAAATGCAGGTCTTGGTGATACCTATCATTTGGGATTGGAACGAGGAGTCCGGGACGAGTAGTTTTCGAGATATGACCATTTCAAGTTTGACAGCTGTCATTAAAAAGGCAGGTCTTGGTCATACCTATCATTTGGGATTGGAACAAGGAGTCCAGGACGAGTAGTTTCCGAGATATGACCGTTTCAAGTTTGACAGCTGTCATTTAAAATGCAGATTTTGGTCATACCTATCATTTGGGATTGGAACGAGGAGTCCAGGACGAGTAGTTTCCGAGATATGACCATTTTAAGTTTGACAGCTGTCATTAAAAATGAAGGTCTTGGTCATACCTATCATTTGGGATTTAAACGAGGAGTCCAGGACGAGTAGTTTTCGAGATATGACCATTTCAAGTTTGACAGCTGTCATTAAAAAGACAGGTCTTGGTCATTCCTAACATTTGGGATAAGAACGAGAAGACCGGGACCAGTAGTTTCCGAGATATGACCGTTTCAAGTTTGACAGCTGTCATAAATGAAGGTCTTGGTCATACCTATCATTTGGGATTGGAACGAGGAGTCCGGGACGAATAGCTTTCGAAATATGACCATTTTAAGTTTGACAACCGTCATTTTAAAATGCAGGTCTTGAAACCTTTAATTAGCTGTTTTAAATTTGACCGCTGTCATTAACAGGTATATTGGTAATATCATCCTCATCAGCCTGGAGAAGTTCACTGCTGGACATAGGCTTCCCCTATACATTTCCAGGAAAAAAATGTAAATTTCTATACATAATCAATGTAAAAACATTTTCATTTTCCTTTCCCAGCCAATGCCATGACATATTTGAAGGTTCGTTCCATGACTTCTTCTGGCTAATAATGATGACTTTTATCATGGTCCAAGAAAGTATCAACTTTATCCAGGCACAGTACCCACACGCACGGTGCATCTTGTGTACTGATGAGAACGACAAGGTTCTTCAAGCAGGCGCCGCAGTGCTTTCTTTAGAACCTTGTCGTATTCATCCTAATTATTTGCAAAAATGTGCGACACCCGTCCTTCCAGGACCGCGTCTGAGCGCGGAATGGTGAACGAAATGTAATGAAGTCTACCTACTATCTACCTACCCTTGGAAAAATGTATGGAGAAATTTTAGTGCGTTTTAAAATTGTCTATTCTCTCAAAGTAATTTATTTGGGTACAAAATAATAACGAAGACGAATAGAAGACTCTGTATGCCACAATTTCGTTCTATTTTCACGTTATAATATTCAGCAGATTTAGCTATTTATGTACCTATCCAGACCCCATTTTTAGCGATTTTTGCTATGGTAAAAACGTATTCATGTGAAAATGTTGTATAGGACTGCCCATTTTTTATTGGCTATCACTATAGATGAACACATCATCTTTAATTTTATACCATGTTATATCTACAGTTATGATTCCTGGTTCCATAAATGGTACCCAAAAACCGTTGGTATTCGTAAGTCCCCCCTTAATATGCACGTGTGTCTATAGCCCGAGCCCTTTCGTAGTTCGGAATACGTAACGGGCCTTGGGGCGGCTGCAAGGTCGACTGTCGGGCGCCATGAAGCCCCGGAAAAGCCGACAGACATTATGATTTAGGTGTGGTGTGACGTGGCGTGACGTGGCGTCGTGTTACAGGGCGTGGCGTGACGTGGCGGTAACATCACGCTTAGAGTAGGACCATAAAACTAGCAGACGCACGGCTCAGTACCATCCATACCTGGTTAGCATACCACCCATTCGCACTAAGCGTTTTGGCTCCACCTTCATTATGTGAACCTCCAGGGAATGGAACTCATTGCCGTCGCCTGTTTTACACTACAATGTGGGCCTCTTCAAGGCCCAGAAAGCAAGGTGAATAGGTGTCTTCTAGACCATCCTGCTCCATCTTCGGCCATCAGGTGAGATTGTAGCCAAAGGATAATAGACCATCCTGTAAAAAAAACAGTAGGTTTCACGTAATCGATAATCGACTGTTGTAATAATTTAGTTAGATAATAATATAAGTTTAAAAACTTGAGAAACCGACTTCATGGCCAAGGCTTTGATGGAATTTCTATGCGACCTATCTAGAAGTAGGTATTTTTTACCTTTCACACAAAAAATATTTTTCAAATCGGCTCTTAAATGAAGAAATTATGCGATAACAAACATAAAAAAAAACAATTAAAACAAAACGGCTATAACGATTTTGATTAAATTTCTATGGGACTAATTAAATATTATTTCTTGTCGACCCGTTGTTAGGTATAAGCAAAGGTAACCGCTCAACATCAGGTGAAGTCTAAGGCAGCTTGTGCCATCATCACACAGTTCATAAAAATGTCAAAGATTGTTCTTGTAGACTTATATTGTCAAGAACTGCAAATAATGTAATCACATTTATGCAAACTGACTTCAAAATAAATATCACACAGTTTAGATGGTTTTATCATGACAAGAATACATATTTTCTGAGCTAGATTACTCAGTTGAGTCCAATTAACTCGGTGAGACTGTTGAGTGACAATGGACTGCAATGGACCAAGTTTTAAGAAGAATGAAAGAGTTTCGGGAAAAAATTGTGTTTACCATTGGTCCTATTGGTAGGTATTGGTATCTTTTTGGAGGTAAGTACCTATTTCCAATCAATAAAATCAAAATTTATATATTTTTATGCCACACAACAATAGGTATATCACATAACAATGACACGAAAATTGGCCGTCACTGAGCATAATATGACCGCCAATTTTTTCGGAAGACCAGCGCTATAGTGGCACTCGCTACTATAGCTGTATTTGAGAGGCGTCTCAGTTCAGTTGGATTGCCTCTGCCTTTTGCGCTGTACCGAGCTCGAAGGTGAGGTGTGGTGAACATAGATGTTTAGTCTCTGTCTGGACCGATAAGTCTGTTGCCTTCTCTATTTATTGACATGAAAGTGACAGTGACCAGAGACTTTTAAGCGAGCCGCTAAAAAGTGTCAAGTATTATGAATAAAATATTTATTTATTTATAATAAGTATGACAAAATGTAATTCTAATCAGAGAAAAATAATTATTTATTAAAATAATTAGAGAAATATTTGCACCGGTATCTGCTAAAATCTTAGACATTGTCTAAGGCTAAAAAAATAGTCGCAGATGCACATCAAATGCACACAATCGCTGTGTATCTACTTTTTTTTCCCGTAAAAAGATTTGTTATAATTTTATAAGAAATCAGATTATTTCACCAAGGAGTTTTGCATAGCTTGATATTAAAGAATTAAAAACAACCGCCAAAATAAAAGTGTACGAGTATAACATAATCAAGCATTGTGTAACTGACGGCAAAGTGATTTGAAAATGGAACGCATTTACAATGCATTGAGTAGCAAATACCTACTACTTACACAGCCTCTTTGCACAGCAGTATAAATATGCTACTTACTGAGCATGTATGATATACTTAGGTAAAAACAAATTGTTATGCGAGTGAAACCGCATGATCAAGTGTATAATGTGAGTGCTACGTGCTACTTACTCGAGCGTTGCAGTGTGAAACCTAGCATTGTGCCGGTCAGTGGGATTGTGTTACTTACAAAGGATATTACCATGGAACTCACTACAGGTACTTATTACCTAACTAACGTGTACTACGTCCAGTGGCGTAGCTAGGTAACCAAATGCCTTGGGGCACAAAAAAACTAGGGCCCCCAACTAAACTATTTAAAAATCGTTTGGTCCGTATTCGTCGTGTTCTGAATTCGAAATTATCTGTGAAAATGTTCCAGAATGCTCCGGAAAGATGTTCGAGACTGGTTGGGAATTCCCTTGTTTGATTTTTAAAAAGTTGCCATTATTAAAGTCGCGCTATTGGAATCTGGTTTATTCCGGTCGTTAGGGCCAATTCATTTCCCATGTGTTTTGTAAATAGTAATTATTTTAGTTAATTTTGTAAGTAGGATGCTACGTACTGTGATTTTTAGCAGCGATGCAAACGCGCGTTTGTTGCGATATACTTTACGACTTTGTTCGTGTGAAGCTAATTCTATTCAAACTTTGAAATGCTTACCTATGACTTATGACAACTCTTGATTTCAATGTTTTTACAAGGCTCTTAGGTAAAGCGTAGGCTTGCCGCTCTGTAGGTTGAAAGATTTCGTGATATATCTAAATATATGGATTCAATGACTTCTCTCAGCTCAATTCCAGCGCCAAATGAGTTTACCAACGGGCCATAAAACCAAGCAAACGTTGTTAATTAAAACGCGCCGACCTACAAACTCCCCTTTGACCAATAACTATTTTTAGTAGTGTCGTATTTGCCTTGATTGAATTTGCTAAGTTCTGGCAGACTAGGTTCCTATGGAATAGGTAATATTTATGTGATATGGAGTGATGAGTATGGATGTGGATTGGTATTTGAGCAGAGGTAGACCAAAACAAAACATGGATGAACAGTGTGAAAGATGACATCCCACTAGCCCAAACTAAGGAAGGGCTGAACCGATTTGGCTTAAAATTGGTGGGGAGGTAGCTTGGAGCCAGGAGTCGGGCATACTATTTATCCAGAAAAAGTAACGGGAACGGGGCGAACGAAGCCTTGGGTGGCCGCTAGTAGATAAGGGTGAATGCAGAGATGACGGCTGACAGAGGGGAATGGAGGAAGACATGGTGTGCCGACCACAAAAAGTGGGATAAGGGCAGCAAGAAGATGAAGTTGAGATAAAGACTGACTGGCCTCTCAGCTCAGTTAGTAGTAGCCTTCTGGGCCGTAGGTCAAGGGCTCGATCTCCACCGAGAACAAATATTTATGTGGTGAACGCAGATGTTTGTTCTCTGCCTGGGTGTTAGGTATATTGTATTTTAAGTATATACATATAAGTATTATATCAGCTATCTGGTCCACATAGTAGAAGTCAAAGCTTTAATTCGGGTCTCTCGAGTGGCTTATACCACAAAACACATTACCCCTGCATTTTGAGATACACCTCAAACTAAGGAATAATAAGCCTAAACCAGCTCATCCCTGATGTGTTTGCAGATTCAAGAACAGACACAGATGGCGCGGCGGGCGGCGATGGCACACTCGACATGGGCAGCAGATCCTCTCTCCACACTGGCCTCAACATGTCAGACGACGAGCATTGGGAGATGAACTATCATGAAGCAGCTATTTATTTAGAGGTATGAGAGGTTTAGGTACCGTGGTGATGCTGACTTCGAGACTAAAATCAAAGTCAAATATTTATTTATTCAGTGGTATCACAAGGATCACTTTGAAACGTCTAAAAGCTAGCTGAGTCTAGGTGCCAGTTTCACGCGACTGTCCTAGAAGAACAGGCAACAAACTACGGCTCGGTTCCTAAAGATATTTTGTGATACAACAGTGTACTTTTTTAGATTGATAACAGCTTTTTTTCGGCATCTCGAAATGCCACTAGGTGTCTCTCTGACATGAGGATTAGAGCTTGTTTTTACTGCACTTTCAGCCCTTCAGAGAATCTCTTGTCTAATCACGAGTGTTATTCCGAGGCTAAAAAAAACCGAGGTTATCCGACAGACCAAAGTAGTCGACATAGCTCAAAGGATTAGTAAGCTGAAGTGGCAGTGGGCCGGTCATGTTTGCCGTAGAACAGACAATCGTTGGAGCAAACGAATACTAGAGTGGAGATCGCGTTTAGGTAAGCGTAGTGTAGGACGCCCTCCTGCAAGATGGGGCGACGATCTGCGAAATATAGCAAGCACTGGAGGAGAAGAGCCGAAGACCGGGCTCAGTGGCGCATCTTGGGAGAGACCTACGTCCTGCAGTGGACTGATATGGGTTGATGATGAATGCTAAAAATAGTTTTGATTAAATCTCTAGGGATCCTCTCAAACTGACCATCATTGTCAAAAGGTTAGCTGGTAGATAATGCTATCTAGCATTAAGTTCGCCTGTGTACAGTAATTTTTAATTTTGTGCAATAAAGAATTTTCTATCTATTCTATTGTTTCAGGAAGGTCTAAACAATGAGAAGTTCGACTCCCACCCGTCAAGTCCGGAAGAGCTACCGGCGTACCTCAGGGTCCACAATCCGTGGTACCACGGCCTGGATCTCTTAGCCTCTTTACTGTTAATCTTGCTGGCGTTCACAGAGGATCCCGCTGTGCCTGCTTTTGAGGTAAATTTTTCTCAATTTATGTAAATGTGGACGTAGACAGTACCCTTAAGCGACGAGCTATGAAGAAAGTATTTAACTTATGTAGTAAAGTGTATAGTATTGAGAAAAATAGATAGGTATGTAAGGATTGTAGCAAGTGAAAATCCGTGGCCCTCGGCTTACCCCTATGGGAAACAAGCATTATTGAATTTGTGTTTGTATGGGATGGAGCGGAGGCTTTTCTAGTTTTTACTATTCACGCGATATGTGTCGCATTCAACCTGCAAATTCTTTTTTTCAAACATGCTCGGTATTTTGAGTATTATTTTTAAAAATGGCTGTGCTAGCCAAATTCATGCGAGCAGCGGCTGGAAAAAATTGTATGTAAGGCCATTACAGTTGTGTTTAGCGGCCAATATAATAGTAAACTCATAACTGTCATGTAATTTAAAAATGGAACGATCTTTTACTCCGAAACATGGCAACCAAAGAGGTAAATTATCTATGGTTTTATTTAAATTTCGAACTGTCTTGCAAAATTAATACTGTTTATGGAAAAAAAAAACAAATGAACACTTCAACGCGAGAAAAAATTGTGTTGTTTGTCGTTCCTTTCTTCCATTTACACGTTCTGCTTCAATCAAATCAATGCTTCTTTAGCTGGCCGCTGCATTAATGTACTATTCAGTAACTATTAATACAAAAGAAGCCTTTAAATTGCCATATGTCAGAGATTGGATGCTGAGGGTTGGTATATGTTGGCTGTATCATACGAATTGTTTCTAGCTTCCAGTTTGGGCACACGGCACTATAGAGTTGATGGCATTGGCCGTGATAGGAGTGGAACTACATCTTAAGCTTAAGTGGATTGGTTGGACTACCATACTCAAACACAAGCGGACCATGTTAAAGGTAAGCATAATAGGTTTGAATCGTCAGTGAATCTAAGTAACCAAATGATACCCGTAGAAAAATCTGTTCGAGAAGATTCAGTTTCTTTAGGTCCGGAAAAAGTGTACCTAAATCTGGGGTGTGTGATTGTGATTAAGACAGAAATGTAATAAATTTCTGGCCTCACAGCTCAGTTCGAAGCCCACCCAAGAAAAACAATGTATCTACTTGTTTCAAATTGAAATTGGTAGATACCTACTTTTGTATTTTATTCTATCGACATCTGCGTGTCTCCTTGACTCAGCGTGAGGCGATAATGTACATCATGTTATGGTACACACTGTTATTACGATGATAGTTAAGCCACATGCACACTGGAGCAATTCAAACTTGATCATTTACTTTTTTGTTCTGGCACTGGATACTTATACCTTGTCCTTGATTCTTTATAGGGCGGAACCGACTTGGATAGGTTAGGTTATGTTAGAACATAAAAATTACGCACAAGGCGAGCGAGCAGAGCGAGCGTGCCGCGGTAGCGGCCGCTGCAGTGCTAGAGAATGTTTTTTTCCCAATAACCTCAAAGGGGCTGACTGTTTAGTACAATTATTAATCGCTAGATAAAAATAATAATAATCGAAATATTAATCTGCGACAGTGTACATGGGCCTTTACAATTTTCCAGCGGAAAAAAGTGGCATCGTTTTAACAGTGCGTACATTAACCGGACTCGACTCGACTCGACTCGATTTGTATCATCGACACGACGAAGAGGAGAAGTACTGTTATGAAACATATAGTAGCTGTGAATTTAGAAAAAGAAAGTGTGGATTTTCCATAATATTTATTTATTCAAACTTGATTCCAGGGTATAACGTTACTAATAATGGTGCTAGAAGCGGTGGTGGTGTTGTGTCGGCAGTCGTCGCACTTCCGCGTGACGCGTGCTCTGCGACCCATCTTCCTCGTGGACACGCGGCATTGCGGCGGCGTGAGGCGGTTCATCCGGCAGATACTGCAGTCATTGCCGCCTATTATTGATATGCTAGGTGAGTGGCTAATATAAATAAGAACAACTATGGATTTTTGACGTGACAACGTCTTATAATTCGATGGAGCCGGCTGCACGCACGAAAAAACATGACTCATGCGTTACCTCGCTCTGAGGCGTTCTATTTAAGGCTTGAAGTGCAAGCGAGAGCGCGGAACGAGCGACAAAGAGGCACGCACGGCCTCCGCGTTCGGCAGCGTTCGACATCTGTCTCTCTCCTACTTGAGTGAGCGATGCGTCCGCGTGGACAGCTGTATGACGTTGTCACGTTCAACTATCGTCAGTAAGCCGACTTTAAAGACAAACGGTTTTTATTAGTTTTAGATTTTTGTTTACCATGATCGCGAAACTCAAAGGTTTTTATAGAATTAGCTGATGGAACTAGCATTTAATTTAGGCAATATATTACAATAATTATTTTTCTTAAATAAAAATTACATTTTATCATACCAGTTTAAATGTTGTGTTATTGTTGTATTGTATGTCTATTTCTGCTGTAAAGCAGCATTGGCAGGGGTAGGTTCTTTGTTTTAAAAACATATACTCAAAAAAAATAAAAAGTAACGGTGATAATCTGACATTTAAACTGTATCATCTATTTGTATTTCAGGTTTACTGATGTTCTTCGTGGCGACGTATTCCCTGCTTGGGTACTATCTGTTCTCCGACCACGTGGACAATGGTCACTTCAAGACGATCAGCGACTCTTTCGTGAGCATGTTCGTTTTATTGACGACGGCCAAGTAAGTTCTCTCTTCTTATTCTTCTCGATCACTTTATTCTCAACTAGCGGCCTGTCCCGGCTTCGCACGAGTGGACATTTGTTTTTTAAACACCTTATTATTAATAAAGCCTGTGTTATAGGTAGCGGCACATAACTTTAGCGCTGACCGTTATTGCGCAGAAGTCAAAAATAACTAGCGGGATGAAGGGCGGGCGTGCGTAGCGCTGATTGGCTCTCCAGTCGCACTCCGCTCTCTGTACCAATAAGACACTCTGCACACATCCACACATCCAGTGTGCACGACATGCGCACACTACGACGCATGCGCAGCTATCCCCTCCGTATATCGCTCAGCGCTAAAGTTATGTACCGCTAGTTATACTCAGGGTGAATGTAGCTTTCCAATGGTGAAAGATTTTTTGAAATCGGCACAGTAGTTTTTGAGTTCAATCATTACAAACATACACAGAAAAATACATATCTTTCCTCTTTATAATATTAGTATAGAAGTAATAGATATGTAATTTCCATTCGTATCGGTAATCCATCAAACCTTAACCTCGTGACTATTATCTGTATCGTGTTTAGGCTCTTTTTTCTGAGTTACGATTTGATTTCAGTTTCCCTGATGTCATGATGCCTTCTTATGCCAAATCGAAATGGTATGTCCTATTCTTCATCCTGTACATCATCACTGTACTCTACGTTCTTATGAACTTGGTAAGTTGTCTTTGGATTTAGACCCCTTTTTCTGTCTTTTATTAGTTAGTTTTTATTATTGTATACTTTATGTTGTTATGCTATCGTGTTTTCTTGTTAAACTAAGTACTTGTTTTTCTTCTTATCGTGTCAGTAGTTCATGTGAACCAGTGCGATGAAAGGATTTAAAGTATGGCTCTAAGAAGCACCTTTTAGAATGTTGTTGACTTTATGCATTGGCCATGTTTTTTTGTTGATGATACTTGCCGTGTCTAGCGTGTGTGTAGTGTTAGTGTGTGTGTCATGGATGTACTATGTGGAAGATGACATGGATAAGAGAGGAGTGAATGCAGAGATGACGGCTGACAGAGGGGAATGGAGGAGGAAGACATGTTGGGCCGACCCCACACAAAGTGGGATAAAGGCAGGAAGAAGGAGACTTGCCGTGTCTAATCCGTTTTGCAGCTCTTGGCTCTTTATGTCTCTTTCATGCATGTATAGCGTGTACCTTAAATTGCAAAGCGATTGCAAATAAATATGTTTTTTCTTTCTAATATTAATCTTCACAATAATCTTTTTCCCAGATGTTAGCCGTAGTATACGAGACGTTTACCCGTATAGAGCGTGAGAAATGTCGCGCGCTACTTCTACACAGACGCCGGGCGGCACGACACGCATTCAGACTGCTTGTATCACGTCGTGCACCGCACGCGGTCAAACTGAGACATTTCGCTGGACTGATGCGACATTACGCACCACATTACAGTAAGTAATCGTGTAAAAATGATAGCTGTAGGATTTAATTGGATATCAGTAAAGCTTTTGATATAGTTACTCACTGAAAAGTTTATCTATTTACCAAAAACAGATCCTATATTATTTTTAAACGATGAGCAGCTAATTAATTATTATGCTAGAGACCAGATTAACTTGTCTTGATTGGATGGCATATTTATTTATCTTAAGAGTTTTCGGAGTACCACAAGGGTCTGTTTTTGGTCCCTTCCTATTTTTTTATTCTTACTTTCCAGGTGGGCTAGACGTCTATTTAATGTTTAAGCAGCTAAACACTGACACATCGACTGGTGGCGTCACGAGGGCAGAGTTCGCAAATCTGTATGAAGTGTTTGCATTGCGTTGGGTGCCCCAAGCGGCTAGGGCGCCATGGTACGCTAGATCGCCGTTGGAGCCTATAGCTAGAGCTGCTGCCGCGGCTGTGAGGTGGCCTTACTTCGAGTATGTAGTGTGTGAGTAATCTTATTTACTTCTGAGCTCTAATTATTTTAACTGTAGACTGCGGCGATCTTAGACTAATCGATTGCTGTATCATTTTGTTTCATTTCAAAGCATTCAGATTCAATTAACTGGATTCTATACTACAGGGTCTGACAACCAGCATGGATGAACAGGATCCAAGTTTCTTCTAGTGTGAAAATAATATGATTATGATCCTCAAAAAATCTTTAGTAGGTATTTTGCGATAACAGATCTGACAGGATATCTGTCGTTCTGGATCAATGATGCATAAATAACATGATTAACATATTCATTTTTCCAAATTCATTCCATTTTCATTTCAAAAATGTATTCAAAACTATCATGGTTTTGAACACTATTTTTATAAACAAAGGAGTACCTATTGATCATGATATTTTCATTTCGTGAATTTTGAGTTCATGATTCATGCAACTGTCGAAATGTCGCGAGTCAAAACTCATAAATCATGGTAAAATAATGTATCCCTTAATAATGTTGTACTGTTTCCAGATGCAATAATCATTGGTAATGGAATCTCCATGGTGCTACGAGTGAGCGAGGCGGCGGGAGATCTACAGGACAGCGCCAAACTACTCTGTGCGTCCTGGGACACCTGGCTATTCCTCTCGTGTAAGCATTCTTATGTAGGCTTGTATGAGTCCTTATCAGGAGTCACCGAGATTAAGTACCTACCGAAAAAATGCTTTGGCTATCAAAAACGGGTATTAAACGGGTGGTTAACCGGTATTTCTCGCGACCCGTAAATACGACTGCGACGTAATACCCGTTTCATTCATATTCACTTCATCAATGAAAAAAAATCAGTTGTGTAGTATAGCAAAAACTGAGCATCCTAGAAAAAAGTAAAAACAGTTTTAGAATGTCCAAACAAAGTTCTTTCATATGACATGTAACTTGATTTTTTTGTGTTACTTTTTTTATTTTTACACCCTTAAAAAAACCCATATCTTAACAACCCCTCATCCGATTTTACTCTTAGACATACCAGTAAATTTCTCAAGTATAAGCTATCGACTTATCAAACATGCAGATCGGATCAACGGTTCGAAAGTTATCGTCGGACAAACATAAATCTTATACCTTTAAACGAGAAAAAAAAAATATTTAGGATCTCGAAAACTGATCCAACAATTTTCACGAAATTTACTATACAAGGGTTTTCGGGGGCGATAAATCGATCTAGCTAGGATTCATTTTTAGAAAATGACGAGAAGTTGGTGTTTTGCAATAATCAAACATAAACTCAATATACGACTGTTCCTGCCATCTATTGGTGATTGTGAGCAACTAACTGCAAGCTAGAAGGCGTTGTTAATTAAAAATAAGCCAATAAAGATACGATTCTTCCTGACATCTATTGGCAAATAATAATACAATTTTTTTTTAAACCCGAGCGAAGCTCGGTCATACCGGCTCGTAAATACATAAAATGCCAAATTGCCCAAATTGTTTGTAAGATCTTCGTTCGCTTCGCTCACTCGATCAATAATGCTGTTGCAGTGTTCTTGGTAGAAGCATCAATGCGTATGATGTCGTGTGGACTGGCCGCCTACCTGGAGAGCGGATGGAACGTGTTCGATCTGAGTGTGACTCTGCTGGCGCTGATGGGCGCTGTCATGTTGACTATCGCGCCTAAACTCTTCATTGTCGTTATATTCCGACCGCTAAGGTACCTATAACATAGATCATATAAAAAAAAATCGGTTGTCTGTAAAGTCGGTTTTCTGACGATAGTTGAAGGTGACAACGTCATACAGCTGTCCACGCGGACGCATCGCTCACTCAAGTAGGAGAGAGACAGATATCGAACTCTTTGTCGCTCGTTCCGCGCTTTCGCTTGCACTCCAAGCCTTAAATGGAACGCCTCAGAGCGAGGTAACGCCGCATAAGTCATGTTTTTTCGTGCGTGCAGCCGGCTCCATCGAATTATAAGACGTTGTCACGTCGAAAAACAACTTATCTAACACATTATCGCCCATAATAAATACATGCTAATATTTGCAGACTGATGCGCCTGTACAAGCTGAAGAAGCGTTACCGCGACGTGTTCGGCACACTGGTTCTGTTGTCGCCGCTGATGTCATCGGCCGGGGCGGTGATGCTTGTCATGTACTACTTCTTCGCGATTATTGGCATGGAGCTGTTCGCTTCGTACGAGCTCAAGAACTGCTGCGTGTATGTATTCTTTGGAGAGCACTGGTGGTCTAGTAGTAGCGGCCCGCCTTCCGATCCGAAGGCCGTGGATTCAAATCCAGTCGTGTATCAATGAGTTTTTCTGACGAAAAATTATGTGCACTATGCCAGTACTCTCAAAACGGTGAAGGAAAACATCGTGAGGAAACCGGCGTGTTGTAGAACCTAAAAAAGTTCGAGCAACACATGTCAAGGGTCGCGCAAAAAGGGCCCGCCAGCGGCCTACTTGCGGAAAAACCAGCCCGCACATCAAGTGCAGATGATAAAAATTTGCCGAATTTGCCGAATGTATTCTTTAGTAGGTCGTGGGTTCAATCCCCACCGAGAACAGATAATTTGTGTGGTGAACGCAGATGTTTGTTCTCTGTCTGGGTGTTCGGCAAATTTTATCATCCGCACTTGATGTGCGGGCTGGTTTTTCCGGCCGCTGGTGGGCCGGGCCCTATTTGCGTGACCCTTGACACGTGTTGCTTGAACTTTTTTACTTTGGTTCTCCGACACGCCGGTTTCCTCATGATATTTTCTTTTACCGTTTGAGAGTACTGGTATAGTCACGAACGTGTCCTACGATGCACTGCCCTGCGTCCATTAACTTGAGGCATACAGATGTTGCCTCACGTGCCAGTAATTTCACCCACACCCTTCAAAGTTCAAACTGAAACACAGCAATGCTGCTTCACGGTAGAAATAGGCATGGTGGTAGTACGCACCCCGAAGAGCCACACACAAAGAGCTCTACTAATACTAAACTTCCCGCGGTCTAAACAATGTCTTTGTACCGCGTCGGTCGGGTAGGCCTCCAAATCTTCTTATCGTGTCACTGGTTCTTTCGAACCAAGTGTGGTGAAAGGATTTTAAGTGTGCTTCAAAGAGGTTTCCAATTAAAAGCTATTTCCTCAACAGGAACACAACAGTAGAAGACTTCTACAAATGGTCGGCGAACGGTTCCACGGCGCTCGGCTACTACTACTTGAACAACTTCGAGAATCTGCTCACGAGTGGAGTGACGCTGTTCGAGCTGACAGTTGTCAACAACTGGTTTATACTCATGAACGCGTATGCCAGTGTGGCTGGACAGTTTACCAGGATATACTTCATGGTAAGTCAGTTTACCAAGATATACTTCATGGTAAGTCAGTTTACCAGGAAGTCGAAAGGCTTCATCATAAGGATTACTTTTGTAAATAGTGTTAAAAAAATTTAACACTATTTACAACAATTTTTTGATACAATTTTTTTTGTCGAATGCCCAAATTGGAAAAAAACATAAAAAAATCTATGAATGCACTTTAAATTGTTTTTTAAATTTAAATAATGTCTTCTTTCAGTAAAATGAAATGTACAATATTCAAGGTACTTTCCCTCCATGTAGCAACGTGGGACGCTCTGTATAAACCACTATTTTGTAACTACAAAAAAAAAAATAGGGTAATGTATGTAATCAGAATTTTTAGTTTCGATAAAATGTCAAAGTTATTAAATGTCAAAATTTTCAGAAATCCTGCATAAAATTATGGACACATTAGTTACGTAGTACTATGTTACGTGTACGTAGTTTATGAATGAAATGATGCTTGTTGAATCATTTCTCAGTATTTGATTAAACATTTTGGTTATTTAAAAATATTTTTTTTGTCTCAAAAAAAATTTTTTTTTCGTGGATGTGTTCAGTATCAGCAGCCAATATCAGAATTTTTTTTTTGGTAATTACACAATAGTGGTGCATAAAAATAATGTTTTAAGAAATACATCAAAATCGGTTTAATAGTTTGGTCATGAACTCGATTTCTCAAGTTTTTTTAAACTTTTATTAATTATTTGTTTCCAGGTATTCTACCTGTTCACGATGGTAGTCCTCACCATAGTAGTAGCGAGCGTGCTGGAAGCCTTCCGCTTCAGGATCCAGTACAAGCGCAGCACCAGCAAGCGCGATGAGGAGAAGCTTCTCCATGAGGAGGTGCACACCAGCTGGGAGGAGGCGCAGCGCCTGGGGGCCAGCGGGGACCTGGCCGAGGAACTGAGGCCGCACTTGCCTCCTGGGGTGAGGCATGAGGAACCTGATCACTAGGAACTAGTACACAAGGATACGCATCAGACTTTACACTGCTTGTTTTTAGTGCTTTGTTTTTAGGTAACTTGAGCTGTATCCCTCTGCACAAGCCAGCAGTGAGGGAAGTGATCCTTTTTATATAGCTGAAAAAAATGTATTTAAGTATTATATCAGCTATCTGGATTCCATAGTACAAGCTTGGATTTATTTAGGGCTAGATAATGTTGTGTGGATTGTCCACAATATTTGTGTATTTATTTAGCCTTATTTAAAGTGATGGATGAGTAATCGTTGATTTAAGGCAGATTTTTTCCATTTACAGAGTAACGCTATTCGTTAAGTAAAAATGACAGTTTGACAAGCTAAAGAAAGAGACGAATAAATAAAATAAAAATGTATTTTGAAAGGTGTGGATGCGGTTGAAATTGAACATCTGTATGCCTCAAGTTCATGGATGCAGCGCACTGTATCGTAGGGCACGCTTCTAATGTTTAATGGTTACTCAGCATCGCCTATAACAAAGCATCGCATAGGTCACGTGCGTTAGAAGCGTGCCGTGCGATGCAGTGCGCTGTGTCCATGAATTTGAGAACCTAGGGAGTACCTAAGGTAAGTAGATCTTCAAACTTAACTCACACTAACATAGGTAGTACGTAGATGTAACGTACAATAGCGTACATGGTTGAAACTCCTACTTCCTACTAGGTTTCCCTGTATTTAGGATATCAGGCTCCCCTTATACTTCTTTGTAACATTCTGGGTATTAGATTGATTGATATTTGTGTTAGTAAAAGCTTATCATTTCCAGGTGGAAGTGACCTTCGTTGGCTCTAGACCCAGAACGAAAGAGGTTCTGCAGAGGAGGATGTACCAGACTGAGATACAGAAGTGGCTGTCGGAAGAAGATGATGCAGAAGGTAAGGCTTCCATTATCTTGTCTTTGGAATAAAGTATTTAAGTATTATATCAGCTATCTGGTCCCATAGTACAAGCTCTGCTTAGTTTGGGGCTAGATAGTGTTGTGTGGACTGTCCGCAATATTTATTTATTGTGTTAAAATGATAAAAATGTGGGTAGGTTCATAGCAATTGTGTTAACATACCAATATTGATTTCTAACTTATTGTTCTCAGGCATCCCCCCTTCAACGACCCTCACATCGAGCGAGGACCCCCTCGCCCCTCCCCTCATCCAGCAACCCTCTGAAGACACCCCCCCGCGCCGTCCCGGGTACCAGTTGTAGGACATGCTGCAAGTGGCTCTGCATCAGAGGGTCAAAGCTCTGTGGGACGCCATTACCAGCGATATCGCGAACTAATAAAAACTATATAAAAAATAAATAAAGTGAAACACACGTAAATAAAGTCTCTATGACTAGGAGGACAAGACTCCAAGACTTGGAGGACAAGACGCCAAGGCTTGAAGGACAAGACTCCAAGGCTTGGAGGACAAGACTCCAAGGCTTGGAGGACAAGACTCCAAGACTTGGAGGACAAGACTCCCAAGGCTTGGAGGACAAGACTCCAAGATTTGGAGGACAAAACTCCAAGACTTGGAAGACAAGACTCCAAGACTTGGAGGATTAGATTCCAAGACTTGGAGGGCAAGACTCCAAGACTTGGAGGACAAAACTCCAAGACTTGGAGGACTCCAACTGGTTTTGCCTGAAAGTGACAGCGATGTGCTGTGTAAAGTGATTTGGTCTCAATGAAGAGAAAGCGTGATTTTCGAAGTGAATTTGCCTCAAAAAAATATGAAGCAATATTCCGTGTAGTGTTGTGGCCTCATGAAAGCGTGAGGCACTATCCCGTCTAGTGATGTTGCCTCAAAAAAGTGTAAAGCAATATTCCGTATAGCTATTTTTCCTAAAAAGAGTGTGACAACGTTATTCCGTCTGAGGTATTTTGCCTCAAAATAGTGAACCGTTTTCTTCAGCCAAGTTTCAGAAATTTCATTATTGTTTAGTGTAGTGTCTTATTCAAGATTCAGCTAAAGGGGATAGTAGGAATACTATAACATCTGTGATAGAAGTGCTTGGGTAGCTTAAACTCTTTAAAATACTAAAAAATATAATAAGTAGGTACAGCTTCTTTAATTCAAATTATCCATTGAATAAAAGTGAATGAAGCGAAAGAGGTGTGTCAGGATCTTAGCAAGTGGAAATCCGTGATCCGATGTATTGAATAAAAATATTTGATTACCATTAAAACTGTTATCTTGGTAATTTTTTTTTTAATTAAAGATATGAGGGAGTTGGATTTTAAAATATTTATTTATTAAATTATTGCATAATATTTTTTTTATATTATGTAAACTACTGCTACTACTTTACTAAACTTTTTTTTTCTTTATTACTATTTTTACTTTAAAATATTTGTGATTTGGTTGTATTTAAATACCAAAGTTTGATCAAAGTTGGTAGGTAGGTACATACCCTAAATGTATAGCTACATTTTAATCTGATATTATTATACTTTATTGATAATAACAAATAAGTGTGTATCAGCTACTATTTATTATTTAATTACTTATTAGGTACATTTTAGGCATAATATGTATAATAAAAAATATAATGATAAGATGAAAGGAGCAATGAATTCAGTGTATAAAAGTGAAGGTGTATAATACAATTATTTAGCCCCAAATTACATGATCATTTAACACTTAAAACATAGATTACTGCCGTGTAAAAAAATTCATTTAAGTACCAAGTTAGTTGTTATTATTTGAGGTTGCTACCCATGTCTCGCAATTTCTTGTGTGCGTTGGGCTAGCCAAGACATTTTTTTAAATTTTCATTGATCAGTATTAAATTTTATTTCTTAGAGAAAACGTTTAAAGTCGAGAGATTTTTTTATAAAATAGCTAATGGATAGTGATAATTACCTATGTTCTAACATATTTATGTAATTGAACCAAAAACGAATATTACTAGCAGAAATACTAAAAGAAATTAATATTACTCATTTTAAGATAAGTAGATCATGTAGAATAAAAAAAGTTGACTCTAAAATAACTACCTGAATGGTGCTTTAGCGGTAAAAATCTAACAGTAAGTTTACGCTTCAATTGGTAGTATTTTTAATTAGCTATTGCTTAATTTGAGTACTGCGTTGTATTTTGAAATAGCTTTATTTTTTTGCTGTTTTAAGGTCGGCCGCAAACACACGTTTTTCGTATTCGGATTCGGATTTGTAAACAAATTCGGAAATCGAATACGGAAAACGTTTGTATGCGACCGACCTTAAACTGTAGTGCAGATAGATAGGTGGTACTCACTGTTTGGTAGACTTACAATTGGCTGATAAAAATACCCACGGCACTGCCCGTGAAATGAAATTCAGTATGAAAATAAAAGCTTAAAATTAAACTTAAATAAATCAGTTTATAGTACTTATGTAGTTGTGGATAGTTACACTGTCGAATTTAGGATAGCCAGGGTTAATAGATGACACCAACCTTTATTCTAAAAACTAGTAAACTAATAAGCAGAGGGCCAGTAGCGTAGAACTTATCCTCATTGCGCATCCGAAATATTAGTTTATTTATTTGTTTTAGGAACCAAAAGCTTTATAAAACTTTTTAACGACAAATTAATATGGTCTAGTCTAGGTTATCAGAGAAGCTAATTAGCGGTGCTCACGAATACAGAGTGGTTGATAAAATACGTGCAAACTAGTATTTACGCCTTACTTCTAGGTATATCTTTCAAAAGATAGCCAATGCTTGCACCATTGTATTAACAAACAGTCTAGATCTTGGCTGTGTGACGATTAAATGCTATAAGAAAAAAAACTCGTTTGCTTGCCAATTTGAATAGACTCAAAACATCGAACGCGCGAAAGGAGTTTTTGTTGTTGATTCCTTTTCGCTCCTTTCGAAGCAGGCTATAGTACCAAGACCATGCATACCGCTTAGAGCCTGTCCAGATGGGGCGTTTTACGCGCGAGTGCTCTCGCGCGTTTCAATTTATATTGCGTCCAGATGCCGCGTTTTACGCGCGCTCCTACGCGCGATGTATTTGGGAGGGACCCAGGGACAGTTATAAACATGGAGCCAGACAAAGCAGTCGTGTTGTGGCTTGCATACCGCAGATGGAAACGTCGTAAACAAAGAGAAAGTCGACGATTTAATGTGCATCCAATTCTACGTGACAGAATGACACATAGTATGTTTATAACATTATACCCAAAGCTCAGAGAACATAACGAAAAGTTTTTTAACTACTTTCGGATGTCAGTTAGTTTAGTTTATTGCAAAAAATCTTAGGTAACATTACAGACATATCCAATACGTTACTTAAAGCTAAAAATATATAAAATTTACTTATGTATGTAGGAGACCTACATAAAACAAAATAATAAAATCTATAAAAATAATAACAAAAGAGATCAAAATTAAATGTCCTATGATAAATAGAAAAATAGTTAGATACTAATACTAACTCACCTAATTCTAAAGAGATCACTGTCTATTATAATAGAAACTGATAGAAATCTACTGTTTGCATTCCAAGTTCTCACAGTATTGCAAGCACAATTTTTCAACAACTGACCATTTATCTGAAAAAATGTCCAGTTGTGCGTGTGAGGCAGTCATGGCATTGAGGTGTCGCTGACTCCTACAGATTGGGGACTGCTGACGCGCCACGGTTCGCGCAGGCGTTACCGCGAAAAGAGGCACTCGCCCGAGGCGGAATCTGGTGCGATTTTCAGGGACACAAAGTCGACTGGCCTCATTCAAAAGTTCAGAGCAGTTTAGGAGTTCCCTAAGTATGCGACATACAGTAAGGATTTGGTCAAACATCCGACGGGTTTGCAAAGAGTTAACTCCTAATGTACCCTGTAGGTATTGGGTAGGGTACATGAACGGGTAATAGCCGTATACTTTCCGATACAAGAACCGAAGAAACCTTTTCTGGACCTTCTCAATCATAAGTGTGTATGTTCCTTGATGGGGGTTCCACACACATGCACTTGCTTCCAGTTTAGATCTTACCAGGGCAGTGTAGAGAATCCTAATAGCATTAATGTTATGAAAATCCCTACAGTTTCTTGTAACAAATCCTAATCGTTTAAAGCAGTCAGCGGTTAATTTGCAAATATGGTCGTGGAAATTTAACTCAGTGTCAAAAAGTATTCCTAAATCTTTTACAATTTGTTCTCGTTTTAAAAGTTCTCCGTAGAGTTGATAAGGCATTTTGAGCGGTCGAGAAGATCTACTAAAAGACATAATTTGGCATTTACTGACGTTAAGATGTAGTTGATTTACTTCACTCCACACTTGAATCGCATTCAGATCTCGCTGCAGGGCGTAACAGTCATCGATCGATTGTATTTGAATGTAAAGTTTGAGGTCATCTGCATACAGAAGGCACTTGGCGAATTCAAGTTGTTTGGCCAGATCGTCAACCATCATGATAAAAAAAAGAGGCCCCAAGGATGAGCCCTGACTTACACCTGATCTGGTGTGGTAGGGAGACGAGTCAAAACAGCCAAGACGAACAAATTGTTGACGGTCACGAAGGTAATCAGCAAATAGTTTTAGTAATTTAGGAGAGAAACCAAAGCCATTGAGTTTGTTTAGCAGGATATCGTTATCTACTTGATCGAAAGCTTTTTTAAAATCCAGGTATATTACATCTACCTGTGTGCCCGAATCTAGTTTTGCCGCAATGTAGTCAGTTATAGTGAGTAAGTTGGTGTTTACTGATCTACCTCTCCTGAAAGCGTGTTGGGCTTCATTTAAGTACGGTTCAATTTGTTTATTTAAGTTGGCATGTAAGACACTCTCAAAGAGCTTGGCGAGGGATGATAGGATTGCAATGGGCCTATAGTTCTCAGCTAGTGCTTTATCTCCTGCTTTGAAGATAGGGACAACTCGGGATTGTTTCCAGACTTCTGGATAAGTAAACGTATTTAGAGAAAGAATAAATATATGTGTAAGGACTGGTGCTAATTGGAATTTAAATGCTTTTAGTAAATACGGCGGTACGTTGTCAGGACCTACTGAGCTCTTAGGTTTGAGTTTCATTATACTTGCTTCTACTTCGGCCACTGAAAATTTTTGGATACTGATCAACGGGCAGTTGCTTATAGATTTTACTTGCCTAGCATTGAGGTCTGGAATGCGTGGAAGAAAAACACTACTAAAATAATTGGCAAATGCTGTGGCTGCTGCCTGACCAGTATGTTTTTGTCCTGCATATGTGATGCATGGATCAAAACCTCCCTTTGTACGTAGACTTTTAACATAATTCCAGAATGCTTTAGGATTATTCGGTAGGTTTTCCTGAATGTTATCTGTGTAGTTGCTATGTGCTATTATTATATCATGTTTTATTGATGCTCTAATGCTTGCAAAGAAACTGTACACATGGGGATCTTTAGATTTTTTCCAAATTTTGTGAAGAGTCCATTTGGTTTTAATGTCCGCGATAATGTCTTTACTGAACCATGTTGGGTATCTGCGAACGGGTTTAGTATTTCGAATTTTCTTAGGAACGCAAAGTTCAAAACATTTATTTAGATTTAAATAGAGCAACTCAACAGCATGGTTAGCATCCTGTTCGTTAAACGTCAGTAACATCGTTTGATGATTTACTAGAAATTATCTAAATTATCACTCTCCATTTTCGTTCCAAATACGTCCACTCGCGTCGGACTCGCGCGCACCACTGGACGCAGCAATGGCACCAGAGTATCTCGACTCGCGTGGCGCTCGCGCGTAACACGTGCGAGTTGAGAGTCCGGCGAGTTGCTCGCGTTTTACGCGCGATTGAGGAATCGCACGGCAGCGTCTGGACGGGATGTATAGCGCTCTAGTATCTGGAGAACGCGCGAATGTTTACGCGCGAGGACACTCGCGCGTAAAACGCCCCATCTGGACAGGCTCTTAGTCTTACGTTTTGTTTTTTTCCCTTGGGTTGGATTTTATTTAGGTACGTCTTTCGTCAGGCCACCATGATGGATTCTTCAGTTTCACGAGAAAGGAGAACAGAAAATTGAATTCACCTTTCGCTTTTTTGCGTTCGATTCACAGTCAGTTCGAGCCAGCAAGCAATCAATAACTTTTTCGTCACGGAGTCAATCGTCGAACGAATGTTTCGGATGCGCGATGGGAACCCTATGTAGCATTTATGTTTTCAAAGTGTTTCATTCCAGTCTGTAAACTAAGGCTCGTACTCCGATACAATGTACAATTCTGAGGCTCCAGCATCAATCAAATTACAAACTCTAGATTCAAATTTAGATTTTAGAGCACCAGTGGTCTAGTGAGTGAGAGATCCCGCCGGTAGGTACCTATAACTCGTAAAAATGTTGAGCATTTTTGTACGGGCCTCAGTATTTAGGTACTTGTACATTTAATTACTTCTATAGTTTATCAAACCCAAGTTGTGATAGTGTTCGTGTTTCGTTTAAGTTTATTTATTGTAACAACTTAATGTTTTGAAATAGTCATCTACTTCTGATATTATTATTGATCTTATGTCGAGAATGCGCCGAGGAAGGACTTTATAGGCAACTCATTTGGTAGACAAAATCTAAGTAACAGAATACCACTCTTATCACACCTACTTGTTTTCGTATTTGTTTTACAACTGATTTTTCCTTCTACGGAACGAATTGTCGTCAAATCAAAAATGTCCAGTGCGTCGATTCCAGCAACACGGCTCGATTAAGTGATCGCTGATCGCTGAATCTGCGTTCCATTTTCAAATTTTTCAAACAAAAATTTGTGTTGCTGGAATCGACGCCCTGCCCAGTTATTCCGGCAACACGGCTCGATTGAGTGACCGCTGAATCCGCGTTCCATTTTCAAAATTTTCAAACGAAAATTGACAACTCACATCGAATTCAGCGATCGCTCGAGTGATTTGTGTTGCTAGAATTGCACTGTTCTTGTTTTTAAGAAGAAATAGAATAATATTTTTATCTAACGGATAAAAATAAGCCCCAAATGACTCTTTAATCTCGAATTGGCTGTATCAGTATTAATTTGGTTGCTTCTCTAAGACACATTGTTGACCTGCAATCTATAGTTTAAAATATTAATTTATTCTAATAAAATAACGCACTTTTATATTTCTTTGTTTTAATGATCTCCTACAAACAATCCTTTATAGTGTCTTATGTAATTGGCTATTATATTTACAAAATGTAGTACCTACAAGTTTTCAAAACAAGAGTGAATCTTCTAGGTAAGCGTGCTACATCGTCGACCGCATCATCACTTAACAGCAGGTGAGAGAGGGGTCAAACGCAAACCTAATAAATTGTAAAAAAAAACCCGCCCTCTTTCGCTCGGCACCTTACCGAACGCCTGTTTTCACTTACCTACTTACATCACTAATATTACCTATATATCATTATATCCCAGATCGTCTCATTTTACAGGTAACATTAATAAAACCAAAGTGTTAGATAATTCAAACATATAATTTCCATTCACATACTATCTTCTACAACATACATAAATCTTTTAGCACCGTTAACCTATTGAGCGCGGTTTAGCACATACAACTACAATTAAATAATATTCTAATACATCAATTCGTTATTTAATCGATTAAGGGAATGTACTTAATACATTGCATAATTTTATGCATTTATTTTAGCAATCTGGCGGCCCATTTATTGTGTCTAAAAGCTTGCGCACATCTAGCGCGTTGGCGATGGCAATCAGTGAAACACTGTCAAACCGGCATCGACATGTACCTACGCAGGGTATCGATTCCAGAAACACAAATCACACAAGCGATTGCGAGTTGTCAGTATCGATGTGAGTTGATGAAAAATTTGAAAATGGAACGCGGATTCAGCGATCACTCAATCGAGCCGTGTTGCTGGAATCGACAGGCAGTACAATTAGTAACTCGATTCGATGTGTCAAACATATTTGACAGCGTTTTAAAGATGGCGCTAGGTATGCGCAAGGCTTAAAAAAATATTAAAATTTGGCAGAGCTTAGTTTAGTCGCAAATTTACAGAAAACAGCATACCCCAACGCTAAGGTCTACACAAGCCGAGCCGTTCTACTTGTGGTGTCAAGTGGCGCACGAAACGAGCTTACAACAATTTGATGTACTCGAGCGAAGCGAGCGCGATACATATCCTTTTGTGTTCGTCAAAAAACCGATAATAGGCCGAGCCAAACGATCTAAGGCTTGTAAGTCGGTCTACATTACACAAATTGTTGACTTTCTCGGCTCTTCTAGACCCACCTTTAAAAAGGCTGGCAAAAGTAGATGAACCTTTTCAGTTTTTCATCTTTAACCATTAACTTTGCTACATAGATAAGTGTTTAATGTAAATTTAAATTATATATGAAAAGCTAGGAACAATATAAACTCTGGAATAGTATTCCAAGTATAATTTTTGTCAATGAGGTAGCAACAACAGCCGCCTTATATACATTCAGACATTACACCAATACATTTATTATTTGGAAGGAAAATCTTAATTCATTTATTGAAATAACACATTGGTCGATACAACAGACATAATACATCTTTGAAAGGAAAGCAAAACACACTTTTTGCCACTATTTATCACTACTCATGCCCGAAGAAAAGGAAAAATTAAGTAGGTATATCTTTGTAAGAATATTTCGACAGGCGTCAGCTCAGTTGGTAGTAGCTCTGCCTTCTGCGCCGTAGGCCGTGGGTTAGATCCCCACCGAGAACAAATATTTGTGTGGTGAACACAGTTGTTTGTTCTCTGTATCGTTTTTATGTTTTTTTATTCTAAGTATGTGTTTAAAAAAAAAATCAGCTATATGGTTCTCATCCCTCAAGCTCTGCTTAGTTTGGGGCTAGATTCATTGATTTATTTAATTTAAATATACTTTATAATATCCATGTGATATGCTAACGTATATTTGACCTTCTTATTATAAAGGATATACCTTTTTCTTCTTCTTTTCTTTTTTTTAAGTTGACATTTCTCGATCTTCTCCTAACTTAGTTTGTACAAAAGGAGAAAATGACAAAAGCAGCTTAATTATAGGTTGTCAGCGATTTCTTAAAGAACATTGAACAGCTTTGTTACAACATGATTTTTTTTATATTTTTTCTTGGTAACAAGAAAATCTTTTAAGATCGTTTATTTTATTAAATAATTTAAAAAATACTACTTAATTAATTTAATTAAGTATGGTATTTGACTAAAAACAACATGCAACTTCCATGCAATAAGAAAATGCATAAGAAATATTATAACAATTTATGAATTCAGCTGCATAGTGGTACGCTTTGCTAAATTATAATTAAATTAAGTAATAACGAATTAAAGATTTACTTTCAGCCTGATTCAAAAGTGAACGAATTGAAGAACATTCTCATAAATAGATTTGTTTTAACCTAGCCGTAAATGGCCGTATTGGGTAGAATTGTCAGAAAAAAAGTTCGCGAAAATGTAACAAAAGGAATTTTTAGCTTCCTGTAGCATCGCCCGCCGTCTAGGAATCGATTATTTTTCAAAGAACGTTTCTCTTGAAAAAATCCCAACGATTCTACCAGCACGTTTGAATCGGGCTAACCTATAAAAATAAAATAAATAACAAAAACTAACTAAACTATGGATCGGGAAAAACGTTCCACATTTACAAAAAGTTACCAAATGTAACATCCTATCAAAAAATGACGGTAATCATTGCCTCTCACTCTACATGATGGTAAAACAGTAGTGTGCGAGTGAGACAGCGATGCGCCGCCATTTGGATTTATTCTTGAATCGGGTTATAACGTAGATGTCGTAGATAGACTAATATTGGCATAACTAAGAAAAAAGGTGGGCTAAGTTAAAATTTAACCAAAATAAAGCATAATATTTATTTAATATACCCACTATGTATTTAATAGTGGGTTATGTACCACAGAATATACTTAAACCAAAATTGAGCCCTATATATTTAAAATTTATTATAAAATATATAAAAATACAAGATTTCTAATTATAATATAGTATGTAGTACATTTATAATTCCATAGGAAATTTTTATTCATAGAATACACAATAAACTACACTTATCTTAGGGCCAATTCTTCAATCTACAGATCAAACTATATCCATTTTCTTTTAAAATATTTATTTATTTTTTAAAAACAAGTACTGACAATTTTATTCGATGAATATCTTTATTCCGTAGTTGGAAAAATCAGCCCTTAGTTCAACTTTAGATTTGACAGTTGCAATAAATAATTATTCGAGATTATTTTAACAATCAAAGGCATTAAAAACAACAATAATAAAAATCATTGATTTTACTCTTAAGTAGGTAAATTGCACACCAAATTGATTCTAGGCCTACGAATTATAGGGTTTTTTTACAATCTAATGTCAGGACCTGTCAAGACCCCTCCAAAGTGTCAAATAGGTCAAGAGTGCTTTATCTAAGCACACTTGGAAGCGCAACCATAGGATTTGAATAAACCCTTTCACTATGAATTACACTTATTTTTAACATTCATAAACATACTTTAAATTTGACCCCACTTTTTCATTTCAACCACTGTTGTTATAGTATCAACTATATTCAACCGTTGTTGCTGTAATTTTCAACAGATAGTAACAGCTTCCAAATATTGTTGCTGCATCAAATCATGCTGTTGCAACGTCAATTTAAATAATTGTTACTTACTAGAGTAACAAATTCTTTCAAATTTAAATATTTATTTGACGGATACTCTGAGATGATAAATCCCGCCTTTAATAAAGTTGTTGTAATAACAATTGCAAGTTATAACTAAATCAATTATAGCTCCTAACCACTTTTTAATAGCTTTCAACCACTTTTAAATCTTCAAGATTATGTCTGTCTTTAAGAAGTTTTCAAGCACATAACTTTCCACTGCTGCAACACTCAAGCACTGTTGTTACATAGTTCAACCATTGTTGTTGTCAACCCTTGCTACAGTAACTACTATCGTTATGCACACAACGATTGTTACACCGATCTTGTTGCAGTAACCACTATTGTTACCTATGCAAGTGCTTTTACACTTCAAACAGTCTTGTTGTCAACTGATCTTGTTAGAGTAACAACCATTGTTACATACACAACTGTAGTTACACTTCAACCACTTTTGTTGTCAACAGCATCAGCCACTTTTGTTGTAAACCGATCTTGTTGCATCAGCTATTGCTACAGTCTCATCCGCTTCCGTCCGTCCGTTCGTCACATCTCGACGGCCACGCCGGTGCCTCCAAGTCTGGTTTCCCTGACTCGGAAGCCGTTTTCGAGGAGTTGGCTGGAGAGGGAATCTATGATGGAGCGCGGCGTTGATGGCGGGATTAGAACCATTGCGTACCTGGAAAGAAGGGTGTACTTTAGACTTTCGTTAGAGATGTTGATATTATGGTCTAGCGGTAAGGTCGTGGGTTCGCATCGCGAAAATGGATTCTTGAGTAAAATTGCTCTAAAAACAGTAGATGCCCCTTTCGTTTACGGCGGCAGCAAACTAGGTTGATACATAATAAATGGGGTATCATAAACCCCACAACTAGAAATAGTTACGCTTTCGCTTTCCCCGGTGAGCTCCTATAAACTATTTCCTTCGCCTTCGCAGTAGCTCTGCCAATCAATTCCTTAAAGTAGCAGAGAAGGACTTTGGGTTGATTGCAGCAATATTCGAGCATTCCCGATGGTGATGCGGAAACATAGTGCATTGTTTTTATCGTGTTACTAGTTCTTTAGAACCCTGTGTGGTGAAAGCATTTTAAGTGCACCTCAAAGAGGCTCCTTTTTAATGCAGAGTCAATATGTAATTTAACTTGAGTTAATAGAAATCTTCCGTCAGTCATTGGCCGTTTTTGCACAAACGAGTCACCTTAGACCCTCCAAGATTCGCCGGACTTATTGATGTATGTTTTAAATTATGCTAATATTTAGATTCTACCTATATTTAATTAGGGTACCTTACATACAATAAGGCTGGCGAATCTTGGCGGGTCTGAAGTGAGTTTTGTGTGTTACTCTGTTTGTGCTGTGTTTATGTGTGTTGTGTATTTGTGTATAAATGTATTTTCTTTCTTTCTTTCTTACTATGCATCGGCATCCCCTTATATGTATAATTATATAAATAAAATATGAGTTACCCTCCGCCGCCGGCGCCCGTCAGTTTAGACGCGAGCCCCTTGGCGCGGGCGAGTGCGCGGATTGCCTCGAGCGCGGGGTGTGACACGCCCAGCGCGGCTAGCAAGCAATGGTTCATGTCCCACAGCTCCTGTAATCAACATTTATTTAAAAACTATTTTTTAATGATAAACGACATATTCGTGACACATGATTTAGTGTATTTCTTTTAGTAGAAGATGCTATCAATGCCTAGTTGTGGCCAAGGATGTGTAAAATACTTTTCTCAAATAATACGAGGAAATAAAAATTAAGTAGTAACTACATAAACTTATTTTTCAAATACAATTAAGGCTCGAACACACCTAGTTCGTTGGCGGTAGCGATCAGTGAAACGCTGTCAAATATCGCTGTCAAATCTCAAATCTGAACTACTGCCAGCGAACTAGGTGTGTTCGAGCCTATAAGACAAAGAACGAACAACACAATTTTTTCTCTGTTCATTTGTTTTTTTTTTCAATAAATAGCATTTAGTTTGCAAGTCAATTCGAAATTTAAATAAACTCATCTCATCAAACTTACCCTCGAATACTGAAACGCAACTCAGATTTAAGCACGTCTCAAGCGACGAATATTTGACAGATTTTCATTGAAAACTGTCAAATATTCGTCGCTTGAGACGTGCTTAAATCTGAGTTGCGTTTCAGTATTCGGGGGTTAAGCTCTTTGGTAGCCAAGTTCCGAAGTAAAAGACAGTTCCATATAAAAAAAAAACGTTTTTCGATTTGTCTAGAAGAAAATAATTCCCCAATTTATTCTGATTTGTTCATTCTGTATCTTTGGGCGTGTGTCCAAAATAAATACTTTTTCTTTCTTTCTTCCAAACACATGATGCGATGCGGTACAAAAAAAATTAAGCCTTTGCTAATAATATGGGAAACAAATACTTGCTGATAAAATAATTCTTGACATACTTTTTTTTGAAAGTTGTCGAAACTTATCAACGTTAATTAAATTTAAACCTTGCTTAAAATTGGCTCTTTCTTTGGATTACATTTCCTCTCTTTGATAAGTATTGTCAGTAGCCTCCTGTCTTTGAAATAATTTAAACTGATATGAAGAAAAAAAGAGACTCATTTATTGTACAATTTAATTAAAATCCAACACTATCCAGCCCCTAACTAAGCAGAGGTTGTACTATGGGAACCAGATAGCTGATATAATACTTATACACATTTTATTTGTCAATACATAGGTACTTAGAATACAATATAACACCCAGACAGAGAACAAACGTCTATGTTCACCACACAAATACTTGTTCTCAGTGGGTATCGAACCTAAGACCTACGGCGCAGAAGGCAGAGCTAACTACCAACTGGGCTGAAAAGCTACAAAATATGTTTTTTTTACAACTTCGTGATGCAACAAGCATATACCTTATGTTAAGTGGTAACCATCGACTATAACAAAACATTGCCTCGTAGGTCACGCACGTCAGGAAAGTGCACTACGATACACCGCCCTGCGTCCATCAACTTGTTTGTACATAGCAGTATTTACAATGACTGTTATGATGTATGTGAATTAGTAAAGCAAACGTACCGCTAAGTGTTGATAGTCTGCCTCTGTGTCCGGCTCACACTTGCCACTGGAGAGTTTTTCCAAAACCTGAAAAAGCCAATGTCTGAATTCAATTTCAATTAGCCTTTATTAACAACCTTATAAACACTGACATTTTAGATTAGACTATACTTAATTTTAACAATAATGTGTATCTAATAAAAAATATTACAATCTATTCAATTAAACTAGTTTTAATTTAAAAAAAAAAATAATTATTATTTTAAGTATAGCTTGGGCATCAGTAATTTTTTTAGCATTACTGATTACTGAATCATATTAAGCAATAAATTATATATTTGGTAAATTTCTAATACTTTAATAGTAAGGTAAAAACTGACACGTGTTAAAGGTCCTACTGTGATATAAAAATTGACTTTTGTGATAAAAATTAACTTGAACTTAACTTGTCATTCACAATTATTTGACATTGCTGACCTGTAGGTTGGCAATGTCAAATAATTCTAGAGTCAATATTAAACTGTATCGTGAAAACGAACACACGTGGTATTCCTGTTTTTTAACCGTCTTCGAATAAAAAAAGAGGTTCTTAATTCGGATGTATTTTTGTATGATTGATATTGCATTCACTTCGTTATTTGGTCTTCTTCCTCGCTGGTCTCAAACAAATTTCAGCAGTTTGGCCATGAAGTTGGTTTCTCAAGTTTTTTAAACTTCACGTATTATTATGGTAAAACTTAACGTTTGGTAAAGCCTGACCTTTTAGGTAAAAACTGCCATATTTGGTAAAAACTGATCTTTTTAGTAAAGACTGCCCTTTTTGGTAAAAACTGCAATTTTTGGTAAAAACTGATCTTTTTGGTAAAGACTGACCGTTTTGGTAAAGACTGGTAGGTACGTTAAAAACTGACCTGCGTGGCAGTATGCGCGATATGATCGCACGCCTGCATCACATGGTCCACCGCCGACGCGTTCCGTCGTCTCAACGCAGCCACCTTCACGATCAGATCTCTGGTCTCGCGCGTGACGCGGGAGTCTACCAACAGCACCCGCAGCTCTGTATGGATATCCAGATGGCGAGGCTTGGAGCCCTTCTTGAACGAGACCAGCGAACCGAATGTGCATGTCGCGTTGTCTATGCCTGGTGAAAGAATGTAAAAAAAAACAAGTTAGTTTTACAAAAAAAAACACGGTAAGAAACTTATATTTTTTATAAGTTCATCATTATCATAGGCAACACACACACAACATGCTGATGGAACAAGCATATACCTTATGTTAAGTGGTAACCATCGCTTATAACAAAGCATTGACTCAAAGGTCACGCACGTCCAGGAACGTGCCCTATGGGTACTGCCCTGCGTCATCAACTTGAGGCATACAGATGTTCAGCCTCACGTGCCAGTTATTTCACCGGCACCCACACCCTTCAAACCGAAACACAGCGATGCTGCTTCACGGCAGAAATAGCCATGGCGGTAGTACGCACCCGGACGAACCACACACAAAGAGCTCTACTACTACTAAACTATTTATATTCAAGATTAATTCTAGGTGCATACTTCATATTATTTTACGTTGGAGTTATATCACCCACGTACTCAAACCCAAGCCACAAGTATGTACACAATACATAATCACTTAGACAAATATTGTCTAACTTATGACGTGACGCGGTCCCATTCAGCACGACCCCACTTATACACGGCCTTTTGCACGTGTCAACACAAGTTTATTGGCTTATACTGATTTGTGTGACTTTGAAGGTAGGAACAATGGACCAGCCTCACAGTTCAGTTGGTAGTAGCTCTGCCTTCTGAACCGTAGATCGTGGGTTCGATCCCCACCGAGAACAAATATTTGTGTGGTGAATACAGATGTTTGTTCTCTGTCTGGGTGTTATATTGTATTTTTAGTATGTATTTACAAAAAAAAAATGTTATAAGTATTATATCAGCTATCTGGTTCCCATAGTACAAGCTCTGCTTAGTTTGGGGCTAGATAGTGTTGTGTGGATTGTCTATAATATTTATTATTATTTATTAACAATAGACCAGCCTCTCAGCTCAGTTGGTAGTAGCTCTGCCTACAGTGCCTAATTCTAATTGATTTGGGGGAATAAGATCTGCACTTACGTCCCGCGATGGGGTGTATTGTGCATTGTCCCCCTGCCAAACCTTACCCAAGCCAGCCCAACTCCTTAAAATAACGGAGTAGGACTTTGGGTTATAGGGCCAGTAGGTTAAAGGGATACCAACCAAGAATAAACAAGTGTGCTATGAACATTGATGTTTAATGCTAATAGGGCACAAATCTAATTAAAATATTTATTTTTGGTCGCTGTCATGTCGTATAAGAAAGTTAAGGAGGCCGCATTTGAAAGACTTAATTGGAGAGAACTGCATCAAAACCCCGACAAGAGCTAAGCTCTTAAGCCTATTTCTGCCGTAAAGCAGCATTGCTGTGTTTCGGTTTGAAGGGTGTGGGCCGGTGAAATTACTGGCACGTGAGGCTGAACATCTGTATACCTCAAATTGATGGACGCTGGGTAGTGCATCGTAGGGCACGTTCCTAACGCGCGTGACCTACGCGGCAATTCTTTGTTATAGGCGATGATGGTTACCACTTAACATCAGATGGCCCTAAGCTTGTTTAATCAATTAGTTGTATAGTAAAGTCTAATTTAAATATAATTCTAAACGAGCTTGTCACTGTGAATCTGTGTCAAGGTCTGATAACACATGTATATAATTGTATAATCTAGGTATATTGAAAGGTCATTGTCGATATTAATGACGTCATTAGCAATATTTTAGACAAAGTTGCTAGACAGAGTGGCCTTACATCTCTTATAGATAGTGCAATTCACGAAGACGCGCCCCACCAATTTTCGGTTGAGGGGATCGCGGGGTGCGGGGAGTTTGCTCCGAGCGGCAGTCGCGAACCGTAGTCTATTCATTGTAGTGTGCGTGTGCACTCATAGGTAATTAGTGTGTACCGATAACACTCAAACATTGACGGAAGCTTGCACACATACATATACTATAAACGGTTAGGAGGAATAGTGGGGCGCGCCTTCGTGGATTGCACTATCTATATAAACAGCATGGCTTTGATAGCTCTCTGCGATGTATTGTGGGTTCAATCACCACACAGGAAAAAACATCCGCGCGACCAATTATTAATGATGCGTCTCGGTTTTAACAAAACAAATGGTATGCTATCACTTATCTCCCTAAATACGCTTTGTATACAGGACGTCCCACGGATATGCCAGATAGAGGGAAAGTAGAAGCTCCTGTAGCTTCTACTTTCCCTCTATCTGATTATTTTTGTAGTGTAATGGGTTCGATTCCGTGGTATATATATTTATGTAATTATTTAAATATCTCCCATGTAATTATTTAAATCTCTATGAATGCAGTTTAAATCGTTTTTTACATTCAAATAATGTCTTCTTACAGTAAAATGTTCCTTCTGCAATTCTAGGTACTTTCCCTTCATGTGGCATATCCGCGGGACGCCCTATAGCATGTCCCGAAATATTTTTCTACTGGTTTATGTGTGTTTATTTAGAAAATAAATAAATGTCTTTAAATAGTATTTAAAACTCACCAGACGGTGTTCCATGCATGATCCGCTCACAGTTATACGCCCATTCCGATATGATCTCCTTTTCTGACATAGTAAACTCTTCGCTGCCGATATCATAGAACGAGTCGAAGCTATCAGACGCTGTTTTCCTCTTCAGCAGTTGAATAAGCGCACCAGCCAAGCATACCGCGAAGGAAGCCGAACTACCTGTCCCTGCTCCTATCGTCAGCTCAGAACCCATTGATATCTCCATAGCTCTGACTGGTAGCGACGTACTGCCGAAGATTCCAGAGAAAACATAGAGAAAACTCCGTAAGGAATTCTTCTGGTTGTTGGGTAGCGCGTCGAAGTTGGGCTTGATAATGTGTAGGAACTCGTCAACGCGTTTCAAATGGTGTTCGTGGTCCAGTCTTTCGGGTAATCTCCAAGAGAATTTTCCGGTGATTCCGTTGGCTAGTTTGGGGTTGAAGAGGCTGGTTAGGATCGGTTCTAAGGGTATCGTGTCCTGGAGGTCGACGCATGGCAGGTGGATGCGGACGGCAGGCTCCGCTTGTGTGTTCACTTCCTGGAATTCAGGGATTGTTATGGTATAAGAAGAGAGCACTGGTGGTCTAGTGGTAGCGGCCCCGCCATCCGATCCGAAGGTCGTGGGTTCAAATCCTGTCGTAGAAAATTATTTGCACTATGCCAGTACTCTCAAATGGTGAAGGAAAACATCGTGAGGAAACCGGCGTGTTGTAGAACATAAAAAAGTTCGAGCAACACGTGTCAAGAGTCACGCAAAAAGGGCCCACCAGCGGCGAACTTGCGGAAAAACCAGCCCGCACATCAAGTGCGGGTGATAAAAATTTGCCGATTTTTTTTTTGGTATAAGATTGTTTGAGGCAGTTCTGCTGTCTTCACGACCAAGTAACAGTACCTATTGAGTAAACCTTCCTTGTTTTTCACGTCTTTTGTCGCATTTTGTAAACTCTTTTGGGTCTCCCGCGGTACAGGCTAGTCCTAGTGCGAATTCCATAGTACATTATCTGAATTTTGGTAAAACAGATTCCTTGAATTTTTGTATTATTTTTTGTATGGTAGAGTAGCAGATATATACCGATTAGAGAAATCCCACGGAATATCAACAATCGCGATTTAAACTTAGAATATTATAGAACAACCCCCGCTGTAACCCTTAAGGGGGGTGAGTTTCAGAAACCCTTAATGCACTCTTTCACTGTACCTTGAATCCATCCCCTAAGTTTCATACTTCTAGAACTTTTGGTTTGGTAGCTGTGCGCAAGGCTAAGAGTTATATAAATTTCGATTGTTTTGTTTGTAAAATCTGAAATAACAAATGGGAACTGGTTCACGACAGCTTGACAAGATATTTACGTTCGTCCAGTTCAGCTGGAATTGAAAATACTTCACCTGGTAGTTGGCTGGTATGGTTTAAAATGTCTGTTCTTTATTTCAGCAGAAATAAGTTAAAAGTGCTGACATGATTATACAAAGTATCTGGGCAGAGAAACAATCCGAACTGCCAATTTGATTATTTATTTTATGAAACGCTTTTCGACGCGAATTTCACGTGAAAATATATTAATACAAACTCTAAATTTGTACTCTTGCTGCTCTTGCTGCTGCACCTCTTTAGGGGTCAAATTTAGAGAATTATTTTCTTAGTTCATTCTTATAAGTGTCAAAGAATTCCACTGCTGGACTTGCTGGCTGGACCACGATTCTGACTTCTCTATTCGCCGGCTTTCCGCGATTTTTACAACGGTCGATCGGAGTCTGCTGGTTCGTGGTCACCATTCAATAACTTTTATTCCCCAAGATAACTAGAGACAGTCTCTATTAACCTTTACCAAAACATCCTCAAATATTACCTCTAAATACGATAGAGCGTAAAATTACGCATGCTTACAGTATTTCACCATTTCCACAACTTTATGGCATAAAATGGTTTCCTCGCATTGTTTTCTTGCTTTGCCAATTAATATTAATTGTTTGTTTATAATTATTCTAGTCATTTATCAACATAACACTAACGACAGGAAAGATTGAAAGTTTGTTACGAAGAAGATAAGAAAGTCACCATAGATCATTCCTGTATTATATAAAAAACTAGTGTCCTATCCTAGCTTTGCACGAATGGAAAAATTCAAAGACTTCCCCAATTTTCACCTTGTTCTTTCGAAATTAATCTCGTGCAAAGCTAGTAAAAAATATCGCCTATGTTACTCAGGGATAATTTAGCTTTCTAATGGGGAAAGAATTGTCTGGGAAAAGGAAAGGGAAAAAGAAAATTGAAGACGATAACTAAGCATTCACTTCATACACAATCCCAAGAATTTAATTTTTAATAGAACCTAGCCCTAACTTTCGTGGCTTTTCTTCTAAGCCTAGGTCAAATGGAGGGATTCAACCATCTAAGACTAAAATAACTTTCGCCCTGATTAAAATGTTCTTAATTGACTGGCCTCTCAGCTCAGTTGGTAGTAGCTCTGCCTTCTGCGCCGTAGGTCGTGGGCTCGATCTCCACCGAGAACAAATATTTGTGTGGTGAACACAGAAGTTTGTTCTCTGTCTGGGTTATATTGTATTCTACGTATGTAAAAAAAAATTAAAGTATTATATCAGCTATCTGATTCCCATAACACAAGTTCAGCTTAATTTGGGGTTAGATAGTGTTGTGTGTATTGTCCAAAATATTTATTTATTTATTATATTCCCTCCTATTCTAATTCTAAAAAGACCCACCTCCAATTAAAAGTGTAAGTTTACCTTTATAACAATGGAGCTCCTCAATCCAAGACTGCAAGCTATAGCAGTCTTCCCGTAAACGACAGAATGCTCTCCATGCAATATCACCTTCCCCGGAGCCGACACACTCACAGTATAGTAGCTATCAATCCCATTCATCATGTCCATCATTGTGGATAATTTAAAAGAAAACAACCAATCAGGGATCACTTCATTATATTTCAACACATCTCATTGGCTGATTTGATTCTGAGCTTTCCACTGGTCGACTGTGAGGGTTTTCTGAGTGAACGCGTGTATGTCTTTCAACTCCTGCTGCAAGATTGTGTTCACGAGTCTGTGGAAGAAGATATATATAGTGTTAAATGAGATTCTTTTGTTATGTTAAATGGCAAATTTATTCAAAGAGTATTGGGAGAGATATAGGATCTTTAGGGATGCGTAGTTTTTTTTTGTTTTACGGGCCACCTAGCGTTCCAACAATTCGCACAAAGGATTACACTTATAAAAAAAATATTTTATTCAATAAATTCGCAAAGTTCACTTTGAAATGTTTGAAAGCTAGTTCAGGCAAAAATTTGGGTCAGAAATCTGTGTAATTTCCTCAAGTGCAGGTACATTTTAAACAGTAGCTTATTGTTTTATCAAACACTAGTTTATAAACTAAACTTGTTTGGTTCTGACAAAAATTTGGGTCAAATATCTGTGTGATTTCCTCCAAGTGTACATTTTATTTAAACAGTAGCTTATTGTTTAATCAAACACTAGTTGATTTATCCCAGTTTATCTTATACGAAAAACTATGAAGTGGTTTACGATTTAACAGTGATGCATTGTTCAAACACTTTCTTGACGATTTTTATTTGAACACGCCACATCTGTACCATTGTTCGCTATCTCAAGATCAGATCCTAAGCGTTTTTAAACCTAACTTAAGACCTTTTAAAAGATTTTGTCATCGATTGTTCCTTATGGTTTTTCCTTATTCGTTTTGCATTTAGATTACGATCGGTGATCCTAGGCTATTCTTGAAGGTAAGAGAGATATATTATACGTACAGAGAGCCTGCACTGAAAGAATAATATAATTTTTATAAACTAGACAAACCGACTTCATGGCCAATCTGGAAAGTATTACCTTTCAGATAAGAAAAGAATTTACGAAATCGTTTCATAAATGACGGAACGGAGGTATGCAGTGATAAACATTAAAACCTATGGAATTAATCTAATATTGCTATTTAGATAAATAAAGAAACCTTCAAATTGGCTCATAAATGACGAAGTTATGCTATAACAAACATAAAAAAAAATACAATTGAGAATCTTCTTTTTTATTTGAAATCGGTTATAAATGTTTTTTCTACGTGATCGAAACCTGTGTCTACCTTACATAACTTTAGTGACAGCAAAGCCAGTGCGATAAAAATGAACACCCAGTTAAGTTATTGATATTTATATTTATGTTATCATAAATATTATTACTAAGTTAACTTGTGTATTCGATTTTCCAGCAATTGACAACATCTCTCTTCATTTTTACCCAAACCAATTATTATTCGGCACGCGACAATACTAGTCAAACAAATGACATTTCCTCTCCATTGTTGAGTTTCCAACCTCCATGGTTGCTAGTTCATACCCATTAGTTCATATTACTCTACCAAGCCTACTCTATAGCTCTATTACTCTGTCTGGCTTACATTGAATGCTCTACTAACAATGCGCACTAAATGCGTAACAATAAATTTGTTTAATTCATCATTCGTCTTGTATGTTCGTCATTCATAAGTTAGTAGGCTGTGTGTAGAATCAGTTAATTAAAAGCAAGTACGGATAAAGACGTAAGTTTATTTTTAACTAAATTCTAAAAAAATATTCAAAAAAAAATATATAACCGACTTCAAAAAATACTTGCACTAAAAAGCGAAAAATAAGAATAGTAAACAGATTTAGTTTGAAGTCGGTGTTAAGTGAAACAATGACCATATTTTATATAATTAATGTTGAAATCGGCATGCATAAAATATAGGGAAGGTTTTGTATGTAAGTATTTTATGTTTTTTTTGTTACGTGGTGACCAACGTCTAGGCCAAGAAGGCTACTACTACTATAAATTAAATTAGAAGTATAAATATAGTTTTAAGTAAATAAGCAAGAAAATAAACCTATCTCGGAAATAAGATGTAAAAATTAAAAATTGATAAAAATTTAAGCATGTACTATTATAAAATTAGTGTAAAAAGTAGTAGAAATAAAGGCTCCTTTTATTTAACCAACGCCTCTATGAAAGCATTGCCTCGTAGGCCACGAACGTCAGGAACGTGTCTTACGATGCACTATCCTGCGTCCATCAACTTGAGGCATACACACCACACGTTCCAGTAGATGTTCAGCCTCACGTGCCAGTAATTTCACCGGCACCCACACCACACCCTTCAAACCGAAACACAGCAATGCTGCTTCACGTCAGAAATGGGTATCTTCGTTTACTGATTTCTCCATCAATAATAATATACCGAATTTGAAAATTATTTGTTTGAAAGATTTGAGGTTGGGTCTTATTGTCATTGTAACCGACTTCAATAAAGAGAAGGGTCTGTAGTTATTTTTATATGTATTTTCGTTCACTGATATCTCCATCAACAATAGACGGATTTTAAAAATAATTGGTTTGAAAGGAAACTTTTGAAGACCACCTCTTTTTAATTTGATGCCAATTTTAAACTCAATTTACCTTTTAAATTGCAACGATGACTGTACCTTGCAGTACCTACTACGAATGTAATAAATCATCCAGGTAAGCAATTCGCTTCACGTAAATCGACAAACGCGTTTAGCATGCACTTTTGCAATTCGCCAATCAATTATTCAATAGGTTCTTGTTTTTTTTTATTTCACTACACGTTTGCCTATTTATTTGGTGCACGAACAGACACAAAACAAAGATACCTAAAACTGTAATTCCACCTGCACCCATACGCACATAATGCAGAGTGACTTAACATTTTTAACCTCTTATTTTCCAAATTAAGCCCACGCGAAGCCGGGGCAAGTCGCTAGTAATAAATATAGCCTATGTTACTCAGGGATAATGTAGCATTATAATTATGAAATAACTAGCGGCCGCCCACGGCTTCGCTCGCCCCGTTCCCGTTACCTTTCGGGATAAAAAGTATCCTACGTCTGTCTCCTGGCTCTAAGCTGGCCACCATTTTACAGCCTAATCGTTCCAGCCGTTCACGCGTGATGACGTGAACAAGGGAAATAAGTCTTTATAATATAAGTATGATAATTAAGAACGTAGATTCCGTTTCAGAGGAACTTCCTCCCGCGAACACTCAGGCTGTGGAATGATCTCCCTACTAAGGTTTTCCCTAAGGACTATACTCGTAGCATGGGTATCCTTCAAAAAGAGCGTTTTAAAAGTTTAAAGGGTTGGCAACGCGCTTGTGATGCCTCTGGTATTGCAGGCGTCCATAGGCCACGGTAACCGCTTCCCATCAGGTGGGTGGGCCGTTTGCTTGTTTGTCAACTTAGTTGTATAAAAGAAAAACGTAGGTTGTACTTGTTACCTGTTTTAATATATTGCATAATACTATTCGATTTCTTATCACACCCGTGATAAATTTTATGATGCAAGCTATTGAAAACTGTTATATAAAACAAGTTGTAGGGCAATAAGAGCGGGGTTTTCATCTTTAATCTCTACCATAAACAAAGAAGAAATAGTTTGCGTTTTAGTATTACGAACACTTTAAATATTTAATCTTATTGTAAAATCAATCAAAAAGTGACAAAATTTTTCATAATTTTCAATTGACAGAAACATTTTGTTAAGCCTAATCGTTTTTACAGCGACATTATTACACTTTTTACAGCGAGCACTGGTGGTCTAGTGTCAGCGGCCCTGCCCTCCGATCCTAAGGTCGTGGGTTCAAATCCAGTCCACCAATGACCTTTTTCTGGCAAAAAAATATGTACACAATGCCAGTTCTCTCAACGGTGAATGAAAACATCGTGAGGAAACCGGCATGTCGTAGAACTTAAAAAGTTCGAAACAATGTGTCAAGAGCGAACGAAAGGAGCCTCTTTGAGGCACACTTAGAACCTTTTCACCACACTTGGTTCGAAAAGAAAAGCAGTGACACGATAAGAAGCGACATTACAGCCCTCAATTTATATGCACGACAATACATTTGAAACCAACGTCCAATCCCTTTAAAATTCAAAATCTATTTATTCAGTTGTATAACAAGAATCAGTTTGAAACGTCTTAAGGTTATAGCACATTATACCGGCACCGCAACAGCACCGCTCCAAACCAGCAATTAACTTGTCATTCAATTTAGAGCATTAAATCGTGTGTAGTATAATATATTTCATAATGTCAATATGAAAAAGCCAACGGCGGGCAGTCAGCGCGCTTGCCGCTACCACACAACTCGACTCGCAGCCCGCGTGCTGCAAGCGAGCGGACCTTGTGCGCACAGCGCGCCGACGGCATGCTTATTACGCGCCGACTCCGAGTCGGCAGCTAAAGCCAGGCGAGTGTTCAATCATAAATGCCATAATAACAATATTGAGTTCGCGGTGACAACAAGCTTGCACCTCGCGGCCACCGCGCGGACTGTGAGCTTACACGTCGCGGCCGGCGCGCGGACTGCGAGCTTGCACCTTGCGGACAACGCGTAGTTAGCGCGCTGGCAGCTAGCCGTAGTCTAAATTCGAGGCGAAGCCGTGCTGCAGCTGCGCAGTTGCGGTGCCGGTATAATGTGCTATAACCTTTAGGCTGAGATTCATAGACCGCACTTTGCTTTACAGCAAAGCAGTCTTCGCAAAGTAAGCTTTGTTTATCGAAGTTTCCTATCAATATTTTGAATAAAGAAGAGCTTGACAGAACTATGAAATATAATTTTGGTTGAAAGTTGAACTTTCCATCAAAGTAAAGTCAAAGTTCGGTCTATGAATCTCGGCGGCCGAGATTTATAGACCGGTGCCAGGGGGGCTAATTCTCGGGCCGATCTCGATCATTTTGCAATTTTATTTTATTGCTTCTTTTCGAAGAGAGAATTGATGATTTCCTTGAGAAATTCATCAACGACCTCTTCGTAAAAGCCTCGACAGCTACGATATACGGAAAACGTAGAAAAAGTGCGGGGTTGTGAAAAGAAGCAATAAAATAAAATTGCTAAATGATCGAGATCGGCCCGAGAATTAGCCCCCAGTTCCACGCGACCAAGCCTAGAAGAACAGGCAACAAACTACGACTTATCTTCTGACTTAATCCTTACAATAAATTGAATGATTGGTATTGTTGAATTAAGCTGCATTCATAGCTTAATTCAACATTTGTAAAGTTTACGTAAACCTTAGCTCAGTAACTTAACTAAGTAACTTGTAACGGTAAGACGTAAATCTCAATAAATTATATTTACTGTTTCCGAGCAGTATCATAAATCTATTACGTCCAGGACATGCAGACAGACAAACGATATCTTTATACCTAGGTAATAAACTATGTGAATACCAAGCGACTTTGTTCGCTTATTTCAAACAAATCCCGCTGCCCTGTTAAAGGGATGAATTGCTATTTTTTGTAATACACAAAAAATAACATAATGAATAGACAAACGGGCTTACGGCCCACCTGATGGTAAGCGGTCACCGACACCTACAACACCAAGGGTGATGTCGTTGCGTTGCCTAACCTGGAGGAACTTTTTTACATCTTGAACCTAAGGAATTGCTTTCCGATTACACATCCCTTCGCATCATGTCAAATATAATAGTCAAATATTCAAGTATCTACGACAAGCATGTCGTATGTTTATTGTTGCCTGTTCTTCTAGGCTTGGTCACGGGGAACTGGCACCTAGACTCACCTAGCTTTAAGACGTTTCAAAGTGATTCTTGCAATCCTACTGAATAAATACACTTTTGATTTTGATGAAGCAATTTTTTCATAAATTTCAAATCCACTGCACCTCTTTAGGAGTTGATTTTAAGGAATTCCTTTCTTTTTGACACCAAGAAGTAGTGTCCAGGACCAGCGATCAAGGTGGTCATTTTCAACCTAAGTCCAAAATGATTCTTGAGATTCTACTGAAAAAATACCGATTTAATTTGATTTGCGGTATGACAAGACAAGGATTCTCAGACGTCGGTTCATAGGATTAGCTACGGGTTTCGTATCACGTAGCATCGGACAGTGAATCTTTGAATGGTATCTGGGCTAGACTTGTTTGTACGAGCTTGGTATAGAGGTCAAACTGCAGAGCGGACCCACTTTACTCGATCGATTATGCTTTTAGCTCGGCTTTAGGTTTTTTTTATAAAATTAGTTTAATCTGATTTTGTTCCTATCTATAGGAGCATACAAAAGGAAACATAGAAATCAATGTTATAAGTTAAAAATATTTCTCTACGTGTTTTTTTATTTTTATGTTTAGGTTCAGCTCAATTTTTTGTCCACTTGGCTCATAATTAAACTTATCATACTCACTTATTACACTATCTTTTACTCATACTCGCTGAGAACGCTAAGTAGTACCGCTTTTTTTAGTTAGCCAAACCTGATAGACTTTTGGGATCAGTGGCGCGTCTTGGGAGAGACCTACGTCCAGCAGTGGACTGATGGAAAGTAAGAATGCAGCCTAAGCTGGAGCCTGGAGCATGCTTAGTCATAATCTACCGGTTCACTCTTGCCTTAAAAACGTTCCGGAAACATTGACGCCGGTAAAGAGTTCCACTTACTAAGATCACTCGCTACTTCGTTTCTGCATTGGCGCTGAATATTCTTTGTAATTTTATTGATAGCTCTTTCTTACCTATGCCTGGCCAGTAGCGGCTTCCCCAGAAACTTGTCCGACACGATCAGCACTGAGAACTTGGCGCCGCATCCGTCACTCTCATCCTGCACATCCTGGGGACAAACACAACGAATACTGTTAATAAAGCACACTGATTCATTACACAGGTTAGGAGTTAGGAGTACCCTAAACCGACGAGCATGTATGAAGCGAAAGAGGTGTGTCAGGATCGTAGCAAGTGGAAATCCGTGATCTCTGCCTACCCCCATGGGAATAAGGCGTGATTTTATGTATGTATGTATAGATAGTGCAATCCACGAAGGCGCGCACCACTATTCCTCCTAACCGTTTATAGTATATGTGTGCAAGCTTCCGTCAATGTTGAGTGTTATCGGTACACACTAATTACCTATGAGTGCACACGCACACTACAATGAATAGACTACGGTTCGCGACTGCCGCTCGGAGTAAACTCCCCGCACCCCGGGAGGGGCGCGTCTTCGTGAATTGCACCATCTATATTATGTATGATTCATTACACTTAAGCAGTAGTAGAGCTCTTTGTGTGTGGCTCGTCCGGTGTGGATTGTCCACAACATTTGTATACAAATATTCATTTACTCAGCCCACAACCTGAGTCCCGGAAGGCCAGATCACCACCAGACCACCAGAGTTTGAACAGCCATCGATAAATAATACCGTTCCGCGTTGCAACACAAAGCTCATCTTGTCTATAAATAGTATGATTAAAATATTTAATCTATTTCAACGCAATCAGAATAATAAGCATGTTCGGAGAATCATGGTTCAATTTTAGTTCTATAGATCGTCTTGGGAGTGGGACCGTTTATGATTGCATTCGGCAATTGTTTCTATCGTATTTAGGGTCGATCCAAATTAAAAACCAGCTAAGTGCGTGTCGGACTCGCGCACGAAGAGTTCCGTACCATCTGTCTGTATATAAAAAAATGTTATGTTAGTTTGTGTACGCTTCAAAAACTCAAAAAGTTCTGCACCGATCGAGCTTAAATTTTAGAATGATATAACCCGCATCAAGAAGCGTGGCGGGTACAGCTAATTATCTATAAAATACACGTTCGTTGTATGAGAGCCCTCCCCTTAAATATTTATATTACTTTTTAATATAATTAAATAACTCAATATTCTATGAATATTTCAAGCGTTTACATGTTGCTGTTATTCATTTAGAGCAAAAAAATACACGTTTGTTGTATGATAGCCTTAAATATTTATTTTACGTTTTGTAACATATTATAGCGGCAACAGAAATACATAATCTGTGAATATTTCAACTGTATCATCGACACAGTTCAAAAGATAAAGCTTGGTGACAGATAGACAACCAGACGGACGGACAGCGGTGTCTTAGTAATGGAATCTGGGTCGGAACCCTAATAAAACGTGTCATGCATGCCAAAATTTCCACAATGACACGTCACAGTTCGGCACTACGTAATACGTAACAATCGGATGGTGTAAATGCAAACTCAATAGGTATTCCATGGTGCAAGCGATCAATTCCAGAAGTGGTCACAAGTGTGTCACGTTCGAATCAGAACAGCGAATCACGTTTGTCCAGTGACACGGTTTGACACGAACCCGGCTGTCAGGGCTGACACAAAATCTCGCGGGCCGAAATACTATACCCCTTTTTCTGTCATTTTGCTCCCAAAATAGCATAAGCAGCATCCCAAAATAGCATCATCACATAGCATTTTCATTTTAATTGTTTTTCTGAGTTTTGTTGTGTAATTTCGGTGGTATTTTAACCAACATTACTTGAGGTCTTAGCTTTAACATTTTGGACTTTAACAGTTGGAATAAAAGTGTATTATGTGATATTTTGATTTGATCGAAAAAGTTTCTGATGGATTTGAAAACAAAAGACCATATTTTGATTTCAAAGCCAAGTAGGGCCGACTCGACTTTGACTGACTCGACTTGACGGAAAAGTATTTTATCAATGTAATATATTATCATTCTCATTAAACTACTCGACACTGGCAAAATTGATCCGAAAAGGACAGATGCCATTCATTAAGAAGATGAAGAAATACTATACCACAAAGATAGCAAACCCCATGCAAAGGCGAGGAAGACATTGAGTTTTAATCGACAAAAATTCTATGCAAAACTAGCGTAAACCGACTGAGCCCTGAGGGCTAAGGTGTAAGGACTAAGGCCATAAGTTGGAAAGAAAAGCTTAAACTACCGGAATTCTTCTTGTTGACTTGTCTATTGACTTGAATAAAAACTATTTGATTCATGTAATATTCACTCGACACTGGCAAAATTGTCCGAGTGGACGGATGCGAAACTAAATGACTGCTTTATGACCATTAGGAATATGAGCGTTTATCTCTTACATAAGCCTTTAAACATCGGTGGAGGAAACCGGCGGCATGTCGTAGAACCTAAATAGTTCGAAAATATGTGTCAAGTGTACGAAAGGAGCCTCTTTGAGGCGCACTTAGTATCCTTTAGTGAAGTATCATTTAGTATCCTTTAGTGCGTATGATTTAATGTTATTTTATCATCATGGGCATGTCTAAAAGGCTGTCTCAGTCTAGTACGTAGATAATATACTTACTTGCATTTGGTTCCTCACTCACATTGGTTTGGTATGTGCACAAAACATTTTGTATTTATCTTAGTTATTTCTTTGTTAATTTTAGTTAGTTTTATTAAAGTAGTTTTTTGTACTCTACTGCAATTTTGGTCTTAGTGGGTAAATTGTCCGTGGCATCACCAACCGGCTCTGACGGAAGACCAGCGTTGGTTGCAAAACAACCAGCATCATGCTGAGTCAGAGTCCAGTTTTGTGATTCACAGGCTTACATATAAATTTAGTTTTAAGAATTTTAGTTGTTAAAAATAGTGTAAGTTCTGGTTTTGCAAAATAAATCATTCATTCATTCACTTAAAATCCTTTCACCACACTTGGTTCGAAAGAATCAGCGACACGATAAAAAGAAGAAGCCTTTAAGCCTTTAAAATGAATGGAATGCCAGAGGGGACTCTGTCATTCCATTCATTTTAAAGGCTTGGAGGCAAAAGAAATGTTGTGCCGACCCCATATAAAGTGGGATAAGGGCAAGTTTTTGGCAAGTTTTTATCATGCGCACTTGATGTGCGGGCAGGTTTTTTTCGCAAGTAGGCCGATGGCGGGCCCTTTTTGCGTGACCCCTGACACGTGTTGCTCGAACTTTTTTAGGTTCTACAACACGCCGGTTTCCTCACGATGTTTTCCTTCACCGTTTTGAGAGTACTGGCATAGTGCACATACATTTTTCGACAGAAAAACTCATTGGTACACGAGTGGATTTGAACCCACGACCTTCGGATCGGAAGGCGGGGCCACTACCACAGACTAGACTAGACGGACTAGACCATCAGTGGGATAAGGGCAGAAAGAAGAAGATTACCTATTAGAAGAGACCTTTAAAATTGTATGAAGTGTGACAGCCCTGAACGTGTCATCGTCTATTTATCACGGGCATCCTTGAGAAAAGCGTGCACAAAGTGGCGGCAATTGGAATCAATTTCACCAGCTATCAATGTCACGGGCCGTACTAGCTGCGTTTTAGATAGCAACCTTATCAGCTTGCTGGGTTCCGTAGAAAGATAACAATTTTTTCTGGCATTTTTTACGAAACCACTGAACCGATCAAAATAAAAATGGTAGTTTATATATATAAAAAAAATAATGCGGACAATCCACACAACACTATCTAGCCCCAAACTAAGCAGAGCTTGTACTATGGGAACCAGATAGCTGATATAATACACTGTATACATTTTATTTGTAAATACTTACTTAGAATTCAATATAACACCCAGACAGAGAACAAACATCTGCGTTCACCACACAAATATTTGTTCTCTGTGGGGATCGAACCCACGTCCTCCAGCGCAGAAGGCAGAGCTACTACCAACTGAGCTGTGAAGGCAGTCAAAAGTTGCATTCTGGAGACGGACATGCATTTTTCTATAAATATCCCATAGAAAATTTATCAAAATAGCATCAGCAGTTTGGCCATGAGGTCGGTTTCTCAAGTTTTTTAAACTTAATTTGTGTTAATCTATACTAATATTATAAAGAGGAAAGATCTGTACCTATTTTTGTATGTTTGTAATGAATAGGCTCAAAAAGTACTGGGCCGATTTAAAAAATTCTTTCACCAATAGAATGCTACATTCTTCCAATTTGACATAGGCTACATTTCATTTTGAAAAAAATTAGGGATCCTTGGTAAAATTTGAACAATGTAACCGAAGGTGTAGAAAAATGAGTCTTAAAATGTCTTTCGTCAAATGCGCTGCCGAAACTATTAGCGATAGAACAAAATAATGTTTAACAATATTGTCTACCCCGTGCGAAGCCGGGACGGGCTGCTAGTATAATATATAATATCAGAAAACATAAAAAATAAACTGTAGATCTTATGATAGCTGCTGGCAGTAAGAATGCGGTTAAACAGGCGCCCTGAGGGCTCGTTCACTTTCGACTCTTGATTTAATTTCGACGAACATTAAGTTACAGACCACCTGGTGTTTTCCTCAACTTGAAACTCTCATTTAAATATGAAAAATGTCTTCCATTCTAAAGGCTCGACAAAGTTACAGTAACCACTTAACATCAGGTGAACTATATGATTATTCCAACACATAATCTCAAAAAAAAATATGAAAATATTGTAGACAATCCACGCAAAGTACTAAGCGAATCAGAGCTGATATTATGATACTTATAAACTTTTTTTTTGTAAATACTTAGAATACAATGGATGGGGTCGGCACAACAGGTTTTCTTCTTCCACTCACCTCTATCATTCGTCATCTCAGTGCTCACTCCTTTCCTGCTCATGTCATCCCTGACGCTTTCCCTCCATTTTTTCTTTGGTCTACCTCTTCTTCTATAACCTTAGAATACAATATAATTTGTCAAATACATTGACGCTATTCTTCTTTCTTATTCTTCTATGTAAAATTGTATAGAGCTTAAACGTAGACAACGCAAACGAGTTTAATGAACATGAGAACCTTCGCGTCACTTTCAAAATATGATTAATGTGATAAATATTAAAATATACACAAAAATCAATATACAAACTCGCCTTGATTCTACGCACCCTAAAACAGGATAATTTACATACTATTAATGAAGATCGTGTAACTGACATCTTTTATTAAAATAAAACCTCTGTTCTTGACCGATTTCTTTATCATTATCACGCAATCGAAATTTAAAGTCAGCGTAAAACCTTTAAACATTCTCATATTTGAAGTTCATAAGTATTCAGATGACTTTTTAAGAGTGCTTCTTGCCTCAACCCTCAAATTTTCTACTCAAAATTATTTTTTTATAATTTAACCCAAAAAACATGTTCCTCCCTATTCAAAAATCTTTATCACAGTGCAGACTAAACAGTACAGACACCATAACATTTGATTATATAAACTTTCGAATTAAATTTGATAATTAAGAATATTAAAAAAAAAAGATGCACCTTTAGCCATGACGCGAAGTTGTCAATTCTTTCTAGAGAGATACGAAAAAGGCGTTGAAATTCACATGTTGCTTTGCTTATGCCGGTGACTGTATGAGAAAAAATCGTAAAAATTCCGATTTGAATTTCGTAAGAATGCACAAACCTTGACCTCTACACACGATCAAATGAATCGAAACAAAGTTAAAACTGCAATGATACGCGATTACTCATAAATATGTATATGAATAACATGAATGAAACAAAGATTTAGACAAAGAGGTTTAATATAATAGGACAAGATGTTATAATTTAATCAAATTATATTTGGAATATCGCCATTTAATTTAATGGAACTCGCAAATCATTAGCTACAACCCGCTTAGAAACTAGATTTTTTGGATATACATACTATATGTATTTGTTTTGATGTGTGTATAAAAATATATTTTTATAAGATACGGAATGAGTAGGAATAGTATATCAGTGGAAGTCTACAAGTAGCACCAGTGACAGAAAAATTGAGGAGATTGTAACTAGGAGAGTAATGAGTATGAATGAAGATGGATATTTTGGTATAGGTAGACCAAAGAAGAGATGGATGAACAGTGTGAAAGATGACATGGATAAGAAAGAAGTGAATACAGAGATGACGGCTGATAGAAGTGAATGGAAGAGGAGAACATCTTGTGCCGACCGCACATAAAGTGGGATAAGGGCAGGAATAAGAAGAACAAGGGGTATACAAAAAGAATCAACTTGAAGTTTTATGAAAATAGGTTCGATTGAAGTCGCGTATTAACATCGAAATTGCAACATTAAAATTGAGAGTTGGCAGTTAGAAAATGCTTACAGCATTAAACCTACCTTTTTTACAAATATTTTCAGTTTTTTTGCACGAGTTAATAATAAATAAATAAACACAAACAAAACCGACCTTTGTAGGGAAGTACTGAGATGAAAAAAACTAGAAATTGAACCCCAAAAGCTTACGAGGTTTGAAGTTCATATAAATCCAAAGCTTGCGTTAAAGTTTGTATGAAAATAACTTCAAATAACAATCGAAGTCGCGCGGTATTCCACTGTAAGTAAAACCGGTGAGTATTGTGGGCAAGGTTGAGCGATTATTGAACACAATTGCAACGCGCTATTCTACAACTAATTATCATTAACGGTAATAAAATTGCACTAATTCGAATGAAACGAATAACCCACTTTTGCTTGACAACGAATTATATAAAACTTATTTTACAAAAACCACATTGCGGTTTTATTACTAACTATTTTGCACCATAGGGAAACCAATAAATAAGATCCACACACAACATAAGCCCATCAGTGTCAGTTCTGTTTAAAAGCATACCTAAAAAAATATATTTCAAATCATATTTAAATATATAATTTTCGAATAAAATCAATCAATAAAAAACATCGTGAGGAAACCGGCATATCGTAGAACCTAAAAAGTTCTAAAATATGTGTCAAGTGCACGAAAGGAGCCTCTTTGAAGCGCCCTTAAATCCTTTCACCACACTTGGTTCATAAGAATCAATGACACGATATGAAGAAGAAGTAAAACCAATCCCCAATTCAGACAAATATTGGCCTTACTTATAAAAAAAACAGTACTTAACTGACAAAAGATAATGCTTTAACGATTGACATCCCTAAACAAACTGGAGAAAGAAACTCCCGAAAACTAAAGACACGGTAAATATCTCATTTGATACTAAGTACCAACGTGAATGGGCTAATTGCGAATACAAGCATTTTTTTATTTAAGTAAGTTTATAAATATGGGGTTCTGAAACAAAACACAAATCACAAAAATAACATAAACAAAAACAAAAAAAAACTGTCACGGCCAATCAAACTTGACATTCACCTACCTAGCAAACAGCAACTCACTTCACATTCACTTTTCAAAAAGGAGAAAATAATAAACGCGCTGGATTCACGTCTCCAAACGTAAAACAACACGTACGAGTTACACTTATTCGCGAACGCCTGACCACGCCAGCTCGCAGAAGCGACTGGGCGAAGACTGAATGAATGGAGCCTTGCCTGAACCTAGCACGATTAAGATCGCGAAGCTGGACTTCCCAATTGTATTCGTAATAATTTCGCAGTAATTGTAGAGTACTACGTATCCGTTGGCATTGGCTATGAATGAGATAAAAATGGAATAAGGAAACTGCTTTCGAATAGAAAGCCAACTTTCTTGAGTGACTCGGTCGTTCGATCCTATAAAAGTTTGCTCGAACCGACATAAGATATTTACACTAAGCGTATATTCGGTGCTCTATATATTTTGCGATAAATATTGTAAGCATTGAGAAATTATTAAACAAGTAATTATTAAACGCACGTACCTTTAAATACGTACCGTTCCGTTAAAAATCACTCACGACCAATCAGATTTAAAATGTTTACGAAGCGTATAATAAAATAAACTAATACGAATAAATATTAATCACCGAAGGTCTCTTGAAATGTCAGATTTAAGTTCAAGTGGTACAGTCAGTATGGAACCGGCACTTTTTAAATTTAATCCATTTTGAGTGCAGCATAAAGCCAGTTCCACATATTTCTACTGGTAGGGAAGAACGGGATTTTTTCCACCTATTACTACTAACGGGGAATAATATTCGTCAGATTTGACAACCGGTTTGGTGATGTGGATAAAAAAAGAAGTTAAGAAATATTTCATAACTTGTTTTAGCTTTCTCCACCAAAAACAATATATTATTGTATTGAAAACTAAATAATTTTTAAGTTTCAACTATGCTAGGTGACTTGACAATAATATGCATAGTAACACAATGATATAATCCGGCTCAAATAAAGGAATGAATCTCTAATGGCGTCGTTTACTATACCCCATATGAATGGTAGCTATTCTCACCAATAGTGTATGAGTGAGAGGTAATGATGAACGCCGCCATTTGAGATTCGCTTCTTTATTAGAGCAGGATATTGTGTAAGTGCATCACTATTAAATTGGTTGTCAAATAGCCAATGTTATTTCTGTCGTTGTTTATTATTAGGTGAGGTCATTGTATCTTGAATATTATAATGTCAGTTTATTTGTAAGTAATCGTTTATTTACGTTATTTATCAAAGTGAAACAGGCTTTAAATGTCAAAACTATCGTAACCTATCCGGACAACATGTTCACTGGTCGGTACATCATCCATGTACTCGTACGTACGTGTGGGAATCATCTGTCTTCTGATGGCCTAACGCACACAAGATTATTTTTGACGTGACAACGTCTTATAATTCGATAGAGCCGGCTGCACGCACGAAAAAACATGACTCATGCGGCGTTACCTCGCTCTGAGGCGTTCCATTTAAGGCTTGAAGTGCAAGCGAGAACGAGCGACAAAGAGGCACAATCGGCCTCCGCGTTCGGCAGCGTTCGACATCTGTCTCTCTCCTACTTGAGTGAGCGATGCGTCCGCATGGACAGCCGTATGACGTTGTCACGTTCAAATATCGTCAGTAAACCGACTTTACAGACAACCGATTTTTTTTGCAATAGATAAATAATAAAAGTCCAAACTCAATATTTGCCAGAGGGCTATGGTCTTTTGCCGCATGTCTGACAATCTTTGGGTTAAAACCACTACTGATTGGGCGCCCAATGTAAGACGTTCACGCGGTAGACCACCACGGAGATGGCGCGACGAGCTAGATGTACAGACCAGACTGGTCCAATCTAGCAATGGACCGAGAAAGCTGGAAGAAAGCTTTTTTTATACAACTAGTTGATGGAACAAGCAAATTACCTAATGTTAAGTGGTAACCATTGCTTATAACAAAGCACCTCGTAGGTCACGCAAGTCAGGAACGTGCGCTACCACGCACTGCCCTGCGTCAATCAACTTGAGGCAAAAATGTTCAGCCTCACGTGCCAGTAATTTCACTGGCACCCACACCCTTCAAGCCCAAACACAGGAATGAAATATCTTTCTTTGCATGAAGTATAGTAAATGGTGGTCTGAAAACATGAAGAAATATGTCGACATACTTAACACACACATTTATGAAATACTAAATGCTTCAGAATTTATGAAATACTAAATGCTTCAGAAAAAGAATTACGGCAGAAAAAGGCATGGTGGTATTAGTTCCCCGGACGAGCCACACACAAAGAGCTCTACTACTTGGCTCAGTGTTCGCATGCCGGCGACAGGAAAGCGAGTTACACGACTTGTATGATACACGCACGTTTTCTGCATAATATCCTAGTTTTTACTGTACGAGGAAAGTTATTCTTGAAATACTAAATGCTTCAGAATTTATGAAATACTAAATGCTTCAGAAAAAGAATTACGGCAGAAAAAGGCATGGTGGTATTAGTTCCCCGGACGAGCCACACACAAAGAGCTCTACTACTTGGCTCAGTGTTCGCATGCCGGCGACAGGAAAGCGAGTTACACGACTTGTATGATACACGCACGTTTTCTGCATAATATCCTAGTTTTTACTGTACGAGGAAAGTTATTCTATATTCGTTTCCAAGTAAATTCTTTAAGAATGATGCGAATTTTTCGATGCACTCACTCGTAATGCAACTTAAATAAATTATTCATGAAATTTAAATACATTTTGAATAAAACATTACTGTATTTATGGATTTACGTCAAAAAACAAGTTCAATGAATAATTTTACTATTTATATTTAAAAAATACAAGTTTTTATCGAGGTTCAACTACTAGCAGTTCTTAATCCTTATTAATACTAATGTATATTTAATTACTAGTGGAATCTCGCGCGACTTCGTTCAGTTTTTTCTTACAAACTTTCAACTCCTGCTTCACTTCTTTAGGGGTTGAATTTACAAAAACACTTCTTAGTGTTCTATCACTTTTCATAAAGAACACGCCCTCCAAATTTCAACGGTTTAGGCTATGCGTTGTATGTCAGTCACTCATCAAGCTCTTTTATATTAATTTAATTGTGATACTAGCTTAGGAGTCACACACAGAACACAGAAATGATTTTCTGTATTCTGTGGAGTTACGGATGCCACGCAAATTCCTCAGTTTGTTCTAACATTTGTTCACAAACAGCAAACTCAAATAGTATATAGGTAGGTGCTAAATCGTTGCGTACCCTATCCGGCAAGGTCTTCGCCAAACTGTGTTGAAGTTACAACAGTATGGCATCTTCTAATTTTGTGACACGAGTATGGGTGTGGCACTAAAATCTAGATGTCAATGCTACGTTCATTGAGACCATCCATTGGAAAATCAGACGTAATACTATACCTACTTAGCTAGACACCTACAATTATCTAGCTGAAGAGTAACTTGAGAAATGTCTTCCTTGTAGTGGCTGGCAGCTTAATTTAGAACGGATCTTTCCGAGAAAGAGTAAAACTAAGATCTTCCCACGCATCCTTTTTTAGACGTATTCTGCCGTGACCTTCCAAGAAAATAGCATTATGTTTAAACGAAAATCTTTTGTTCAGTCATTTCGACAGTGCCGCTTATTGTATGAATGGAGTTTGTAACCCATTCTCATCTAGTCTTCCCTAGTGTCGTCTAAACTAGATCTGATTCCGTTCACTATTAATCAGGAACATTATTTTAACGACTATAAATCGACCTTTGGACCTCTTTGCAATCACACACGCAAGCAAAATCGTACACCTCGCACCAGACTAGAATTTTAATTTAAACAAATAGAAGTGGGTCTCCAACAATGTGGTGCTGGCAGCTTATGCAATCACCGATCAGGTTTCTCGCATAAGGTGGTAATGGTGTGTGACCACGGGTTTTTTGACTGGCTAAGGTGCGGGCAGGTTGAAGCACATTCCACGAATTCGCCTGACATGTCTGAAATCGGACCTGGTTATATCGCTCAGGTCAGGGGCGTGCCGAAACGTCAAGAGTTCAAAGTCTCTGAAGTCATAAAATTGGTTCAAAGCAGGTGGCATATCAGATAATGTTGAAATATCTGACGTTCGCAAAGTGACCTTGGGCAAGGTTTGACTGCATCGCAACCGGTTCAGTCGGCGTTCTGAATGCTGGTCTACCATCAAAAAGGATAAATAAAGTTCGGTATTGACATTTTGAGTTACACTTCGCGGCATAAGAGGCATTGTTTGGTCAACTATGCATCGGCTACCGAGTTTTACCGCAGTGTCACTGAAAATATCAATACGAACCATAGTGTATAATATCGTTTATCATGTAGCAGACTTCGGACTAACGCCGAAGGCCCGTTTATGAAAAGCAACTGCCCTTTGGCAAATAGAGATTGATGTATGCCCTTATCAAAGTCTTCGAATTTAATCCTAGTAGTAAGATACCTTGTCTGAACGCGGCTTAAGTGCAGTACATTATCAAAATTTACTCTATGAATGGACATGTAATTATGGATCTAGTGAACGTAACCTCGTCGTAACCGATCCTTTTGCACACGCAACTGATAAGGTGATCGATGTTTTTGTCTGTCTTCATAATCACAAACGTGTTCTAGTCTAGTGTCGCAGCCTAGATATCAGGTTGGTGCTCGTGCCGCGCGATGACTCTTTTGCTCGTCGTAATCCATTTGACCGAATAACCTTTGTATTGAATCGATTATTAGACAATGAAGGAACAAAAAAACAACAAAGGATGGAACAGAGCGTTCCATCCTTAAATAATGCTAGATCCTTAAGTAAAAAGTTCCAAATCAAAATTATTTTGAGGATATCTACCGGGGATCGGGTCAGAAAGGTTCTTTTTTCAATATTGTAAAGCTTTTAAAAGGCTGGTTTTAATCCTTGGAGCATAGCTGAATGTGATAAAATCTCGATTCACCTAGCACAGATTCCATTCAAGAACTAAGCCCGCATCCCAATGATCGTGCAGATGCTATTGACCGGTGAAGTATTAGATATTTATTCAATTGTAGCACGAAATCAATCATTTGAAAGGCATTTAGCCTAACAATAGACATACTCTCTAAATAAATACCTAAGGTTCTAAAGTTGGTTGAGAGGAATACATTGTAAGAAATTATAGGAATAAAGGTGATCCTCTAGCCTGATGGATTTGGATGATGGATATGCCAACAGGACCATTACAAGCTGATAATCATGGTCCAAGATAAAAAGATCGACTTAAAACTAAAACTCTTAGCTTCTACTCAAATAAATACTGTGGACAATCCACGCAACTATATACCAAGTCCTAAATTAAGCAGAGCTTGTACTATGGGAACCAGATAGCTGATATAATACTTATATTTTTGTAAATACATACTTAGAATACAATATAACACCCAGACAGAGAACAAAAATCTGTGTTCACCACACGAATATTGGTTCTCGGACCTACGCTGTAGGTCATGAGTTCGATACCCACGAACTCATGACCTACAGCGTAGAAGCTAGAGCTACTTCCAACTGAGCTGAGAGGTCAGTCAAGATGGAGTATGAGCTGGTGAACTACTGTTATGAAGTTTTAATGCAGCAAGACCGCCAGTCATGACTTTAGACACTACTAGAGCTGACAACGCCACATGCCCTTCGAAGCACGGAAGTGCTCTGACGAACACGCAGCAGTGACCCACACACTCAATACTCTATTTGTTATCACATTGGTACAAGGTAGGTAATTACAGAATAATAACAGAAATACAACGAGAACCCATTAGGGTATTACAATAGATAGGGCAAACCGAGGTTTAATTTTATTTAGAGGTGAGGTTGTTCAAACCTATTTAATGATGACCTCGCAAAACTCTGTTCGTGATGGTGGTAAGGCATTGCAGCATTAAGGATCATATTTTTAATGTAGCGTTCAGTTTGCGCCGTGTTACATAAATTCATACCTCGTTCAAGGTCTGCTGACGTATGTCGCGAAGATAACTCAGCACCGATAGTGCCAAGTTCAGATAGTGATTGAAGGATTTCATGTTGAAGAAAATACAACACATAACATAAGAATAATATTTTTTTATGCAACATGCTGGTAGATGATTGGCTATCTTGTACGACATGACAGCTTTATCAGAAATATCATCGAAGGAAAGAGAGGAAGACCAAGGTTTAACCTACATGAGCCAAATAAAAGCAAAGATCGCTGTCATGTCGAATAAAGGTCGATTTATATCTACAGACATTGAGCGTGGCAGACACGTGCCGTGGCAGACAAAATGATATTCTTCCATACAGTAACTACACACGTGTCTGTAAGTGTCTGTACGGCCGTGTTACGATAGATATAAATACGTTAATAGTTACTGTATGGAAGAATATCATTTTGTCTGCCACGGCACGTGTCTGCCACGCTCAATGTCTGTAGATATAAATCGACCTTAAGGAGGTCAAGGAGGTTGCCCTCAAAAGAAATACCTGTAGAAAAATGCATACATTACGCCACCAAGAGCGTTGCTCTTAAAAGATGAAAAAGAAGAAGAACTTGCTGGTAGATAGAAGAAAGAGGTAGGCCAAAGAACAGATGGATGGATTGTGTGAAGAAAGACATGGGTAAGAAAGGAGTGACTGCTGATATGACGGCTATTAAAGGAGAGTGGATAACGAAACCAGTTGTGCCGACCGCAGATGACCCGCTTCATCAAGGACAAGAAAATGATGACAACTTACTGGTAGAACATGCATATGGTATTTGGTAATGAATCATCCATATGTTATTGTATGCCCATTGATATCAGGATAGAGCTGCCATGGAACTTGGCACCCGTTCACAAGATGTTAACAGTCGCAAAGTAAGCATGCCTACAACTTACCATATTGATATGATAACCTTTAATTATTCTAGATCACCTATCCGAATTCAGATAACCACGAATTCACTAAAAAACAAAACAAAAACCAATATTAAAGTAATTATACCGGCATAGTACCACAAGTTTTCGCAAAAAAAGCGATAGTTTAATCTCAGAGAATGACATCAATCTTACGTCATTTATTCTCGTGAATACTTTGCGCGGAAAGTGGTATTATTTCCAATTTATAGACACTTTTTCTTCTACTTCTTCCTGCCTTTATCCCACTTTATGAGAGGTGGGCACAACATGTTCACTTCTCCTCTACCAGCCTCCACCCTCCACCAGATCTTTGTATTCACTTCTTTCATATCCAAGTCATTTTTCACACTGTTCATCCATCTTTTGTAAGGCCTATTTTTGCCCAAATATCCATCTACATTCATACTTATCACTCTTCTAGTCACATGAATAGTCTAAATCTATATCAATGTTACTGCTAAAACTTTGCACAGCAGGGAAAGAGAAACCTTTGCCTAACAGGGGGATGAAATCAGTTTAGGACTTAACCTACACCAATCTAAGTTTTTACTAGTAAGGATCCCAATTTTTTTGGAAAATAAAATATTTCGGCAGAGTTGCGTGCACCATGATCACGGGTTGAAAAATAAAAATAAAAATAAAACAAATATTCTTGGCAGACAAATCGATCTATCCTCTTTCAACCTCTTTTATTCAAATCGTTCCTCTTTATAATATGAGTATAGACGCCTGCCCAAGTTGTTATTAAGCATTAGACAGGACAGGACTGACATCACAAGCTGGTTCTATAAGCCTGTCACTTGATTACGTACATGGTCACATTGCAAAACACAGAGGTGAAGTGCTGACATAGATGCCCTTCAAAACGAACGCATGTGAATCCGTAGTCATTGTGTCTGGGACCATGGAAAAACGATTATTGAACTCTAACGATAAAATGATTGCTTCATAAAGCTTAAATAAATCACCTAGTCAAGGTCTCGTGACCACGGAGACAATATCAAATTAATTAATAATACATTTTCTGTCGTTTGATAAAACAAATGAAAAATAAATTAAATACAATTAAATCATAATAAAATTATAATAATTAAAAGCAAACTTAAAAAACATTTAAATTACAATCACATGCACTAATAGGTTTATTGAAATTAATAGTACTTATACTTACTTCTACAGTACCATTGCAGCAATAAATTGCGAATAATTTAGCGCCAAAGCTAAAGAGCAGTCGTCGAATATTTCACCATTAAAATAACTAACAGTTCAAAAGAATGCGATACACTTTGAGAAACGGACATTATAGACATCAATTTCACGTGACGTGATGCAACAGGGTTCATCGAATTGTAGACGGAAAAAAAAATTTGGCAAACTTCCAACGGAGACGAATAACTAGACAGCGTAGTATGTACCTTATTCAGACGATACATTTATACTGTTTTAACATAAGTTGTGGTCAGTCAGACTTTTGTGGTCAGTTTCTTGTTTGCGCTTCTCAATTTTGCAAAAGACGTCTCTACGGACGGAGGGTGGTGCTATGCCCGCCAGAGGGTATAGCTTGTTAAGGTGTGTCGGCTTCAAGCACCCTGTAATAGTGCGGAGTGTGTCGTTCAAGGCAACATCGACATGCTTAGCGTGTGCGGAGCGGTGCCATACAGGGCACGCGAATTCTCCAGCAGAGAAGGACAAAGCCATTAATAAAAAAAATTAAAATAAATGTACAATAGGTCTCAAGTTGCTAAAAGTTATAGAAAATATTTATTTATCAGGACTTTGACTATCATCAACATAATTTTTAACCTTTTGTGATTTAAAGAATAAAAAAACTATACGACAAACAAAAGCAAAATGTACCAATATATAACATTCGTGCAAGTGCAATGAATGAATCGAAACGGTTGAAGAATGCCGACCACGCATTAAAAAGTTACAGCGATGCGCAAGCGCAACAAACAAGTAGGTATGCTGTTCAGAGAAAGTCACGCGACCAGCGATTTCATTGTACCACGGGTTAAGGTTAATGCACAGTTTAAATTATATGTATTTGTTATCATAGGAAGAAGGAGTCATATTTTTCACAGTCTTCAAAAAAAAATGCGAGATGGGTCGACGACACCGTAAAGGTAGCAGGAAACACCTGTACTCTTAATCGGAGTTTTGTCTCTCTATTGTATGGAGAAAAAGATGAGATACCAAAAATACGTTACGTAGAAACGATCGAAACGAGTTGTTCTCTTATCAATTTTCCATACAAATGAGAGACGCGTGCTCTCACGAAAACAACATTTGGTAGACGAAATGTGGTAGCAAAACTTCGACTTCGGGTACTGGACAACAGACGCGCAGGATAGAGGAGGCTGGCAGAAGATGACAGAAAAACTGAAATAATAATATTTGCTTTATTAATAAATAACAGCAAGTAAGTTAGATTAAGCTATTGCTACCAAGTCTCCATTTCTTGCTAACTTGCTGAACCAGTTTTTGAGTAAAAAGTTTTATGGTCTTAATAAGCCGCATCATCAATTCATAATTCTAGGTGATGCGTCTTCCGGTTGAGAAATTAAAACGCGGAAATTATTCGTATTTTGAAATTGACATTTCGAAACAAAATACATCGCAATTATAATCATTTTTTGTTCCTTATACGGACATACATGAAGAAAGTGTAAATAAAGTTGATGGTGTATGAACCACCATTTCTGCTGCTGATTTTTCAACAACAGACTGACCTATTAAGGATCTGCCGATTTGGATGAAACTTGAAATACCTACATAGGGGTTGGCAGAGATCACGGACTTTCACTTGAACTTTTGTCCACTTCTTACTTGAAATATCTAGATAAAGTTTGTAAAGTTTTTTTTCTATTTTATTTGAAATACCTAGAGATTATAGTTTGTGATACAGATCGATATCACATTTTTATCTTCTACAATGGAGAGGAATGGCTGGATGGAAAGGATGAACAGTGACGATGCCTCCAACTCTTCTCAGGGTCTTTATAAACAACTTTATCTAGGGCAAATCTTAATAGATCTTCCACCTTCTTGATTCCAGTCCATTTTCCGATTCTTCTATAACTAAGCTTAGCAATATGTTTGAAATATTGAGTTTCTTGTCTTAGAAATCTGAATGAGGTGTATGAACTGCAGATTGTTAGCCAACGTATGTGGCCACGAGTGTGCTAACCGCAGCGAGACGAGACTCGTATTTGGCGTGTGTCCGGTCCGACATGTGGCAACACTGCTAACGGAACTAGAGGCTGCTTGCGACACGACATCTAATTATATCTTCGCTTTATCAGATGTATTTTCATTTATGCCCAAAAATACAAGGAATAAACAAACAATAATTGAAGTATGAGGTGATATAAACATTGGCCGCCTACAAAAATAAGCCGCTAACAATAGCAATAGTAATATATATTAAGACGCGGCTCACACATAATATAAGCCTATGAATGACAGTACTTAATACGACGTGGAACAGTAAACACATCTTCATCATGAATATCTATCACTTCATGCACCCTCCAAATACCCCCTAAGAAACCACATTACACAGCATATTAAGTAGTGCGTGCTACCGTAACGCATGCCTTATTTCCATGAAAGAATAAAGCATATGTTATTCCGACCTCCATCGGGTTTGACAGGAAGATGTGGAATTAGCTACAGCAAAAGTCCTTGAGACTGATTAGTCAGACAGAACCATTGAACTACTATTGAAACGAAACAACGGGATTTCAGACATCAGTCTAATTTACGTGCGGTGAAATCGATGATTAAGGCCAAATTACATTCAAACTGGCTATTTAACGGTAAAGGTCGAATAGATTCAGCAAGTCTAGAAAACGAATTAAAAGACGGACAATAATACTTTATGATGATCCTCCTTATCGTGTCACTGGTTCTTTCGAACCAAGTGTGGTGAAAGGATTTTAAGTGCGCCTCGAAGAGGCTGACTCTATGAAGTGCAAAATGCAGCAATCGTTATAGATTTCTGGTATTTAAGGTTCTTGAAGACTATTTCTTCCTGCCCTTATCCCACTTTATGTGGAGTCGGAACAACTCGTTTTCCTTCTCCATAACCCTCTGTCAAACGTCATCTCTGCATTAACCCCTCTCTCATCGATGTCATCTTTCATACAGTTTTCTTTGGTCTACCTCTGCTCATTTAAGGTTCTTGAAGATGTCTACACTAAGCATAAATTAGCATTCAATACCTTAACGCATCGCTCGCTATTACTACAAATATTTATTCTGTATGTCTTCTTTCTTATCATCTTTCACACAGTACATCCGTGTTTTCTTTGGTCTACCTCTGCTCATTTAAGGTTCTTGAAGACGTCTACACTTATTGCATAAATTAGTATTCCATACTTAACGCATCGCTCGCTATTACTACAAATATTTATTCTGTATGTCACTTGTCCTAGCTTCAAGATGCTTCTAAGTAATCCTCGTGATTTTAAACAAATACCCTTTGAATTTGGCTTCCGCTTGCGTGGTACTTTATGAGAAACTGTAGTGGAACAAATTGATGAGCAGATGACCAATTGAAAGGTTACCCCTGAGGGTCTACATAACATTGCGATGCATCTATCACTCTGAGATGTACAGGAGTTAAATTTAATGTACCTGGATACCAGCGCCCATCCTCTTCAAATCAAAACACATCAATGCGAGCGTCACTGCTCACAGACAGCACTAGGCTTATAGTACTTCCTCTGACAAACTATTTCACTAACTACTATTACTGGACCCGGATAAAAAACTATTACTTAACTAGGTCACGAAATAAGACTAGATGTATCGAATTCTGATCAATCTTCAGCGGATGCGGCTAATGTGGTCACAATCATTCAAATCAGTCTCATTTAGGTATTCATTTTGTTTTAGCATACATTGTTTATCTTTTTTCCATTAGCAGTTCACATGCAGATATGGGATGTGAATGAACCCTGGCGATGCGTCGCGACGACGCGGCCTGTCGTCACGACTCAGCAGATTAGGACTTAGGAGCCGTCTAATCGCCTGTTAAGCACTTGCTTACTAGAGCATGTATTGTAATGTAATTGCCTACGCATAACTCTGTATAGCATCGAGGCTCATTATTTCGTAAACAGGACCATACAAAGAAGCTTTGAACCTTTCCTGCTTTGAGGTTCTTGTCTGTTCTTCTAGGCTTGCACTGGCACCTAGTTATACAATACTAACTACTACTAATAACATCGTGGCGCCCAGCTTGTGCATATAGTACTTAACCTACATAAAGTTATCAACACTAATCTACACTAATATTATAAAGAGGAAAGATTTGTACCTATTTTTGTATGTTTGTAATGAATAGGCTCAAAAAGTACTGGGCCGATTTAAAAAATTCTTTCACCAATAGAATGCTACATTCTTCCAATTTGACATAGGCTACATTTAATTTTGAAAAAAAATAGGGATCCTTGGTAAAATTTGAACGATGTAACCGAAGGTGTAGAAAAATGAGTCTTAAAATGTCTTTCGTCGAATGCGCTGCCGAAACTATTAGCGATAGAACAAAATAATGTACAACAATATTGTCTACCCCGTGCGAAGCCGGGACGGGCTGCTAGTTTAGGTATATGTTGTTTATTCATGTACAATGTACAAATTAGTAACTAATATTCAAAAATATAGACAGGATAATAGTTAGAGATAATACTAACACCGTACTGTAAAGGAAAACGTAGATTGTGCTAGTTCAGGCCCTGCTGTGATAAATCAAACGGCCAAGAACTTGATTGGTATCAGATAATAAGTGTTTGCTTGTACTCAGATTACGTAACTGTACATTCTTGATAGTCATGATATGACGAAAAAGACAGCAAGGTTCAGGGTTGACGTGGCGGTGTTGCCGATAAAAGAGTTTAAAGAATATGAGAAAGAATATGAGTGCCAATTTTCATGCTAGTTCCTATAGAAACTTAATTACTGGCACGTAAGGCTGAACATCTGTAATATGTATGCCTCAAGTTGATGGATGCAGGGCAGTGCATCGTAGGTCATATTCCTGACGATTGTGTCCTACGAGGTAATGCTTTATTATAGGCAACTTTTCGCATTTCTACTCTTCCGTCACACAAACGTACGCGTCCGACAAACAAAACATTCTGGTAAAGATTACGAATATCACCGCGTAGATATGACTATACCCTTTTTGTGTTATTTTATACGTGATATTTATGAGAACCTACTATTCAATTATTGCGTAGTTTTGTCTATGTTAGACTAATAATAAATACAGTGACCTCATTATTCTTTATTGAATTTTCCAAGTCGATTGAACTTGTGTCTCTTACAAATAAATAAATTTTGAATTTGATATTTCACATACGTTTTAGGTGGGATACTATATTTTTATTAATCTAACAACATATCGAGCGTAAATGTGATGAAAGTCACGGCAGACTCTTGCCATCTATAAATACCAAGAGAAACGATCTCAAGAGCCATGGGAGAAACTAGGGCAGGATGGCTTGGGCACACCTTGCTGCAACGCCATAACATGTTAAGACGCGGAACTCCGTGAATTAAACACCTATTCGCTCACGCACACACTTAAAACCGCAGCCTTGCTCTGAACGTGTTAAAAGTGTCGATAAAAAAAGTAGCTAAGTAAGTACATATAATACATGCCACTAAAGATGAGACCTGGCTGATACGTGGTTTGGTTTGCGCAGTAAACGATTCAAGGGTCTCTATATCGGTATGAGATCTGAGGCAGTATGAGGTCTGAGGCGGAAAGGGGCCGGGCGTCATTGGGTGCCGGAAGAGTCCAGGAAAAAAAAGGATAAGGAAGAGAGAAAAAAATGGAAAGAGCTCGCCAAGTCTCAACTTTCATGGCAGTATCTGTACAGAGAGAGTTAAAATTGTGTTGCCGGTAAATTGATCTGCGTCTGCATTTATCTGTAGCACGCAAATTAGCGGGAACAGATAGACAATTCCTTCTTCCTTGAGCCCAGATTGAGTTGTGACCTATCCATTAAAGAAAATATCCGGTTGCCCTTGATACGCATTTTGGTCAATAATAGTTGAGATATTCGCACATAGATGATAAGTAGGTCATGGAAAATGATGGATGGCATGCGGTAAATCACGTGAGTTATTATAGGAATATCTTTATTTTAAACCTGCAACCGTAGTGAGGGGTTTAATAAGTTTGAGGCCTATAGTTTGTGTGTCTTCTTAGCTCCGAAACTAACGCTCCGAATCGAATACGGTTTTATTTGTTAGAGAGCTGGAGCCTAATTCTCGGCTCATCTCGGATCATTTTGCAATTTTATTTTATTGCTTCTTTTCGAAGAGAGAATGGATGATTTCCTTGAGTAATTCATCGACGGCCTCTTCTTAGAAGCCTCGGCAGCTACGATATACGGCCCGGGAATTAGGCTCCTGGAGCCTAATTCTCGGGCCTCAGATTATCAATGTCCCTTAAATACACATTGGCATTGCACAACCCCGCACTTTTTCTACGTTTTCCGTATATCGTAGCTGTCGAGGCTTCTACGATGATGTCGTTGATGAATTACTCAAGGAAATCATCCATTCTCTCTTCGAAAAGAAGCAATAAAATAAAATTGCAAAATGATCCGAGATGACCCGAGAATTAGGCTCCAGATCGTTTTATCCAGTTCAAAATATACAAAAAACTAAATGAATGCGTTTATTTAAAACAATCAGGTTCGTAACCTACATGTGCAGTAGCATGCAAGGCTCAAGTCATTATGTCAACCAACGGGCTTCTAAAAGAACTGCTAATCATGAGCAGTTTACACAATTTACTTTGCTAATTGTCATAAGCAAAGTAGGCAACCTTGTCGCTGAGAACTTGTATGCCACCTGTACACGAGGCCAGTTCAATAAACTAGTGGTTAGATGCTTGTGCTTTACACTGGCTTGCTCACTGAACTTGCATTCGACATTAAACCTCTCAGATCTTTTGAGGATCTCTCAGTACCAAGCTAGTACTCATTGAAGATCATTTGATAAAACGAAAGAGTCGTTGAAGAAACATTTGGTATGGGAAATATGAAACGAAACCAACTCAAAAGAAAACGTTTTTTTATGGTTGAATCAAAGTCAAAATATGTTAATTCAGTTGTATCACAAGGATCACTTTGAAACGTCTTAAAGCTAGATGACTCTATGGTGGCAGTTCCACGCGACCAAGCCTAGAAGAACAGACAGAAAACTACGGCTTGAAATTTTTTATAGTCATGGCAGAAGTGTCTCAACAAACCTCTTGAAACAGGCAATTATACGCTCAGGTGAAAAGAAGATAAACAAAAACTTAAGTAGGAACAAAAGGTGAATGAACCACTGACGTCAATCATTAACCACGTCATACTCAGTATAACGAGAAAGTAATCGAAGGTAAACTACATACCAGGAAACAATTACCATGAGATAATGAAGATGAAACTAGCAATTACCATTTAAAATACAAAATAAACAAAACGCATGAGGAAAGCTTTCGCTATGAGGAACTTGAAGTAAAGTAAGTGGTTGAGTCGCGTCTTAATAAGGTATTTAATTTATAAAAAAGCAAACGTATGTACAACTTAAGTAGAATTGGTCATCGTATGAACTTTATATAGAAAGGGAACCAAAATTAAACCTTGAAGCAGATCAAAACTTGCGAAAGAGAAACATTGAGGCATTACTTGTTTGCAATATGAAACATCTTAAGTGCACTTTCACTGCCTGTTACAGCTCCTATCAAATGCATTGTTTGAGTATTCAATTCAAATCAAAACAAAGCAAAATGTATATGGCGCCAACGCCGAACCAATAAACAAATTCCTTGCGAGAATCGAAATCTTATTATAGCAAACCAGTTAACATTCTCCAGACTTGAAACTTCTGAATAATACGACTAAAAGATGGGTCTAGCAGTTCTTCTTGAAGCAATTTTAGGGACAGCATCATACAAGCCTTGCTTATACATCGTCAGGGTCAATTGTTGACATGCCTTTATCTAATGCCTTTGATGGCTGGAATGGCCTCCAGCTCAGTTGGTAGTAGCTCTGCCTTCTGCGCCGTAGGTCGTGGGTTCGATCCCCACCGAGAACAAATATTTGTGAGATAAACATAAATGTTTGTTCTCTGTCTGGGTGTTATATTGTATTCTAAGTATGTATTTATAAAAAAAAAAATGTATTTAAGTATTATATCAGCTATCTGGTTCCCATATTACAAGCTCTGCTTAGTTTGGGGCTGGTTAGTGTTGTGTGAATTGTCCACAATATTTATTTAAAAAAATATTTATTAAATGCCGCTGAAGTGGCTAGGATATAATTTTATACGGATTAAGCTTGCACAAGCACATATACCATCGTTGCTTCCGAATAAAAGTCGTGCCGCTATTCATTTTAAATCCGCAGAAAAGATTTGCAGAGCTAACGTATTTTTGGAAGACTTGTATTTTGATATACAAATAATTAGCAGTAAGTAGAGGTAGACTGAAGAAAACATGGATGAACTGTGCGAAAGATAACATAGGATAAGAGAGGAGTGAATGCAGAGATGACGGCTGACAGAGGGCAATCAAATCAAATGAAAAGTTATTTATTTTTATGCCATACAACAATAATAGTATTACACAAGGATGATAATTATTCAAGTAACAATGACACGAAAATTGGCCGTCACTCAGCATAATGCTAACACCAGTAATGGAAGAATGAAAATGATGAAGAATGGAAGTCCAGGAATGGAGGAGGAAGACATGTTGTGCCGACCCCACATAAAGTGGGATAAGGGCAGGAAGGAGAAGAAGTAATTAGAAGTAATACACTCACTCGTGTTGCAAATTAACCAATATTAGCAATCTAACATGTAACGATTAGTCATGGCTGTGTTAAAATTCAATCTCCCTTCGAGTGACGTACGGAATGTTGATTGTACAAATAATGTTCCTATTTCAGGACTTCTGAGGATTGATGTATTTTGAGATATTTCAGACACTTTATCCGACAAGAGTGATGACGAATCAGGAGTCATTCGAGGGAATTCCGAGATTCTTCTCGTGGGAGATGTAGAACTTGTTATCGAAATAGTAATGATGTAAGTAACATTGCACTAGGTATGGTGTCTAATTTAGTAAAAATATTCCAGTATTAATATTATGGGTCAAATACGATGAGAGAATCTATTGATTTAATGGTAGCAAGAGCAAGCAACCCCACCTTCCAATCCTGACGTAACGAGTTCCTGATCCAATCGGAATATGGATTTTCTATTCAAAAAATGTATATGTGCGCAGTACATGCTTGAGCGGTGAAGGAAAACATCGTGAAAACATACTAAAAACAGGATAAAACGAATATTTAAGGGTTTTCAATACAAGAAACGATATTATTGCCGTTTTTATGGATAATAAAAACGGCAATAATACGGAACCCTACGTGCGCGAGCCCAACTTGCCCTTAGTAGGTTTTTAATTATTTATATCATTTCGCATGAAAAATAATAGGTTGTCTCTTAGATCATGTGACAAAGGCATTAGTTATTATGATGTCATGGATGTGTTAATTAAAAAAACGTTTAATAACGACCACAGGTAGCGTTTGACCACAACGCTTGTGGTGGCAACAGGTCTTCTACACAGCTGATTTTAAATAGGTTTGTGGTTTATGAAAAACATGTATTTATACTACACGTAGGTATATTATGCTAAAGGAAGTTCATGAACCGGAAGACGAAGCGTAGGGCGCCCACGCGCCCACCCACCAGATGGACCGACGACATTGTTAAGATCGCGGGAAGTCAGTGGATGGAAAGGGCTCAGAATCGTTCTTCCTGGAAATGTGTAGGGGAGGCCTATGTCCAGCAGTGGACTTCTTCAGGCTGATGATGATGATGATGATGATGAGTTCATGCAAATACATAGCTTAATATAATACATATTTATAATGGAGATGTTCTATCACTCATCACGAGACATCGACATACAACGTCACGAGATCCCCGAAAAAACTAGATCTACAGTTGATTAAATTTCCTACCTAAATTTAGGGTATTATTGCAATAGATCAAATGTAAACGTCTAAATGAATAGGTCTATACTATAGACCTATTCATTTAGAGCTATAATGTCTTCTGGCAGGAGACATTATAGCTCCCATGGCTGGTCTTTTTGGGGTCAAGTACGCTTCTTTTATTCTTCGTCTGACTTTCCACTAGTTCTCAGCCCTCAACTTCTCTGAGCTGCTGTTGGACGTATACGCCGGTCAGGTTTGATAGCTAATAAAATTACTTTTCACTTGATATACCACCATCCGTTCTTCTTCTTTCTGCCCTTATCCCACTTTGTGTGGGGTCAGAACAACATGTATTCCTCCTCCATTCCCCTCTGTCATCCGTCATCTCTGCATTCACTCCTCTCTTATCCATGTCATTCTTCACACAGTTCATCCATCACATCCATACTCATCACTCTCCTAGTCACACGACTTTCATCCCTCTTCATGAACACAATCCGCTCATTGGACAGAAATTGAAAAAGTTTGTCTTTATGAAGCGATTTCAGTTTAAAGCAAGCAAGTGTACAATGCGGGGTCTGAATCTTTGCACAGGTACTATTTGAAGGATGTCAGTTTTTAAGAAGATATCTAAGAAACAAGTTTTTAAGAAAACTGGAGTTTTGCCACCCGACGCTTCGACTTCCGAATCGTGGTCCCCATTCTAGAACCTTTATGCTAGCGAACATATTGATAGTCATCAATTTAAAAGAGACTACTTATTACCTATAGCAGCTATTTAGAACCACCTCACCTTTGACACTCAGAACAAGTGCTGGTTACCAGCCTTCTTGACAGTTCCAGACGCAACAGCGACCTATTTTAAATCATTTTATTGACGCCTCAGTTTTGGGAGCCAATTTAAATTGGTTATTATTCTGGGCACTCGTTGGTAACAGCTTTTATAAAGGACGTTCAGTTTTCCTCAATTGAATGCCCAATACCATCAAGTTAGTAAAACCACGTCTCTTATATGCCTCTTATCCCTATGGATAGAGGCAGATACCATGGGTTTTTACTAGCTACGAGCTTGGTACAACAAGCTTGCTCTATCACTCTTAAACATTTATTTGTACATACTCCTAGGTACTCTTGAAGGCTATAAGAAATTCTGTCCAGAATAAAAATTGTAGAAAGATTACACTCAACTCGGTACCTAGGTCTAACCTACTATAACAAACTTAGTTGGGTGCTACCAGCTGTTGATCATTGAGCGGATTGTTATAGGCGATGGTTACCACTTAACTGCAGGTCGGCCATACGATTGTTCCAGCATCGGGATGCACAATAAAACTTGACTTTCGAGGGATTTTCATAACAAGACTAGTTGCCAGTTCCAAACGACCAAGCCTAGAAGAACAGGCACCAAATTATGGCTTGGTTCCTACAGTTTTTAGATATGATGCTTTTACAAAACTAAAATAAACTGAAATACCCAATAAAGGGGTGGACAGACCGGCGCGATTTGGCGGTGCGGTCAACAATCGCCGGCATTCAGTCGCATCGTGACCGCACGACGCGACTCAACAAAACCGCACTAATGGCTAATCATGATATGGCATCTTTAGGCTCGTGGAGGCAACGCTAGCTCGACGACAGCGATGTTCACTCCAAGCCAGGCCCCTACAGACGGACTAGGCTTCCATCTGTGCGCGATGCCGCAACTACAGGCTGAAGGTGGAACTCAAGAGGAATGAGGAGCACAACTGCAAATACCGCTTCTGTACCTGCGAGAAATGTCAGCTGACGGCGGACCGGCAGTAAGTGATGGAGAAGTGGAAGGGTGAAGCTTTGAACCAGCGTCATAAACGGATATGAATAAAAAAATTATTATACAACAAAATTTTGTGGATCATTGACGTAAGACTTATACAGATTTAAATTAAACTTATTTACGCTGGAATGTTTCTCTTTTAACATATTTTTATAACAAGGCCATAATGATAGTTTTATTTAATAGAAGGTTTTTGAACCCGGATTCTAAAACGAAAATGGGTTTTTTGTTTTTGGTTGTAACCAAGCAACAAAAACTGCTAAGATAACCTTTATCAAAAATGTTTACCTAACTTTTGTATCTTTTATCTATTTTAGGCTCTTAAAAGTCGATACTTTTGGTGTGCGACTACAAGTAGTATTTTAAATGAAATGCGACGGTCTCTCCCACAGAGCACCAAACACGCTTTTGCTTACGCAAAGTAGAGAGAGTATGATGACGTATTACTAAGAGAACCAGTGTCGCCAAACTCATACACGTAAAAACAAACACACATAGAAATAAAAGTTATGATTGGTCGAAAAAAAACGTTAAAAAGGACCTAAAACCAAAAAAATAAATTAAATGATAATAAACCTTAAAGCTATCGTGACATGGTTCTAAACTTAATAAAATAAACAGTGCTAAAATAAAATTCTATTTGCCAAGAGATGGCACTTCTCATTCAGTATTTTTTTCTTTTAGTCTCTATTTAGTTATAATAAGATTGATAATACAATGGCTGTTACTTTATTGACAACAAAACAAAGCTACTTGACGCTAGATGGCGTTATAGAAAACAATTCTGTTAGTCTTTATCCACAAGGTATAAGATTCATAATACAATGGCTATTACTTGACATAGCCACTCACTTAGTGATGTGCCAAGGTGGATACAAGACAAATGTATCGACATCGATGATTACCTACCTACTTCTTATCGTGTCACTGGTTTTTTCGAACCAAGTGAGGTGAAAGGATTTTAAGTGCGCTACAAAGAGGCTCCTTTCGTGCACTTATTTAACACATATTTTCGAACTTTTTAAGTTCTATGGCATGCCCCGTTTCCTCACGATGTTTTTCTTCACCGTTTAAGAGCACTGGCGTAGTGTAAATTAATTTTTGGGCAGTAAACCTCATTGGTTGGACTGGATTTAAGCCCACGACCTAAGGATCAGAAGGCGAAGCCGCTACCACTAGCCCACCAGCGCTCTCACCTACCTACTGATATATGATGATATAACGATCGGTAGCACGTCAGGTTATATAATATATGGTGGTCGAAATAAAAAGCTTTTCTTATCTATCTTTCTTTATTTACCCAATCAAATGTTTACAACTCGTAAAATTGTATACTTAACTGTTTCAAATATTGTTTCTTTTTCTTCTTGTGTTTTCTTTTTCCTGTTGCATCGATACATTTATTTTGAATATCGGAAAACTGAAACCAGAATTATTAGGTATGTTATTTCTTCAAAATATTTCTGTAATTTTCATCTTACCCAGCCACTGTGGGCTATAAGAATAAGAAAAGAATCAGAATAATACATAAGGAATAAAATCATCGATAAAGCAAAAAAAAAAGTCAGCTCCCTAAACCTAACTATTTATATGATCAGAATAAAGTATTCGATAGCACATTCATCACTTTATTGGGGTAGGTACAAAAAAGTAGGCCCTAATTGAGTAGCGAAAGTTGAGATTTATAGAAACGCGACCTTAACTAATATCATTCACAGTCTATTTTTGTTTGATGGTTTTGCATTCTAAACAAAACCAATTTAAGCAATAAAATAATACTAACCTGTGATACGATATGCCCCCTTTTGTTAAATTATTGGTTCGGCTATCGTTTTTGCACTGCAAAACAGCACAATACGGCATTTTTATATTTTTTTTGTGTTTTTCTCAGTTACGTTTCTTCTGACAGACTTCAAACACGACTAAACAAAGGAGGGCTTGAAGTCTGCTGTACTGCGCGTACTTGGAGCGTGAGAAGGTCGTCTACATACTAGTTCCATTACTTCTTTATTTCGTGGTCTCTCCATCCACTGACATCCCGCAATATTCATAATGTACCACCATAACCTTAAGGCCTGCGCACATGAAACACTGTCAAATATCGCTGTCATATTTGACAGCGTTTCACTGATCGCCATCGCAGATCGCTTAGATGTGAGAAAGGCTTTATGCGCCAAGACAAATACAACCACATCCCATAGTCTTCTACGACCAGCGCGCAGCGGTTTGGGCTGTGCGTTTACTATTAGATATTCTATCAAATTTAAATCTTCTTTTTTTAGTTGTATTACAAGGATCACTTTTAAACGTCTTAAAAAGTAAAATGAGTCTAGGTGACAGTTCCACGCGACCAAGCCTAGAAGAACAGGCAGCAAAATACAGCTCGTTTCCTACCGTTTGTTTGCATAACATATATAAAAAAGCAAAATAGCAGTGAAGTTCCAGTGTGGTGCCACTCCAACTGCTAATCTGCTACCTATCTGCTCGTATTTTGAAAAGGAAAAAGCATGAACGGCCAAAACAGCTTATCCCCTACCAAGAACCCTGAAGTCTTTAGGTTTGCAAACCGCAAGTACTCCACATTCGAAATCAGATCACGTAGACGGTTTCGCCTCATGCAAATGCCTTTGTCAACTGCTAATTTGGATGCTGACTCAACGGCATTCCATGAAGTACTGTTCAGAGTAGTTTCACCTATAGGTAGAGCGAACATCTCCCTCCAAAGGCAACTTACCCCAGCAGAACTGTACTAATGTGAAGACGTCACTGCAAAACCAAATGTCAGGACCGTAGCAAGTGGAAATCCGTGCCCTCTACATGATGCCCCCATGGAAAACAGGAACAGGAAACGTCGTAACTACAAGGTCTAAAATTTCCCCCCAGGAACTCTGAGATACAGAAAAATCCGCTTGTCGAACTCGCTCTCAAAGCCCTCGAAAACTGGTGTCAAAAGATGTATGGAGAAAAGTTTGATGCGAATCACATCGGCGGCATTTCTGAGTCCACGCAAGAATCACATCAAAACAAGAAGAAAAATCAGAAGAAGCATGTATCGGAAGATATATTTCCTGTCCGTTTTTTTTGCGCAGAGATATCTTGCGCGGAATCTACCAGCACAATCATAAGCACGATCATATGTTCATACCTCAGTTTACTGGTTCCATAGCCTGCTTATCACTACAAGAATACCCATTCCAAATCACTTGAAACGATACCAATAAGAGTACATCGTGGATTTCCTGGAGCGAGCGATGAGCCATGCCTGGATGTACCTGAGCTACTGTACATCCTGTCAGAGTACACTAACTGCTGTGTATTCTGTGATATGTTAGCACTAACTACTGCCTATTCTTGGACTCGCGTATTGTTAACTTTGTGACGAGTAACACATTGTCTTAGTTTCGGCGAAGCCATGGGTTTTTTGGGACGCTAATTATGCACGTAACATGACTGTGCGACTGTCGTAATACTTTTTATTATGATGTAATGTGATGGGTTTTCCGGTAGTTTTTGACACCTACTTTTAGGTAGTTGGTAGTAACGAGCTAATTTTCTGTTCTTACGTCGCGTAGAACTAGCACCCAGACTCACATATAGGCTATAGCTTTAAGACGTTTCAAAGTGATCCTTGTGATACAACTGTATAGACATTTTTTTAATTTCTAATCAATCAGTATTAAAATGAAAGACTAAGGACGGTTTTGACTAAAGCGCGGGCTACACATAAATGGCGTCGGGCTAGGACATGGAAATTGATCGCAATTTAGTTTAACCACCAAACATGGATATACTAAATTAAATTACGATTTATTTCCATGCATTTTGTCAGCCGGCCCATGCCCGGCGCCATTTAAGGCCTGCGCACACCTAGGCCGCTGGCGACCGCGATCAATGAAACGCTGTCAAATATCGCTGTCAAATTTGACAGCGTTTCACTGATCGCGTTCGCTAGCGGCCTAGGTGTGCGCAGGCCTTTATGCGTGGCCCACGCCTAAAGGCCTGCGCACTGCGCACATCTGGGCGATGGCGAACAGTGAAACTCTGTCAAATACGAAAGCGATATTTACCAGCGTTAATCGCCATCGCCTAGATGTGCGCCTATAAGCGTGCCCCGCGCCTTTTTTTTTTTTACGGGGGAAAATGCTTTAGGGCGCTTGTACACGCTAAGAAAAAACGCCGGGTCTACCCAAGAATTCGTGTCGTAACTAGAAAATAACTGTGTACACTGCTCGCAGCGGTGCACGAAAAAAATCTTATCTGCGCAAGACACGACGCGGCGAACGTTGTTGCGTTTTCGTGTGTGGAAAAGACAAAATTCTTGTCGTCTACACGAAGAATTTGTCTTGTCTGCCGCAGGAACGGCAAATTTTCTTAGCGTGTACAAGCGCCCTTACGCATGCCTTCTACTTGGGGAAGAGTAGGAGGGGATGTCAGACTCTCTGTCATACTGACAGCATACTGACTAAAAACCCACCGATGTTCCTTCACTCACCTCAGTGCCATTGCATCAAGGTGAGTGAAGGCGTGCCCCGCGCCTAAGCAACCTACGCCAACACCATTAGACAAATTAATATGCACAAACTACACTTCACGTGCATCAGTGATGAGCAGTGAAACGTGTGTATTTAATTAGTTATGCAAGATCTTGGTGAAAACGCACGATAAACATTCCAAGAACTGCGGTGTCCAGGCGCTAGTCTAGAGGTGGATTAGGCGGGGGTTCGAGGCGGAGCCTAATTCTCGGGGCGACCGAGATTTTCTATGTCCCTTAAATACACATTGGCAATGCACAACCCCGCACTTTTTCTACGTTTTCCGTATATCGTAGCTGTCGAGGCTTTCACGATGAGGTCGTCGATGAAAATATTACTCAAGGAAATCATCCATTCTCTCTTCGAAGCCTCGACAGCTATGATCAGCTCCTAACTAGTTTGTGACTTAATGCGAATACCTAGTCAAGAAAAGCAGCTGGAACTTTTCCATTCAATAGAACATAAAGGTTTTTACAATAAAATTCCAAATATTTATGAAGAATATTTTATTCGTAAATAAAAATAAATTTCACTATAGATATGTTACATCTGTAGGGTGATTGCGTATGTTTTGATTGCTTGCTCTGCTGCTTGATCTTTGATTGCAACAAAACCTAATCACATCTGTCAGTTTTGACATTACTTTGAGCTTCGGATGAAAAAAAACGAATTGAAACATATCTTAGACAAAGAACTATTGGAAAAAGACGGAATGTTGTGAAGTAGGTAATAAACATGAGCCAGCGAATAGGAACTTCGCTTTGTAAAGCTATAGATAGTGCAATTCACGAAGACGTGCCCCTCGCGGGGTGCGGGCAGTTTGCTCCGAGCGGCAGTCGCGAACCGTAGTCTATTCATTGTAGTGTGCGTGTGCACTCATAGGTAATTAGTGTGTACGGATAACACTCAAACATTGACGAAAGCTTGCACACATATACTATAAACGGTTAGGAGGAATAGTGGGGCGCGCCTTCGTGGATTGCACTATCTATAGTATGGTATTGATAAACCAGTTTAAAAATGCACGCCCCTCCACCACGTTTTCTTGACGTTGACTCACAGCAAAGTAGTTAAAAATGATCCTCGTAAAATAAGTGATATAGAACAATTTACTTTGACTGACTGGAGTAGCGGGTCGTGCATTTTAAGCTTGGACGATCTCCAGATAGATAATGGTCGAAAAATGATGGCAATAAAATATGTGATCTCTATTCCTTGTTATTTCATTTATTTGTTTATTTTTTTATATCAAACTTTTGATTGCAACAGAATTACACAATTGCCCAGCTATTGCTTGTATAGTAGGCAACAATTAGCGTACAGTCGCGGTATGAAAATGTTCGTCACCTTAGAGTCGGTTTTCGCTTGCACCAGAGTGCCTTGATCATGATTAGAGTTGCCGCGAATAGTGGTTATAGCGAATAGTCGAATACCGATTAATCGCCATTCACTTTGGCGAATAGTCGAATAACTCGACATCACTATTCGTCATAAAAAACACATTAAACACATTAAAAATATTTCAAGTTTCTTCTAAGGTTGTGAGAAAAGAAAACAATAAAGTTAAAGAAATCTGTTTCGTGTTATACATATTTACATATACAGCCTGAGTTTGAATTCATATGTTATCCCGAAAGGTGGTGATAGGGACCATGGTTTTGCACAAGCTATGAAAACCTTTCTGGGAAATACGAAATCTAAATCTTCCATCCAAAAAAAATAATCTATTGAAATGCTTAAACAAAATGTTTTGTGTGAAAACCCTACATCTTGGGCGGGGCCGGCGCTAATTTGATTGGATTTTGGCCATTGCAGGCATCCAATCACATTTTTCGCTAGCCAATAATGACACTTGTGGCGGTAATACATTTTTATTGCTTTTGGACTTGCCAATGGCAGATTTTGGGTGTCAAATAAGACATAGTTCAACAGAGGTCAAGTAATCAGCTGGTTATAGGGTTGCTTAGCAAGCTTTTAAGCAAAATCATGGCGTAAACTTTACATACCATTTGTTGAATGAAAAAGTCCTGATTCAGAAAAGTCATAGAACTAATGCTGTTGACATTCAGGAGTAGCATAACCCCCTTTCGGGATAACATACGAATTCAAACTCATGCTGTATATATGTAGTAAATTTAATTTTCCACTTTTAAATGCTGGCAACCCTTTTCATAGTTTACTGGAATACCCCGTTTTGTATAACCCAGCGTTTATTATTATAGGGGATTTCCCGCTCAATCAATACGCTTGTGTTTAGGATAGGCGGCACGCATTTGTTATTTGATTTTAGACAATTTAATTTCATGAATATGATAGGCAAAGGCACATATTACAGATAATAATTTATATTTTTTATTGTTTTAATAGGGAAAATAATAAAAAAAAAATTATTTTTAACTCATTAGATTTTTTGTTCATTAAAAGTTTAGTTTAGACGACTATTCGCCGAATGCCGAATAATACTAGCTATTATTCGGTATTCGACGAATATCAAAAAAATGTCGAGTAATGCCGAATACCGAATAATAGCGAGTATTCGCGGCAACTCTAATCATGATCACATTTTGACATAATTTGTGACGTTAACTTATCGGTGTATTCTGTCTATTCAGTTTCAAAAGGTAGTATGTGATCGTGATACGTTGAACAAATCAAGTTGAAAATCGACGAACATTTTCATTCCGCCCTTATACATCGGCTAATTTCGGCTTCATAGAGCGTGAAAAGCCATAGAGCGTGAAAAGCCGATATGCAATATTTATTGCCGTAAGTAGGTATACCCCACGCTAATAGAATTTAATCTTTATTAGCGGCGCTAAGATACCTTTCACAAGTATGAATGAGTGTAGGTACTAAATTATTAATTGTCATATCAACAATAGTAATTCTAGTACTTTGGCCTCCCGCGATACAGGCTTGTCCTAGTGCGGGGACCACCAGTAATTTAAATAAGACTTTGTATGTTCTTTGGTAAATAAAGAAATTTGTATTTGTAGTACGAGCAAGCGGCAATGATTCCTATCACTAGGTATTACTATCTAAGACGTAGACAACCATCAAGAAATTTCTCGCTTTTTGGTACTAAAATGTGTTTTTCTCAAAACTTTGTTGTTCAACATTTTTCATAACCTCAACTCAAGTTGATGGACGCAGGGAAGTGCATCGTAGGGCACGTTCCCGACATGCGTGACCTACGAGGCAATGCTCTGTTATAGGCGATGGTTACCACTTAACATCAGGTGAACCTTAAACTTGTTCCATCAGCTAGTTGTTTAAAAAAAACATGATTGTATATCTTAAAAATATTGAAATGTTCAACCGAGAAATTGTTTGATGGTTATCAGCTTCTCAAGAATCGTTTCTTATTGAGTTAAAGGTAATTTCACGATAAAAGTTATTTGTAAGTACATAAAGAATCAATAACGTTTGTACGTTAATCTTTTGCCCTTGTACAGTTGGAAGGACGCCGAACTTTTATTTCGCAATGATTTAGTCATCATTCTTGCGTCTTAAAATAAAACAACAGAGTTTTAGTAGACACCTAGACCTACATTTTACATATCTACCATTTTTTTTAAAAGCATTTAAAATTATTTTAATAAAACAGAGTAAAAAATTGCTATTGACAATTATTATTCTACCGCTTAAAAGATAAAACTCTACCTAAATAGTTTTCTTTGGAATAAAATGTATATTCATAATTTAAAATTGGAATCTAAGAATCATTTTTTTTTAATTTTCTGCCCAGGAACACACATCGGCAAAGATAGTTGCCGATAATTAAAATACAAGAAAAAGAATGCTAAGTGAATGAACGAAAACACAGACACAAACAGAGGGTACATATCAGGGTACTGCGGAGGAGGGGTTATAAACACACTGGCTAAAGTCAACAAAACCATTCCACTCACAGAAAAGAAAAAGTTCAAACTAAGGAGGTTCATAAGCATCTTGTTGTCAGATTTTGGCTCTGTAATGGAATTAATGAGCCTTGCACTAAAAAACTTCAAATAACCTGACTTTGGATACACCATCTTTATACTAACGCTGTATAAAGTTATATAAATGATATTTGTGAGGACAAACGGCATTACTAAGCCATCCTTGATAAGTAACGGGAGCATACTGAACGTAGACACAAGCAAGAACCAGAAACACATGAACGGATCTTCCGGGAATTGAATTAAAACAGGAATAGCAACAAGAAGAATAGTCTTTTCATGAACTTGGAAGGAAAATAGGAAGAATGCCAACGATACATTGATCAGACTTAATACAAACTTCTTTTTGTTTATTCTTAAGAATAAGTCTATACAGGAAGGAAGAACGGCTATGGCTGTAGTGGTTAGACAAACCAAAGCCATTGTGTCATTAGTGTAAACTGACTTAAGTTTAATAAAGACATTGATAAAGCACCAGGCGTTAGAAACTTTATCTTCAAATACACCTCGCTTTAATGGAAACAGTCTGTGTATGACTTGTAGTAAATCAGGCATGGAAGTAAGAAATCGGTACCAAACAATGATGAACACTAAAATAACAGTCATAGCCAGCTTGTAGAACCTTGATACGACATGAAAAACTACATTTTGAGCTGGTAAATTGACAAAACATTTCCTAAACAAGTACACAAAAAATGGTAGCGCATGATACAATTCCATTTGCTTATAATTAAGAGCTAGACAGAAGAAAACAGTACATAGGAAATCATTGGGTATAGCTATAACAAAGAACGTAGCCCATAGAAACAGCCCTAATGATACACAGTTATATTGAAAGTGGCCGTGATCTATCAATATAATGCCAGGGTAGAGAAGGAACAATGTAGTTGCTACGTCAACCTGTTTAAAAACATTCCTAGGTTTCCTAGACGAGCCTTTGCGTGCATGATAGTCCATACGATCAGCATCTATGCAAATACACAGCACTGCGGTAACATAGAAGTAGAGGTCACTTAGAAAGACAGTCCATCTCATAAAAGTCTTATGGTTCTCGCTTTCGTAGCCTCTGGACGCGAACAGCCGAACAGACTCCGGGTCCAGCCATTCAGCGACCAGACCCATGATGTAGCTGTGAAAGGCAGTCAGTGGAGGATAGTCGAGCCCCCAGTACTGCAGGTCGTTTTGAGTGGTGTTGTGATACCATCTATTGGCAGGAGTTTGCACGGTTATTTCTTGCCAATGCCGCTGAGCCTCGTAATCTCCGTACATGGGAGGCTTTCCAAAGCCTGAGTATGGATACTCCGCCACACACCATCGCACGAATAAGGCGAATAGGATCCCCGGGAGCAACACATCTTTCGTCAATATAAACTTCTCAGGGTCGGCCCTCTTCGACATAACGCTAATTAAACGTAAAACAGGCTATAACATTAATTTTCATTCAGAAAATAATCTAACAACGCGGCAGTCGGTCAATAGAAATTTTGACAGTACTTACGACGTGAACGGCGTCCAAGTCCTTGATCAGCTTTTCCTTCAAATAATCCTCCGTGTACACCATATTCATTGGTCAAAATCCATTTGCTGATAAACTAAACTCATACACTGCTCACAGAAATTCGATTACACCTCTCACTAGAATTTACGATACAGAACTGGTTTCTTCAATCAACGAAAGAATTGGATTTTTCGAAAGTGAGAAACGAGAAAGCGGCTCACGAAAGTGAAATTGCGGTCGCCGAACTGACGAATTTCACACCGGATGAGTTTCGCTGGATTGGTTTGGTTTTATTTTATAGTCCAGCTAAATAAGATAGCCCACTTTTTCTAAGGCAACTACACAAATTTTGTAGTCATTTCTAATTTTATCGGGTAGCTAGCCGACCTTGACCGAGCAACCGAACAAGATATCAAAATCGACTCACTCACTCTTCTTTCGCAGTTCATTCATATCTTCAGTAGCTCGTTGCCCGTCTGTATAGAAAATTAGTGTTGTACTTCCGGTTTGCTACCAGTCATATTTTTCATGTTTTAAAGAAATTATTTGCATTTTTTTCTAAAAATTTATAATAAACAAAAGAATAAAATCATAAAAACATTAAAACAACATTGAACGATTGAATATTACAATTAAAAGCTTACTTAAAACTAATAGAGAGTAACTGATTCCACATCATTTATTTTTGAAAAAATGGCGCTATTTTAGTTTGATTGAGCGCAGCAATTCACAGTAATTCATCAAAATGAAAATGGAAGGTGAAACTACATCACTAAAAAGAAATTTGACAGAGTGGCGATTTAGTCAATATCCAAAATATATTTTACTACCAATAGATGAAAACAATGATCAAATCCGTGCCACCATCAAGAATGTAGTATTTTCTGAGGTAAGCTAACTTTTAGTAGAAAACATAATATACCCTCTACGAAACTATGACGTAGGTACCTGCCACCAACCTATATTGATACTCCACATTCGTGGGTTGTCTGATATTTGAAATTAAATTAAATAAAAAAAGAGAGATAAATATTTATTCCTCAGGTTACTCCACGACCTCTCGAAAGAAACCTCCGTCTTGTTTGTGCTTCCAATGCTGCTCTTACGCGCATCCTAGACATGGAGCCAGGTATAGCCTCTCGTGAAGAATTCGCTGAGTTTATTGCTGGCCGGAAACTACCATATGGGGCACTGCCAGTTGCTCATAGGTTTGACTTAAATATCTCTATCATCATGATCCACAGCCCGACTGGTTATAATAGCGAGTTCTTGACCTCCATTCAGCTTTCGTCCTACCCCACCTGTCATCACTTACGTCTTGAAATGTGTCCGACGTTTTGAACCTTTGTTAATTTTTGGAACTCGATCTATAAGCTTGATGCCGAGTACGCTCTATGACTCTCTGTGCTACTCTCATTATGTACCTACCTACTTGCTATATTTTCAAACCTGAAGTCTTAGAAGCCGGCCATTCTGTGCCGTATTTAGGTACAGTTTGAAGAATTTCCTGGTTTCAGATATGGAGGACATCAGTACGGGATGTGGGTAGGACAGCTTGGCGACGGAAGAGCTCATATTCTGGGAGAATATGTCAATAGGTATGATGCGGTACAGTCTTAATATGAGTTGCACCATACAGTTTTATATAATGCTTAGCGGTCACAACACTAAAGTAAATAAAGTAAACAGCCCTTTGCATCTATTGTAGATGATTTATATAGCGTCAGAGGCTGCTGGTGCCTCTATTTACGAGAGGCTTGCCAATAACCTATACCTACCATCTTGACAGCTTAGTCGACCTATTCCACAGGAAAGACATGGTTAATACGTGCGCAGCTGACTAAACCACGGGTTTTCTCATGATGTTTTCCTTCACCGTTTGAGAGCACTAGCATCACTACACTATGGTCCTAGAAAGACCTATTCAATAAATTCGCCTGAAGTACTGCTAATAATTATGAATAGTCATGCGTCTAATTTAAATGTCAGCAAGATTTGATATTTTGGAGAGTACAAAAAGAGCCTCTTTGAGGCGTCCTTTCATCACGCTGGTTCAAGAGAAGTGAGTGTCAAGAAGACCATCTAAAACTTTCAGACTTGGAGAGAGATGGCAGCTACAGCTCAAAGGTTCTGGTCAGACGCCGTACTCTAGACTTCATGATGGTAGATCTACCCTCCGCGCTGCTATTAGAGAAATGGTGGGATCTGAAGCGTGTCATGCTTTAGGCGTTCCTACTACCAGAGCTGCGGCCTTAGTGGGTTAGTCAGTAGCAGATTCAGTAGAACGTTGATATCACTTGTTACTTCTTGATTTGCCTTGCCACATGGGGGGTTAGTCAAGTACCTTCTTCCATTCTGCTTCTCATCGTCTCACTGTTTCTATAATACCAGAGTGGTCAAAGGATTTCAAGTGCTCTTATGAGACGCTCCTTCCGTTCACTCGACACATGTTTTCAAACTTTTTACATTCTACGACATGACGGTTTCCTCACGATGTTTTCCTTCACTGTTTTGAGAGTACTGACATAGTGCACATAATTTTTCGACACAAATCTTACTGGTACATGTGAAGGCGGCCAAAAATTGGCAAATTATTCATCCGCACTTGGTGTGTGGACTGGTTTCCGCAAATAGGCCGCTGGCGGGCCCTTTTTGCGTGAAGCTTGACACGTGTAGCTCGAACTTTTTTAGGTTCTACGACACGCCGGTTTCCTCACGAGGTTTCCCTTCACCGTTTAGACTAGAGAGTAGTTCACATATTTTTTTCGACGGAAACTCATTGGTACTCTAATGAATTTTACCCATGACCTTAGGATCGGAAGGCGGGGCCGCTACCACTAGACCACCAGTTCTTCCTTCTTCTCTTCTATTAATCATCCATATCAGCTGTCATCTCAGTGCTCACTACTCAGTACTATCAAATGATTACCGCAGTGAGTGACGAAGCAATAATCCGTGACGTATACTACAACGGTTGCCCGCGTCGTGAAAAAGCAGCTGCATTACTCCGCATCTCTCCCACTTGGTTCCGATTCGGCTCGCTGGAGATCTTGGCTAACATGGGGGAAATAGCTGTGCTAAAACAACTCGCTGACTTTATTATCAAGGTAAATTAGCACCTGGCATCGGGCTCACCTTTAGTGATCCTTGCGATGCAACGGAATAAACAATTTTTGATTCCATAAAACATGCCTCAAAGAAAGAAAACATTTTTATTTATGACGGCACATGGTAGATAAGAGAAACACGAACCTTTCAGATACCAAACCTACCTACTACTAACTACCTTAGGGACAAAGTCAAGTGCCTGAGAGGTGTTGTATTGAGTAGACTTGGCTTGTCCATCCTTTTCACACACCCACGTAAACTTGGAAATGATTTTGAATCAAAAGTTGAGGTAGTCCTTAGCAGCAACAAGACGTCTATTAGCATAAGTAATGTGAACTTCCTTTCGACTAACCCTTTGGTTGATAAACCCAGAGGCATGCGCCTGTTAACAGTGTTAACTACCCAGTTCATTTATAAAAACGCTCATTTTAGGAATATTTTCCTGAAATACACCTGACTGACGAGAACCGATTTATCAGACTGTTCTCTGAAGTGGCGCACCGCACATTGGATCTAGTCGCTAAATGGCAAGGTAAGTTACTACTTTGGTTCGTGTCCTGGAATAATATACTCACATTTTTTGATATAACGCTGGAAACAAACTAGCTACTCATATATGGCTCATATTCTCATAAGGGCTGGCTTCTCATCTCAATTTGTAGAAGCTCTGCCTTCTACGCCGTAGATCCTGAGTTGGATTCCTACCAAAGACAGATATTTATGTGGTGAACACAGATGTTTGTTGTATGTCTGGATGTTATATTGTATTCTAAATATGTATTTACAAAAAAATGTGTGTATAAGTAAAATATCAGCTATCAGGTTCCCATAGTAGGTACAAGCTTTGCTTAATTTGGAGATAGAATAAGCGTATCGTCTTTAAAACTTTGCCTGTTCATCTAAGCTTGGTCGCGTGTAACTGGCACCTAGCTTGCTTTAAGGCTTTAAGACGTTTCAAAGTGATCCTTGTGATACGATTGAATAAATACATATTTGACTTAGGCTTTGTGGATTGTCCACAATATTAAGAATACTTTGCACATCTGTACTCACACGCTTGTAATCTCCACATTTCTTCCAGGTGTAGGCTTCACTCACGGCCTCCTGAACACAGATAACATGAGCATTCTAGGCCTGACTCTGAACTACGGTCCGTTTGGCTTCGTCGACTCTTACGACGGAGGATTTGTCGCCAACTGCTCTGATGGAGAAGGGAGATATGCCCTGGCTAAGCAGCCTGATGTAAATACTAATAGGGATTCCAAAGTTTGTGACTTTGATGTAATGTCGTCTGTACTACAGTATATAGATAGTGCAATTCACGAAGACGCGCCCCACCAATTTTCAGTTGAGGGGATCGCGGGGTGCGGGGAGTTTGCTCCGAGCGGCAGTCGCGAACCGTAGTCTATTCATTGTAGTGTGCGTGTGCACTCAAATGTAATTAGTGTGTACCGATAACACTCAAACATTGACTGAAGCTTGCACACTTATACTATAAACGGTTAAAGAGGAATAGTGGGGCGCGCCTTCGTGGATTGCACTATCTATAAACAGACGTCACCCCTCACCAATGTAGAATCAACTAACCCATAAATATTACGTTACGGGGTGGTCGATTCTACACAGTGATACCATATTCGATTCTATAAGCCAGCACTCCCAGCATTAGAGAGTACTGGTGGCTTAGAGGTACCTACTGGCTCTGCCTTCGAATCCTAAGGTCGTGGGTTCAAACCCTGTCGTGTACCAATGAGTTTTTCTGTCCACAAAATTATGTTCTATGCTAATACTCTCAAACGGTGAAGGAAAATATCGTGAGGAAGCCGGCATCGGCATGTCATAGAACCTATAAAGTTCTAAAAACATGTGTCTGGTTCGAAAGAGCCAGTGACATGATTAAAAAAAGAAGTAAGCCAGTTATCGAGAGGCTGGTCCAAGCTTTCGATATTTTCATACTTAGCTGTCTATCGTCAAATTACAAATAGAAGAGCAACTAACTCGATATGTTTTGCAAATCCAGTCTAGGTACATTTCACCGTGAAGTTCTTATAAGTTTGTAAAATATTTGTAGGTGGTGGTGTGGAATATAGGACAGCTAGCGAATGCTCTCAAGCCACTCTTGACGTCTTCTCAGCAAGTTCACTTGTCACACATACTGAAAACTCTGGATACTTATTGCAAGAACAAAATATTGTTAGTTCCCTTTTCTTATCCTGCCCCTATCCTATCAGCTAGAAAGAAGTAACCAAGACAAAAATATAACTTGATTTCTAAAGACCGTCTCTAGTGGACACAGTGCCTTACCTCATTTTGATGACGCAAACATCTTATTCTCTTTTAATTCAGTCTCTTCCATCTAGTTTATTGAAGTGAGAGCACTGGTGGCCTAGTGGTAGTGGCCCCTTCCAATCGTAAGGTCGTGGGTTCAAATCTAGTTGTGCACCAATGAGTTTTTGTATCCTGAGTTGTGCAATATGCCAGTGCTCTCGGACGGCGAAGGAAAACAACGTGAAGATACCGGCATGTTGTAGAACCTAAAAAGTTAGGAAATATGTGTCAAGTGCACGAAAGTAGCCTCTTTGAGATGCACTTAAAAGCCTTTAAACCACGCTTGGAAAGAACCAGTGGCACACTAAGCAAGCAAGCAACTGGATCTGGCAACTAGGCTTAGGTAGCCTAGCCTAGCCTAGGTAGCTTTACAGCGTCTCAAAAAGATCCTTATGATAGAACTGATTAACCGATATTTCGCTTTGATTTCTACCCATATCATCTTTCAAATAGCCAAAATCCATCCATCTTATCATTCACATCATCTTCTCTTTAATCCCACGCTGCATGGGGTCGGCACAACAGGTTTTCTTCTTCCACTCACCTCTATCATTCGCCATCTCAGTGCCTACTCCTTTCTTGCTCATGTCATCTTTGATACATTTGTTCAAATCCTCATCTCAACACTTTTAGAGAAACCTTCCTCATGAAGATAGGTCTCAAAGAAGAGCGCTGGGGCGACGAGCAGCTCGTGGAGAAACTCTTAGATATGATGCAGCAAACTGGGGCTGACTTCACTTGCACTTTTAGGCAGCTTGCTGAGGTGAGACAGGTTGCTTCTTTTTTATTCTATTCTACGCTATAAGATAAGTCACTGAAGCTCTATACCAGTACTCTCCTCCTCTACTACTCTCGTCTTTATATTCCCTGATCACTGGCATCCCAAGAGCTTTGCAGGTTCATCGGGGAACAAGGCATCTCACGCTTCATATTCTAGTGCGTGTTTATGATGGCTCTACTAATTATTTAAGACGTTTCAAATAAATACACTTCATTTTGATTTTGATTTTGACGTGATAACGTCTTATAAATCGATGGAGCCGGCTGCACGCACGAAAAAACATGACTCATGCGTCGTTACGTCGTTTCGTCGTTCCATTTACCTGAGCCTGAGCCCGGGTCGGGTAATGGGTAAGGGTAAATGAGGGTAAGGGTAAGGGTTCGGTCGGGTTCCGGGTCCGAGTCCGAGTCCGAGTCCGCGAGTATTTTCTTATGACGTTATCACGTTCAACTATCGTCAGTAAACCGACTTTACAGACAACCGATTTTTTATCATATTCGGGTCAATCAAAGAGAAGGCAGCAAACTTCTTGGTCGCGAGGAACTGGTAGCTAGACTTGTATACTGTGTAGGTTCTTTCTGAGTACTTTGAAGCGTAGCGTCTGCTGTCTTTTAAACTTTTGCTTTTGTATTATTACCTAATGTCTCACTAAGTGGAGTGGCACCACCCTGGAACTTAACTGCTCTTATTTTTGTTTTGTTAAACGATCAAACTAAAAACAGTATCAAACCAAGCCGTAGATTATTGCCTGTTCTTATAAGCTTGGCCGCGTGGAACTGGCATCTAGATTCACCCTAGCTTATAGACATTTCAAAGGGATCCTTATTACGCCATGAAATTTTGTCGATTTTTACTTTAACTTTGCTTATCTAAGATATTGGAGCGCTGGACATCCATGTAGGTACTCAGCGTCAACTGTCAAACATTTTATTTTCATTACCAGAGACGATGTTCTTAAATGATAATCAATTAGGTACAAAATAATTTTAGTTGGAGCCCAAAGAGATGGTGTCCGAGGTAAAAATGGGTGATAAATGGGCATTGAAGCGCCTATCATCCCACTCATACTGGGGATGCTGGCTGGATCAGTACCGCGAGAGATTGGAAAAAGAAGCTGGTTAGCTTTTACTAGCTTTTTATTAACTTCAAGAAAAACGTTAAAAAACTCCTCCAACGCAACAACAGCACCCTTGGTGTTGTTGGTGTCTATGGGCGACGGTGACCGCTTACCATCAGGTGGGTCGTAAGCTGGTTTGTCTATCATTTACATTAAAAAAAAACTAAGTCCATTATCTCTTTCTTTTAGCAGCCCATGCTTTCAGAGTAAGCGATAATATACAATTTTTACCGACTCTTCGCACTGGCTTGGTTTTGGACTGGCATCCCAATTCAGTTAGTAGTAGGTCTGCCTTCTTCGCTGTAGGTCGTGGGTTCGACCCCCACCGGCAACAAAATTTTGTATCATGAAGTAAGATGTTCGTTCGGTGTCTGGGTGTTATATTATACATATTTACAAAAAAAGATTTAAGTCTTATAATTATCAGCTATCAGGTCCCCATAGCACAAGCTCTGCTTAATTGGGCTAGATTGTAATGTGTGAATTGTCCGCAATATTTATTTATTTACGGCCCTAAAGTTTTCGCTAAAAATGGGCTTAAAAAAAGTAACACGCATAATCATCAGGTCATCTTAACCCCGCACTCCTCTTTCCAGCTGATGTCAGTTCTGCAAGTCTCTTTGAAGAGGAAAGACGTCGCCGCATGCTGTCAGTCAATCCTGTCTATATTCCACGTAACTGGATGCTGCAGGAAGCTATCAGTGATGCTGAGAAGGAAGACTTTTCAAAGGTATTTTGCTTAATTTGGAGTGGCACCAAATTGGAACATCACTGCTATTTTTATTTTGTATAAGGATCACCTATAAAAACCGGTAGGAACCAAACCATATAGTTTACTGCCTGGTTTTCAAGGCTTGGTCACGTGGAACTGGCACCTAGGCGCAAATAGAAAAAAAGGGTAAATATAGCAAATTAGTGCACCTGGATTGCAAATTTCTAATAAGAAACCTAAATAGGTACCTTAGGAATTAATTATTCTGGCTGGCAGAATACACACATCAAGTGAAGTTTTTTCAAGAGAGAGATAACAGCAGATTAAAGATGCAGCAGATAACACCGTACCTAAGTATGATATGCTGCATAATTATGCGTTTATATTACTCACTTCACCCACGGCTACCCTCAACATTCAGAATAAAGCGTATTCATCGAGATTCGTTCGTTTCCAGGTCCGATTTCTAATGGAAGTACTGCGAAACCCTTACCAAGTCCAACCTGAAGCAGAAAAGCTAGGATATGCAGCCCAGCCACCACAGTGGGCTTATGCTCTGAAGATCAGCTGCTCAACATAGTTTTTTTCCTATAGTAACTAAAAATTAAAACCTGCTAGATATGTAAAACCCTGTTTTTTATATTCTAAATCAAAGAATTATTGGTTACCTGTAATCCTGTAATTCTTCCTTGAAATTATTCGCCACCGTTTTAACATTGGATCTCCTTGTTGCGCAATAGTTGAGTAGGTGGTAATGAGGTTCCATCATGGTATAATCAAAAAGGTTGGAAACCAGCAAAAAGTTTCCTATGTATATGGGCTTCATCAAACTATAAGGAGGTTTAGAGCGTTGAGAAGATATTGAGAGCGCGTTATTTACAACCTCAATGGAGGCTCCTTTCTATTTCCGGTTTGCTATGCGTTTGCTTCGAATCGCCATTAAAGTGACCCATCACTATTTTAAAAACAAAAAAACAATTGACAGTTTTGTAATTTCTAATGTCAAAACAGTCAGCTGTTCCTAAGGAACAAATGAAAGTAGATCTTAGCTTCCTAGTTATACAGCCTAGATTACTATGTACGCAAGTTTTGTATGTATTTTAGAATTTCTGCTAAAGTTTTTCTGCATTCTCAAAAAGTCAAAATAACTTCGCAAAACCAGCAGTTTTTTATCTAACTAAAAATCATTTGTGTGCTTTTTTTTGAGTGACGCGCAGCTGAGTTGAGTGAGCCAGAGTGTTCTTTTATTTAAACGCTAAGTTGAGTGTGAGTTGTAAGTAGAGTAGGTACTTAGGTACAGCCACAGTGAATTTACATATTTTAATCTTTAATATCTCTAGTTAATCGTAGACCACGCTTATAATCGTATCTCACAACACATTCCTAGCTCATGAGGCGCAGTTTATGTGCACTTGCCGCAATAAACCAAGGTATACAGACTGGCAAGATGAAGCTAACTAATTTCAAGGATTGGAAGTTCCGGGACCCTCCTAATTACGCTGCATTGCCTATAGACGAGAACCCGGAGTACAATGTTCCTATGGCTGTGAAGAATGCTGTATTCTCCAAGGTATAGTCATGTTTTACTTTCCATTGTTCTTACCTTACAAACAGAACGACTCAGTTACCTATATACCTATTAAATAAACCCTCACAGCTCTGTAGTAGGTATCTCTGCATTCTGGTGATTGGCCTCTCAGCTCAGTTGTTAGTAGCTCTGCCTTCTGCTCAGTAAGTAGAAATATTTGTGTGGTGAACCCAGATGTTTGTTCTCTGTCTGGTCTGGGTGAAATATTGTATTCTATTCCTATTTACAAAAACAAAATGTATTTATGTATTACATTAGCTATCTGGTTCCAATAGTACAAGCTCGGCTTAATTTGGGCTAGATAGTGTTGTGTGGATTGTCCAGAGTATTTTTTTTTTATTTAAAATTCTATTTCTTAGAGCCATATGCAGAGCATAGAATTTTTACAATTTTTATTGGAGAACTGTCAAAAATTATATGCTTGAGGCTCGACTCAGACTCGAGCGATGTTTCTGCATTAGGGCCTTAGTTTGTGGGCTTGTGTCCCACGTAGCATTATGTGTACCCACTGTACCATATCATGTAGTTATTGATCTATCTACCAAGCAAGCATTAACTCTAGGATACTTCCCTATGATGATATGTCCAACTGTGACCTGTAATACAGGTTCTTACAAACCTATATCAGGCACCAGTCCTTCACAATCTTAGCACTTAAGAACTGGTTTTCTAGACCTAAGTCCTAGGACTTATATTGTGAAGGCAATATAAACAAGTTTTTCTTTTTTATTGTCATTTGTGTATCAGCATTTCCATCTTTTCTCCAGGTCCCAACAGAAGGCCTAACAGGAACCCTCCACCTAGTCTGTGCATCTGATGATGCACTCACAGATATCCTGGACTTGGATCCTTCGGTAGCTGAAAGTGAGGAGTTTATCGACTTTGTTGCAGGAAAATATCTGCCTTCTGGAGGACTAACTGTTTCACACAGGTGATAAATCAAAACAGTCCTTATTTTATTGAATCTATTACATGGGTATTTATATAAATATATAAAACTCTTACATTACTGACTGACTGACAATCAATGCTCAGCCTAAACGGTAAGTCCTAGAAGCATGAAACTTGGAGGGTATGTTCCTTTTATAGCATAGGAATGCACTAAGAAAGGAAATTGGAAAATTATTTCCCTAAGCCGAGAAAAGTAGATAAACTTTTAAAAGTTAAATTAACGGGGCGAGCGAAGCCGCGGGCGGCCGCTAGTCCTGTATATTTCTTTTTTTTTCTGGAAATGTATAAGGGAGGCCTATGGCCAGCAGCGGACTTTTCAGGCTGATGATGATGATGATAAATAAACCTAATAACATTTTAAAGATAGGTAACAAACTTCACTCCTCTAAAAATAGTCCAGAAAAAAATATTTTGCACTATAAAAAAATTAATAATGGTTTTAGATATGGAGGTTACCAATTTGGCTTCTGGGCTGTTATTCACTATTGCCAAACCACGCGTGTTACGTGAACACGATAAGACATCGGCGTGGAATCGCTTAAAATCGTATTCCCTATGCCAAAGTTGTCATTCCATAGCGCGGCACGGTACGATTTGGGCACGGTTAGATCTGTCAAATGAACGCGCTCGATTCTTGCGCGATACGCCACAGATTAGCGTGTTCCTGATAAAGTTAGTATGGCTCGTTTCTCTTGTGCATGTTTTGAGGTTATGTTTGAAGAAAAACAATGAAAGTAGTGTGGCTTAGCTTTTATAATATTGAAACCATTTTTTTTTACAGGATTGTATGGAGATTTCAAACAAATACTTAGTAGAATTAAATTATACACTTTAATTCTACTAAGTATTTGTTTTATTACATCCTTTCTTGTTCGGTGGTAGGAAATTTCACATAGATTGGAAGCAGCTCATTGAGGGCATTAACAACTTCCTCTTCACAGCGACTTTACCTGAAATCAATAAATAAAATAAAATAAAATAAAAATAAGCCTTTATTTCTCTGACCAAAACTGCTTAACCTAACTTATACTAATCCTACTTACTAAATATACTAACTAAGCAAAAGTTTCTATTATGTATGACACCGACGTGGCGGTACTACATAGGTCGGTCGGGTTGTCCTTCGACAAAGGCCTCCTCCAGGGTTTGCCACTTGGCTCGGTCCAGACATGCTCTGCGCCACTCCTTAGGGAGCTCATCCTCCCAACGCTTCAACTGCCGCCCTCTGTTGCGTTTTCCATCTCTAGGGTACCAGACTGCAATCATACGTCCATTTACTCCTTCGGGACCTCATTTTTGGACATATGAGGTCCTGAAATCAACATCAACCTTTAAATATTGTAGACAATCTACTCAACACTATCTAGCCCCATACTAAGCAGAGCTTGTACTATGGGAAGTAGATAGCTGATATTAATACTTAGTATATTTTTTTGTAAATACATAGAATATAATATAACACCCAGACAGAGAACAAACATATTGTGTTCACCACACAAATTATATTTGTTCTCGGTAGGTATCGAACCCACGACCTACGGCGCAGAAGGCAGAGCTACTCTACCAACTGAGCCAGTCAAGTAATTAGGTACATTCATCCATTTCACCTCAGCAGCCTGAAATGGTCCACTCCACTGCTGAAGGCAGGCATCTAGGTACCTACTACCACTGCTACTAGTACCGTAGTATTCTTATTTTATCGATGCACTTACTTGGTGTTATGCTGGTAAACCTTTGAGGAGTCATTGTATCCTGCTTGCAAAGATATCAAGGAGGAAAGAATATACATAATTCTTTGGTAGCCTTGTAGGACCGCAGTATAATATCCATTTTATCTTCGCAGAATAACATCCACTTTGTTTTTTTGCCTTTTCAAAGTGTAGATCGTGGTTTATTTGGATGAAGGACATTGGTAAATAATTTCACGCAATCAAAACATACGTTCCGAAACTAGTCAAAGGTGACGGAATGTCATATAATGTTATCAATTATGTTTGGTTCTAAATTTTCAAATCGCTTTAAAATATTGTAAGCTCAACAATAGATGGATTAGCATGCTTATAATTCAAAATATTTATTATTTGAGTTGAAAATATGGAAACAAAAACTTATCCTGCAAATTTATTTAAAAACCGATAATTTTCCGAGTGGATCAGACGCAAGAGTTTGAACGCATCATGTGAAATAAAACGTGGGGCATAGACAACTAGTCTTGTGGCTTAATGAATACCATTTTTCGATTCCACACCAAGGCACGATAAGAATCGCGTTGGTGTTTAAATCACGTTGTGACGTCACACGTTTTGGGCACGGAATCTCCAATGTCATAGTGAATAACGTCCCTGGGCAGACCAGCTGGGTGACGGCAGAGCACATATTCTTGGAGAATATGTGAACAGGTAAACATTAAATTTATTGACATTATATAAACAAAGACTCGTAGGGCACCCTGCAGCAAGATGGATGGACGACATAGACAGGGTCGCGGGGCAGCAATGGCTTAGACTGGCACAGGATCGAGGTAGATGGCACAAACTAAGGGAGGCCTATGCCCAGCAGTGACCCACTTCACAGAATACATCTACTCACCAAGTTTCATCAGTGTAGCTTTTATAGTTTCGGAGAAAAATGGCTGTGACATACGGACGGACAGACATGACGAATCTATAAGGGTTCCGTTTTTGCTATTTGGCTACGGAACCCTAAAAATCGGTTATCGTCGGTTTACTGACGATAGTTGAACGTGACAACGTCATAAGAAAATACACAGATGTCGAACGCTGCCGAACGCGGAGGCCGATTGTGCCTCCTTGTCGCTCGTTCCGCGCTCTCGCTTGCACTTCAAGCCTTAAATGGAAAGCCTCAGAGTGAGGTAACGCCGCATGAGTCATGTTTTTTCGTGCGTGCAGCCGGCTCCATTGAATTATAAGACGTTGTCACGTCAAAAAGACAAAAAATGCTGTTTCAATTGGCTTGTCAATCTTTCTTGTAATCTTTTAGTAACGGTGAGTCCTGGCAACCCCAATTGAAAGGGTCCGGTGAGACGCCCTACTCTCGCTTCGGCGACGGCCGCGCTGTACTACGCTCGTCTATCCGGGAGATGGTCGGCGCGGAGGCGTGCCATCATCTCGGAGTGCCTACGACGAGGGCTGCGGCTTTGGTGGGTAAGATATTTATATTTATAAAAGAAAGTCGTGTTAGTTACACTATTTATAACTTAAGAACGGCTGAACCGATTTGGCAGAAAATTAGTGGGGAGGTAGCTTAGAACCGGGAGAAGGACATAGGATACTTTTTATCCCGAAAAAGCAACGGGAACGGGGTGTTACGGGAACGGGCATAAATTATCGAGTAAAACTCAGAAGCTGAATGCTTTTTGCAGTGAGCGACACGCACAAAGTGTACCGCGACAAGACGTACAGCGGCGCGGCGCGACAGGAGCAATGCGCGACCGTCGCGCGACTGTCGCCCGCGTGGTACCGCCCCGGCTCCGTAGAGATACTGCAGAGGCGTACTGAACCTGACACTATGAGAACACTCATCGATTTTATTATAAAGGTAAGCGAAGTAACAGGCCCGAGCGATACTAAGTTTTAATTAAAAAACTTAGAAACCAACTTCATGATCAAAATATGTCTTTGAATATAACCCGTTAGGTAACAGTAGGCCTACCACAAGCTCTGTCTGGCTCTGTCTCTGGCTCTGGTTTGGGGTCTATGTGAGTGTTGACTAAATAATTTCTAAATCTTGAAAAACTTCGGAATTCTTCATTTGATGGTGATCCTGTAGGCCTACAGGCCTGCGCACACCTAGTTCTCTGGCGGTAGCGATCAGTGAAACGCTGTCAGATTTGAGATTTGACAGCGATATTTGACAGCGTTTCACTGATCGCTACCGCCAGCGAACTAGGTGTGTTCGAGCCTTACCACAAGCTCGGTCTGGCTCTGGTTTTGAGTCAGCGTGAGTGCTCATCAGTGTATGTTACTGTGTGTGTGACGTTTCGACGTAGGATTTATTTAGTCAACATCATACAGACTTGAAACCAGGGCCCTAGACAGAGCCAGACAGCCCTTGTGGAAGGCGTTCTGAAGCGAATTGAGCTAAAATAAAGTCACATGATTATTTATATTCAACCAACTTCAAATAAAAACAGTAGGTTTTCAATTAAGTTGTATTTTTATTCCTTATTTTTTGACGTGACAACGTCTTATAATTCGATGGAGCCGGTTGCACGCACGAAAAAAAATGACGTGATGTGGCGTTACCTCGCTCTGAGGCGTTCCATTTAAGGGTTGAAGTGCAAGCGAGAGCGCGGAACGAGCGACAAAGAGGCACGCACGGCCTCCGCGTTCGGCAGCGTTCGACATCTGTCTCTCTCCTACTTGAGTGAGCGATGCGTCCGCGTGGACAGCTGTATGACGTTGTCACGTTCAACTATCGTCAGTAAACCGACTTTACAGGCCACGAAATAAAGAAGTAATGGAAATAGCATGTAGACGACCTTCTCACGCTCCAAGTACGCGCAGTACAGCAGACTTCAAGCCCTCCTTTGTTTAGTCGTGTTTGAAGTCTGTCAGAAGAAACGTAACTGAGAAAAACACGAAAAAATATAAAAATGCCGTATTGTGCTGTTTTGCAGTGCTAAAACGATAGCCGAACCAATAATTTAACAAAAGGGGGCATATCGTATCACAGGTTAGTATTATTTTATTGCTTAAATTGGTTTTATTTAGAATGCAAAACCATCAAACAAAAATAGACTGTGAATGATATTCGTTAAGGTCGCGTTTCTATAAATCTCAACTTTCGCTACTCAATTAGGGCTGTACCCCAATAAAGTGATGAATGTGCTATCGAATACTTTATTAGTTCTGATCATATAAATAGTTAGGTTTAGGGAGCTGACTTTTTTTTTGCTTTAGTGATGATTTTATTCCTTATGTATTATTCTGATTCTTTTCTTATTCTTATAGCCCACAGTGGCTGGGTAAGATGAAAATTACAGAAATATTTTGAAGAAATAACATAATAATTCTGGTTTCAGTTTTCCGATATTTAAAATAAATGTATCGATGCAACAGGAAAAAGAAAACACAAGAAGAAAAAGAAACAATATTTGAAACAGTTAAGTATACAATTTTACGAGTTGTAAACATTTGATTGGGTAAATAAAGAAAGATAGATAAGAAAAGCTTTTTATTTCGACCACCATATATTATATAACCTGACGTGCTACCGATCGTTATACATCAGTAGGTAGGTGAGAGCGCTGGTGGGCTAGTGGTAGCGGCTTCGCCTTCTGATCCTTAGGTCGTGGGCTTAAATCCAGTCCAACCAATGAGGTTTACTGCCCAAAAATTAATTTACACTATGCCAGTGCTCTTAAACGGTGAAGAAAAATATCGTGTGGAAACCGGGCATGCCATAGAACTTAAAAAGTTCGAAAATATGTGTTAAATAAGTGCACGAAAGGAGCCTCTTTGGGGCGCACTTAAAATCCTTTCACCTCACTTGGTTCGAAAAAACCAGTGACACGATAAGAAGTAGGTAGGTAATCATCGATGTCGATACATTTGTCTTGTATCCACCTTGGCACATCACTAAGTGAGTGGCTATGTCAAGTAATAGCCATTGTATTATGAATCTTATAACTTGTGGATAAAGACTAACAGAATTGTTTTCTATAACGCCATCTAGCGTCAAGTAGCTTTGTTTTGTTGTCAATCAAGTAACAGCCATTGTATTATCAATCATATTACAACTAAATAGAGACTAAAAGAAAAAAATACTGAATGAAATCTGCCATCTCGTGGTAAGTAGAATTTCATTTTAGCACTGTTTATTTTATTAAGTTTAGAACCATGTTACGATAGCGTTAAGGTTTATTATCAATTAAATTATTTTTTTGGTTTTAGGTCCTTTTTAACGTTTCTTTTCGACCAATCATAACTTTTATTTCTATGTGTATTTGTTTTTACGTGTATGAGTTTGGCGACACTGGTTCTCTTAGTAATACGTCATCATACTCTCTCTACTTTGCGTAAGCAAAAGCGTGTTGGCTGCTCTGTGTTACAGGCAACCGATTTTTTTTATAATCATAGGGTCTTATTAATAATCCTGGCGTAGCGTTGGACTAGTTAATCCGTGTTTTGTCTCTTGCATTGACATGCAATTGTCAACTCGAGCAAATGTGACAAAACACGGATTAACTAGTCCAACGCTACGCCAGGATTATTAATAACACCCTTAGTGTTTGTTTTAGCACCACTTCCCTTCAATCGATTCTGAAGACAAAGATCGCTACGTGAAATGGTTTGCCGAGGTTGCACACAAGAATCTAGACATGGTCGCCACCTGGCAAGGTTAGTTACAGGGACCCTACAGTGGGTTAGTTACAGGGACCCTACAGTGGAACTTCACTGACATTGTTATTATTGATGATTTGTAAAAAGATCATACAAAAAAACGGTAGGAACCAAGCCGTATTTTGTTGCTTGTTCTTTTAGGCTTGGTCGCGTGGAACTGGCACCTAGACTCACCTAGCTCTATGACGTTTCAAAGTGATCCTTTGTGATACTACTGAATAAATATATTTTTAAATTTAACAAGTTGGCATAGTATGACTGGCCTCTCAGCTCAGTTGGTAGTAGCTCTGCCTTCTGCGCCGTAGGTCGTGGGTTCGATCCTCACTGAGAATAAATTCTTGTGCTGTGACAGATGTTTGTTCTCTGTCTGGGTGTTATATTGTATTCTAAGGCCTGTATTTCGAGATTAGAACTGTCCAAAAATCTATGCTTGACAGTGCTTGAGACTCGACTCAGACTCAAGCACTGTCTTTGAATACGGGCCTAAGTAAAATAAATAATAAAATAAAATAAATATTGTTGACAATTCACACAAAACTACCTAGCCCCAAACTAAGCAGAGCTTGTAATATGGGAACCAGATAGCTGATATAATACTTGAATACATTTTTTTTTTTTGAAAATACATACTTAGAATACAATATAACACCCAGACAGAGAACAAACATTTATGTTCACTACACAAATATTTGTTCTCGGTGGGGATCGAACCCACGACCTACGGCGCAGAAGGCAGAGCTACTACCAACTGAGCTAGAGGCCAGTCGTAAGTAAGTAATTGTATTAATTTTATTATTGTGGTTGAGACTAGTGACCTAAGGGCTGGCGCTTACCTAGGGCAAAGAATTAGCTTAGCTATTCAAAGAGGTAACGTTGCCAGCCTTTTGGGCACATTGCCTGCGGTTGGTGATCTGAACTCTGTTTTCTACTTGTAATACTTTCAGGTGGAAAACAGAGTTCATTATAAAATTTTCTAGTTTCTTATAAAATGTAGTTTTTATATTTTCTTTTTAATTGTATTAATAAAAAAAAAATATATAGGTATTGTAATCAGCTATCTGTTTCCCATAGTACAAGCTCTGCTTCTTTTGGAGCTAGATAGCGTTGTGTGGATTGTCTACAATATTTATTATTATTAATATGTATTAATTTCAAGTATCGAACTTAATAATTTCAGGGGTAGGTTTTGCCCACGGGGTGCTAAACACAGACAACCTGAGCGTGCTAGGTCTCACCATAGACTATGGACCGTACGGATTCTTAGAGCATTACAACCCCCATTACACCCCTAACACTTCCGACGATATGGGGAGGTATGCTTTTGGCAAACAACCGGCTGTAAGTACTCTTTAAATAACTTGGATTTTTTAGGGGTCTGTACCCTTATGATAAAACCGGACCGGTAGTAGTAGAGCTCTTTGTGTGTGTCTCGTCCGGGTGCGTACTACCACCATGCCTATTTCTGCCGTGAAGCAGCATTGCTGTGTTTCGGTTTGAAGGGTGTGGATTGGAACCCTTCGCGTGAGAGAGCACTGGTGGTCTAGTGGTAGTGGCCCCGCCTTCCGATCCGAAGGTTATGGGTTCAAATCCACTCGTGTACCAATGAGTTTTTCTGTCGAAAAATGTATGTGCACTATTCCAGTACTCTCAAAACGGTGAAGGAAAACATCGTGAGGAAACCGGCGTGTTGTTGAACCTAAAAAAGTTCGAGCAACACGTGTCAAGGGTCACGCAAAAAGGGCCCACCAGTGGCCTACTTGCGGAAAAACCTGCCCGCACATCAAGTGCGCATGATAAAACTTGCCGAACCCTTCGCGTGCGAGTCTGATTCGAAATAAACACTTTTTCATAGTAAACAATGTTATATATTTTCAGATAATTCTATGGAATATGGAGAAGCTAGCGGAAGCTATGAAGCCAGTTCTGACGGAGGAACAGATACACAGGATCCAGGATATCAGGGATACGCTCGAAGATTACGTGCAGAAGGAAATACTGTAAGTTTCATACATAAACTTCGACCAACCATACACACAACATTGTCTATTTAGAGGGCTATTTCATTTCAAATACCTAGTTTTTTTTATTTTTCAAGATTTCGTTCCTACTTTAATTTTTATTATTAAATAATATCAAACTGTTGTATTTTATTATTATTAATAAACAACACAAAATAAAGATTCTTGCCATATCTTTTTTTTTTTTATGTAACTAGCTGATGGAACAAGCATATGGCCCACCTGATGTTAAGTGGTAACCATCGCCTATAACAAAGCAATGCCTCGCAGGTCACGCACGTCAGGAACGTGCCCTACGATGCACTGCCCTGCGTCCATCAACTCGAGGCATACAGATATTCAGCCTCACGTGCCAGTAATTTCACCTCTATCTAGTTTCTAAATAAATTATTTTCAGTATCTGTAAAAATAAACATAATGTTGATTATCCCTAGACAATTTTGTTGTGTACTTCACTCAATTCAAATTCGTGGTCTACCTTTATTTATTCCTAGCTTTTTTTAATAAAATAAATATTTTGGGTATTCCACACAACACTATCTAGCCCCAAACTAAGCAGAACTAGTACTATGGAAACCAGATGATACAATACTTTTTTTTTGTATACCTATGCAAACTTAGAATATACTATAACAAACTCACCGACAGAGAACAAACATCTATGTTTTAGGCATAGCCAAATCATATTATAATAATTTTATTCGTTTACAGAAAAACTCACCTTAAAAAATTGGGACTGGAACAAATTCAAGATGGCGACCAGCATATAATAGATGAACTATTCAGAGCCATGCAAGAGGTTATGGCGGATTTCACAGCCACCTTCAGGCAACTGGCAGAGGTAAATGATAAGAATACCTATTGTTTTTATTTGAGCATAAAGAACAAAAAGAATAACTAATAATAAATAACCCTTAAAACATTTTATACTAAACCTGCTTACAAATCTGCGTGATTATAATTATATCGGCCCGCTTCTAGAGGTACAGTATTGCAACACCCTTACAGGGTAAATTATGTATTGATTCAAAAACTAGTTCTAAGATCTGACACTGTTATATTTACATACATAATAAGGCAATAAATATACTGAATACTGAATACATACTTATACTGTTCCATAGGCACATCAGTCCTCAGCGCTCAGTTGGTAGTCAAATGAAATCAAAGAATTATTAGTTTCGTCTTGTTTATTTATGTACATAGGAGCCTACCTTTTTCTAAAATAAAACAATTCATTAATAATAAAAATATTGTGGGCAATTCACACCACACTATCTAACCCCAAACTAAGCAGAGCTTATGTTATGGGAACCAGGTAGAACCAGATTTATTACTTGAATATTTTTTTTACACACTTACGGGCCTCACAGTATATTATAACACTCAGGCAGAGAACAAACAACTGTGTTCACTACACAAATATTTGTTCTCGCTGGGGATCGAACCCACTGAGCCGTGACGCCTGTCATTGTTATAAAGTGGGTGATCCATTGGCGAGCTAAAACCGACGAGCCTGCGAGCTAAAGGTATAAACCGCCAATGGAGTACCTTCCATTATAGGTAGCGGCACATAACTTTAGCGGTGACCGTTATTGCGCAGAAGTCAAAAATAAGGTACCTGAGGGGGGCTCGCGGTATGAAGGGCGGGCGTACGTAGCGCTGATTGGCTCTCCAGGCGCACTCCGCTCTCTGTACCAATAGGACACTCTGCACACATCCAGTGTGCGTGACATGGTACACTACGACGACGCATGCGCAGCTATCTCCTCCGCGTATCGCTCAGCGCTAAAGTTATGTGCCGCTAGTTATATTGTAACGGTGGAAAACTGGGTGCAGACAGGCAGACCGACTATTTCGGCTGCGTTGGCCCTGACTAGCTCAGTTGGGGTTCGATGTTCCTACCGCACAAAAGATTTTTATTCTAAAATAAAATAAATGTTAGAAATCAGTTACAGCGTTTTATTTAAAGAACACATACCTCTTACATGACATGTACATTAGCTTAGGAATGAAAAATTGAAACTGCACAGCTATGCTATCTTATATACTATATAATCCTAAAGTGATCCTTCATTTACATGACCTTAAAGTGAGCTCAAATAGCTACTTAACTACAAATTTATATGCTCAGCTATTAACCAGAATAGAGGTTATCCACATGCCAGACTATCTTTCTTACAAATGAACCTACTACTAATCAACAAGTTACAAATACATTGAACGCTACGTTCTCTGACATGGGATTGAACAAAGAAATTTAAAGGGACACCTTATACATATGAGAGGTTTAATGACCTCACGGGACAACAATATATTCCTTTACATAAAATGTAAGCAATGGCTATCATGGATACATGAGAGGTTCAATGACCTCGTGGAATACATAAAAATCAATAATGCTTATATTATTTACACGGGATGTTTAGTGACCATATGTTCAAACTTTATCCAAACCATAGCTCTCAAGCGAGCACAAATTTATTCAGGGAGAGGTTACTGCTTAGTGTGTCGGAGATGTGGATATTTGAATTTACCAATCCCAAGGCCCCGGATGACCCAATTAAATGAAACCCACAGAAAACTAACTTGTGAGTCACCCCTGGCGTCCGCCTCTAAAATAACCCAAGCGACCATATTCTGACCGACAGGATGGTAAGATAGTAAAACGCACGACAAAAACGATGGCAATTACCACGTCAACGAAACCCTACCTATTGACAACAAAAATAGCACTCTCTACGGCAGCAAACAATCTCTTGGCAACAAACAACCGTGTCTACGGCAACAAACAACCGTGTCTACGGCAACAAACAATCTCTTGGCAACAAACAATTACTGACAATTATTTGACAACAAACAACCTTTTGGCAACAAACAACAGACCAGGACTCCACGGAGAACTGTCCTGACGCGCCTACTCCTTCCGCATAAAAATAAATTGGCACTGGCCCACCTCAGAATCGCCGACGGGCGCTTATCGTTCACGTGCGACGTCACCCACGTGCCCTGCCGCCACGTGCCCTGCCGTGCAGTCGCCGACTGCCCCCGCCACGTGTCTCGCGCCCCCGCACAGGCGAAAGAAAAGGGAGGCGCCACGCAGACGGTGTCAGCAAACTGAAAAATACAAGACAACAGGTTAATCTTGGCAACGTGCGGACACAGCCCGCAGGATGCTGCGTCCCTAAAAATACAACTGATCCTCCCCTGTATGCCCCATGCTGTGTGATGCTTCTCAGATCCCCTACGTACCAGAAATGGGCTCTCGCCCAGCTTGCAGTCGGCTCGTATCGGCAGCGAGAATGCTGGCTTCGTGTGCTGGGGCTCGTCTCTGGGCACGCGGGGATGGTATTGGCTGGCGCAGCTTCGTCTGTAATACCCAAATCTGGTTAGCGAGGACTCCTCCACAAACCCAACGGTGCCAGGGTGCAGCTTTCGTACGTACCGGCGATTCTTCTAGGCTCGGCGTCTTTTCCGTGGAATGCCCCCGGCGGCTCCGCACGCGCCTTTTATCACCTTTGCTACCACATCCCCGCACCTCGAGCCACAAACTTCCGCCCAGAATATTCCAGAACACTTGCTCCAATAATCCACGGCATTTACGTCTCTCCGGCCAGCATTTTTAATGTCTGTAATTGCGAGCTCGCTTCACACATCGACCCAACCACAATATTTCTATTCACCCGCTAATATCGATTATTTCTTAGTTAGTTACACTACTCGCCAATGGAGGCCCTCGCGTCTTACTGATGGTGAAAACGTTGTCCTTTTCCAACACAAGCTAAACCCTATTTCTCTCCTTCTCCGACCCTATCGACATGCGACTACTTCGTAACAGATGTCACTAGTAGACACCGTTCGATACGAACATCGCTACCCACAAAAGTGTTGACATCTGTCAAATCCTGTATTTTGCGGCTACTACTTAACAGATGGCGCTCTTCGCCAGCCATCTGCCTAGCCATTTATAGTGTTTCTATTCGTTACCAGAGGTCGCCCTTACAACGTTTCAACAACTCACTCACCAACTTGCGTCTTGGCGCGTAAATTTAAATAGCTCTCCATTAGCTTTCGACTGATACGAAAACTATTCTGCCAAAATAAATGAAATGCTACAATACCCCCCCGGCCGTTAAAAGTTTCACTACACTTAGTGAAACTGCGCTGCCCTCAGCGCTGGTACTGAAATGAAAAGCCTTATATCTATAACCATAATACCCTTTACAACTCAACTAAACTTGTTGAACAAAAACTAAAAATATAAGAACAAACCAAACTCCTTATCACTGTAAAAAAAATTCGTACAATTCCTTATCTACTAAAACTAGCCTAAAACAAATTCTCCTGTAAAAAAAACTTTATACAATCCTTGTACATCCCTCCACGCCCGGAGATCCCTTCTACCATGGCGTGGCCTCATAAAATTAGCGGTCTTCTCAAGTCGTCACTTGTACAGCTGAAACAATCGGTTCGTCCTTGAACCGAAAAATACAAACAAAACTGGCACGTCTTGTCGCGGGAGACCGGCTATCGGGGTGGACCCATCTGCGGCGACGTCGTTATCTGTTCCTCTTGCCTCCCCTTTCTTATCGCCATCCATCCATCAATCTTGCATGCTTCATCTCTCATTATGCGCATCTCTCTCTTACGTACCCCTCTTTACAACCATCACCATTCGCGCCTAGCGATACCCTACGTGGAACCGTGGGTACGCGACCTCTCGCCCGTACGTGTCCTACCCTTTGTGGTGGATACGCTCTGCTCATCCATTCTGCTCCTCACTGCAAGAAACCTAACTCCATCTCACGCCTGGTCCTATATGTAGTCCTTTCACCCGTCTGCCCTTTAGACATACAAACAAACATTTTCCAAAAAAGAACAAACCAAAATCTACAAGAAAAATGAGTTATCATATTTCCTACTGCCTTACAAACCAAAACCAAACCAAATATTTACCTACAGTTCACAACACCTACTGTGGTGTTGTGAAACCCTAAACCTTTAGGTCTTTCATGTGCCAAGACCCTAAAATCTTCCCGTCCATGTCCTCTAACTCGAAGACCAGTGGTGACAGTACCACTTTCACCCTGCATTTCTCGTACTTAGGACATAACTTCGCCATCTTGAACTTTGCCGCGTCGCTGAGCGGATGGGTTCTTTTCCAGACGATGTCCCCTACTTTCACTGTCGCTTCTCTTCTCCTGAGATTGTACGTTCTCGTGTTCGCCTGGCGTGCCTTGAGTATTATCTGCCAGGAGACCTAATTCTCCTGCAAACTTTTCCCTTGGTATTCCAGGCTGACATTTTGCGAAACAACAGGTGACTTCAAAAATATCCACAAAATATATACAAAATCTATACAAAAAAATATACCAAATCTACCGACAACACCAAAAACGGACGGTTCTACCTACTTAATTGTTAGAATCTTCCAGTTGTTGCCGAGGCCTGGTCTCCGTCCTTCCCCTACACTTAGGGCAACTCCTGACTGTGTAGCCTAATTCACCACAGTTATAGCACTTGACCTGCTGATTAAATCTTCCCTTCCTGCAATCCTTAGACCAATGTCCCATGCCGCCACACCTAAAACAATTAGATTGTGGTGTTCCATCTGATTCCTGCTGAGGGGCCACCGCCGCCAGCTGTGATCGCGGCTTGGAGCCCTTGTACGCCAGTGTTGGGTTCAACGTCCTAGTCGATATTCTAGATGGTTCTATGAAAAAATCTGATCGCTGCTTTGCTGCCTCTAGCCTCCTACACTTATCCTTTAGCGACTCAATTGATGTTATGTCTACTAACGCTAGTTGTTCTGTAAAAGATGGCCTAATATTGTGGAGCAGAATCTCTAATAACTCTTGTTCTGGCAGTGGATTCTTCAACCTAGCCACCAAGCAGTTCATAATCGAGAAGTAAATATGACTGGGCTCCTCCACTCCTTGTGTCCTCGCCCTTATTTCTCCTAATAACCTATAATCGTAGTCTATCGGACTAAACTCCTCTATCAACAATGACGACAGCTCGCTCCATGAAGAAACTTGGTCTTTGATGCCCCTGAACCAAAGCAAACCCTGGTCAGTAAAAAGCTCAGAAGCTGACTCAAATAGTTTTCCCTCTCTGGTACCGTTCGCTGCACTAAGTTCCTGCAACCTCTCTAAAAATGACCTGACATCTCCTACTCCATCAAACTTGACACCCCACTTCGCAATCGGAACCTTAGGACCCGCGCATTCTACGACAACTCGTTGATGGGTGCTATCCTTCACTGCTGGCAACACCTCGTTGGGACCTTCCGCCTGTACTGGGTCCCTTCCGTTGATCTTATCAATGAAGAATACAACGGCCAATAACTCCTTCTCCCTTAGTGTCCGTTGCTCCTCACTCTCTCCTTCTGGAACCCTGGACAACCTGAAATAAAGGTGTCCTGCCAAAGCACGAGCGCGCAGAAAACTGCCTTTGTCCTTGGTGTCCTCGTACTCAGACCATTTTAAACCCAACTCGTGCACCTTTAGTTGAAGCAACAAAAACTGTTCCTGTGTTTGGGGCGGAGCATCCGTAACCTCCTCCGACTGAACCTCTAGCAAAAGCTTTTTAAGCTGTTTACGAAGCTTATCCACCGTGGGCTCCGGAGTCTCAGACCTTATGGAGACCTCATATTGAAGTTCCTCCTTCGACAAACTGTGCACGTGGATCGCCGGATCTGTCATCTTGTCTACCTATAATAAAACCACGGTACCCAAAGACAAATGGGAAAACTACCAGAAGCAAACGATGTAAAAAAAAAACTTTTGAAACGAGCCTCCTTAAATAAAAAACGTGCTATAACCATCAAACGTGAAAGCAATTCCTCCAAAATAAACACAATAACGCTAAAAAAAATTTTACTCTATACTCAAGGTAAACAGTAGAATGTAGGTCAAGGCAAAAAAAAAAAAAATTTTAAGTTCCAAACGCCTAACCCTACCTCCCCAAAAAATAATCTAATGTTTACCCCTCAAAAGTTTCGAAAATCCCAGGTTTGTGTGTGTGTGTGAGGGTGTGTGTGTGCGTGTACGAGAGGACTCGTAAATAAAATTAAACTGTTATAAGTTTCAACAGCTGGTCGCTAACCACAGAAGTGTATTATGGTTCCTAATCCGTTGCAAAACTTTAACAAATATTAGTCTTGCAATATACATACAAAAAACTCTATGCTGATCGCAGCATACAAAAAAATATAACCACAGTAGCACTTTGCAAGACTATCTCCCTAACATGAAAGGAAGGAAGTGCCCAAAAAAAATTTTACATCAGGACAGGAATACACTCTTACAAAAATACACTAGCAGAAAAATACACAGGTGAAAGAATACATCGGTAGAAAAGCACACACAATAAAATTATACACCCTAAGAAAATACACACATGATACACAAAGAACCTAAAATATACTTAAAATTAGCTGGACTGTTGTCTGTTGCCTTGTCTGTTGCTCTAAAATGTTACAATAACGCCTACCTACAGTGGTCACTAAACGCAAAAAAAAATTTTCAAAAAAAAAAAAAAAAAATCAAAAAAAATTTCAAAAAAAAACAAATTTTCAAAAAAATTAAAACTAGAAGTTGGGCGCCATTTTGTAACGGTGGAAAACTGGGTGCAGACAGGCAGACCGACTATTTCGGCTGCGTTGGCCCTGACTAGCTCAGTTGGGGTTCGATGTTCCTACCGCACAAAAGATTTTTATTCTAAAATAAAATAAATGTTAGAAATCAGTTACAGCGTTTTATTTAAAGAACACATACCTCTTACATGACATGTACATTAGCTTAGGAATGAAAAATTGAAACTGCACAGCTATGCTATCTTATATACTATATAATCCTAAAGTGATCCTTCATTTACATGACCTTAAAGTGAGCTCAAATAGCTACTTAACTACAAATTTATATGCTCAGCTATTAACCAGAATAGAGGTTATCCACATGCCAGACTATCTTTCTTACAAATGAACCTACTACTAATCAACAAGTTACAAATACATTGAACGCTACGTTCTCTGACATGGGATTGAACAAAGAAATTTAAAGGGACACCTTATACATATGAGAGGTTTAATGACCTCACGGGACAACAATATATTCCTTTACATAAAATGTAAGCAATGGCTATCATGGATACATGAGAGGTTCAATGACCTCGTGGAATACATAAAAATCAATAATGCTTATATTATTTACACGGGATGTTTAGTGACCATATGTTCAAACTTTATCCAAACCATAGCTCTCAAGCGAGCACAAATTTATTCAGGGAGAGGTTACTGCTTAGTGTGTCGGAGATGTGGATATTTGAATTTACCAATCCCAAGGCCCCGGATGACCCAATTAAATGAAACCCACAGAAAACTAACTTGTGAGTCACCCCTGGCGTCCGCCTCTAAAATAACCCAAGCGACCATATTCTGACCGACAGGATGGTAAGATAGTAAAACGCACGACAAAAACGATGGCAATTACCACGTCAACGAAACCCTACCTATTGACAACAAAAATAGCACTCTCTACGGCAGCAAACAATCTCTTGGCAACAAACAACCGTGTCTACGGCAACAAACAACCGTGTCTACGGCAACAAACAATCTCTTGGCAACAAACAATTACTGACAATTATTTGACAACAAACAACCTTTTGGCAACAAACAACAGACCAGGACTCCACGGAGAACTGTCCTGACGCGCCTACTCCTTCCGCATAAAAATAAATTGGCACTGGCCCACCTCAGAATCGCCGACGGGCGCTTATCGTTCACGTGCGACGTCACCCACGTGCCCTGCCGCCACGTGCCCTGCCGTGCAGTCGCCGACTGCCCCCGCCACGTGTCTCGCGCCCCCGCACAGGCGAAAGAAAAGGGAGGCGCCACGCAGACGGTGTCAGCAAACTGAAAAATACAAGACAACAGGTTAATCTTGGCAACGTGCGGACACAGCCCGCAGGATGCTGCGTCCCTAAAAATACAACTGATCCTCCCCTGTATGCCCCATGCTGTGTGATGCTTCTCAGATCCCCTACGTACCAGAAATGGGCTCTCGCCCAGCTTGCAGTCGGCTCGTATCGGCAGCGAGAATGCTGGCTTCGTGTGCTGGGGCTCGTCTCTGGGCACGCGGGGATGGTATTGGCTGGCGCAGCTTCGTCTGTAATACCCAAATCTGGTTAGCGAGGACTCCTCCACAAACCCAACGGTGCCAGGGTGCAGCTTTCGTACGTACCGGCGATTCTTCTAGGCTCGGCGTCTTTTCCGTGGAATGCCCCCGGCGGCTCCGCACGCGCCTTTTATCACCTTTGCTACCACATCCCCGCACCTCGAGCCACAAACTTCCGCCCAGAATATTCCAGAACACTTGCTCCAATAATCCACGGCATTTACGTCTCTCCGGCCAGCATTTTTAATGTCTGTAATTGCGAGCTCGCTTCACACATCGACCCAACCACAATATTTCTATTCACCCGCTAATATCGATTATTTCTTAGTTAGTTACACTACTCGCCAATGGAGGCCCTCGCGTCTTACTGATGGTGAAAACGTTGTCCTTTTCCAACACAAGCTAAACCCTATTTCTCTCCTTCTCCGACCCTATCGACATGCGACTACTTCGTAACAGATGTCACTAGTAGACACCGTTCGATACGAACATCGCTACCCACAAAAGTGTTGACATCTGTCAAATCCTGTATTTTGCGGCTACTACTTAACAGATGGCGCTCTTCGCCAGCCATCTGCCTAGCCATTTATAGTGTTTCTATTCGTTACCAGAGGTCGCCCTTACAACGTTTCAACAACTCACTCACCAACTTGCGTCTTGGCGCGTAAATTTAAATAGCTCTCCATTAGCTTTCGACTGATACGAAAACTATTCTGCCAAAATAAATGAAATGCTACAATATCTAGCACTCTTCTCGTTACATGACATTCTTCAAAGATTATGTACGTGAGCCAAAACAATTTGAATGAATGCCAATCCCATCGACTTCAATATTATACCTAGTACAAATTCTACAACGCAGTTTCAGTATTTTCCATCGAAATGGAAAAAAGTCCACGATTGAGTTACTCCAATCCTAAAACCCGCGCGTGGACTGGAGTTACAGTCTTCTCGGCGTATTTAGTGTTGCTTATGGTGGAAACGTACATTGAAATATTTGAAAAGAACACTCACTTGAGAGTGTATGAGAAGTTGTGTGATTTAATGTGGAATCGTGGATGAATCTACTTATGAGCTACTTATGAGGCACTCTCTTCGTATCTCTGTCATAGTAATCAATATCAATCTATAAATATTATAATAATAAAATATTTTTCATATTTCATTTATATATCTTTCCACATTCATGTGCTCTTAGATACGTCAGACTCACAATCTTCACTTCTACACTAATTTATAAAGAGAAAAACATTTGTATTTTTGCAATGAATAAACTCAAAAACTACAGTGATGATTTCAAAAACTCTTTCACCATGGACAGCTACATTCACCCTGAGTAACATAGGCTATATTTTTGTGTTTACAAAAATAAATGTGCACCCGTGCGAAGCCGAGACAGACATAGTGTGCAAAAAAATCATAAAAAAATATAGTAGTTTAGATAACATAATATACAATTGCATACAAAATTACCTAAATTAAAAGATGTCATTACAAAATATAAATTTATCAGCCAAGGCCTCGTCATTGAAAAAGCAAGTGTGTGTACGTATGTCCATAGGGTTTTCTCTATATTTAAAATGATCCTTGTGATTCAACTGCCTGCCGTAGTTGTCTGTTCTTCTAGGCTTGGTCGCGTGGAACTGGCACCTAGACTCACCTAGCTTTAAGACGTTTCAAAGTGATCCTTATATGATACCACTGAATAAATACATATTTGAGTTTTAACTGTCTTTTCTATTACAGATAAATCCCAAAGATCTGTTGGACAAAACAGCAGTGGAGTCTAAGTGGTCTCTTGCGAAGATATGCGACGCTTCTAACTGGAAGAAATGGGTGATGAGCTACCAACAGAGATTGGAGATAGAAAATGGTGAGCTATCTATTACATCTACTGACTTCACGGCAGGCCACGGGGAAGATGGTGGGACGAAATAGATAGATCAGAAACGAATGGAGAGGAGTATAGTAGTAGAACTCTTTGCGTGTGGCTCGTCCGGGTGCGTAAGGGTCTACCAGAATCTCATGGCAAATTGAGAAATAAAAATTTGTTGCGTGCAATCGGATTGAACAATCTTTATACTGTTTAATCTTTATTTATGTCTTCAGTATTTGATTATTTTGATTAAACAGGTGACAATTGACGCTGCTATATGAAAATTCCAATTTTTTTATTCATTGCCATGAGATTGTGGTAGACCTATACTACCACCATGCCTATTTCTGCCGTGAAGCAGCATTGCTGTGTTTCGGTTTGAAGGGTGTGGGTGCCGGTGTTACTGGCACGTGAGGCTGAACATATGTATGCCTCAAGTTGATGGACGCAGGCAGTGCATCGTAGGGCACGGAGCAATGCTTTGTTATAGGCGATGGTTACCACTTAAGCTTTTGGTCGTATGGACCATAATGCTAGTTCCAAAAGCTGAGTAAGGGCCTATTTGGCACGGGACGTGGCTTCAACTAAGTAGTTGTTTGGTTTTAACTAGGATAGGTACATATTTTATTATTTGTGTGTTGTATTTTCTTTTTTGTGCCTATCTAAGTATTATTTAGCCCTTGTGTATGGTATTTTAAAAACATAATATATTTCAAGTTGCATAAAAAAAGTAACTAAACAAAAAGGATCATAATTTGTTTTCATTTCAGTTAGCGAAGATGAACGCAGAGAGAGAATGAACCAGGTGAATCCAGTGTACGTGCCGAGGAACTGGATCCTGCAAGAAGCCATCGCTGACGCGGAGAACAACGACTTTGAGAAGGTAGCTTTCAAAAACTCCGAAAAGTCGGGACCATGAATAATATCATGTAATATAAATACTTACCCCAAATAAATCCATTATAAAACAATCCAATATAATCCAGTCGTTTACCAATGAGTTTTTCCGTCGAAAAATTTATATGCACTATGCCAGTACTCTCAAACGGTGAAGGAAACCGACGCGCGACGTGTCGTAGAACCTAAAAAAGTTCGAGAAACACGTGTAATCGGTCACGCAAAAAGGGCCCGCCAGCGGCCTACTTACGGAAACAAATATTTCAGGTCTACTGATATATTCGTCAAAGACAGGAAGGCCCTAGGGGGTCTTCCTGTCGTGTCCTAGGGGACACGGCGTATTTTAAACGCGCAGACGACGCGCGTATAGCTCTTCAAACGAGGTTTGAACGCAACCTTTATGCACACGGGGCGATCGTGAACCGCGCGTCTACGCGTAGATACAGCGATATAGACGCACCGTTTGTCTCGTTTGAATCTATGATATTGATTAAATTGTCGTCTGCGCGTTTAAAATACGCCTTGTGCGCCTTACTGTCTTTGACGAAAAAGCGAATAACCTATGTTATAGGAAATACCAAATTGATCCTCTTAATTTTAACAAGTGTTCTAACATGTATAATGTTGTTTTAGGTACGCTTTCTGATGAAGCTCTTCAGACGTCCATTCGAAGTAAATGAAGAAGCGGAACGGAGAGGATTCTCGGCTCAACCCCCGAGCTGGTCTTACGGACTGAAGCTCAGCTGTTCCAGTTAGAAGCTTCCACATAAAAGTCTTATATGTATTTATGATTATTGCATAGGTCTCACTAAGTGAAGTGGCAACACACTGGAACTTCACTGCTATTATTATTTTTTATTTGTAAAAGGATCATACAAACAAACAGTCGGAACCAAGCAAGCCGTAGTTTGTTGCCTGTTCTTCTAGGCTTGGTCGCGTGGAACTGGCACCTAGCTCTAAGACGTTTCAAAGTGATCATTGAGTTACTACTGAAAAAATAAATATTTGACTTTGATTCAATTCAATTCAAAATAGTTTAAGCTATATTATATATTGGGGTTTAGTTCATAAGTAGATGAGTGATTTGTTACTGTGATCAAGGAATAAAATTACCTAAGTAATGTGAAATCTATTAGTTTTATGGATCTAGAATGATATTCATTTGTAAATAAATAATAATCAATAAAATTACTGTTAATAATCTTTAGTTTCATTTAAAAGATAATATTCGTTAAAAAATAACTTTAATACTTTCATAATCTCTGCATATAAGTATTTACATTTACAATCAACAAACTTATTTCACTTTGGGAACAAAAAAAAAATATCACTCATGATTACGGCTAACTAAGACATTAACTCTTAAAACATTCATTCATAATCTTCATCATTACTGTCATCAGGCTCAGAATAATCCTCATCATCAACTTTCCTCTTCTTCCGTTCTGGCAAGTTTTCTTTCCCCCTACTTTCCTCTTTTTGGGCCTCGGTCTCCGCTGACCTGTGATGGAATACAAACGAGATACTCTTAGCGAGGTCCCAGCATTGTTTTAAAACTAGATCGGCCAAGCTTTTCTTGTCTGCACAGTGATACCAGTTAGACAAGTCTGAAGTACAGTCGGAATTCTCCGGAGGTAATGTCACTTGTATGTTATTAACACATCGTTTGCACTTAAACTTGCTGTGTGTATCTGATAGGGTGTTCTCTTCCAATCGAAACAGGTCTTTCAAGTCATCTGAGGTGAAGTGTCTTAATGACTCCTCGTTTTGGTCCACGACGGTGTCGCTTAGGGCTTTCTTGTGTGCTTGTCTTTGGAAGATCTTTTCTTCTATGGTTCCTGTTGCTAGGAGCCTGTATATGTAGCAAGGTTTCTTCTGGCCGTCACGCCAGACCCTCGCCATCGCTTGGTCATCGTTTGCTGGGTTCCAGTCTGGATCAAACATGATAAGACGGTTGGCCCCGATGAGATTTAAACCGCAGCCTCCAGCCTTCGAGCTCAGCATGAAAATCCATTCCTTTGATTCTTTATTATTGAAGCTTTCCACAACTTTGGCTCGCTTTTTGATCGTCATGCTGCCATCTAGTCTCACATACAGGTAACTTCGTTTTCTGCACAATTTCTCAAATAAATCTAATGTTTGTGTGTAGTTTGATACTAGGACTATCTTATCATCGGTATTCGTCTTAAGATTCGCTAAAATACAGTCGAGAATCATCAGTTTTCCTGAAAATTCAGGTTTTACATCCTTGATGTCATAATTGCTCGGTAGCAAGTCTTTGGCTTTTTCAAAACCTTCTGATCGTTCAATAATCTTGTCGTAGACCAAGTCAGGGTGGTTGCAGAGTTTCTTGAGGCTTGTGATGCTGGAAAGAGCACTGAGTGTGTTCTTGTCTCCATTGCCACTGAATTTGTTCCGAATAGCATCGGAGTTGATGAAGTTTTTGTAGATTTGAGTCTGAAGTGGAGTCATTTTAACGCAAATGACTTGTTCAAACTTGACTGGGAGGTATTTGGTCAGGAGAGTACTTGTTCTTCTGATCATACACTTGTTCACAATAGATGTCAGTGTTTGAAGACATTCCTGAGCTCTTTCTCTTTCCTGTGTTGATGCCAGGGCATCTTGGCCTTTAAGGATATGGTTTTCATAGCGTTTTTTGAACTCTTGTGCTGTGCCCAATATCCCTTCATTCACAAAGTGCACCAAACTGAAATACTCTGTCAGATCATTTTGGATTGGAGTTCCAGAGATTAAAATCCTTCTTTTAGCCTTCAAACCCATCAGAGCTTGGTATGTCTGATTTTCACTGTTCTTCAACCTGTGCCCTTCATCACATAGAACTAATCCCACTTCTGATGAGTGTAGGATATTGGAGTATATCCTAAAAGTCTCATAGGAAATGATCAGGACTGGAGTGGCGACTCTTATGGCTGCATAAGTGTTCATGAACTGCTGGAGCTTCAAGGTGACATCAGCTTTAGACCCTCCATCCATAGCCATGGCATTTATCCTCTGTGCTAACCATTTGTGTATTTCATTGTACCAGTTCTTGACTAAACTACTGGGGCAGACGATGATAGCCTTGCATATTGTGGGTTTGCACTCTGGTCCTTGCCGTAGCAATGTCCATAGCAAGGTAATGCACTGCAGGGTTTTACCTAGACCCATCTCATCAGCCATGATGCATCCATAAGCATTTTCTATCTGAGTTCCAGTGACACAGTCATACATAAACTTTACTCCGTCTCTCTGGTGGGGACGTAAGACGTTTCCAAGCACAGGGTCAACTACCACTGCTACTCTGATGTCTTCCGGCTTCATTTTCATCTTCTCATGCTCGGGGATGTATGGTGGACGGTGTAAAACCAGCGCATTAGGCTCATCAGGGTCGTGAAGAGCCCGTCTCAATTGACTGCGTTTTAACCCCAAACTTTTACTGCAGTAGGACGAAACGTAGTTCGGAATAGGTACCTGGAAAGGCTTGCTCAGTATCTGCTTGATCAAATTCTCGTGGTCGGAAAAAGACATTGACTGGGATAGCGATTTTTGGGCGAGAGGAATTTTCACACATTCCCGCTTTTTACGTTTGGCGCCGTTGACTAGTGGACTCTTGAAGACATTGTCTCCAGAGCCGGTCTGGCTCGGAGCTTGGCTACGTCTCATTTCAGTTTATTAGTGCTATTGCCCCCATAGAATAAATCATCAGAATACGAAGGACAGACACTGAAACAAGAAAAGAAAGAAACAAACAAAAAAAACGGCCGATCTTATTTTCACGAAAAAAGAAGAAGCAGATTTCTATAGTATATGTGTGCGTATACGTATGTATATCTACATTTGTGTGCATACATCATAAATTACAACTGTCAAAACTGACATCTCAAACTGTCAAATGGTATGAGGTCAATGTCATGCTTGCTTCTGCTTGCTACTGTTTAGATCCGAAAGGACAGATGCCATTCATTAAGAAGAAGAAGAAAAGATACGAGTTACTCTATTTATATTTACGAAATAAATAAAATCCACCGGAATATTAATAAGACAGAAATGCGATGGCTGCAACAGCATCAGTAACTAATGATCTGTCTTATTATTATCATCTGAAGAGTATTTACCATTTCCTACAGCACAGACGACTCCAATGCCTCCAGCAGCGTTGGAAACCAACCACTCCTAAGCAACTTCTACGCATAGTTAGAACTGGGCAGTCATCACTAATGAGAAGAACTTTTAATTCTTCAGGGCTGGACACCTCTTCCGCAAGCCAGACACCTCGTGGGCTTTCATCTTCAGTGGGCTGAAGATGTGTGTCAAACTTAGCGCTAGAAAGTGGTAGACCAGACTTTAGTGGGTGTTTGATGTGTGTCTAGAACCCTGCCAAAAGTGTGTGAAGTCAGATTGTGAATGAAATAACTAGGTAGATGTGTGTGATGAAGTAACTACCTACTAAAGATATCTACAATGTTGTATCAATGTTTATATAGCGTTAAAGATTTAATTTAAATTATTTTCTATTTTCTTTAAGAATTATTATTCTGAATTGATTATTGTTATTATTCTGACACACTGATTCATTATAATTTTACTTATACTTTCTACGTTTTGTTTGAATTTTGTATATCATTCTCCGATATACAAAATTCTTGATCTAATAATTGTACCATACTTCTTGCAAATAAATATATTTCATTTCATTTCATTTGTACCACCTGTCGAACTACTCAGTAGTTACTGAACTACAGAGGCAGAGTTATTGGTGAGAGACTCATTTCCTGTAGGTTTAATTTGCTCGAACTAGGTATAATGTAACTATGTTATTCGGGGATAATTCAGCATTATAGTGGCAAAAGAAATTTATCAGTCCAGTAGTTTTTGAGTTTATTTGTTACTAAAATACAAATCTGTACAATTTATAATAACAATGATGATCCACAGTAGCCCAAACAAGAGATAAATGGAGAGAAGGAAGGGAGCCCTTTGCCCTGCAGTGGGACACAACAGGCTTTTAATTATAATAATGATGATGATGATGATAAGTTACCTACCTATGTACCTATAAGTACATACCTACCTATTTGCTGAGAAGTCCCATTTTCACACAGAACGCCTACCTATATGATTTTAATGATTACCAGCTCCTCTGAATCCACCATCAGGTAAGCTCGTTGGCAGAGAGCACTGGTGGTCTAGTGGTAGCGGACCCGCCTTCCGATCCGCCTAAGGTCGTGGGTTCAAATCCAGTCGTGTACCAATTAGTTTTCTGTAGAAAAATTTATGTGCACTATGCCAGTAAAACATCGTGAGGAAACCGGCGTGTTGTAGAAGCCACAAAAGTTCGAGCAACACGTTCGTGTCAAGCGCCACGCAAAAAGGGCCCACTAGAGGCCTTGCAGAAACCAGCCCGCACATCAAGTGTGGATGGTGAATTTGCCGAAGCTCGTCGTTGGCATCAGTGCCTTGCCTACCTTATTCATAATACCTAAATAAATGCAGTAGATCTATAAAATCATGTACCAATGACCACTACTACGCGGGCAAAGCCTGCCGCGGGCGGCCGCTAGTTCATAAAATCTATAATAGGTATGTACCTTTAACTACAGTCACGAAAAACGCCTTGGTATGCTTCCTACTAACTATTATCTATTCTGTGACGTTACCGTGTCATAGTAACTACTAGCGTATCTGTAATTCGAAAATATCTTAGAGTCACGAAATCTAACATCATCATCACCCTATCCCTGTCGTGAGGAACACCTTTTTTCTTTTTTTTACATAGTTGCATCCAGTAAAAGCCAAAGCTAAGGAAAGAATTGACTTCCTTAAAAAAAATGTTTGCTAATTGTTTGCTAGTGTGCATCATCAACCTATTATTATTTAATGATGAAACGTTTAATAAAAAATCAATGTAAAATGAGTGCAGTGAGATTTAACGTAATTAAGCTTACAAAGAAAGAAAAAGTAGAAAAATAGTCGAATATTACAAAAAACTTTAGCCCTAAAAGTTAAAATAAAAATTCAATTTCGTAAATACAAGAGCGCCGAAAAAAAACAGCTTGTTTTGTTTTGATTTTGTTGAGGATTTGCGAGGCCGTCATTTTTCTTCCAAACGGATGGTGGGATCAAGGGTGGGATGGTCACTTCACTTCACTTCTTCTTTTTTGGCTACTGCGACTAATATGCCACAATTCTGCCAGTGTCCGTTTCATGCTAGTGTCATAAACTTAAGATGGAGTAGTCATGAATCTACATACTTCGTAAACTGGATAACGCAGTGTTTCCTAAAAACGAGCCCGGTGAGAGCACCAAAGTAGTAACGCATCTCTTTCTAAGTAGGACGTCCACACATCTGTACTTTTTATAAAATCGAAAGAAACTGCTTGAAATATAATGTACTGATTTGTTAATTACTGACTTTTGTTTCCCCGTACAGGGCGAAGGCCTCCCTTCCCTCTATTATTATAGGTAACAACATAGGCACTTCATGAATATTTCTTTTGATATTTTTTTTTTTTTACCTGATTCTTAAAGCACTGTAGGTGTATCTTGTTTATTAGAATAAATTACTACCTATCCTAAACTAGCAATATTTGTTTATTTATTTGTACAAACTGATTTGTATTCACGTTCTTCAAACGGCTGTAATGATTTCGATGAAATTTGCAGTATGGCGGTTTACGGGGGTGAATAATCGAGCTAGCTAGGGCTTATTTCTGGGAATATTCTTATTTCTGAGAAAAATAGCTTTATTGATTTTCACACGAGCCCAGATACGCAATTAAGTATAAAAACTAGGTACTTACTAGGCATAATAATTATGTTTTCTAAAAAATAAAACAAGTAAATGTTAAGGTACAATCTTTTATATTCCAACTTGTATTATAATTGATCGAGTGAGCGAAGCGAACGAAGATCTTATAAACAACTTGGGCAATTTGGCATTTTATGTGCGTATGTATGTGTTTTTGTATTTGTGTATTGGCGTATTAGTATTTAAGTTCGATTGGGTTGATTTTTCGGATTCTTCCCTCCTAGCTTTTTTCTCAGGTGGTCCTGACGAGCATGGGGCTTCTGATACTTTGTGGCACTTCTTTCTTTTCTGGGCTTTTTAATGTTATAACATTAAAACATTGAGCAGTATACTGCTCAATTTATAAATCACTGCTGTAGGTCTGATCTGTAAATAAACAAAATATATTATCTTTGATACAACACAATTAAGTAATTATAACTTTTATATTACTTCTAACTTATATTACTTCTTGTAATTATAACTTTTATGACCACCTATAAAAGTATGACTTTCCATTTAAAAAATTGAAGGTACTGTATTCGGTTTCATTTTTCGTGACTCATTAACATAGTCGTTATGCTTGTGTAATAGTATGCAATACTTCTACAAAAATTAAACCATAATAATTGTACCTACTTATTACAATCTTTGTTCCTAGGCCCTCTGATATTCATGGACACCCTATAACACCACTTACATAAAAACATTAAAAATAGCTCACCTGTGAAATGTTATGCCGCAACCGGGATACCATTCCTTTTTGCAACCATTTACGCAGCAAAAATGAACCATTTTGACGAATAATATCAATTCCTTTAGCTAAAAATCACAAAAACACACCAATAATTTTAGATCAACAAACCACGTCACATCGCCATTTTTAGTTATAGCCAGTATTGCCGCTTGCAGCTGACGAAATATTACTAATATGACTTCTTATAAATAGCATTTACAACTTGTACCTACTTGCAATATTATCGTAAAAAATATCAAACACGCAAAATAAAAAAATATTAAGTTAGAAGAATTCAAATGACCTATTTTTAATTAAATTTATTGAAATGAGAGAAATCTTCTAAATCTACCAAATACTTTTTGTTTTGCAATGGCAACTTGCTAGACAAGGACAAACTACTATTTTTGAGTCTCTCATGTAGTTCGTTTTTCTATTCTGAGTTGAGACAGAAAAAAATAAACTTTATAGTATAGTCATTACAGCATAAGTTTGTATGAATGAAATATTGATTTTTAATCTTCGTGCGTTATCCAGATAGTTTAGAAAATCCTTGGGAGTAGTAGGTTAAATTGTCTAAGAGTACTACGAACATGGCCGGTATTATGTTACAGAAAATCGAACATATTAGAAAATAAAAACCAAAATGATTTCTCCAAACAAAAACTTACTAAACCACAATATCTAATTAGAACATTTAACTGGAAAAAAAACTACATTGACATATATACATAGGTACATAAATATTTACAGTTTTATTTTATTTACAGCAATAAATTTACATAAAATAAAGTTAATAGGAGGGGAAAAGATGAAAGATAAAATACATTTAAAGGAAGTAGGACGGGGAATCATAGGGGGGAGAATATCGTAAAGGGAGCGGGAAAGTTTTGGACAGCTGAAAAATATGTGGTCCACGTTTCCTTCGTCCAGACCACACTCACACATTGAGTGATCCCTAATCCTTATTTTGGCTAAAAATACAGGAGTACACGCATGGCCTAGCCTAAGACGACAAATTGTAGAGGTGGTAACTTTACTTGCTTTGCGGAACTTAAAAAACCAAGGACAGTGAGGAATATCTGGCTGTATATCTGCATAATGTTTGCCTTTAGCGACTTTAGAGGTACTCCAAACATTAGTCCAACTCTCTTGAAGATATAATTTGGGAAGAAGGCAAAGGTCGTGACAAAACGTTTTGTAGTGCTCGCTAGAGCCAATCTGAGCAGCTAACTTTGCGAAAGAATCCGCAGATTCATTACCGGGGATTCCAGCATGTCCTGGAATCCAAGCAATAACAACGTTAATGTTAAGACAGTGGCACTCATAAAGAATCTCTTTAATTTGGAGGATTGAGGGAAACCGGGATACGGAGCGAAAAGGGTTAGATATAATCGATTGTAGACAGCTTTGAGAATCAGAAAAGATAATAGAATTATTCAACTTATGAGACTTAACAAACTTTATAGCTTCAAGTAGGGCAAGAGCTTCACCAGTAAACACTGAAGCAGAAGGAGGAAGTTTAAAACTCAAAGAAATGCTAGTAAAAGGAAGCCATACTGCTGCGCCCACGACACTGTCCGAAGATAATTTAGACGCATCGGTAAAAATTGTGTACCAACCACTGTACTTCGAGTTAACTTGTTCAAGGAATAAACCACGGGCATCCCTAGAGTCCTTGTCTATACCAAAGTATAGAAGGATGTTAGGATGATAAACCAAAGCTTCATAGGCAGTTAAATAAAGAGGATGAGAAGGATACTGAACGACAGGGTTTGGAAGTTGAGTATATTTTAAAAAACTATGAAGAAGACAAGGATACCTATCAGGGAAACTTGAGTCGAACAAGTCACGTAGACTATGAAGTTTAGGGAGGAGAGGATGATTAGAATTTTGAACTATTTTATAAAAGAAACTGACTACGTAACCTAAGAGGCGGGTCATTACATTCAACTTGCATAGCATTAATGGGAGATGATTTCATTGCTCCAAGAATTATGCGCAAGCTTTTTGACTGAATTTGGTCTAATTTTAATAAACCACTTTTATTACATAAATTAAGAAGAAAACCACCATAGTCAAAGTGACTTCTGATTATTGCATTATACAACAATTTTTGAGAGTAGGGATGAGATCCCCACCAAACACCAGCGAGTGAACGGAGGATATTCATATTTTTCTCACATTTCTTAATTATATACTCAAAATGTTGGATGCCTGTCATTCTGGAGTCGAGGATTATCCCTAAAAACTTAACGAAGTTAGACTGAGGAACAACTTCCTGATCAATATAAAGCTGAATGGAAGGGGTAATTCTTTTCTTAGTGAAAACTACTACAGAACTTTTGGAGGCGGAAAGAGATAAACCATGGACTAACAACCAGTTTTCAAGGTAAGATAAAGCAGGGGTGGGATGGTCAAATCTTTTTAGTGGTCAGTGTCAACGTCAAGTCAATACTGTATTGGTGACGTTGACTTTTAGACCGTTCGAGTCGACGTATCTTTTGCACATTTTGCCAAGAACGCACAAAACGATTACATCCACTATGGTTGTCGTTCGTTTTGGCACGAAACGAAAATTTCACAACTTTTGCCTACAGTGTCTCGAACGGGATGACATTTCACGCACGACTATCAAGATATTTGAGACAGGTGTGTTTGCGCGCCAATCTTGTTTTGATTGATTTTGAGTTGAGCGGCACGGGCAGCGGGTTTTTGTAATGATGCAGCGTTGGTGTCGGTAGGGTAGAGTGAGTATAATTGAGCCACAAACACTCACTTACATCCAAACATCGTAAGTTTCGCATTTACATATATTATGGGAGTTGGGGAGGCCACTTATGAAGCTGCGTGTGTCTGTTAGTGATGTGTCCCTCACTCATGAGGTACCTCATTTGAGCTCCTCAAAATGCAAAATGAGTGAGGTCCTCGTTTTTCAACTTTGAACCACCTCATTGAATTCCTCACTCACTGAACTGACGCAGGCCGCGCGCTGCGTGTAATGAGAGCGAGCGGGATGGCTGGTGGTGGCGGCGCGGCCAGCTGGGCTCACTCGCTCATATGTAAAGAGTGAGTGACCATTTTGTGCGTCATGGATTGAATGAGTGAGGCGAGCGAGTGAGGACTGATACTGAGGGAGGTTTGTGAAGTGAGGTGAGGCTTTGAGGAATGAGGAATTTTATCGAAAGGAAAAAATGAGGTGTTATCTTCATTGATGTGATGAGTGTGTTTGAAAGATTGAAGTGTGAATAAATAAAGGTTTTACACGTGTCAAATTGGCATGTAGTAAATTAAAACGTAATTTTAAGTTATTTAGTACTGTAAATAATGAGTAAGTAAGTAAATAAAATAAATAAATATTGTGGATAAAGAACAGGTACCTAACATTAATTTTTATAGGTAGGTAGTAGTAGGTACTTATTATTAAACAATGAACGATGAGCGGCGCGCATGCTTTATGTCAACCTACCAAACCTCGAACGCTATTTCAATTCTCCTCTCCTCAATTGAGGGGTACTCGTGAGGCGCCTCACGAGGAGAAACGAGGGCCTCCCTCATCCTCGATTAAAATAGACGAGTTACCCATTACTAGTGTCTGTGTCGAGACATTTGCGTCTTCGCATCATTCCAATTTAGGAAGAGTTCGAGCATGAATACCAATTTAGCACTAGTACTAACAACATTGAAAGAAATAATAAGAAGAACGATAAGAATTTATTTTAGAAACACACACAAACCAAAGGACAAATATATCAGTGTAGGTACAATTTATACTCGGATTTTTAATTAGACGAAGCTAGCTGACGTTTACTGTGTTGTCAGTTTTTGATGAAATGAAAATAGTGTTGTGACAAAGTGAATGATTGAAAAAACTCCTGAATGAATGAAATTGCCTCGTTTTTCAAGTGAATAGTTAGTGTGCCGATTTTGACTTGACGTGCCCGGTTGAGGATCCATATCGTTCGCGTGAAACAATATAGCAACAAAATACACAACAATTACCACAAACACAACGTAACGAAAAACTTTACAAAAACAATAACTAAACAGCGAGAGCGCAGAAAAACATTCGTGCTATCAGACCAGAGGTTAGAAGCCGAATTACAAACAAAATGGTGACCGACGCGCAATGCGCATGGCGTTCATCGGTGTTGGCACTAGTCGCCACGCCGCGCTTTCGTCAAAAAACTGATTGCAATTACCTACATACTACAAGTAACTTATATCAGAGCACTTTTATACATTTTTTTATACAAATTTCAATATTATTTTATATTTTGAAATGATTAACTATTCACTCATTGTTCATTCATCTGATTGAACGAGAACTGAACGCAGCACTATTACTTTAAATATGGCAACATTATTTTACAAAGTGACATTAGCTCCTGTCAGTGGGTATCGTCTAATTAAAAATCCGACTATACAAGATAGCTAGCAGGTAGGTAGTAGGTAGGTAGGCAAACAAGTAGGCTTACCCACCGTAATGGTAGATTGAGACCTAGGAAAACAAAGGAATGAATTCTAAGTAAGTGTGTAGGTCCCCATGGTAGGTAATAATCCACTAGGTAGGTAGAGTACCCTGCTCAACACGTAGACACAAAAATTTACGGGCCGCAAATCAGTTCGTACCGTGGTCTATGTACGCGTGAGACACAATCTGTCACACAATCACAATCCTTGAAGTGTAGCGACGCTGATTTTCATGTGGAACCAGTGAGTGGCTTCTTGACAGAGTCTTCCTTGGATTTTTCAGACGCCGAAGATCTAGTCCAGTTGCTTAGTATGAAAACGACATTCGTACGGTAATAGATAGCCTGGTTTGAGCCATTTATGGATATGGGTAGGGTTACAGAGTCCCCGTGTTCTCCATCTCAGTCGTAAAAACAATTAATTTGCTTTAAACCTTTAACTTTTATTATTTTGCAACACAACAACTAATCAATCTCAAGTCACTGACACAAATGTCAAAAAACAATAAATTTTACCCATCGACCTAGCTGGGTAAAAAGTGGCAAAAATCGGTAGCGTTTTTAGCGTTTTTATCCAACTCGAACCGGGGTGAAAACTGTTCAAAACGATCACAGTGATCACTTTTCTTTCGAACCGAACATGGGTTGAAAACGAAAATTTCGTTATTTTCGTTTTTACCATGTAACTCGAACGGACCATTTGACTGACCAGTGTCAGACAGAATCTAAAAAAAAAACAAATATGAAGAGATTTTCGTTTCGCTAATTTTCATTCATTTGCGTACGCGTTTCGGTAAAATCTATGTTTATTCTTCAGTAACCTTTTATTTTAATTTAAATACACCTAAACCTCATCCATCATGAGTGCGTGGCCCGAAGTCACGACGGCTAAAGCTGAAAATCGCCATGAAATCAAGCTTGCGGGCGCGGCGATCTCCAAACGCATCTCAGAATCTGGTTTGGATAGAAATATATTTACTTTAACCAATATTAACTTGCTGAACATCAGCGATACCTGTCTCCAAGCCCTTCCAGATGACATAAGCCGGCTAGCGAACCTACAAACGCTGCTATTGTTCGGCAACAAGATCCAGACTTTCAACGAAAACATAACCTCTCTTGCGAAGCTAAAAGTGCTGGATTTGTCCAGGAACCTGCTCAAAAGCATCCCAGAAAGTTTGAACAACATGAAGGAATTGACAAATGTAAATTTCAGCAACAACGAAATAGAAGACATGCCCAAAATCGGCGATATGCCCAACCTAATCACATTCGATGTTTCTAACAATAAATTGAAAAGCTTCGTAGATTTTGAGAACGCAAACCTACCGCATTTGACCGACGTGAAGATGAAGGGCAATGCTATTGAGGAGTTGCCGGGCTATGTCTCCAAAAGTCTAGCTAATTTGAAGAATTTTGATATGGGTGACAATCTCTTGAAGACAGTTCCTGGGGAAGTAGCCAGTCTGACTAAACTAAAAGGTATGTAGTCAAGAATGATGTATTACAGCATGTAAGAACAGTTGCATTATTTTGCACGAAGGTGGAGGATGATGCAATCTTGTGCTTGCCAATTTTTTATGAGTAAATATTGGCAGACATTTCATATTGAGGTATCTTACCCAGCAAAACCACATGAGACCCATATGAGCATGCTTTTTCTTATTCCATCCTTTCATTCTTGTTAAACATTATAAAACCTGGTCATAGAAAATCATCTGTGTCCATCAGATAATAACTAGTTCTAGGTGGGAACTGAATCTTTTCTGAACAGTTGAACTGAAAATCTGAACAGCTTTTCCTGCAAAAGACAGCTATTACCAACTTAGCTGTAAGGCTTAGGGCTTGTTTTCTCTTGTGTTTGTTTCTTGGTGTTGCATCATCTGTCAAAATTATGTTAGTTTATATAAAAAAAAAATATTTGCAAAATAACAGTGGATACAACTGTACATAAAGAAGTAATAATTTGTTGCAAAAATTTAAAATGTACAAAATTTATTTTTACTTTGTAAAAGAATCATGCAAAAAAAAGGTAGGAACCAAGCTGTAGTTTGTTGCCTGTTCTTCTAGGTTTGATTGCGTGGAACTGGGACCTAGACTCACCTAGCTATAAGACGATTAAAAGTGATCTTTGTGATACAACAGAATAAAGAGTACTTTGAATTTCAATTGAACTTCCAAATTTCCAGAACTAAATCTAAAAGGAAACAAATTATCTGACAAACGGTTCTCGAAGCTAGTGGATCAAAGCCGCACGACCAAGCAGGTTATGGACTACATCCGCGAGCACTGCTCCAAGGCGGACCAGACGCAGGTGGCGCAGGGGAAGAGCAAGGGAAAGAAGGGGAAGAAGGAGGAAGTACAGACTGAATCCCAGGTATTTTGAAGCATAACCAACTCAACAACAAGACGCAAATCGCATCAAAAACGCAGGCTTGTGTATTCTCTGCAGAGAAGAGTCCGTTTCCCTACCACCACCATCACCATACAGTTACGACCATCTCCGTTCCACTATAGGACTAGCAGACGCACGGCTCAGTACCATCCATACCTGGATAGCATACCACCCATTCGCACTAAGCGTTTTGGCTCCACCTTCATTATGCGAACCTCCAGGAAATGGAACTCATTGCCGTCGGCAGTTTTTCCTGACAACTACAATCTGGGCCTCTTCAAGGCAAGAGTGAATAGGTGTCTTCTAGACCATCCTGCTTCATCGTCGGCTACATCGTCGCTTGCCATCAGGTGAGATTGTAGCCAAAGGTAGGTGGTCTGTATAATGTAAAAAAAAAAAGATCAAAACATGCGAGAAAATTTAAATGGAATTAGGCAGGCCACGTCTGCTGCATGTCAGATGCGTTAAATTCATCATCCGCACTTGGTGTGCGGGCTGGTTTTTCCGCAAGTAGGCCGCTGGCGGGCCCTTTTTGCGTGACCCTTGACATTTTACAAATATTAGTTTTTAACTATTTCACAGGAGAATGAACTATGCCACGCGTTGAAAATCCTCCACGTAGAAGACGACATCATCAGAGTGAAGATAATGGACTCCCACGTGGCCAACATCCGACCACACATCCTGTGCTGCATCATCAAAGACTTGGCCTTCACACCGGACACCTTCAAGAAGTTTATACAGCTGCAGACCAAGCTCCATGACACGGTCTGCGATAAGAGAAACACAGCAACCATTGCTACACACGACTTGAGTAAAATTGCTCCAGGTTTGTATTCATTCATACCTATAAATCTTACTATGTCATAAAGTGGGCAAGTTTTATCATGCGCACTTGATGTGCGGGCAGGTTTTTCCGCAAGTAGGCCGCTGGTGGACCCTTTTTGCGTGACCCTTGACACATGTTGCTCGAACTTTTCTAGGTTCTACGATACGCCTGTTTCAGCACGATGTTTTCCTTCATCGTTTGGAGCGTACTGGCATTATGCACATACATTTTTCGACAGAAAAACTCATTGGTACACGACTGGATTTGAACCCACGACTTTCGGATTAGAAGGCGGGGCCACTACCACCAGACCACCAGTAATCTCCTACATTATATAACTTTAATAAATACATAGTGATTTTGCTGCGCTGTGTACATGTACTCACCTAAATCCTATATATCCTATAGTTCTGAGTCCTAACGTTCGGTTCCGTCGGAAGATCAGCGTTGCGTTTACAAAACGCAACATCAAGCTGAGTCGGTAACCCTTTTATGACGCCTTCAATTGGCTTGAGAGACACTCTTCCACGTTATATTTAGTTTATATGTTACGCTGTTGTCTATGTTTAGTTTTAGTTACGTTATTTTTATTTTTTTGTGTACTTATACTTATCTTATTTTGTTTTTTTATTACTTTAGTCTCTGTTCATAGTTTATCTTTAAAATAAATAATGTGTCTGTTTGTTAAATGTCATATGTCGTCATAAATAAAATAAGTTTCTTTCTTTCTTTAAATAGCCACTGTTTAACTAAGCTATGTAAATTATGTATGTGCATGTTAGCAATAAATAAATCTAAATCTATTAATCTTACTGTGTCCTGTAGCAACCCCGCCCTCCGGTCCCCTAAGGTCTTGGGTTCAAATCCAGTTGTGTGGCAATGAGTTTTTACCGAAAACCGGCTTGTCGTAAAACCTTAAAAGTTCGAAAACATGTACGTATGTATGTATGTATGTGAGTTCACGAAAGGAGCCTCTTTGAAGCGCACTTAAAATACTTTCACCCCAGTTTGACAATACCAGTGACTAGTTTTAGATATTTGGACGTCTTACCTTCAATCATGTCTCCTTAATTCCCAGGTGACCTAACATACACAGCGAAGCCCCCCGGAGCCCTAAAACTGACCCCTCTCCATCGACTGAAGCCCTGCACGGGAGAGCAGCTGTTACAGCAGCTGACAGCAGAAGCAGAAGCGCTCAGGAAAGAGAAGAAGAGGAACGTCTACTCGGGGATTCATAAGTGAGAAACCGGCTTTTTAAAGTTTGTGGGTGTATGTTTGTTTCTACTCATCTTCGTAAAATCTGAACGGATTTGGGTGAAAATCGGAATATACATTATAGAAAGGAAATTTATCTTTTTAAATTGGTCTAATAAAAATTTGGAGAAGATCTGATGAGGATCTTCGGCATGATGAGCAGTAATGCTCCTCATAATGCATGAGGAAACCCCAAAAAGTTCGAGCAACGCGTGTCAAGCGTCACGCAAAAAGGGCCCGCCAGCGGCCTACTTGCGGAAACCAGTCCGCACACCAAGTGCGGATAATAAATTTTCCGAACAAATTTGAGGTTTAAAGCTCACTGAGCCACTGTTTTGAGCCTCTTTGAGGCGTACAGAGTACACAAAACACTACAAGAAAAAGGTTTGTACTTATTTAAATTATATAATGTTTGCAGATATTTGTACTTATTGGAAGGAAAGCCACTGTTCCCGTGCTTGCAAGACGCCAGTAAGAAAGTCATCAGTTTCCCTCCAATCACCAACTCTGATACCACTAAGGTATGTTACTAGCTGAAAAATAGACAGGTTATTTAATACTTTTTTTTTTTTTTTTTTGTGAAAGATGACGACTAACGAGCTTAGGGGGCGTCCATAAATTACGTGAGATGTTTAAGAGGGGGAGGGGGTCGAGTCAAATCTCATCTAATCTTACGTTGTGGAGAGGGTATGGGTAAATATCACGCAATTTTTTTTCTGATTGAAACAAAAAAAAAAATCATGCTATTTTAATACCGTTTTAAGCCCGTCCTTTGTTTTAGCGCCACTGTCTTAACTAGTCGTAAAAGCACGAAGCAATTTTTTTTTTCTTTATACAAAACAATCCAGCGCGTTTCCGTAAGAAACCCACATTTTGAAAAATCTCACGTGAGATTGGGGGATGGGGGAGGGGGTTGAATAAAATCTCACGACATCTCACCAGGGGGGGAGGGAGGGACAGAAAATTAAAAAAAGCATTTCACGTAATTTATGGACGCCCCCTTACGGCCCACCTGATGGTAAGCGGTCACCGTCGACCATAGACACCAACAACACCAAGGGTGCTGTCTTTGCGACACACCCCGTTGAGTATTACTTGTGGAATACTGTCCTAATTGTTTCGTGTGTAGCTATTTGCATACAAACTTTGATATTTTCTACAAATTGGGTTTACGAATTAATAATAAATAGATAATAAATATTGTGGACTATCCGCATAACACTATCTAGCCCCAAACTAAGCAGAGCTTGTGCTATGATAGGGAACCAGACAGCTGGTATAATACATATTTGGTTTTCGTAAATCACACTTAGAATACAATATAACACCCAGACAGGGAACAAAAATCTGCGTTCACCACACAAATATTTGTTCTCGGTGGGGATCGAACCCACGACCTACGGTTCAGAAGAATTACTACCAACTGAGCTGAGAGGCCAGTCAATGTTTTTACTTGTAAAATAAATAAATAGTTTTGTTGTAGATGTCACCGGACAGCAAGTGTATGTTCATAGAGGTGACGTCACACGCGTCGCTCGGCGCCTGCAAGACTGTGATGGACAAAGTGCTGCAAGAATGTCTGCTGCTCGGCATCGGAGAAGAGACAGATGGCTTCCATACGCTTACCGTACAACAGGTATACAACATCTTATAAAATAAAGTCGTGTTAGTTACACTATTTATAACTCAAGAACGGCGGAACCGATTTGGCAGAAAATTAGTGGGGAGGTAGCTTAGAACCGGGAGAAGGACATAGGATACTTTTTATCCCGAAAAAGCAACGGGAACGGGGTGTTACGGGAACGGGCGAGCGAAGCCGCGGGCGGCCACTAGTTATTCATAAAGGCTAGTTTGGCCTAAACTAATAATTTAGTAGAGTACAGAGTAATTTAGTGGCTAAAAGTGTGTGAACCACAACAATTTAGTCGAGTAGTTTAGTGAACGATTAAGTCGAGTCGATCCATTTAACTCTATTTTTATCTGGCGTAGTAGCGCCTCCACCACGCGTCCATGCTCTATGGCTGAGATTCATAGACCGCACTTTGCTTTACAGCAAAGCAGTCTTCGCAAAGTAAGCTTTGTTTATCGAAGTTTCCTATCAATATCCTTATTAATATTATAAATGCGTTTGTAACTCTGTCTGTCTGTCCTCCTGTCCGGCTTTCACGCCAAAACTACTGAACCGATTGAAATGAAATTTGGTACACAGATAGTTGAGGGCCTGAGGAAGGACATAGGCTACTTTTTATTGCGAAAAAAGGGTTGTAAGGGGTTGAAAGTTGTATGGAAGTATCGTCATTTTTAGAGCTAGAAACTTAAAACTTATTTTTTAGTCTGTTGATTTGATATAAAAAAATATGACATTCAACGTTTGTGCTGGGGGGGTAGAGGGAGGGGAGTACAGGGGAGAGTGAGGAGGATAGTACAGGGGGGAGTTTGGTGGAGAGTACAGGGGGGAGTGTGGAAGGGAGTACAGGGGGAATGTGGAGGGGAGTACAGGGGGGAGTGTGGAGGGGAGTACAGGGGGAGTGTAGAGGGGAGGTGCGGGGGGAGTGTGGATGGGAGTACAGGAGGGAGAGTGGAGGGGATTACAGGGGGGAGTTGGAGGGTAGGTGCGGGGGGAGTGTGGAGGGGAGTGTGGAGGGGAGGTGCGGGGGGAGTGTGGAGGGGAGTACAGGGGGAGTGTTGAGGGGAGGTGCGGGGGGAGTGTGGACGAGAGTACAGGGGGAGTGTGGAGGGGAGGTGCGGGGGGATTGTGGAGGGGAGTACAGGGGGGAGTGTGGAGGGGAGGTGCGGGGGGAGTGTGGAGGGGAGTACAGGGGGAGTGTGGAGGGGAGGTGCGGGGGGAGTGTGGAGGGGAGTACAGGGGGGAGTGTGGAGGGGAGTACAGGAAGGAGTGTGGAGGGGAGGAGCGAGGGGGGATGCGGGGGGAGTACAGGGGGAGTGTGGAGGGGAGGTGCGGGGGGAGTGTGGAAGGGAGGTGCGGGGGGAGTACAGGGGGATTGTGGAGGGGAGTCTGGGGGGAGTACGGGGGGAATGTGGGGGGGTGTTGAGGAGAGTGGGGGGAGTTCGGAGAGGAATGCGGGGTTGATGAAAGTGTGGCGTAGTACGACGCCATATGTCTAAGTTTAGTAAGAGGGCAGACGACTGTGTCACGTGCACGCGAATATGACGTTGTTATTTAATTACTGTTTTCTTCCGCTGCAAATTAAAAATGCTACCCATAGACACTATACCACGCGGACGAAGTCGCGGGCACAGCTAGTTTTGAATAAAGAAGAGCTTGACAGAACTATGAAATATAATTTTGGTTGAAAGTTGAACTTTCCATCAAAGTAAAGTCAAAGTTCGGTCTATGAATCTCGGCCTTAGTCATTAGTATTTATTAGAGAGTTATACTTGAGACGATACAATAGAAGAGGAAAAATGTTTGGACATCTTCTACGACATGACAGCTACATAAAGAACATCATTGAAGGAAAGGTTGAAGGGAAACGGGGAAGAGGAAGGCCAAGAATTAGTTACGTGAGCCAGATGAAAGAAAAAGACGCTGTCGTGTCGTATAAGGAAGTCAAGGAGGCCGCATTCGAAAGACTTAATTGGATAAATCAATTTCAATTTCAATAAACGTTTATTCAATACGATACAAGAATCACTTTGAAACGTCTTAAAGCTAGGTGAGTCTAGGTGCCAGTTCCACGCGACCAAAAAAAACTGTATCAAAACCCCGACAAGAGCTAAGCTTTTATATTTAAGAAGAAGAAGAAGTATTTATTGGTACAATTAATTTCATGTCTTGACAAAGTAAAAAAATAAATGTACCTAGCTTGTACCTAAGGTACTCATTCAACTCAAAATAATTAGCAATATACAAAATGCCATTCAAAATAATAATAATTCCAATATGAATAGATATTTCTATTCATATTTCTAATTCTATGCTAATTAATTAACCTATTTTGTCCCACTGCTGGGCAAAGGTCTCCCCCATATTCTTATTAGAAATTAATTATTTAGGAGTAGTGTCTCTTTGTGTGTGTCTCGTGGGGGTGCGTACTACCACCATGCCTATTCCTGCCGTGAAGCAGCATCGCTGTGTTTCTGTTTGAAGGGTGTGGGTGCCGGTGACATTACTGGCACGTGAGCCTGGACATCTGTATGCCTCCAGTTGATGGACGCAGGGCAGTACATCGTAGGGCACGTTCCTGACGTGCGTGACCTACGAGGCAATGCTTTGTTATAGGCGATGGTTTCCCACGTTTTTTATACTTGTATTATTTCAAAAAATGACAAATAAACATTCTACATTGCTTCTTCTTCTCATCATGTCACTAGTTCTTCCACACCCGTGTGGTGAAAGGATATCAAGTGCCCCTCAGAGAGGCTCCTTTCGTGCTCCACCATGTTTTCGAACTTTTTAGATTCTACGACATGCCGGTTTCCTCACGATGTTTTCCTTCACCGTTTGAGAGTACTGGTATAGTGCACATAATTTTTTCGACAGAAAAACTCATTGGTTCATGACTGGATCTGAACCCACGAGCTTAGGATCGAAGGCGGGGCCGCTACCACAAAGCCATCAGTGCTCTTAAACTGCTCACCGATATGAATAAGTACTACATCCCTGAATGAACAGTTTCAAAAATAACTTTAGTACTCAAAAAATATGATAATTTATATTTATATTGTCCAATTCCAGGTGAAAGTGGTAGATACAGAAGGAAACCTCAAGAACGTCTATCCCTCAAGAACGGACTGCGTCTTCGAAGGACAGGACAACATCAAAATACTGCGGCTGCCTAAGAAGTAACTTGAGCGAATACCTTGAAGAAATCTTAACTTTTGAAACTGTCATGGATTTAACACTATTATTATGAACAACGGGACATTTACCATGATTTAATTTTGTGAGTTTTGAATATTTAGGCCCAATATTTCACTCAATATTTAGGCACAGTTGCATGCACCAAGATCACGGGTTAGACTGAAGTCCACGAGTAAAATAGTAAATTTTCAGACTAACACCCCGACAACGCACATACGGTTGTAGGCAATAAGTATTGCACATCGGCTATTCGGCTTTGTAGAGCGCTATCTCTTTCTGACGCACACTACGCTCTATGAAGCCGAAATTAGCCGATGTGCAATATTTGTTGGCTATTACTGTACATACATACTTGTCAAAGTTGTTGCTTTTTTGATGTTTGACAAAGTCTAAGTCAAAAATAAATAGTATTTATTCAGTAGTAGGATCACTTTGAAACGTCTTAAAGCTAGGTGAGTCTAGGTGCCAGTTCCACGCGACCAAACCTAGAAGAACAGGCAACAAACTACGGTTTGGTTCCTACCGTTTTTTATTTGATCCTTTTACAAATAAAAATCATGACAGACAACAAAACACACCAAAATTAAATCAAGGTAAATATCCCGTTGTTCATAAAAATAGAAGAGATCTTGTGGCTCACTTACACTTTGGTCGACTGATTTATTTGACAAGAGAATCCGAATTGTGTTCGAAGCGAGAAATTCAAAGGAACTGCGACTTACTCATATTTTAAAAATCTGTCAATAAAAATCTTACTTTTACTGGAAAACTTTGAAAAATTTTGATATGTATAAACTCTGGCTACATTCAATGTAGTGTGATTGTCAAGCACAACGAAAAATCTCAAATTCTGTGGTGTTCTCAAAAGTCAGAATATACGGTGTGAGTGAGCCTTTAGGGTGTTATGGAAAACGTTGTTTTGTTAAATGCTTGCTTCTGGGATTTGAACCCACGACCCTCCCTTTGATCCGGGGATACGCTGTTAGCTAATTTCACCGGCGAATTTAGATAAAACTATTGTACTTTTTTTCCCAAAAAAAAAAGACCGCATAAGTCGCCCATCCAAGTGCAACGTGGATACAATCCGAAATACTGTTTTTTTTGTGAATATGTTACAGTTAGCCTACATATGTGGGTATTTTCAAAATCTGTGATTTAACCAATTTCGCACGAAACGTAACGAGTAAGCGATAATTTTGTTATCTTTTTGAATAAAGTATTTTTTTATAAAACTGTTTATCAATTAATCACGCTAACCTTTTCTCTTTCTTCCCATCTTTTCAGCTTTAAAGCCATACTTAGATGCGTAATACCAGTTTAATCTGTTAAAACTGGTGTTTTATTGAAAGAAGTCTACAATTATGATTGTTATAATTTCTAAACTAATAGGTGACATCTTTTCACTACGCGCCACAGAGCACCAAACACGCTTTTGCTTACGCAAAGCTACGCGCACACAGATACGAACGGAAGTCGGAAGTGTCCTTCTGTCATTAACCATAGACTTAAAATATTCCAACATAATCATCTGTCATTATTGCATGTCTATGCAAGCTTTGCGCACAGATAAGCGATCTGCGATGGAGATTAGTGATACTGTCAAATATTACAGCGATATTTGACAGTGTTTCAGCTGAAAGCCATCGCCATTGGCTAGACCTAGTGGTAAGAGCACAGCTTATGTTTTCGCGGGTTTCTAAATTTAAAGTTGATTTTCTTTTGAGAACACAGTGATGGAGAAGGATTGGAACTGAAAGGATTTGCCGATTTTTCCTCTTGGCTTTCAATTTTTCACACACAATTGATTCGCACCGAGTCATGAGTGGTACTGACAAGTGCATTGCGAGGGCGCCTGCAGTCGGCGTTGGCGCCTTCCCTAAGTGAGTAAGGGGTAGGACAGAGACATTATATGGGAAACGCATTGGTGCGAAAAGGAGAAGAAGGAACCTCTGTTCTGGCATAAACAGCCTGAAACATCATTATCCTGACGGAGGTAAGCCTATGTAAAATTGCAGACGTCCATAGGCTACGGTAACCGCTTCCTCTCATCAGGTGGGCCGTATGCTTGTTGGTCAACTTAGTTGTAAAAAAAAATTGGCTGCTAAGACCTAATGGCGGCTGTACACATGGGGCCAAGGTGTTGGGCCAACGTGTAGAGAGCTACCTGGCGGTATGTTGGCTTAATTGGTCTAGTTGGCGCCAACATTGGCAGGCCATCCGAATAGTGTCGGTTTTTTGTGCACACATCAAAGGATCTTGGCGCGCTCCGCAAACAGCGTTCACACGTTGGTGTCTTGTTCAGTTCGTACGTAGTTCGTGCGTGAGTGAAATTTACGATCCCATGTTCCGATAGCGATTGCGGCGCCGGTGTGGATAAGCAATGAGGTTTTACAATTCATAGAATTGTATCGACATGAAGGAATAATTTGGAATCCAAAAAAACCATCCACCACCTTCTTTTGCGCCATTTCTTTTTAGTCATTCTATTTTGGTGCACATGTACGTAATAACTAAACGCATTGTATAAATAAATTGCCACGGCTGCAAGAACTTCTACGTCCATCATCTTTGAAGCGCCAATGCAGAATGATCAGTAAGCCAATGTGTGAACAGAAATCTTGGTTATCCATCATTTTTGCCCAACACGTTGGCCCAACACCTTGGCCCCATGTGTACAGCCGCCATAAGACACTACAAGACATTGGTACCACAAACTCAAAGCCTAGGCTGTCAAGAAGTTATTAGATCCTAGAAAAAACCGCCCTTCTTACTTTACGGAAATGAACGCGTATGTAGAGTGGGATGCTGATTGAAGATCAATATCATCATCATCAGCCTGAAAAAGTCCACTGCTGGACATAGGCCTCCCTACACATTTTCAGGAAGAACGATTCTGAGCTCTTTCCAACCACCGACTTCCCGCGATCTTAACAATGTCGTCGGTCTATCTGGTGGGTGGGCGCCCTACTTTTCGTCTTCCGGTTCGTGGTTGCCATTCGATAACCTTTATTCCACAACGGTTGTCGGATGAATAAATAAAGAGAAAGAAGGTGAAGAAGAGTGATTGAAGATTGTGGAAATACGCTAAGATGATATGGTGCTAATATGAGTGCGGATTGATCGCCGCTCAAAAGTGCACTAAACTAACCTTAGAAAAGTAGGTATGGCTTGGCGGCCAATGAAACCAAAAACCAATGAACTACATGGTTACCTCTTTCAGGTATCGTAAACTACGCGTGTTTTCTTAGATTTCTCAAGAAATAGACCGTCAAAAATTATGAAAACCACACCGAAATGCGTCACAAATCCTTATTTATTATTGGCATGAGAGTTGAGAGTTAAAAAAAAAATTAGCCTGTCCTTATTTAGTGACAGATAATTTTTTTACACATAAAAACATTGATCCATAAGATGCATTAGATACACAGTTATTCAAGAAAACAGGTGGCCACACAGTCCTGATTAAGTACTGAACGGTGGTCCACATGTTTTGGCCAACAGCTCAAGAACCAGACCGTCACAAATTGTGAAACCTATACCAATCTCCGTCACAAATTATAAATATTGGCATACCAGCCAGGTCTCAAATCGTCTGACCATAATTATGGTTAACAGGACAATAATTTCCTTGCTTCTCCGACCAGTAGAAAAGAAGAAAGTGTGAGCTAAACATCTGTATCCCTCAAGTAGATGGACAGTGCATCGTAAAGCACGTTCTTGACGTGTGTGACCTGCGATGCAATGCTTTGATATAGGTAATTATTATTATTATTATTATGTCATTTATTTCAGATATTTATCCATATTAAATTTACACAGAAATCAGACACACACTATAAACAACAACATTACTAACATATAAAAGATAAAACAAACTTACAATCAAAAATTACATTGAACAAGATTATAGCAGATTCTTAAAGTAATATAAAATAATATATGATCAAACGAACTTGCAAAGTGAAGTTCGATCGATATTATATGAGTACGCTTCATTCGAAGTTATAAAACGAGGTAGTATTATTTTATGCTACTGGCATTTGCACATTTTTTAAAGTATAAAAAAAAAAATAAAGTTTGGTTTGACATTTCCCTCAGCAGATCGTCATTCATTTTAGAGAAGAACCACAAAAATTTAACTTTGGGTATTGGGTGGGAGGGTGATTATAACTTCGAATGAAGCGTACTCATATAATATCGATCGAACTTCACTTTGCAAGTTCGTTTGATCATATATTATAATTCGTCGCTTCATTCTTCAGTTATAAAACGAGGTAGACGTTTAGAGATGAAATTTTTGTGAAAATAAATGCAGGGAAATTAGAATTGGAATGATTTACTTTCAGATTTTTTAACGTAATCTTAAGTATTTATATTATATAAACCGATCATCAATAAATACTATGATGAACTATTTTACATAATTTACTTATTATGTTACTTATTACAATCAATCACTGAATGATTAGGTCATAATACATAATACCGATCTTGCAAAATTAACCTCATATAATATTGGTCGAGGGTACAATTTTGCGAACGACTAGAAGACAAGTCCAACCAGCCGCTTTCCTAATCGTATCAACAAGATAACAGAAGCGCGCGCTGCGGACGAGGCGACGTGCCACGTGCTGTGCGCGTTGAACGTCGACTGTGACGTTGTTTTTGCGAGATGTGTATGTAATCTTCAACTATAATAGTAGTATAGTAGTAGCAGGACATATTGCTCTATTTTCATGAAAATAGGTTAAATCAGTACCGGTTGTTCATGACCGGCACCAGATGTTTTGATTACATCAGAAATACCTATCTTAACGCCGGTAGAATTAACTAAAATGTTTTCTCATTTTATCAGGGAGAGTGTTTACACTATAATTATATCCTATGCCTAATGCTAAAAGAACAACCAACTTTATGGTGATTTTTCCTAGAAGTAGGTTTCTACTGGGTATATACCCAATCCGCGATGTAGTTTCAAACTACCTTCCCGGTTGGATCGGGTCCCCGGTGAACGTAACTATATTTCAGCAAAACTGGTCTAAGCTTGTGAGCCCCTTTGAGGAGGCGTTTTACATGGTCATCGGAAGCTATGTTACGGCCTAGCAAAAAGAACTGAGCGAAGACTGTTCAAAGATTCGTAAGGGTCCCATTATAATAATATATTATTACTGTTGAGTAAGGAATAACTTTATGTTTGAAAGTGAACATCCACAAGGGTTTTAATTAAGAGTTCAACAGAACTTTCACTGCTGTTTGTAGGTTTCATTTCATTGTACTGAAGCAGAGTGATTTTGAAAAAATAAACCATAACTAGATCGAGTGATAGGCTTGGTGATCCTTTTGCTCCAAAGGTATCCTGGAGAGCATTGCTGCAGCCAGGATAAACTGTCTTGGCGGTGAAACAGAACAAAAAATTAAGAGTGAAATATATAATAGCCGAGCGAATCAGTTTTTTAAGCAGAGGAGAGAAACCAGGGCTGAGACGGCCAGTAAGGAAATATTAGGATATTTTCAGGCCTCATCCATGTTTATTTTCTATAAGCATTTCAAGACAAGTGAAAAGCCGGGAAAGCATATAATTACATTATTTTTCCAGCTTATAGTGAATGCGTCAACTGTTATGACACCTAGATCTGGCCTCTACAAACTATTAGTTCTGGTTCGGTTCCTGGTTCTCCAAAAGCTGTTACTACTCTATGGTATATTCCGTGACCGAAAGATACCATTCAATATCCGTATTAATTTTTCTAAACTCCTGATGTGATCCTGGACTATCTTTTGTATAAATTTAAGAAGCTAACAGACAGATATTTCATATTTTGCACCATTGCTAAATGGTTTTTTTCAGGTAGGGTAGGTGAGAGAATTGGATCACTCCCATCCTTTTGATGTACTACGATAACATAAAAACATTTGTGAGCAAAACATTTGAAACCAAAAATCAATAAACATTAGTTTATTATTGTTATAATAAAACAACAATCTCTCCATGCTTTTGGTATCTCTATATGGTTGTTATGGAAATCTAGTTCAGTATTTTTCCATCCACCGTTTACGCGCTGTAATTACAATATACGCCCCATCCTGTTCAAGGCGCTAAAACTAATAAACAAGGGATTTCCAGAGAGAGTTTTGTCTAATATTTTACAAGCTAAATATTTTTGTCTCTCAAACTCTTTAGTATAGAGCCAACCATACTCCACAGCTGGATACGCTGATTGATGTAAGAATCCCGAATAAGTGGGCAAATTCCTGAATAGTACCTACTAACTGGCATTCGCAAAAAACATTTTGTGCCGCTTAGTTAACGGCAGTGATATTGACAATATAATATACCCATAGTGATGTATAGGTCCAAATAAAATTGCAACATTTACGAGGATGAACATCTTTTTTCGAAATTGACCACGAAACCTATATAAGCAGTAAAGTAACTTTAGAGTTTCAGTAACATGTATCCGTCACTCCTCGAAACTGTCACCTAGACAGAGCCAATCGTCAAGATGTACATATTACAGATCTAAATCTGCGATGTCTCATAATAAAGCCTGCAACTTCTTTCCTTATCTTTGTAAAAGTTCGAGAAATCGAACAAAGTCTATAGCATGGCACTAAACTGATTATGTAGTTTTGTCAAATTGAAATCTTAAATTCTTACGATCGGACTTAGCTACAGGAACAAGTATGATTCTGTAAGATCAATGATCGCCATGAATCCACAGGTAAGTATCATTTTCGACGCAGCCCCATGGTCTCCCATGTTGAAATGGACAATAGAAATGAATTTATTTAGCAGATTAAGGCTTAGAATCGGTGACCACCATTAGGCGTTGGTGCTAAAAAATAATAATAATATTTGATACAAATTGAAATTTTTGAGGATAACATTATAGAAATGGCACCTAAGTTAGTTAGGTTCTGGATGGCTAACCTCATTTCATTATTTTCTTTGATTGAATGAAAATTATTGTTATAAGTTATTAGGAGAACCTTGTTCTACTCTACGATTAAAAGGTTAACAGTTACGAATCAGTTCCAAAATAACTTGATTATTAGTTACACCAATCCAGCAATTATAATAAAATTGTAATCTTCCAGCATGTCCACCTACGTTATTGTTTCGTAGGAGCATATTTGTTATAGCTTGACAAGTTCGTCGAAGGACGCGTGAACTGCGCCGAGACATAGACGTGTCGTTGGTTGCGTTGCGCTCATCGATACGGTTGTTGCACTGTCGTCCTGTATGCTGACTGCCCCCCCCCCCCCCCCTTTCTCAATGGTAACGAGGGGTAACGAGAGTGCCCGATCAGTTTCCCTGGTGTTGAAAAAACTGCCAGCTGACGACTGAATATCCGAAGAAGAAGGCTTCGACGACGTTTAAAAGTGATTCTTGCAATCAAACTGAATAAATACACTTATTTGTAACCCTTGTTTTAAATTGCCTTTGAAACCTTAATGTTTTCAGGCAACTCACTCTCAAAGAGAGTTTCATATCTCTTTCTTGGTTCTTTATGAATGTAAGGAACGCTTTCTATAATCCTAGAGCGAGCTAAAGCTTTGTTCTCACTTGAGATTCGGCATAGTGGAAGTCCGTTAGTATACGGCAACCATGAGATAATATTCATACAGCTTGTACCTTATCATCGCTGGTCAAAAGCAAACTCACGCTTTGTTGAGTACTGATATGCCTAGGCCCAGCTAATCTTGTTTGGTCTGAATTTTCTTCAACTTTTAATTTTATTTATTTATTTATTTAATTTGTAGAAATACAAGAAACGACCCGATACTACAGAGTAAATCATCATCATCATCAGAGACGATCCAACGTGGCATAATTTTATAATAATAATAATTTTCTAGTTCTCACTATACCAGACACGGCAGCGGATATTTCCGCGCTTAATGTGTTTGCTTTCAACAGTTTGCAGTTACTGGAAATAAAATGGACTTTCTAATAAATAAAAAGCTTTTCTTTTACCTCCTTCTGCATCTCCTTCTTGAGGATTGGTAGCCAAAGTTGGCCCAGCTTGTCATGAATATCAAGACCATAAACTGGTATTAAGGTCATCAGAAGCATTACCCAAAGCCTGTAATGACTCTGTATCGAGTTCAGACACAGGTTTAGTAGCCTCATGCGGGGCGTTGAGGCCTCGTCTGGTGTCGTGAGGAGAGCCGGCACAGGTGGTGCTTTGTAAAGATTAAGACCTTCGTGTTGACCCGCAGTCGAACCTCCAGGCAATTTTTAAGCATCATGCTAACCCTTCGTGATAACCCGCAGTTAATCCTCCAGGGCGCTTACTAGATGCTGATATTTAAATCGGCTTGTGACATTTTTCACTTCACTCAGGTATCAGGAATGCAAAAATGCAAGACTTACTTACCTGGATTTTCATCAGAATCAGATCATGACGAAATCACAATCACGCAACGGTTTTTAGCCGTATTTTGCTTGCGAAGTTTTTCGGAATAATATCCAAATTTGTATTGCCGGCAATACATTTCAGCATTTTTTCCAATTTTTCACTGCAGAATGTGTGCTTGATGCCGTGCACAAAAAAAGAATGACGATCTGCTGAGGGAAATGTCAAACCAAACTTTATTTTTTTTTTTATACTTTAAAAAATGTGCAAATGCCAGTAGCATAAAATAATACTACCTCGTTTTATAACTGAAGAATGAAGCGACGAATTATAATTAAAAACTAAATAAATCTACAAGAGCTTATGCTAATCTGCATCCACTTAAACTGGATGGGGCAATCTGCACGATCTACAAACATCTGTAGGATGGTGTTGCTGCTGCCTCGCACACGCTGGTGCAGGGAAGCTACTTTCTTACGGATGACCGCGTGATAGCCATCCGTGCGCGCCTCCGCGAACATCCCCGACGCGCTGCAAAAGCGAGGCAGCCTCAACAGCATCCTAAAGATGTTATTATTCTGGATTTGGTAATGGTTACCACTTGGCATCAGGTGGGACATTTATTCCACCAGCTAGTTATATAAAAAAAATAGACAGAGTTACTTTCGTATTTATGATATTAGTATGGATCTGAATTTTGACTTCTTACTTATTTAAACTAAAATTAGCATGCATATCCTGTATAGGCTAATAAATAATCTAATCATGGGTAATACCTAAGCCTTTTCTATCTTTTACCTACTCTACCTATCTATAAACAGTAATTACCAGAAGCCAATGGGAGTTGAAGTACAGTCGCTTTCACAAAGATATGGTACCCATAAATGTATTTATTTCAAATATTTAACAAATACTTAATTAAGTGCTAGGAATTAATGAAATGTATACCACATTTCATTACCACCTGAACTATTTACCAATCTATTTATTTGATATCATTTTCATTTTATAATGCGTACTTATGCAAGTAGGTACCAATATTATTTTATAAACATATTTATATATTACATATTTTTTTATTTTATATTTATGAAAAAGAAGAATGACGGTCAAAGTCATGAAGTATCTGGTTCCCATCGTACAAGTTCTTATTAGTTTGGGGCTAAATAGTTTTGTGTGGATTTAATTTGTCCATAATATTTTATTTATTTATTTACTGCATGCGACTATACCAACGTATTTTTAGGTATTTAAATGATAGGTAGATTATATAAATATAATAGGTAATCCTAATTATCTTTTAATTCGAATATATCATAGATATTAGGTCAGAACTTATTTAATTTTGTTAGTTACCAAAATGACGGGTTGGGGAGTGTTCACGATATTTGCTGCGGTCGCCGCCGTTACGGCGGTAAGTAGATAGTGTTAGAGTCTGTTCAGAAAGAGAACCGTCGTGGGATTGGAGGGCGCTGCTGTGCTTAATCACCTTTTCTGTTTAGTGGGCAATACAATAGCGCGTCTGTTGCGTTTTGATCCTATCACAACTAGTGTACTATTCCTTTATTTAATTTGTATGATGCAAAATGCTAACAGAAAGAAAGGGATGAGCTGCCATATAAAAATCGAAATGTTAGTTCTCAATTTGGCCACGACGGCTCTCTTTCTGAACAGACTCTAGCCGGTTTTGGAAATAGGACCTCACTACTGCGACCGGGAAACAAGGCACATCACTAGTCGGGAGAGAAGATGCCGGGTAATGACATCATAATGTGCATTACCTATGACGTCATTGCTCGCATAATGTTTGAGGAAAGGGCTATCCCGTATGACAGCAATGGTGCCAAGTGCCAAATCAATATCAGGCATCTGGTTCCCATACTTAGTACAAGCTCTGCTTAATTTGGGGCTAGATTGTGTTTTGTGGATTGTCCACAATATTTATTTATTTTCCTTTTTAAATTTTTTGTAAACTTTTTTTAATCCATCTTTTACCTACAATATTTGTAATTTTGGACTAGACTCAACCAACTCAAACACTTTTCTGAATTAGTATTTTTACATTATGACTTGATGTCGTAAAGTAAAACATGTAAAGCGGTAGGTATTTTTTATCGTTGCTAAAAATGAATTCAATATTTTTTGTAAGACATTTATTTATATTATACTTAATATAAAAACACAGCGTTTGCCTCAAATTTTTGTGTTAATCGTAGATGGATACTTTGTCGCTTGAGACGTACACCCTTCCTTATTATTTTTTTTAATTTATAAAGTTAAGCATTTGTCTGCCACACCACACCTGATGGAAAGTGAGGATGCAGCCTAAGATGGAGCTTGCTTAGTATAATCCACCTATTCACTCTTGCCTTAAAAAAATCGAAATTAAAATTTAAAACGTTCTGGAAATATTGACGCGCTGGTAGAGAGTTCCATAAAAATATACTTTCAGAGGCTGTTCGTAACTTTCACTCATGGTCATGACCCTATTTACGGGGAGCTATAGTGCCTGTGATAGGATTTTAGATGGGTGTATAGGCTTGCTCACTAACGAAATTATCTACCTCACATCCTCATAGATTAGTCTGACTGAATACCTACTAATTAGGTAAACTGATAAACATAAGTTTGAAGGTAATTAGCTGATAAACAGTAGTATTACTTATCGTTAGGAAAATTACCTGAAAATTACCGATTACTGGAACGTGAACTTGACGTGGCTCTTGTTTTTTTTATTGCTAACGTTTAATTGCCATAACACCTGATGAAAAGTGAAACTGCAGCCGGCGAAGCACGTTTAGCTATAATCCATTGAAAAAAAAATCAATAAATTTTTATCCTCAATCTTAATTTGAAAATTCCAAGGTTTTATGTTCCGGAAATATTGAGGACTGTAAAGAGTTCCTTCCACTACTTGGCAGTGTGCGGTAAAGTGGAAGAGAAGCGCTTTTTGCGATGTTGAGGGTCATCAACCATGAAGGACTGACACCCACCTTTCTTCAAGCCTCAAACTTAGCAAAGCTTATACATAGGTATCTTTAGTCCACTACCTGCTATGTCTTTCCTGTGGATTAGGCCAAGGATTAGGCCTAATTAAGCTGTCAGGATGGTAAAAGCGCTGGGCAAGTCAGTTCCATCTAAAATCCTGTCCCAGGCACTATAGTCGACCAAGCCGTATTGTGTTACCTGTTCTTCTAGGCTTGGTCGCGTAGAACTGGCACCTAGACTCGACGTTTCAAAGTGATCCTTGTGATACTAATGAATAAATACACATTAGACTTTGACTATAGCGTCTCGCAAGTAAGGCTTGTGTAAAAATCATCCACAATAGATGTGAAGGTCTGTTTTTAGGGTTCCGTAGCCAAATGGCAAAAACGGAACCCTCATAGATTCGTCATGTCTGTCTGTCTGTCTGGCTGTCCGTCCGTATGTCACAGCCATTTTTCTCCGTAAGAGCTAGACTGATGAAACTTGGCGAGTAGATGTATTGTGTAAACCGAATTAAGAGTTTTACACAAAAATAGAAAAAAAACTATAAATTTTGGGGGTTATACATGAAACTGAAACTCAAAAATTTTTTTTTCATCGAACCCATACGTGTGGGTTATCTATGAATAGGTCTTCAAAAATAATGTTGAGGTTTCTAATATAGTTTTTTTCTTAACTTAATAGTCTGCGCGAGAGACACTTTCAAAGTGGAAAAAAGTTTGTCCCCCCCCCTCTAACTTCTAAAATAAGAGAAAGATAAAACTAAAAAAAATATAATGTTGTACATTACTATGCAAACTTTCAACGATATTTGGTTTGAACGAGATCTAGTCAGTAGTTTTTTTTTATACGTTATAAATCGTAAACCGCAATTTACCTTTCAACGAACTACAAGAACCTTTATATTACGAGTATGTTACTTGATGCTACGGAACCCTTCATGGGCGAGTCCGACTCGCACTTGGCTGCTTTTTTTTACTATGGGAACCAGATAATTGATAACTTGCCGGACAGAGAGCAAAACATCTATGTTTACCACACATTAATATAAGGTCGGGCTTAGTATACTTAGATAAAAATATACGTAGGTGTAACCATGTGTAACTAAGTATTCTTGGTATTCTTTCAGATATCTGCTGAATTAGCCACTTATCCGGAAATTGCTAGAGGTGGGTAGTTTTCTTGTAAATTGTAAAAGGTATTGTGTAATTCCTGATTGGTCCAAACGTTGAAATTGCTTCAGCAGTTTGGCCATGAAGTCGGTTTCTCAAGTTTTTTAAACATCACTTTTTTTTTAAACATAGATATTCAAGCTTTTGGCTTCTATCAGTGCCATCACACCTGACGGAAAGTCGCTTGTTTGGACTAAGTTTATTTAAGTATAATATACTTACTTTTTCCTTGATTTAAAGTGTAAATAATTTGCAGAGCGGTCAGAGAGCCGCATCGTGTCAGGATGGGAGGCAGAAGATGGTCAGTTCCCCTACCAAATGTCTCTGCGCATGGTCTCCCCTCTCGGAGCCGTCTCCGCATGCGGAGCCACCATCATCCATCAGGAGTGGGGCCTTACTGCCGCCCACTGCACTGCCGGGTAAGGACTTTTGTTAGCTGGTTATAGGCAAACCCACAGAACACGTATACTCTAAGAACTCTGAGTCCATACAAAAAAGGAGAGAACGCAAATTCTTAGTTAATGGGATACAAAATAGGTAGCGTTGTTTTTTTTTCAATGCAAAAAGACTGCCGTTTCCCGAATCAGCAGTCTTTTTGCGCAAGGAACCTTGGTTCAAACCGGGGTTCTATTTGTGCCTCTGAGTCACGGATGAAATAGATTATAAGACGAAACTACCGATCACTCCCAAAAGCATTATTCTCCTTTTCGCTCACCACAGTCGACTGGGCCTGGAGTACAACGGCCATGTGGCCGGAAAAGTGTCGCCAAAATGCATGACCATGTTCTCGTCTTTGTATACGGGTGTAATTTAGGAAAAAGAGATGGAAAATGCGAAGTCACTCCATTTAGATTTTTCCACCCGTGCGAAGCTGGGGCAGATCGCTAGTGTTTGTGCACAGGGGAACACAAATGAAAACTCCCGAACTGGTTTTAGGTTTATATTGTCCTGTAGGTAAACAGTGTATTTTTGGAATTTGGGTTTGGGAACAATGCTTTGTCTTGTGCGTAAAATTTTGAAGTGACAGTCATTAGATTAATACGTTGCACCTAGAAGAGTGAGCGGTGCAACATGCATCATTGAAATGAAATGAAATGAAATGAAATATTTATTTATTGACACAAAAGAAGTAGGTCATTCATCATTGTTGCATCTTTGCTTGAAGATAGGGCGTAGGCGCGCTAACAGCTAGTGTTGAAAGCATTTGGAGTAGATTGGCAATTTTAGTTATTAAATTCCCCTTGTCTCTAGATTTATCAAAAATAGTAACTTTGGTTTTCAAATAGTTATGGCTCAAACCTACCTATGACTTTCCATTTAGAAATTCCAAAATAATCTTGAGTTTTGAGGGAATTTAGTACCTAACTAGGGATGAAAACCATAAGGCTCTTTCTATTTTCAGTTTTAATGATACGACTTGTGATTCCACAGACGGGTATCCTTCGTCTTACGAGCTGGTGTGGTCAACCTAACCCTTCCTGAAATCATCTTCGAGACCACTGAGTACTACAACTACCCCCTGTACAACGAAGCTCTTCCCTCTGTGGTCCAGCATCACGACATCGGTCTACTTGCTTTCAAAAGAGCCTTGATTTTTAGTGGTAAGGAACTGCTGTCTTATACACCACCAAGCTTTGGTGAGACAAGACTTTATCGTCCAGCAACCCAATGATTCGACTAAACCGAGACCAAAAAAAATTGTGTTCTAGACATAATTCCCGGTGTTCCAGTGTTTTATAAGTAACTAGCAGCCCGTCCCGGCTTCGCACGGGGTTGACAATATTGTTGTACATTATTTTGTTCTATCGCTAATAGTATCGGCAGCGCATTCGACGAAAGACATTTTAAGACTCATTCTACACCTTCGGTTACATTGTTCAAATTTTACCAAGGACCCCTAATTTTTTTCAAAATGAAATGTAGCCTATGTCAAATTGGAAGAATGTAGCATTCTATTGGTGAAAGATTTTTTTAAATCGGCCCAGTACTTTTTGAGCCTATTCATTACAAACATACAAAAATAGGTACAAATCTTTCCTCTTTATAATATTAGTATGGATATAGATATAGACAAAATGTAGTCTGGGTAATTGTTTAGTATGATTGTACAGCTAGCTCATGGAACAAGCATATGGCCCACCTGAAGTTAAGTGGTAACCATCGCCTATAATAGCCCCTTCCCACCGGTGCGTGATATCGCGCACGGAGGCGGATCAGCTCGCACGACACACCATGGGAACGGTGTCGTGCGCCGAGGTGCGCGGCAGCACAGGAGCCCTTTCTGTGTGCGTTGCCGTGCGTCGTCGTCGGCTGTGCGTGATGATCTGCAGAACCACGCACCGTAGGAAGGCAGCACAAGGCATTGCCTCGTAGGTCATGCACTCATGCACGTCAGGAACATTCCCTACGATGCACCGTCCTGTCTCCATCAACTTGAGGCATACAGATGTTTAGCATGTGTGTGTGTATCTACAACAATGCTCCCGGATGACCTATTAGATAGAAGTGGCGAGATATCTTGAGGCGTGCCGTGCCACAGCCACAGCCCCCGATAGAGAGAAATCATAACTCTAAAAGTGAAGCGGCTGAGAACAAAAAGAACATTTCCTAGGACAGATAGCTATTTCTGCAAACGTAACAACGTTCATATACGTTTTCATTCTACTAAATACATTTTCTTTTGATTTAGAATGTATGTGGCATTTCAGATAACGTCAAGCCAATCAGGCTGCAGCGTTCTGATGCCATGGATGAGAACTACGCCGGTGTGCGTCTGACCGCCAGTGGTTGGGGACGCACCTGGACCAACGGTAAGCATTTCAAGCATCTAATATGTATTTATAACCTAGATTTAGGTTGCATATAAACACAGCGCCAAAAAATGGAACGAGTTTACTATGCTTTCATATCGGAAGAAATCTCAAAAGTACCGTAAGTAGAGGTAAGAGGGACTTCTTTTTTTAATAAAACTAGTTGATGGATCAAGCATATGGCCCACCTGATGTGAAGTGGTATCCATCACCTATAACAAAGCATTGCCTCGTAGGTCACGCACGTCAGGAACGATGTACTTCCCTGCGTCCATCAACTTGAAGCATACAGATGTTCAGCCTCACGTGCCAGTAATTTCAGCGGCACCCACACCCTTCAAACCGAAACACAGCAATGCTGCTTCACGGCTGAAATAGGCATGGTGGTAGACTACCACCATGCCTATTTCAGCCGTGAAGCAGCATTCCGAAGAAGTAGTTTAGTAGTACTACCACTGGTAGTAGGTACTACTAAACTACTTCTTCGGAAAACTTACTGTTACGGTGGTTATTTTGTGGGCATGCCCACATGTTGGCTGTGTCTAAGCTAAATGAAACTCAAATAAGACCCCTTAACGTATACTTTTGTGCTTCTCTGTATTTAAGCCCGGGGGGTTCAATCTAAGGATATGTATGATTATAAGAATGTATTTTAAATGCTGTTGGTGGTGTGACTAGTTCTTATGAATTGGTGTGGTGAAAGGAATATGCACCTCAAGAATGACACGACAGGAGATCGAGAGAGCGTGATTATTGAGTACTGGTGGTCTAGTGGTAGTGGCCCCGCCTTCTGATCCGAAGGTCTTGGGTTCGAACCCACTCGTGTACCAATGAGTTTTTCTGTCGAAAAATGTATGTGCACTATGCCAGTACTCTCAAAACGGTGAAGGAAAACATCGTGAGGAAACCGGCGTGTTGTAGAACCTAAAAAAGTTCGAGCAACACGTGTCAAGGTTCACGCAAAAAGGGCCCGCCAGCGGCCTACTTGCGGAAAAACCTGCCCGCACATCAAGTGCGCATGATAAACTTGCCGAGAGTGATTATTGTTTTGTACAGGTGCTTCTCCCGAGAACCTGAACTGGGTCTATCTCTCTGGAGTCAGTAATCTGATATGCTTCCTACACTTTGGCACGATTGTGGTTCCCTCTACTATTTGTGCCGATGGTTATAACGTGACCTCCCAGTCCACCTGCCAGGTATGTATGATATACGATCTTGACATTTAACTTTTGACTCATCTATGTAGGTAGTTACAAATTGTATCAAAAATGAGATGAAACATTTTGAAAGGTCTTAAAGCTAGGTGAGTCTAGGTGCCAGTTCCACGCGACTTGTTCAAGCTTTGCGTTGGGGCCGGCCATCTTTTCAAAATTGAAATAGAAATCCCAATACATTACACAATGCCTGCATGTGTTCTAAATTCAAAATGACATAATATAAAATCAAGGAGGTTAAAAATCCATGCAGCAAGGAGTTTCTAAGCTTCTAAATCGGTAGTACTTTATGATTATGTGGACACACATCACACCTCAGAACATTCAATTAAGAATTTTCATTTTTTGAGATTTTATCATTAAAATTTTAATAAAACGTAGAAGCTTTGTGAAAGTTCCATGTGGCAACAGGCATGAAAACAGGCCTGCTTTAAGACGTCCCGCTTTTTTTACATGCTATAGATAGACCATCCTATGGCTACAATCTCACGTCAATAGTAAGCGACGATATAGCCGAACGATGGAGCAGGATAGTCTAGAAGACACCTATTTACTCTTGCCTCTGGGCCAGATTGTCAAATTTGCCTAATTTCCCGTCTGGTACATTTGGTACCCTGACCATTTGTCAATTTTGTGCAGGGTGACAGCGGTGGCCCCCTCACCGCTATCGATGTGGACGGAACTGTATCTCAAGTTGGAGTCACCTCTTTCGTCTCCGGGCTCGGATGCGCCGCGGATGTACCTGCTGGTAAGAAACAAAATAAAATATACTGATAGACATATTTTTGCAAGTTTTTTCTTAGAATAAAATATGACACCCAACACAGGCATGTATCGTACCTAATAAGTACATACATAAGTGTTTGTGCATTAATCTTATACCTTTAAACGAGAAAATCTTGTATACAAGGTGTATCTAAATATGTGTACTATGCGAAGGTGGGGGGTTTCAGACCACAATGGTGATTAGTTGTGGGGGGGAGATAATTAAAAATTCCTATTTTCAGTTTCCCATACAAAAATATTTAATTTCATAATGCGTAAATAAATTGACAACCCTATCCTTGTAACCCCTTGACCCCTTGACCTACTACCTCTGTAGGTCTACTACTACTACCTACTACCTCTGTAGGTCTACTACTACTACCTACTACCTCTGTAGCTAAGTTTAGGGTTGTCACTTTGTATAAAGTCAGCTGTTCATGTTGAAACTTCGTTGCAGTTTTTTTCAGAGATACCAATCGAAGTTCGAAAAGTCGTTGAACAAAAGTTGTTCCCCGGGGGGTGGAAATTCACCCCCCTTCAGGATAGTACACATATTTTGATACACGTTGTATATATGTATATATATAATATATTTAGGATCTCGGAAACTGAGCCAACGATTTTCATGAAATTAAGTATACAGGGGTTTTCGGGGACGATAAATCGATGTAGCTAGGATTCATTTTCAGAAAAGACGCAGGAGAGAAGTAATTTAAATAATTAAAAATTTTAGCGCCATCTATTGCTGAGTAGTCAAAACCACGAGTTAGCTCTCGTAGAGAGTATTAAATTCCTTGCGAGTTAGTGTCACGGAGAACGCCATCTATTGAGCTTCTACGTTAACCATCGAGACAAAAGTTCCGGAGATTTTCATGAAAATTAGTAACAATTTACAAAAAAAAATACCGAGCAAAGCTCGGACATACCAGCTCGTTAGATAAATAAAATTAATAAATCACTGTCTTTTATATATTTTTTCAGTCCATCAGTGAATGGCATAGATTTTTATAATTTTTAAATGGAGAACTACCAAAAAACCTATGCTTGAAAGTGCTTGAGGCTCGACTCAGATTCAAGCACTTTTTCTGAATCCAGGCCTTAGATGATATCTGAGAGACAGTCAAGACTTTGATTTTTATTTTAATATTATATTTCCCGCAGGTTTTATCCGGCCCGGCCACTACCACGACTGGTACACAGAAGTAACTGGAGTCAACTTCGACTGGGTTTATACGCCAACCACAGTGGACCCTGATAGTACCACTGTCACCACTGAAGCTGCCACCACTGAGGCGGCGGCTACCGAAGCGGCCACCACTGAAGCGGCCACCACCGAGGCGGCTACCACTGAGGCTGCCACTACTGAGGCTGCAACCACCGAGGCGGCCACCACTGAGGCTGCCACTACTGAGGCTGCCACCACTGAGGCTGCCACCACCGAAGCTGCCACTACTGAAGCTGCCACCACCGAAGCTGCCACAACTGAGGCTGCCACTACCGAGGCTGCTACCACCGAGGCTGCCACAACTGAGGCTGCCACTACCGAGGCTGCTACCACCGAGGCTGCTACCACCGAAGCTGCCACAACTGAAGCTGCCACCACCGAAGCTGCCACAACTGAGGCTGCCACTACTGAAGCTGCCACCACCGAGGCTGCCACCACTGAGGCAGCTATTACTGAGGCTGCCACAACCGAAGCTGCTACCACTGAAGCTGCCACCACCGAGGCTACCACCACTGAGGCTGCCACCACTGAGGCGGCTACGACAGAGGCTGCCACTACTGAGGCAGCCACCACCGAGGCAGCCACCACTGAAACTGCCACCACTATTTGTGATTTATGGGACTTGTTTTGTATTGAAGATGAAGATGAAGCACTGAAAGTGCATTTTGTGAACAACTGAACAGTTTTCTGAAACACTGAGTTCCTAAATAAATAAGTTATTAAAATTTATGTATTCCTTATTTTCTTCATCTCGTTAGACCTGAAAATCATACTAAATTCGCCAAAGATCCCTTAGATCAATTTACAAAAGCACGAGACATCTACACAAGATGTGTAAGAAACCCTGATAGAATTGTTCTTTCTAGAGTACTCAGAACTACTTTGTATAAAAAAAATGCTTTCGCTATGTGCGGACAAATATTTAATAAAGTGCCATCTGATATTAAAGAGCTACCAGATAGGTTATTTATGAAAAAGCTGAAGCTTTGGCTAATTGAGAAAAGTTTTTATGATATTAATAATTTTTTAAATACCGTATGACTTTCAAATTTAAACCTCACTTGCTTTGTTTATTTTAATTTTATTTTAAATCTTAATTATGGACCACGAATTATAATTATACTTATTGAATTGTTAATTGAATTTAGTATAAGAAAATGTTTTAATTGTAAAAATAAAGTCCCTTAAAATTTGCATGCCAATACTTTGGTGAAATATGTGAAACTGATAAAATAAGCAAACAACTAACTTCTAACCATATTTCAAGCAAATAAACATTTCATTTCATAGGCTTACACAGAACGCTATAGTCGTAGAGACATAATTTTCAACAAAAGCTTTTCAGAGCTCTGGTCAACTGTACAAAAAATTTGGTGGCACTGGAACTATTTATTATAAAAATAAAAGCCAAATAAAAAAAATATTGCATTCCAGTAGGCCTACCACAAGCTCTGTCTTGTGGTCTGACTTTGTCTCGGGCTCTGCTTTTGAGTCTGTGCGAGTTCTGACCAGTGTATTATACTGTGTGTGTGACGTTTCGACGTAGTATTTATTTAGTCAGGTCTCCAACAGACACAAAACCAGAGCCAGACAGAGCTTGTGGTAGGTACTACTGGCATGCCGATAGAAATGAAAACTAACAATTTTCCCAACAGAAGGACAGAACAGCCTTAATACAAAATAAATTGTATACACAACGCCATTTAGCCCCAAGTTAAGCAGAGCCTGTACTATGGGAAACAGATATCTTATAAATAAATTATACACTCTTTTTTGGACACATACTTAGAATGCAATATGTATAACAACACCCAGACAGAAAACAAACCTCTGTGTTCGGACACAAACTTTTGTTGTCGGTGGGAATCGAACCCACGCCCTCCAGCTCAGAAGGCAGAGCTACTCCCAACTAAGCTGTGAGGGCTGTTAATAAAAATATAATATCTTTTGTGACGTGATGTACGCCTCGTCATAGAAACGTCGGCGCCGCGCCGGGAACGAAAATAGGCGCATGTATGACTCGTCGTATTGCAGTGGCGAGGGAACACGCATGCGCGTCGGAGTTGTCAGGATATGGAGTTCGATTACCCTGGTTCGGAGATTTTAGCATAGCAATGATAAAAAGGGATGTGAGACTTTGAAGCGTAGCGTTGTGCTGTCTTTGAAACTTTTGCTTTTGTATTATTGCATCGCATACGTCTGACTAAGTGAAGTGGCACCTTGTGTGTGTGAAAGTGGAACTTCACTGCTATTATTTTTGATTTGTAAAAGGATCATACAAAAAACGGTAGGAACCGAGCCGTAGTTTGTTGTCAGTTCTTCTAGGCTTGGTCACGTGGAACTGGCACCTAGACTCACCTAGCTTTAAGACGTTTCAAAGTGATTCTTGGAATTGAAATGAATAAAATTTTATTGCGTTTGAGTTTTTTGATATTTTTTACGAAATAATAAGTTCATCTCTGTTGTTGACGATGATAGCCGATTTCGGCTAAGGCCAGTAAATGGATGGACTTATTGTTTGAGGGCTTCGTAGTTCTGCCCTCTGATGTGCCCTAGTGTGGCAATGGTAGCAAGGCATCGTGGAGTTTATCTGTAAAGTGGTAAAAAAGTAAGGTGAAGTAGGCCTCTTCGCCGTAGCTTCTACACCGTAGAATCTCCGAAAATTATGTAGAAACTCCTAGCTCTACGCCGCACCGTAGCAGTCAGCATCCCAACTAATATTTCTTCTACGCCGTAGCGATTTCCAAAATACACTGAGTCCCAAACTGAAAGCCAACCTACGCCGTAGCTGCTCCCAAACGCATATGCGTTGTACTAGAAATCAGAAATATTTTTTGCTGAGAAATATTAACTGTTGTACAGAAAATATTTTATTGACTATGGTTAGGTAGGTACAGTTTTTACAGCTTCTAACTAACGCACTAGCTCTCTAATATTCCTTCTATACACCGTATTTTCATTGATATGGCTGCACCGTAGAGCTTTCTAACAGGAAAACATAAAAAAAAACAATCAGTGAGTACCTACGAACAGGACCAAAGTTTAACCTACTCTCGGGAAAACTCCCCGACCGCCAACACTTCGTTGCATTTAGCGCGCGCGCTCTACCAACCAAATCAAAATGGCGATCGCTCCGATAGCCCGCCTCGCAACATAAAAACCGGGAAAGCCTTCCATGCAACAAAACAGCCCGTTAAAAATGTTACAGTGATCAGTGTTTTTGTGGTATTTGTGAATTTCTATCTGTATGAGTGATCGGAATGGGGCGATGCGGGAGGGACGAGAATCGCCGGCCAGCACTGAGCAGTTGACGTTAGTAGACTGTACCTTTCATTTCAATCGAAATATTTCCAACCTTTGCGCATTTCACTGATAAACTAAGTAACTCGAATAATGCAACTATAGAATTACGATTGGTAACGCTGTGGTAGAATAGAATTTATTGCTTTATGCCAAAGCCAGTCTTTACAAAATAAAAAAGAAATTATGATGGAAATTATTTAAATATCGAACGATTTATTAAGCTTCCTGCAAGAAATATTCAAACACATCCGTTGCGTCAATAGATAAGAACCTATCCATTAACAAAAACAAAGGAGGTTGGTGTAGCAAAATACTGTCTACAAAGGTTTGTCAGTGTTCTATGTCAACAGCTTTTGTTGAACTTTCCACCCTCTTGATTTACAACCCGAAGCATTTAGTAAATTGGTCGACACCGCACCCCTTTGAACAAAACCATTTCACTTCGATACTTATTGACTTGTTTGCACCGTCGTCAGTTGGAAGACCGACCGTTAGTCACATTTCGAAAATGCCTCAGCCCAATCATTTGTCTTAGGTTATTTTCTTGGAAAACAGAAAAAATCACAAAATATTGTGGATTCACAAAGTTTTTCTCTGAAAGAAGATTGTTATTTCTTTGTTTAAGATACGAGTATATAAATGTTTAAAGCTTAGTTATTGAATCACAATAATATATTTTTTTATGCAAAAGATTGACAAACGAGCTTACGGCCCACCTGATGTTAAGCAGTCAACGTTGCCTAACGACATCAACAACACTAAGTGCTGTCGTTGCGTTGCCTTCCCTGGAGGAGTTTTTAGCGTTTTTCTTAAAGCTAAGGGGGAAACCTGTGGTGGTAACTCATTCCACATTTTATGGGTATGAGGAAGAAACGATCACGAGAAGCGAGCAGTACGAGAAACCCTAGGATCTAAAATGTGTGGATGAGTTCGGTCTCGGTGTCGAGAAGAGCGGTGATAGAATATCTTGACGCGGGGATGATGTCAAATAGATACATTCAAAGATTTAATGTTTTGCAAAGAAATTTAAGAATCCTGAAAGTGAAGACTTCAAGCATCGTTCAAGCCCGTGCTAGAAGAAGTCCAAGATATTTTAGACACGGACTATTATCTGGTCCATCTAGGGTATCTATTGTAGGAACCAAGCTGTAATTCGTTGCCTATTCTTCTAGCCTAAAGCTCTTAGGCACCATTTCCACGCGACCGAGCGCGTTGAACTGGCGCCTAAGAGCTTTAGGACGTTTCAAAGTCTACAGTGCAGAAGGCAGAGCTATATACTACCAACTGAGCTGTAGGCCTACCATGAGCTCTGTCTGGCTCTGTCTCTGGTTTTGGTTTTGAATATGTGTGAGTTTTGAATAAATAAATCCTACGTCAAAACGTCACGCACACAGTATAATGCAAAGGTGAGCACTCACACAGACTCAAAACCAGAACCAGAGACAAAACCAGACAGAGCTCATGGTAGGCCGACTGAAAGGCCATTTGTCGACATAATGAAAAGAAACATCGTTTAAAAAACTCAAACTGTTTCTTCCCTTGCTAATTGAACGTTTCAAAGTTTTCTTCGTAATATAAGTAAGCAAATAAATGTTGAACTTTGAAAGAAGCAAGACGTATGAAAAACGTGATGGTCTAAATTACCTCGGCATTGAACACAGTGTTTTGATTGGTTCACTGATTGCTAGGGAGATTGCGAGTTCGAGACCAATTTGCCGGCCTATAGTTCTAGATGATTTGAAGCCGCACTTCATTTTGATTTTGTACAAAAGCACCAATGTTTACTGTTGATATACTGCACGTGACGTAATAACAGACGCCATGACACCAGCGAGCGTTTTGGCGTGAATTTGAAAATTTAAATTTAAATGTACTTTTATTGCACAAAAACCTTAATTTTCTACAGAAATATGATAGGTACGAGTATATTTTAGATATAATAGATACTTCTGAATATGATAGAAGAGATTTTGAAAATTAGTCGTCATGCCTATTGTCACTTTGTTTTTATTAAAGAAAATTTGCTACCCATGCCAGCCCGAGTGGATCGGAATCATAAAACTCACGTATTTACTTAAATCAGTACCTACCTATACAGCTAGGTCGTTCACACTGAAATACAAAATGGTACCTACTTTCAGTCCTTAGGAATATTTTGCCGACAGGTATAGGTTCAAACACCTTATTCGTCTGTTTCAGTTCATTACCCCGTCTGATCCAATCAAGCGAAGTAGGAAATCACAAACAGCTGATTAAATTGTTTACTGCTAGACTCACACTCCCTATAAATGGGGAGGTCTGGGGGTGTCTGTACCTATTTTTTTTCTTCTTCTTCTTAAATTTAAGGGCTTAGCTCTTATCGGGGTTTTGATGTAGTTTTCTCCAAGTAAGTCTTTCGAATGCGGCCTCCTTGACTTCCTTATACGACATGACAGCGACTTTTTCTTATAACTGGCTCATGTTACTAATTCTTGGCCTTCCTCTTCCCCGTTCCCTTCAACCTTTCCTTCAATGATGTTCTTTAGGTAGCTGTCATGTCGTAGAAGATGTCCAAACATTTTTCCTCTTCGATTTTGTATTGTCTCAAGCATAAACTCTCTTCTCCTTCACTCGCTCGTTGGTATGGTAATTAGTACGCTTTTATCATCTTGGGTCGTATCTATGTATGTAATGGAATCTTTGAGAATTATTTTCACCAATTTCCAAAAGTTTGATTAAGAGCACGTTTTTTACTCCTAATTGAATTATTCTCCTAATAACTGAAATTTTATTATGATTTTATTTTGAAGTTATACTACTGTAATATAAACTCTGTAATTAAAAAATATTTTCTTTATTTTAGTTCGATTAGGTATAAAAGAGTGGTTTTTTAGTTTTGTATTTTGTTTTTAATATTTCATTGTATGTTATCACATAGCTCTGTCATTTAAGAGCTCATTTGAAAATATTTTTTTGGCTATGAAGTCGGGGTCTCAAGTTTTTTAAACTTCTATTATTTTTCATTGCTCATACTCTGAAAGTACCGAAGTTGCCTGAGGGGCCTAATTGAAAGTAATACTTTCAGCCCTAGGGAGAATCGCTTTCTACTGACAGCTGTCAAATTATAAAAAAAAACAAGTTCTATTTTATTCAACCATGTTCCAACTTTCTAAGGTCTTTCTAGCTGCAAGGAGGTTGTTAAACCAAATTCCAACTTTTTATTCAGCAAGTAGGTTGGAAACCCATTACAACGGTAAGAAGATTAAAAAGTCTAATTAGAGCGCAATGTAAAATTTATATTTAAATAACATAAAGATAGTATTAAATAAATAATATATCTTCTAAATTACTTTATTAACATATCATCGATGTCAACAATATTTATAAAAAATATGATACAAATTAGCACTGCCTACTATCCTCGTGTGTTGATCCCTTATACGGCTTAATTATTATATTCGTACTCGTACGTTCAACTATTTCTTTAAAATATCATAGATTTGAGCAAACAATTTACCATTTTTTATATTATGAAAATGAAAATAATGGCTGAATAATGCTGGCGAACCGAAGCCGAAGGCCCGCCAGAGAAAAAGAAAAAAAAACCGGGAAGGCGGTAATTCAATCTTCATTTTCACTAATTTTTCTTTCATGTTTTTATTTTTACTTTCCTTGTATTCGTAATGAAAAGCACAGTGTTTACCTCGGATGAAAGTCTTTTAAGTCCCTCAAGCTCCATTGGCGCCCTCGCTACGCTCTGGCGCCAAACCCGTCTCGGGACTCAAAAAACGTGACTTTCAACACTCGGGTAACAATGTACTATTATGATGCAAGGACCTTTGCCAGTAACTTATCAAAAATAAAATGAAATGAAATGCATATTCGCTAATAAATAAGGTTCCTTAAAAATGCATCGTATTCTAACAAGAAAAATATAAAGTCAAAGCCATAAATCTTTTATTCAGTCGCATCACAAGAATCACTTAGAAACGTCTTAAAGCTACGTAAGTCTACGTTCTGATAAATTTGCGATATATTACTCCCTCGGAACAGCCACCCCAAGCGATGTCGATGACTTGAAAGGAACAAGGGATGCATTGTGCATTGTCTTACGGCCACTTGAGCCTTTGTGTGCAAGCCCTTAGGTCGTACAGAGCCGCGGGGCTATTTATTAAGAACAAGCAGTAGCGATGCGATAGCAATAGACCTTATCGTGTCACTTGGGGTTCCATACCAAAGTGTAGTGAAATATATATATATCAATATTGTAGACAACTAGGCCCAAACTAAGCAGAGCTTGTACTATGGGAACCAGATAGCTGAATATACTCTTATATGCATTTTTTTGTTAATACATTCTTAGGCCCGTATTCCGAAACAGCGCTTGAGTCTGAGTCGAGCCTCAAGCATAGATTTTATGACAGTTCTCCATTGAAAAGTGTCAAAAATCTGTGCTTGAGGCTCGACTCAGACCTAAGCACTGTTTCAGAATACGGGCCTTAGAATACAATATAATACTCAGACTGAAAACAAACATCTGCGTAATATTAGTTCTCGGCGGGGATCGAACCCACAACCTACGACGCAGAAGGCAGAGTCTACCAACTGATCTGAGAGGCAGTCAAAGGTATTACGTAGGTATGTCAAACTCGCAAAAAAGAGATTGAACTCCAAGATTTGTCCCAGTAAGAACATGTTATGACATGTGACTGGATCACTAAGCCAATGTGTCAGTTTGGCGTCCAGCCAAGAGAGCCAAGACCAAGACAAAACGTCGCCTCCACGTCATATTATGCGTTAAGTTTATCTTCGATATGTTTTCTGTCATTTTGGGAAGTAAATAGCTTCTTCATTTTAATAAATTATAATTCTATTATTTATATATTCACTATAAACGAATATATTATGTCTTAAACGAAGTTAAAAACAAACATTTTTCGAATGTCACCCGTTTTACCATTTAAATGCATATTTGAGCTGCTCATTCTCTGATTTGCAAACGTAACGTAATATGTATTATGTTAGTGTATATTGAAATATTATATAATATTAATATTAAGACTTAATTGTGAAAATTGACTTAGCAATGTTATATTACTGTAACGCAATGGTTCAATAAATATATATCAAATATTCTATTCTACCTATAGGTCGCTGGCGTCGTCGGTCAGTGAAACGCTGTCAAATTTGACAGCGATAATGACAGCGTTTCACTGATCGCTATCGCCAGCGACCTAGGTGTGCGCTGGCCTTTAATTGTTTTTTTGGTGTTATGTCGAGTTCCGTTGTGCAATTTCGGTGGTATTTTAACCAACATCACTTGAGGTCTTCGCTCTAAGCGTGCACAGTTAGAATGAAAGTGCAACACAGATATCTTAATTTGAATGAAAATGTTTCCGATGGTTTTGAAGAAAACCAAAGTCTCCAAAGTCGGCCGTTGCGACTTGTCTATTGACTGACTTGACTAAAAACTATTTTATTTATGAAATATATCCCCACTTAACACTAACAAAAATGCCTGAATGGACAGATGCCATTAATTAAGAAGAAGAAGATAAAGAAGAGATTTTGAATGCCATGGAACGTTTGTTTGCTCATCTAGGCGATGGCAATGGTGATCAGGGAAACGCTATCAAATATTGCTTTCTTATTTGACAGCAAATCGCAGATTCACTGTTCGCCATTGCAGATTCCTTAGATGTGTGCAAGGCTCCTTTGATGAACTATGGCTACTTAGGGACACTGAAAGGGACCTCATCAAAAGGATCGGACCCTACCCACGGTACCCATCGAAGATTGAATGACATTTACAAGGGTCGTCTTGAATCAGAACATGCGAATTGATACCTTCTCAAGGGTATAATATTTCAACGAGTTCAAGCCCACTAATAGACAGTAGGTATAGTGTGTAAAATAACTAGTCCAAAAAACTTAAGCGGGACCAAATTGCGCGTCTCTAAAATTGAAATTTTTCAATGAAATAGCTGGGATAAGCATCAAATCCTAGATAACTTATTTATTTATTTATTTAATTCTTTATTGCACCAAAAATACGTGACAATAGGACACAACTTACATCAATTCCAGTAATCCAATTTTAAACCGATTGTTTAAGTAAACATTTTCAACTAATTTCGTATCATTAAAGGACTAATGAAGGAGTAAGTTTGCATCTATTAGTTTAAGGGAGTGGTCTTTTTACACCTTGCAGTAAGTATACGGTTCAGATATCAGATTACAAAAACATAACCCTATATTATCTCTGCGGGTAAACGAAACATTTTTGTGGAGTGTTATTAAATTGGCGCCCAACGTGGGGCTTTTTCGTTAGCGATTTAACTATGATTAGTATGTTATCTGAACTTTAAAATCATCAGTCATCGCTTTTCCTGAGAGGCTCATCCGAGGAAGTAATCACCATGCCTATTTAACCAATAACATGTCTTGCATCTTTCATTTTCTATTAGTAATCTATGTTATATTAGCTAAGTAGGTGAGTATTGTATTATTTTTCTATTTTATATTGTATGGTGGTGGTTTGAATAAACAGTTTTTCTTCTTCTTCTTATTCTATTTCTGGCAAAAAAGCAGCGTTGCTCTTTCTTCTGTGAAATTACAGGCATATATTGCATAAAAGCTGTAAACCACAAGTTAATGGACAGGTCTTAGGGGCAAGTTCTCTCGTGACCTGCAAGGCAATGCTAAATGATGGTATCTGCTTGCTCCATAATATTCCCGTTTTTCCCCCGAAGGGAAAAAAACGGTTATTTAGGTTTCAGCCGAAAGGCTTGACCCACTTGAGATTAACCTTCTGAAACATCAGCGCTACCTAGTAGGTTTCCAGTCAATTTACCTGGCAACACCACTCACTGCGGGGAGGGGGGGTTGTCATCGTTGTGTCAGCCCGATAGGTCTTCGTGGTAATTCAGTATGTTAAAGAACGGAGGCTTAAGCCGACAGGGCTTAAAATCGGTGGGTCAAGCCTTTCGGCTGAAACCTAAATAACCGTTTTTTTCCCTTCGGGGGAAAAACGGGAATATTTAGGTGTTCGAGCCTTCAGGCTTGACCCACTTGAGATGTGTTTATTATCTGTCGGCGCTGACACTTGCGTATTGTGAATTATACCAGAACCCCAGGGTGAATAAGAATGACCCTTAAGTGAATGTAATCCTTTTAATCATATTAATCAACATTTACACTGGGGTGAATAGAACGGAGAGTCCATTGGAACTTGAATGTTGGTTATTGTTATGTTTAGCTTCTTTAAAATAATGTTTTAAGAAGGTTTTCGAATTGCGCCAGTTCCCTCTCTGAAGCACTTCGTCAATATCCATATTTCGGTTTGACCAATTGTCCGAGGATACGGCCGATCGAAAACTGCCTGGGGAGTTGTTTATTTGTGCTCTTCCTAAAAGTAGTCTTATCCACCCCGCTATTACTGTTCTAGAAGCTGCTTTGACTCTGCCTCTCGTTGTGATAAACAGGTTTGAGGCTATGGGATTTGCTTGACGTCTTTGGCGAGAGATGTTTATGAGCGTCGGGATCCAGTGGCAGAGGTCGAATTTTTTGTTATCACACTTCTTTAGGAGCCATCCCGACTGCCGGTAGTTGGGGTTATCTGTTTTGGAGCCGAATGCGGGCCATAAGGTGATGCTATTGTTGTCGATGCTGCACTGATCCTGATTTATGTGAAGGAGTGTTAAGTCATGTACCCGGCGTCCCGACGCGAGGAGTAAGAGTGTTGCCACGTGTTGTGATACTTGGAACAGGTTTGTTTCATCGATGTCTTGTTTTATCATCCACTCTGTGAGGTCACTGATATGCCACGTTGAGTTGTTCTTGTGGGTAGGTGGCGATTTTAGCGCGATTGCTTTAAGGGTTTTCTTCACTAAGGGGTGGCTACTAATGGCTTCGCTATTTGATGGTTTAGTGAATGTGGCGACCGTTGATTTATGAACTAGTATTGTGCTAACTGATAATTTCTTTACGTTCGAAAGGAATATCAGATATCTTGCTAGGTCGCTTGGTGTGGGTATTGCACCATTTACCCCGTTTTCTGCTGACCATTGTAGCCAGCTATTCCAAGCCGGCTTGTAAGTTTTCAAAGTGGAGGACCTCCAGGCTGTTTGTAACAAGTCTCTTTCTTGTGTGGTCCAGGCCATGATTTCATTTTCCCAGCCCGTATTTTCCATACCTCCAAAGATAAGTTGTCTATGTTGTTCGGAGGTCGGTTTGTGGTGAGGTCTTTCAGGTGAGCTCTGAGATTTCGAATTCTGTGCGGTGGCATTATCGCTCGTTTCTTCACTTCGGGTTTCCAGAAAGCTTTGTTCCATTTCGGGCACACGAGTATGTAGTGTCCCCGTGAGTTGTTGAGATGCTGGAGGATGCGAGGTATCAGTGCTGGAGGTGGGAAGAGCCATGCAAGTTTGTATTCCCACGGTCTGCTGAAAGCATCTGTGAATTCGCTGTTCTGGTCTCTCGCATCTTCGCTCACATACCTCTTTACTATCGCAGATTTGTAGGACGCGAACAGATCTATTTGTGGAATTCCCATCTTGGTGAAGATTGCCCTTGCGATGGATGGACTCAAGTGCCATTCTTGCTGTGGTTTGAGCCTCGATAGTCTGTCGGCGAGACCGTTGTATCGTCCCGGGAGATATTTTGGAATAATATTTATCTTGCTCTTTTGAGCAATGTTTAGGATTTCCGATGCGGTCTTTAACAGCCTTAGGGATTTTGTGCCCCCTTGTTTTCTGATGTAAGCCGCTGCGGTTCTGTTGTCTGTTTGGAACATAACAGTTTTTCCCCGAAGGTAAGCTGTTTCTTCTCTCAAGACTTCTAATAATGTCCATAACTCTTTCTGATTGCAATGCCAGTGATTCTGATAGGTTTTCCATGTACCCGAAAGTTTTTTTGTGTCTAATATTGCACCCCAGCCAACATCGGAAGCGTCTGTGGTCAGAAAAGCGGATGGTGGGTTGACTTGGATTGCAGAGGACTGAGTTAGATTTCTCAGCCACCAGCGTAGTTCGTTTTCTACTTGTTTTGGCAATGGAAAAGCTCTGAACTTTTGTTTTTCTGGAAGTTTTTTGGATGCAATTTGCATTGACCTGCAATGTAAAAGTCCGAGTTGAATTGCGTTAGAAGCAAATACGAGCTTGCCTAGAAGTCTCTTTGCTTCTGCCCAGGACCAGGTGTTTTTGTGGAGAATGTCTAAGATATTGTTTGTAATGTTACGAGTTTTTGACTCCGGTAGCATTTTCCTATTTTGATTTGTATCCCACAGTAGTCCTAAGTATTCTATGTGATTGCTAGGTTTTAGGATGGTCTTAGTTTTATTTATATGCCATCCCAATTTGCTTAAAAACTTGCAGACCCATATCGCTTGATTCCTTAACACCTCTGGTTTCTGATTTAGCAGTAAGAAATCATCGAGGTATACGATTATCCTTATGCCTCGCTCTCTTATCAGTCTTGCTACCCAGTTAGTGAGTTTTGAGAATATTGACGGGGCGCTTGACAGCCCGAACGGTAGACAGTTCAAGTTGTATAAATGGTTATTATATGATATAGTCAGAAATCTTTTGTGTGAGTTTCTTATGGGTATGTGATAATATGCATTGGATATGTCTATTTTCACGAGATAATCGTCTTTTTGAACAATCTGTGAGACTTTATTTAGACTAATGAGTCTGAATTTTTGCGTGTAGACAAAATCATTGAGGTTTTTTAAATTTATGATCATTCTGTGAGATCCGTCGGGTTTTTCCCGTAGGAATATTGGCGATAAAAACCCTGTTCTAAACCTGTTTGGTGCTAATACACCTAGCTCCAGTAAATGTGATATTTGGGTATTGATGAGGCTTGATGGTTTAGGTTCGAATTGTTTACCCATCTTTGAGGATAAAACTGTAAGGGGTGGTTTTCTAATAAAAGGTATTCTGTAGCCGTTAATCAACTTTATTATTGTTTGAGGGGCACCGAGTGCTTTCCACACATTAGATTTAGTGCGGAGTTGCCCTGCCGAGAATAGTTTAGGATTTTTTTCCCCCTTGGGGCTTATTCTTGGCGTATGCCGTCTGCTTGTTGTTGCCGTTTCGGCGAGTTTGTTGACTTTGGTTGTATGGCTTTTTAGGTTTCCAATTCGCCGTTGATTTCTTCGGGGTAGATGAAGAAGTTGGGTTTCGGGATTGGGAGTTTTTCTTTGTGGATTTTTTAAGAAAAAACTTTTGAGCTCCTCCCTGGTCCTTCATTACCTCGGCTAGTTTTTCCTCTGAGAACAGATGGGTTGCGGACGGCGGGATGTCATGTAGCATGTCATTAAGGACTTTATTACTTGACTTATAAGTCTCTCTTCTGGCCTGAATTGTTTCTGCCCGTCTGCCGCATGTGTACTGCAGGAGTTGATCAGTAATTTTTCGGAATTTGGAGTCGCCTAAAAGTTTTGTTTTGACTTCTTTCATTGCGGGTTCACTGAGACCTTTGTAGGCGTCTTTTAGTGCCTGTCTCTGTTGCAACAATCCGTGAACGATTGCGCCTAGGGTCAAGTCCGTTTTTTCTAAGTGTGCCAATGACTGCCAATTCGGGGTGTTTACGGCCAGGTGATTGTTAACCTTCAGGGCACAGAAAGCTGGGGTGGCCTGAAAGGTCTTCTGTACGTCAGCGTACCTGACGTTCTTCCATGAGTCGTCCCCAAGTCGTTGGCATTCTATTGCCTGTTCCACCAGTTTCGGGTCAGCTTTAGTAACTTTAGGCTCCGTCTCCGATGTCACCGGGTTAAAATCCCAGGAGTCTTCGTCTTTGTTTTGTTCGACTGACGAAAGCTGAGCCAGTTCCCTTTGTGCATCCACGATGGTTTGCCGTAGCGTGTTTTCGCGGTCTTCTGTATGAGACGGTCCGGGGGATGATAAGGGTGGTGCCTGCCATGATGTTTCATGAGTGGTGCTATCCGCCTCTGAATCGAAAGATTGATTGAGCCTGTCATCAGGCTCATCAGACTCGTCTTCCCCATCCTTGCTACGGCTTAGTTGGTCAATGGTGTCGACTCTTTTGGCTAGGTTGTCTATAGCCTGTGTCTGTTTTGTTAGTAGATCTATCATATTTGCAAGCACCCCCACATCTGTGTTTTTAGGTGATTTAGGAGTGGGTGTTTCTGGGGGTTGACTTGTTGATTTCCTTTTGTTTGTGGCTCCCCTATCGGGGGACGTCTTTTCAGAACGGTCTGCAGAGGATCCTCTGATTGACTTTATCTTTGGTTTAAGTGCCGCCACTGTGTCCATGAATTTTTCATATGCCAGGGGGCTGGGGTGGATTTGGGTCACAACTGCGTGAGGTGAATACAATATTGCTCTTCCTAGAGGCCAGCTCAATAATTTCCTTCGAGCTTCCTTATAACCTCTCTCAGAGAGTTGTCCCCCCGTGTGGAAAAAGATTTCTCTGATGTCATCAGTTGGAATGGCAAATCGTAGCTTCGCTTCCACTCTCGACGGAATATGATCTCCGAAGAGCTCATTGCAGGAAACGTCCCGCACCTTCCATGCTTCCCAGTCATCCGGGTAGTTTTTACGTACTGCCGCAACAAGCGCTTGGAATTCACCCATTTGGTGATCTGGGACTGGTCTTTCGCTAAGCTCTTTCATCGTCGTTATTCCGGCCATGTCTGTAAGTAACGATACGGTTTAGTTGATACGACATTGGTTGATGCGACACCGTTTGATGCGATGCGACGTTCAGGTTGATGCGACATTGGTCGATGCGATACGACGCACAGGTTGATGCGACATCCTTTGATGCGATACGACGCACGGGTCGATGCGACATTGGTCGATGCGACATTGGTCGATGCGATACGACGCACAGGTTGATGCGACATTAGTCTATGCGACATCCTTTGATGCGATACGACGCACGGGTTGATGCGACATTGGTTGATGCGATACGACGCACAGGTTTATGTCGCGTCGTATGAAATGATACGACATGTCTTTATGACAACTAATGCGCATGTCGTGTAGTGCAATCCCGTGCGATGCGACGTATGACACTGGACGACACGTCGCATGAGTTTCTGGTGTCGCATGAAAGCGACATTTTGCGAACCGCAGTGGATAGCCGACTGAGGTTCGACGATTGGCGTGGGGACTCTAAAGAGATCCCCTGCCTTGGTTATGCTCGAAGTGAGGCAGTAACCTGCTGTAACATCCAAAGTAATATGGATGTTTTGCATGTGGAGTACACTCCAACATTTTGAAGTGATATCCTTAACTAACTAAGGACACTTTAATAATGGTGTAATGTACTTACTTGAATTTTATTCAATATTTTTATATGCTTTGAAGTTCGTAATAAGTTGTACCGATAGCGCCGAAGTTCAAAAGCGTACTGAATTACCACGAAGACCTATCGGGCTGACACAACGATGACAACCCCCCCTCCCCGCAGTGAGTGGTGTTGCCAGGTAAATTGACTGGAAACCTACTAGGTAGCGCTGATGTTTCAGAAGGTTAATCTCAAGTGGGTCAAGCCTGAAGGCTCGAACACCTAAATATCTTATAGTCTTATTAAAAAAAAGTTTGATAGATATTTGTAGCGACAAAACTTCATCCGCGTCTGCGTGACGTCACGGAGCCAATTACAGTTTGCCGATACTTTCTTATTACTACCCTCATCTTATGCGTAAATTGCTAACTTTACTTACTCGTTCAACTTCTTGTAGATACGATGAGAACCAGATGGCTGATATAGTACGTACATATATATTTTTGTAAATACATAGTTAGAATACAATAAAATACCCAGGCATAGAACATAGATGTTCACCACACAATACTCGTATTAATTTTGTATTGGGTATTGAACCCACGGTTACTATTAACTGAGTCGTGACGTCTGTTAAAAAATACAATTTCAATTCTTAAGGGCTTCACACACAGCAGCTATAATCTTATACCTTTAAACGAGAAAATCTTGTATATATATTATATATATATATTTAGGATCTCGGAAACTGCACCAACAATTTTCACGAAATTTAGTATACAGGGGTTTTCGGGGACGATAAATCGATCTAGCTAGGATTCATTTTAATAAAATATCGGGGTCTCCCAGTTAAGAACAAACAACTTTATCGTAATATCATTACTCCTAGCGCCATCTGTTGGTCAGAAGCAAAAACTAAGCTCTGTGAGAACCTGAGAACGCAAGGGTTATGTTTTACAGAGAACGTCATCTATTGTCGAGTTTTGGAACTAAATGACTACGTAAACACTCTGTAGACAACTTCCGAAAATTTCTATCTCATTCATTGCACTCGTGATTTTTTTGAATAACCAGTTCTTAATTATTTAATATTATGTAGTAAGATCGAAAAATATGATTTCATAATTCATAAGTACGTTATCAAAAAAATACAGTCACTAACTGCTAGTGTATATTAATGTACATTTACATCCCGGGAAAATAAACGTAAATGAAAATATACATTATAGCTGTTGTGTGTGGTCTCCTGACGATTTCTATGGAAAGATGTAATTAGATATATCGTGCTATAATGTACATCTTTACATTATAGCTGCTGCGTGTGAAGCCCTTTATTGAACTTTTGTTTTGTGCTCGTGCACATCCACATCTAGGCGTTATGTCAGCATTTCAGCTGATCACCATCGCCTTCACCTTGTTTTTTTGACGTGTCAACGTCTTATAATTCGATGGAGCCGGCTGCACGCACGAAAAAACATGACGTCATGCGGCGTTACCTGGCTCTGAGGCGTTACATTTAAGGCTTGAAGTGCAGCGAGAGCGCGAAACGAGCGACAAAGAGGCACAATCGGCCTCCGCGTTCGGCAGCGTTCGACATCTGTCTCTCTCTTAAGGCCTGCGCACACCTAGTTCGCTGGCGGTAGCGATCAGTCAAATATCGCTGTCAAATCTCAAATCTGACAGCGATATTTGACAGCGAGGCTCGAACACACCAAGTTCGCTGGCGGTAGCGATCAGTGAAACGCTGTCAAATATCGCTGTCAGATTTGAGATTTGACAGCGTTTCACTGTTCGCTACCGCTAGCGAACTAGGTGTGCGCAGGCCATTAATTGAGTGAGCGATGCGTCCGCGTGGACAGCTGTATGACGTTGTCACGTTCAACTATAGTCAGTAAACCGACTTTACAGACAGCCGATTTTTTTATACAATTCTCTGATGGAACAAGCATATGGCCCACCTGATGTTTAGTGGTAACCATCGCCTATAACAAAGCCTTGCCTGGATCTGCACAGGCCCTAACTAATAACCGCGGTTTTCCACGATATTTTGTGTCGAGTTGATATCGTGATGGTATCGTGTGGAAGCTACGTTTTTAGAACCTAGAATAACTTCAACCTTGAGGTAACAAACGATAAGCTAACTTACTATTAGCTTATTGAACTATTCCGCAACCGACGAATCCTGCCCTGTCAGACCTTATCTATTTAATTTACCCTAGTCTGGTAGGTTTTATTAGCACAACGCCAACGTTCGAAGAACGACTCTGCGTTTTTAAACCAAAATAAACTTAAAAGACTTGGGATTTGTTATTTTTAAGAAATAGCTTTAGGACGAAAAAAAATGGCTAAGCTAAAGAAGAGAAATGCTTAGAAATACGCTTCCAGTGAAGAAAATTAGGCAAAAAGTTAACCTTACTTTCGGAAAGTTAATCTGTATTTGCCTATATATTTAAGATCTAAAAATGTACCATGCTTCAAGCAAATAAATTATATCATTTCATTTCAAAGCCACTCCTACAGTAAATACTTACTTAAGTACCAATTTTTTTTAATACTTTATAGCTAATCAAAATAAACACGTTGCATAAATGCTTAAAATAAATACTCTGTCTTTGTTTGACACGACAAATTAGTAAGAGACAGAACGAACACAGAATACAAATTACCTAAGTAAGAAAAAAACGCAGTAACTTTTTATTATTACTTTTAGGATCTTGTAATGGTCCCAGTCTTTTAGCATAGCTGAACGATTAGTCTGTTGCTATCTCTATTTGTTGATATGAAAGTGAAGTGACAAGAGACTTTTAGCGAGCTGTTAAAAAGTGTTTGGCATTAATGAAGGGGAGTGAAAATCGTTCTTCGAATAAGCCCCTTCTGGGATAAACAGAAGACAGAATATAGGTCAGTAAGTGAAGTGGTTGGCCGTACTGAATAAATGAAGCCGGGAAATTGCTCGCTGAAAAATGGGTATCACATACGAAGCATGACTAGGTTTCATTGTAAGTTGATAGTGATATCGTGATGTTATTTATAACTGGAAAGATTATCGTGCTCTAACCTACTTAGATAGAGAAAACTGTAAAATTGGCTGAAAATAGTAATTGGCCGCTGTAACACCCATTTAAAAGTGATCCTTTTGATACTACTGAATAAATTCATTTTTAACCGACTTCCAATCAAAAAGGAGGAGGTTCTCAATTCGGTTGTATTTTTTTATTGACGTGATAACGTCTTATAAATCGATGGAGCCGGCTGCACGCACGAAAAAACATGACTCATGCGTCGTTACGTCGTTTCGTCGTTCCATTTATCTGAGCCCGAGCCCGGGTCGGGTAATGGGTAAGGGTAAATGAGGGTAAGGGTAAGGGTTCGGTCGGGTTCCGGGTCCGGGTCCGAGAGTTCGAGTCTGGGTCCGAGTCCGAGTCCGAGTCCGAGTCCGCGAGTCCGCGAGTCACAAGTATTAATTAAAATTCTTTTGAAAAATGCAACCATTCCATCAGTATTTTCTTATGACGTTATCACGTTCAACTATCGTCAGTAAACCGACTCTACAGACAACCGATTTTTTTTTTAATTTTTAATGTTTGTTACCGCATAACTTCGTCATTTGTGAGCCGATTTGAAAAATTATTTTTTTATCTCAAAGGTACTGCTTCCAGATTGGTCCCATTTTAATTTTATTAAAATCGGTGTTGCCATTTTTTTTTAAATATTTTTTTAATGTTTGTAACTGCATGCCTCCTTCATTTATGAACCGATTTAGAAAATATTTTTTTTATTTGGAAGGTTATTTTTACGTCCAGATTGTCCCAAACAAATTTGATTAAAATCGGTTTAGCCGTTTGACAGTGAAGTCGGTTTCTCAAGTTTTTTAAACTTATAATTGACTTGACTTTGTTCTTTATGACATTATGACTGTAACGTCATAGAACTTATAAACTTTTTTATTCGTTTAGTTTAGTTCAATAGTAGAACGAATAAAACGAAAACTGGACCATTAGTCATATAGAACTAATGATACGTACGTGTAGTAAAGCTATAGTATAGCTGTAATAAATATATTTTAAAAAATAAAAAAGGTTTTCCTTTTCCAATCATATCGAGGGAATTTATACCATGCCTGATTCACGAGTTCATATTTTTATGTAAAAGACTTATGTGCTATGTTTTATTTGTTTAGTTTTTAAAAAAAAATTGTGATTAAACTAACGTTGCGTGTTGCCTAAATATATCTGCCACGTCAACTGTTGACGAAGATGTGACATCGTCTCCCACGTCCCCAAATCCCCCGTCCACTTCGTTGGCTCACGCCGACCTTTCGCTATCGATTTATTTAGACCTGTGTACCTACAGCGCCTTACGTCAAACCTAGGCGACAGACAATTAGGCTGTGTACCTACACTTCAAGGACTTCAGCCTACCTGTAAGCCTACCACGAGCTCTATTGGTTCTGTCTCTGGCTCTGGCTTTGATTTGCCTGCCTGTTCTTCTAGGCTTGGTCACGTGGAACTGGCACCTAGACTCACCTAGCTTTAAGACGTTTTAAAGTGATTCTTGTAATTGAACTGAATAAAGACTATTTTTATTGACTGATTGAATTAGTCTGTGTGAGTGTTCACCAGTGCATTATACTGTGTGTGTGACGTTTTGACGTAGGATTTATTTAGTCAACACTCACACAGACTCAAAACCAGAACCAGAGACAGCGCCAGACAGAGCTCATGGTTGGACTTACCTGCAATAAATTCTGGCTTCACTACATAAGCGTTTTTATCAGTCTACTAATAAATCTTGGCTTCTCTATTACAACCGATTTTAGAACTCGAAACTTATCTTTTGTTTTACTTACCTTGCTTTGTATAGAAGTAAAATAGAAGAATGATGCAGATTAAATAGCTGCAAATAATCCAAAGATTAATCCAAAGAAACTTACAATCAATAAAATTACAAAAATACACAGCAGTTGAGCTACCTGCAGACCGCTACAAGCGATCTAGAGATACAGTTAAATAAGGTTCTAAAAAGGCTAGTTCTGTAGTTATTATTCCTGAAATGTGTAGCCCTGCCTAACTTCTTTGAATCTATACGTTTGAAACTTACAATATTCACAAAAATTTGCTCATTTGCATACTTCTGCTATCATTTAAATAAAACATATAAAAATAATAAGTCTATTTAATAACTTTCGCGCATTTTCCTATACTTTATAATGAATTTCTCCGTATATAGCTTATTTAATGAAACCCAAGAGATTAAGTACACGTTTTCAGCAAATACACGATGTTAAATCAAACGGCAGACAGCCGCAGACTTCCCGGCGACTACTCTTGGCATTTCTCCTAATACACGTACGGACACGGCTCTCGTAGATGCTTAGGTAAGTCAGTACGCCTACCACAAGCTCTGTCTGGCTTTGTCTATGGCTCTGGTTTTGAGTATGTGTGAATGTTGACTAAATAAATCCTACGTCGAAACGCCACACACGCTGTATAACACTGGTGACTCAAAACCAAAACCAGTGGCAGAGCCAGACAGAGCTTGTGGTAGGCCTAGCCTACTGTATATAATTTGAACTTGCAATCACACACGAAAAAGATGTATTTCTAGTTTGAACAACAGCATTATCTTCCAATATTATCAACATAAAAGTTGATTTGTGCTCAATTACAACGTAACCGCAATAACTGTTAAATCGATTTGCATAAAACTTCACAAACTATCCTGACTTGGAAATGGCTATTTATTCCAAACGAATGAAGCTTATTTATTTGAATATTCGAAGTTAGCGCAAAACTTAAAACAAGTTGTAAACTTTGCCCCACGTTGGGCGCCAACAAAATATTTTAAAGTTTTAATTTGAATTTTCCGTTCCTGCCTTTCTCGTAGTCATTTGCAATAGATCATCTATACATAGAATATATAATGAATAGATCGGCTATAGACAACTACTCCACCCTGAGACAGTGATCTAAGTACTGCTGCTCTTACGAGACCCAGACGAGTATAAAATAAATAAAATAAATAATACGGACAATCCACACAACACTATCTAGCCCCAAACTAAGCAGAGCTTGTACTATGGGAACCAGATAGCTGATATAATACTGAAGTACTTTTTTTTTGTAAATACATACATAGAATACAATATAACACCGCCCCACAAGTATGAGTTACTTCTTACGATGTGTATTAGACCTGGGAAACCATAGGGCTGGTTTAAATTCTTTAAACCTAAGCCCCTCGTTGGGCGCCAATTTCTACTAAGGTAGTAAATAGATCGTTATTTTGTCTTTTATATCAGTTTTGACAATATTTGCAAGTATTGGTATCAATAGACGTAGTATGGTTCGAGTATTGTGAAATATCTTAGAATATTTGTTTTAAATTTGGCGCCCAACGTGGGGCTGAATCACAAAAAGCAGCCAAGTGCGAGTCAGACTCGCCCATGAAGGGTTCCGTAGCACGACGAACTACAAGAACCTTTATATTATGTTACTTGATGTAACATAATAAGGTTCTTGTAGTTCGTCGAAAGGTAAATTGCGGTTTACGGTTTATGACGTATAAAAAAAAACTACTGACTAGATCTCGTTCAAACCAAATAACGTTGGAAGTTTACATAGTAATGTACAACATATATTTTTTTAGTATTATCATTCTCTTACTTTAGAAGTTAGAGGGGGGGACCATCTTTTTTCCACTTTGGAAGTGTCTCTCGCGCAAACTATTCAGTTTAGTAAAAAATTATATTAGCAACCTCACATCATTTTTAAAGACCTATTCATAGATACCCCACACGTATGGGTTCGATGAAAAAAAAAAATTTGAGTTTCAGTTTCAAGTATGGGGACCCCCGAAATTTATAGTTTTTTTTTATTTTTATGTAAAAATCTTAATGCGGTTCACAGAATACATCTACTCGCCAAGTTTCATCAGTCTAGCTCTTACGGTTTCGGAGAAAAATGGCTGTGACATACGGACGGACAGACAGACAGACAGACAGACAGACATGATGAATCTATAAGGGTTCCGTTTTTGCCATTTGGCTACGGAACCCTAAAAACTACCTAGTCTGTCGTGAAGCTATCATACATAACCAAATTATAATGGTGTTGAAAATGGCAGAGTAGATATTAAATATCACAAAGGAATTATCCAATGGCGCGGTTCCCCCTGGCCATGATATTTCCGCCGCTGTGACGCGACAATGGAACATTAGTCAAGCAATCAGTCTTTGACGTAGGTAGCTGGAGAAGGTTCGGTCACACTGTCGGGCAGCCTTATCGCGAAGTTTGATGAAGTGCACGAGTACAGACAACTCCTGTAAGTCTCTCTTTCTCTGGGATTTGTCCATGCTCTGGGTCTATTTTTTAGCCTGTGTGAGTGTTTACTAAATTAATCCTACGTCGACACGTCACATACACATACACATCCACACTGGTGAGCACTTACACAGACTCAAAACCAGAGCCAGACAGAGCTTGTGGTAGGCCTACTGATTCTAACCAACCCAAGCTTGAAAAAAGCAGCCAAGTGCGAGTCGGACTCGCCCATGAAGGGTGCCGTTGCATAAAGTAACATAATATAAAGGTTTTTGTAGTTCGTCGAAAGGTAAATTGTGGTTTACGATTTATGACGTATAAAAAAAAAACTACTAACTAGATCTCGTTCAAACCAAATATCGTTGAAAGTTTGCATAATAATGTACGACACATATTTTTTTTAGTTTTATCATTCTCTTATTTTAGAAGGGGGGGGGGGACCAACTTTTTTCCACTTTGGAAGTGTCTCTCGCGCAAACTATTCAGTTTAGAAAAAAACGATATTAGAAACCTCAACATCATTTTTGAAGACCTATTCAAAGATATCCCACACGTATGGGTTTGATGAAAATCATCACTATCCGATCAACCGAATTATTGTGGTACTATTTCTATACAAACAGATTTTACCATTCAGTTTGTATGGAAATCGAACAACTGTAACTAGTTTGGTTCAAATATAGAATCATCTACTATCAACTACTAGAATCAACTTGTGGTCCTACACCATGGTTATTAATTCATAATTTATGGCCTTTTCATTCCTTTTCTTTCTGACACTATGTTATTTATCGAAAAATAATCCCTATTATGGGGCCTTTCGATCGGTATGATAAAGCTATGCAGAGTGAATATTTTTCTCGTGTCAGGGGTTTAATTCCCGATTCAACCATGTAACCTGTTAAATATCTATGAATGCAGTGTAAATTCAAATAATGTCTTCTATCAGTAAAATGTTCTATCTACAATATTCAAGGTACTTTCCCTGCATGTGGCATATTCGTAGGACGCCCAGTATAAATCAACTACAATAGATGCAAATACCTTTTCATTGCTCATACTCTGAAAGTAGGTCTGAAGTTGCCTGAGGGGCCTAATTGAAAGTAATACTTTCAGCCCTAAGGAGAATCGCTTTCTACTGACAGCTGTCAAATTATAAAAAAAAACAAGTTCTATTTTATTCAACCATGTTCCAACTTTATAAAGTCTTTCTAACTGCAAGGAGGTTGTTAAACCAAATTCCAACTTTTTATTCAGCAAGTAGGTTGGAAACCCATTACAACGGTAAGAAGTTTAAAAAGTCTAATTAGAGCGCAATGTAAAATTTAAATTTAAATAACATAAAGATAGTATTAAATAAATAATATATCTTCTTAATTACTTTATTAATATATAGCTTCAACTATTTCTTTAAAATAACATAGATTTGAGCAAACAATTTACCATTTTTTAAATTATGAATAATGGCTGAATAATGCTGGCGAGCCGAAGCCGAAGGCCCGCCAGAGAAAAAGAAAAAAAAAACCGGGATGGCGGCAATTCAAACTTCATTTTCACTAATTTTTCTTTCATGTTTTTATTTTTACTTTCCTTGTATTCGTAATGGAAAGCACAGTGTTTACCTCGGGTGAAAGTCTTTTAAGTCCCTCAAGCTCCATTGGCTTCCAAACCCGTCTCGGGACTCAAAAAACGTGACTTTCAACACTCAGGTAACAATGTACTATTACATTTACTTTACTTAGCTTTAACATCTAAAATAAGTATTGAGTTGGTTCGTTCTCGCTCTCAGTATGGCGGTCTCGTTCAGCATGGCGCTCCCAATGCACTCCGGTCAGGGCCGCTATTAGCTGGCCAGTTTCAGCATTCATGGGTGTTTGTTTTGTCGCTTCATACCTTTCGTTTAGTCGCTAGGCTATTTCAGAGACTATTAGGCCGTATACAACAACAACAGCAACGTTACTACGTTGCTGTTGCTGTTGTTGGTCGCAGAGCGCTCTCTTTCTGACGCACACTACGCTCTATGAAGTCGAAATTAGCCGATGTGCAATATTTGTCGCCTACAACTATGCTAATTACCCACTAATTAACTCGGCTAAGTTCACCGATTTCTAATAAAAAGGAGGGAGGAGGAGTTTCTTTCGGTTGCTATAATTTTTTTATTTTAATGTTTGTTAGTTATCGCATGACTTTGTCATTTATGAGCCGATTAGAAAAATCGGGTTTTCAAGTTTTTAACTTATATAATTGCTAAAAGGCTACGCTCAAGTTGGTTGGCATCAAGTTTTCATTTATTCTGATTTTTTAAAGTTACCACACTCCCACAAGCGTGACAAACAAAAATCAATCGACCAGTATAAAATAGCACTTCCCGGAAGTCTACCCCCGGACAGGAAGGGTGGCGACTGGGTGCCGGCTGAGTATCGTGTGTCCACCCTCCGTAGGAGACTAGCCCATTATCTGATCGATTATGAGGGGTGCGATTGTAATTGGGAGCGTAACGTTTGGTATAGTACGCACTAACGCAACACGAGGCCTACGCACATCCTAGGTCGCTGGCGCTGGCGATAATATTACAGCGTTCACTGATCGCCATCGTAAGCAACCTAGGTGTGCGCAGGGCTTAACATGCGTGAAGCACATCAGTTGGCTGTATATCAAATTAAATCAAATCAAAAGTTATTTATTTTTATGCCACACAACAATAAAAGTAATAGACAAGAATGATAATGATACAAGTAAAAATGACACAAAAACGCAGTATGGTATCAGCGAGCGCCACTATAACGCTGAAATCAGTGAATGTAAAACTCAACATTAGGTGGGACATATGTTTCAAGATTCAATATGCATTTATTCAATACGATACAAGAATCACTTTGAAACGTCTTAAAGCTAGGTGAGTCTAGGTGCCAGTTCCACGCGACCAAGCCTAGAAGAACAGGCAACAAACTACGGCTCGGTTCCTACCGTTTTTTTATATGATCCTTTTACAAATCAAAAATAGTCTAAAATAATAGTTTAGTAGTAGTAGAGCTCTTTGTGTGTGTCTCGTGGGGGTGCGTACTACCACCATGCCTATTCCTGCCGTGAAGCAGCATTGCTGTTTCGGTTTGAAGGGTGTGGGTGAAATTATAAACACGTGAGGCTGAACATCTGTGTGCCTCAAGATGATGCAGGGCAGTGCATTGTTGGACATGTACCTGACGTGCGTGACCTACGAGGCAACGCTTTGCTATAAGCGATCGTTACCACTTAACATCAGGTGGGCCATTTGTGTGGTTGGCATTTTCCATCAGCTAGTTGTATAAAAAATAAAGACGAATTAGATGTCTAATTAGAGACCATTAGGCCTACCATAGGCTCTGTCTGGCTCTGTCTCTGGCTTTGGTTTTGAGTCTGTGCGAGTGTTGACTAAATAAATCCTAAATCTTAACGTCACACACACAGTATAATACACTGGTGTGCACTCACACAGACTCAAAACCAGAGCTAGCGACAGAGTCAGACAGAGCTTGTGGTAGATACTGGTTTTGAGTCTGTGTGAGTGTTGACTAAATAAATCCTACGCTACGTCAAAACGTCACACAAACAGTATAATACACTGGTGTGCACCCACACAGACTCAAAACCAGAGCTAGCGACAGAGTCAGACAGAGCTTGTGGTAGACATACTGGTTTTGAGTCTGTGTGAGTGTTGACAATAAATCCTACGTCGTAAAATCACACACACAGTATAATGCACTGGTGAGTACTCACACAGACTCAAAACTAGACAGAGCCAGACAGGTACAGACTCAAACCAGAGCCAGACAGAGCTTGTGGCCAACAGCACCCAAAACGTAAATTTTCTTTTTTTCGAAATACATCGTTGAGGGAACGCTGCCGACTGTATCTAAATTGCCAAACTCTGCTCATACCTAGATTCCTCTTGGCAGAACAAACGTCCGCATTTCCCGGCCGACAAAGCGAGGAACTCATTTGGCAAGTTAGCGACACCACCTGACGTCACACTCGTAAATAAATACAAAATATTTGCAGCTGAAATAGAGTTGCTTTCGTTCGAAGTTGGGAGTTTTAGTTTAGTTTAAATAACATTACAGAGATATCCAAATAAGTAAGCTATGCACACTTATAATAAAAATAAAAATATGAAATTTATACTGTCTGTAAAAATCGGTTGTCTGTAAAGTCGGTTTACTGACGATAGTTGAACGTGATAACGTCATACAGCTGTCCACGCGGACGCAACGCTCACTCAAGTAGGAGGAAGACAGATGTCGAACGCTGCCAAACGCGGAGGCCGATTGTGCCTCTTTGTCGCTCGTTCCGCGCTCTCGCTTGCACTTCAAGCCTTAAATGGAACGCCTCAGAGCGAGGTAACGCCGCATGAGTCATGTTTTTTCGTGCGTGCAGCCGGCACCATCGTATTATAAGACGTTGTCACGTCAATAATAAATATCTATAAAAAAAATAACAAAACTGAGATCCAATTTTCTATGATAAATTGAAAATAGTAACGTACTAACTCACGTTTAGTAAGCTAGAAATTATAATTGATAGGTTTCTACTGTTGCATTTTAAGCTCTCACAGGTTCGAAGTGAGCAGTAGTAATGAAATTTGCAATAACGGCAAAGTTCACTCTGGGAGGTGGTTTAGTTTAAAACTAACTAATAGTGCACTCTGTCCATAACTGTAAGTTCGATGAACTTTAGCCTAGTTGGCAATTTGACCCGCGCTGGAATCGAATTCTCGTTCTCCCACTGTGAAATTTGCCATTTGCAAATAATGATTACTATATAGCAAAGATAAAACAGGGTTAAAACTGTATACTTGAAATCATTTAGTTTTAAGATAAAATGAGTTCAAGAACGAACAACACTATTTTTTCTCGTTGTTAGTTTTCTTTTTCAATAAACAGTTTAAAATTTTGCAAACCAGTTCGAAATTTAAATAAAACCTTTGATAATGTTACCTCCTTGGTTGCCATGATTGGGAGTAAAAGATCGTTCCATTTTTAAATCGACAGACGCGTCTAGCTAGTTTACTATGTTATTTTTCTGGTCGCTTCATGCTTTCATACAACTTTTGCCGGCCATTGCTAGCATTTGGCCAGTACAGAATTTTTTATTTATCTCGAAGAATATTGCTCCAATTTCTAAAAAACTTTAAAAAAACTTCGGTTAAAAGAACTTTATTTTTCTCATTAAGACTAAAGGATTGAATTCTGATCTTTAATGAGTTTCTTGATCGACGTATGATGAAAAATGGTAGAAGCAATAACAGAAGGAATTCTCATTTATCTGTAACGTTTCTTTTCAGAACATGCGCGGACAAGGGGTCGTCCTCCCTGCAGGCAATTGGCAGCACGCTGCGCGGAAGCATGGCTCCGCGTGCGCCGGCACGCTTCCTGCCGCAGCTGCGCGCCACCGTCCTCAGGAACCTGCTGCTCAAGAAGCGGGACACCAGGAAAACCCTGGCAGTAAGCTTTTCTCTCTTCTTCTTAAATTTAAGAGCTTAGCTCTTGTCGGGGGTTTGATGCAGTTTTCTCCAATTAACTCTTTCGAATGCGGCCTCCTTGACTTCCTTATACGACATGACAGCGACTTTTTCTTTTATCTGGCTCATGTAACTAATTCTTGGCCTTCCTCTTCCCCGTTTCCCTTCAACCTTTCCTTCAATGATGTTCTATAAACCACCGTAAAATACGTACACCACAATTGAAATACCTAGTGATACAACAAAGATTAAACCGTTTGAAGATAAGGTCAAGGATATTAAAATTCGGGTCAAAAAAGTGGTAACTTGGGATTTCTATCAGGCTGCCATACTGTAGGCACTGGACTAATAACTTGAACTATTCCTAGGACCTGACATAATATCTATTCATATCCATGCCTGGGAATTTGACATATCCATGTCAAATCGTATCGATAAGGACTGTATAATAATGGGCTGTGAATCGTTCGAGCTATTATAAAATTTCAGAGATCTTTAAAACGTTAAAAAGGCCTGCGCACATCTAGGCGATTAGCGATCGCGATCAGCTGAAACGCAGTCAAATATTGCTGTCATATTTGACAGCGTTTCAGCTGATCGCTATCGCCATCGCCCAGATGTTAGCAGGCCTTTAATCAAGATATTCTAGATCAGCATAAGACTTTGATCAACGAAACTAGACGATTAAGAGTTCAGCCAGGTATTCTCAAATCATTATACTTGTCCACAGGAAGTCCTGGTCCCGCTATATTCACTGGGTGTGCTGATATTCCTGAAGATGCTGGTTCCAAACCCGAACTTCCCTGAAGTGCGGGAACCAGGCCGTCTACTGCGCATCCACCCTCACGACTCTCTACCAGACAACCGAACTGTCGCTGTGGTGGCAGACTGGGCTAATGCCAATGGCACTGAGGTAAGGAAACTCTACTACTCTGGAACTCACAGTTGTTAGGGTGAAGCCTCCTTCAGAATGCCACCCGTCTTCACCTATTGCTGGCTGAGTATAGGTCTTCCTTAATTTGTGGCATATTCCAGAGTACATACCACGATCCTGTGTCATTTACGACTCACGGCTTTGACTAAGTCATCCACCAATCTTTTTGCAAGACATCAAACGCTACCGCAGCTGGTTTTTGACCACCATTGGTTTGTTGTTCTCCTCCACCTAAAGTGATGTCCTTTTATGTTTATTCCAGGGTTTTCTCCAGGACGTCAACGATATGCTTCGCTCCTCAGGCCAAGATCCGATCCACTGGGTTCCGTACAACAACACGACGGAACTGAACGATGCGTATCACAGCGACACAAGGAACTTCCCCATTGCTGTTGTCTTTGACACTGATCCGAGTAACTTCAATGAACCACTTCGGTAAGCTTAGTGGTACAGTTGTGGAAGATTCTTCTTCTGTTTAGAGTGCCTCTCCACTACTGAAAGTTGGCAGTCATCCTTTTTAGCAAGCGTCAATAGGTCTTCTACCTTGATTCTCAACTCATTGCCTAAATGTGGAAGGTTAAGACGGTAAAATTGCATCGCTCATATTGTATCGGATGATACAAAATGAGCTAGAAGCCAGCAGACTATCTGGCAGCAGATAATCTTCCTATGTAGCGTTGAAGTGCGTCAATGTTTTGTTCTTTCTCTGTAGTTTAAATTGATCTGGGGATGACGGGTCTTTGTGACTTTGTTCCCAATGCTATCTGTTTCGTTTCCAGCTATACAATAAGAACCAATCCATCCCACACCGGAACGCCCTCCACCCGCTTTCTGTTCACCTCTCCCGCGATCTGCCGCGAGAGAACTGGCGAGAAGGACTGGTCTTCTGATTGGTCGCGAGGCGGGCAGCTGATCCCACTGTCAGAGATGCACAATGAGGAGACTTGCCCTGTGCTGCAGTATTACTACTCAGGGTTCTTGGCTTTGCAGACGCTGATCGATTATGTTAAAATCAAGGTAATTTCTGAAGGTCCTAAGCCTAGATTTTAGATTCTCGGTGGTTGGTAAGAAGTACCTACTACTAAACTATGGAACGCTGTAGTGGGGACATTTAAATCGATAGCGAAGGCTTGCCCAGCATCTATACCATGCTTTTAGTTTCGTCAGCATACACCAAAAGTACAAACGGTCAATACGTGGAGCTGACGTAAGTCACGGGTTTTGTCATGATGTTTTCCTTCACTGTATGAGAGGACTGGCATTGCATTTGTTCTAGCTGCCGATTGTTGCCTTAAAACAGTTTTAGGTGCTAGAAACTAAGCTATTGTCAGTTCTTTTAAGCTTCGTCCCCTGATTCACCTGTAGGGCTACTGGGAGCTTCGTATGGTTATAACTATGACGATAGTTATGACTGTCCAATGGTTTACAGCTCGGCTGACATACACATTCATTTCCTCTTAGGGTTGTGTAGGTCAGCTTTGACAGCCATAACTTATTAGAGGATCCAGTAGTAGCCAGCTGATTTAACAAAGTGACTCTTGTGAATTTGTTTCATAAAATTGTCATTGGCTCGCTTCTCGAGATCGTTTCTCCCCCATACCCATAAATTGTGGAATGAGCTACCTCCAGAAGTCTTTCCCCTCAGCTATAACATGAATAGGTTCAAGAAAAATGTTAGCAAGTTCCTTCAGGGTAGGCAACGCAACGGCAACACCCCTGGTGTTGTTGGTGTCTATGGGCGTCGGTGACCACTCACCATCAGGTGGGCCGTAAGCCCGTTTGTCTATCATTTGCATAAAAAAAATAAAAAAAATTGCCTGTTATCTTTCCCCAGACGGACACAAACGCTGCCATCCCGCCTCCCCGCATCGATCTCCGACAGTTCCCCAAGCGTCAGCACACTGGTGATTGGTTGGTCATCTTCCGCGTCATCATGCCCATGTATATGGTGATGACGTTGAGCCAGTTCATCACCTACCTTCTTATGTTCGTGGTTGGGGAGAAGGAGAATAAGATTAGAGAGGGGATGAGGATTATGGGGCTCAGGGATTCTGTTTACTGGTAAGACATTTCTCAATTTCTTAAAGCTTATATTTTGATTTGAAGACAAGAGGTAAGAGTATGTTCTGGTTTCAGGGGTTCCTGGTTCCTGATCTACGGAGTTTTTGTCATGATACTATCTGTCGTCAGCACCGTCCTACTCTTTACTTTGAAGGTCAGTAGTACTTAAGGTGTAACTTTTATTTAATTACATCTACGCATATTCCTAAGGTGAGGATGCATCTTTTTTAGAATTTCAACTACATCGTTCAACATTACTAAAAATCTTTGGACCCTGACATATTTTGTACACCCCTTTGGGTGATTGTTACTTTTATATAGTTACATCTACCTACGCATATCACTGAGGTAAAGATGGAATTTATAGCCTTCAACATTACTAAAAATCTTTGCTTGCTTTGGACCCTGACATATTTTGACCACCCCTTTTGGCTTATTGAATTTACCAACTCCAGCTCTATATTCCTTCCAGCTAATCTTGATAGTACTACGTCCCAAATTCCATGCAGATCAGAATAACGTTTGGCAGGTCTGGTCGGATAAAAATACAATGCAGACTCAACTCGACTAGTTTTCGCAATTAGACATTGATGGGCTCAAGATGATGGTTTCAAGTTATTATTGTACATGTATTCGTTTCAAATTTTCCTTATTTAATTTCAGGTTTTCCAACACTCCTCGTACATCCTGATATTCCTGCTGATGCTGTTGTTTGGATTCACCATCATCACGTTTGCGTTTATGCTGACGCCGTTCTTCGATAAAGCCAGGGTAAGTAACCACTGAAAATTAGCTTTGCTCCTGCAGTATCAGTATGTAATCGTTTGTCTACTAAGTTAAGATTTTTGTGACGAAAAATAATCATTTTGTTCTCTATTCTCTCTCATTTTCTGTGTGCTATTATTTTTTGTGAAACCAACGGGCGGAAGACTCAGAAGCCACAGCGCGATTACCTCAGCCACAATTTCAATTGCTTGACAAAGTAGGTCTACTGAGGACGTGGTGCCTTATGTAACTCTGCGTCTATTGCTAGATATCAAGGAGTTAATTCGGACCAGTAATTAGACCGGCATCCTTAAATCAGAAATTTGTGGCAGAAAAGTGTGGAAGTTTTTGCCCAGACTACCTTTTTACCAATTGCTAAGTGCTACTCTTGCTTAACCTGCCTAGTCGCCTATATTTTCATTATTCTCTTCCAGACGGCTGGCATAGTGGGCAGTTTCGCAGTGAACCTGATGAGTGGACTGTACTTCATCCAGGTGTTCGTATCCAACGCGGACTCTCTCGCCTTCTGGTTCGTGTCTCTCATCAGCTCCAGCGCATATGCTCTGGCTATGGACAAGGTAACACTTTCTGACTATAGATTTATAACTAAGTGTTCGGTACTCTAGTGCAGCATCACTCTGATATTTATCTAAGACGTAATGAATATAAAATAAGTATATCTAGTTAACTGAGAGCACTGGTAGTCCATAGCAGTTCCGCCTTTGTACCCTGCTGCCCAAAGTCAATGAAATAGAAATAATTTATCTTGAGTCAACATAATAATATGGTGGTATTATTTCTGTTCCTATTAATTTTAAATAGGAACAGTTCAACTTAAATGAAATGACGGCAAAAAAGGTAGACCACTCAGCATTTGTTACAAGGGCACTATAGCCTTTGCAGCGCTGGTTTTCAGTAGCACCATATGTTCAGTATACCGACATTTACAGATAATTATACAGGTGCTGGGCAAATCTATTTCATCTAGAATCCTGTCCCAGGCACTATAGCGTCCCAAGTAGAGCTTGAGTAATTACCAGTTGCCCCTGACGCTATATAAGGCATCTAAAATAGATGCAAAGGCCTATTTACTTTTACTTTATTGTAGACTAGCAGCCCGTCCCGGCTTCGCACGGGGTAGACAATATTGTTGTACATTATTTTGTTCTATCGCTAATAGTTTCGGCAGCGCATTCGACGAAAGACATTTTAAGACTCATTTTTCTACACCTTCGGTTACATTGTTCAAATTTTACCAAGGATCCCTAATTTTTTTCAAAATGAAATGTAGCCTATGTCAAATTATTGGAAGAATGTAGCATTCTATTGGTGAAAGAATTTTTTTAATCGGCCCAGTACTTTTTGAGTCTATTCATTACAAACATACAAAAATAGGTACAAATCTGTCCTCTTTATAATATTAGTATAGATTTATTATTAGCTCCTAGGTAAACCACAGTTCAGGAAGACACTATAAGCATAAATTCATTAGCATTCATATTTCCAGGCCCTAGTGCTAGACATGGCTGGAGTGGGCGTGACCTGGGACAACCTGTGGAGCGGGCCCGGCGTGCCCTTCGGTGGGAGTCTCATCATGATGGCCATAGATACCGTCATGTACGGCTTTATCGCGTACTGGCTCGACGCTGTTCTGCCAAGTAAGTCTGACTAAGTGAAGTGGCACCACACTGGAACTTTACTCCTATTATTTTTGACTAGCAGTTGGTAACCGGAATTTTTTTCGTTATATTATCATCTTTACTGGGCCGTTATTCACTATTGCCAAACCACGCGCGTTACGTGAACACGTTAAGACATCTTCTTAGCAATCGTCGGATTTTGAACGAATCATGTGAAATAACCAAAACATCAAACGTGGGGCATAGACAACTAGTCTTGTGGCATACAGAATACCATTTTTTGATTATACACCAAGGCGCGTTTGCGTTTAGATCACGTTGTAAAGTCACACGTTTTGGGCACGGAATCTCCAATGTAATAGCGAATAAGGCCCCTGGTTTATTCTTATTGAACAACGCCATCTGCTGGACATGCTTGCAGTTAGTTGCTACCAATCGTCTATAGATGGCAGGAGCAGTCACTTATTCAGTTTATGTTTAATTATTGCACTCGGAAAGAAATAATCATTTTCTTAAAATGAATCCCAGCTAGATCAATTTATCGTCCCCGAAAACCCCTGTATACTAAATTTCGTGAAAATCGTTGGTGCAGTTTCCGAGATCCTAAATATATATATATATATACAAGATTTTCTCGTTTAAAGGTATAAGATAAGATAAGATAAGATTTGTAAAAGGATCATATAAAAAAACGATAGGAACCGAGCCGTAGTTTGTTGCCTGTTCTTCTAGGCTTGGTCGCGTGGAACTGGCACCTAGACTCACCTAGCTTTAAGACGTTTCAAAGTGATTCTTGTAATTCAGCTGAATAAAGACTATTTTGATTTTGATTTTGATTGATTTGAAGTCCACTTAGCCATTTGGAGGTAAAACTACTAATGCTACTCTCAATATTTGAAGTCTGAGCCTTTTTTAGCAGAAACCAAAGGGTTTTATCTCTCTTCCCTTCAACTTTTCCTCCATAGTGCTATTTCCATTATCATAACATTTGCGTGCTTATGCCAGGTGAATACGGCATCAAGCAGAAGCCGTGGTTCTGCCTTCTGCCTTCCTACTGGTTCGGCAGCCGTCGCGGCAGAGTTTCTGCCGTGCATTTCCATTCCAACGGCGATGCACTGCACAGCAAGGATATTGAACCGGTTCCTAGGTGAGTTGTTACCAAGTTACGTTCCTAGATGGTGTTAAAAGACTAATCAGAAACCAAAGATCATCATAAGCCTGAAGATAGGACAATGCTGGACAAAGGTCTCGCTATCTGTTTCCAAAAAGAACATATAATCGATCTTAGTGCCTATTGGGTAAACTGATAGTGTCAAATACAAAAGCCATCCCTATATGAAACTAGTTCCGTGATGGTTCTTAGCTATGTTTGTGAGAAATCAATGCAGGCATTACATGTTCTGAGGATCTCATCATCTCAGTCGGAGGTTTGACGTGTCTGCGCCGTAGGTCGTGGGTTCGATCCCCACCGAGAACAAATATTTGTGTGGTGAACGCAAATGATTAATCTCTGTCTGGGTGTTATAATGTATTCTAAGGCCCGTATTCTGAAACAGTGCTTAAGTCTGAGTCGAGCCTCAAGCACAGATTTTTGACACTTTTCAATGGAGAACTGTCATAAAATCTATGCTTGTTTATACTCAAGCGCTGTTTCGGAATACGGGCCTAAGAGTGTATTTTCATTCGTTCCAAATTTTCCAGAGAGCTCCAAGACAAAGAAGCGATCCGTATAGTCGGCCTCCAGAAGTCATTCCGCCACTGTCGCCGTCCGGAAGTCAAGGCGATAGACAACATAGACCTGTCGATGTACGAGGGGCAGATCACAGCTGTTCTGGGCCACAATGGCGCTGGGAAGTCAACCTTGTTCAATATCCTGACGGGGCTGACTACGCCAACGGCTGGGACGGCGTATGTGTATGGACTGGATGTTAGGTGAGTTAGATTAGTGGAGTTGCAATAGCTCCAAACTAAGCCAAGACAGTTGAGAGCACTGGTGGTTTGCTAGTGGCCCCGCCTTCCGATCCTAAGGTCGTGGGTCAAATCCAGTTGTATACCAATCAGCTTTTCTGTCGTATAAATTATGTGCACTAAGCCAGTTCTCTCAAAACGGTGAAGGAAAACATCGTGAGGAAACCGGCGTGTCGTAGAACCTAAAATAGTTCGAGCAACACGTGTCAAGCGTCACGCAAAAAGGGCCCGCCAGCGGCCTACTTGCGGAAACCAGTCCGCACACCAAGTGCGGATGATGAATTTACCGATTTTTTAGCAAAAATACAGTTTACCTTTGGAAGATATTGAAGGGTTGGAGCTATTTTTATAACATAGCAACCAGACAGACACAGGAAACACCGTTGTTCTTCTAAAAAATAAATATTTTGTTTAAGATTTTACTCATAAGGCGGCTATTTTCTAGTAGAATAAGAGTGAATAAAGAATAATCGTTTATTCAAAAAGTCAGTCAGCAGGGCTACCGCGAGCTCCTTAAAGTTATGGCTATGGCTGTCAAATTGTGTATAGATGGGCTGACCCGCTGACCCACACATTCATTTCTTCTTGTGTTTGAATGTGTTGACACTGTTGACACAATTTTGACAGCCATAACCATAACCATATGAAGCTCATGGTAGGCCAGCAGTAAGTCTCATGCCTTCACTGACATTATACTATGAAGATGCTTTAAGGTCTTCTTTAAGTGGCCATGGATTCTTTGACGTTTCAAAGTGATTCTTGGAATTGAACTGAATAAAGACAATTTTTATGTGATTTGATTTGGTCCTAAGCATGGCTCCTGTTCATTTTCCAGGGATCCTAATGACATGCTCGAAATCCGTCAGATGACAGGCGTGTGTCCTCAACAAGACGTGCTTTTCGACCTTCTATCCGTGAAGGAACATCTTCAGTTCTTCGCTACTGTGAAGGTAAGCAAAGCTTCTCAGTCTGGCAATTCTTGTCCATCGATATTTCACTCAACAGTTCGGCTTTTTTGGATGTTGCTATGATTTCGAATCGCGGCATAATCACGCTTGAAGAGCTGGACGATTTGGACGGAGTACACATTGTGGTCTTGAATAAAAAAGGCGATGTTTCATACCTTGAAATGAACAGTAGGCCTACCACAGCTACATTCTACCATCGCACTGCTCGCCATAGGCAGAGAGTTCATCCTCACACCTTAGAGCCTGGGTGGTCGCGCACCGTTCGGTTTCAGAGGAACTTCCTCCCGCGAACACTCAGGCTGTGGAATGATCTCCCTGCTGAGGTTTTCCCTAAGGAATATAGCATGGGGTTCTTCAAAAAGGGCGTTTTAAAAGTTTTAAAGGGTCGGCAAAGAGCTTGTGATGCCTCTGGTATTGCAGGCGTCCATAGGCTACGGTAACCGCGTCCCATCAGGTGGGCCGTATGCTTGTTTATTAACTTAGTTGTATAAAAAAAACCACTAGCTTCTGGCTTTGTCTCTGGCTCTGGATTTGAGTCTGTGTGAGTGCTCACCAGTGTGTTATACTGTGTGTGTGCAGTTTCGACGTAGGATTTATTTAATCAAACACACACAGACTAAAAACTAGAGCCAGACAGAGCTTGTAGTAGGCCTACAGGCTTATAGGTATTAAAAATTTACCGGCTTTAGATATTGATGTCAGTCCATCTGGTGGGTAAGCGCCCTACGTTTCGTCTTCCGGGTCGTGGTCGCCATTCGAGAACCTTTCTTCCCCAACGGTTACACATTGCTAAGATCGCGGGAAGTCGATGGATGGCTAGGGCTCAGAATCGTTCTTCCTGGAAATGTGTAGGGGAGGCTTATGTCCAGCAGTGGACTTCTTCAGGCTGATAATGAATGAATGAATGAATGAATGAGATATTGATGTTAGCAATCACTTCCAATGAAGCCACGGCAACAGTTAAAATTTCAGACATCACAAATACCCCAATCCAGATATCCTGCCCTCATTTAAGTCATCAACATCACCCATCACATGATGAAAACAGTTTATGAGTTACTTATCTTTTAGCAGATTTCATCATCATCATCATCCACAGCCCGTCCATCCATCTTGCTGCAGGGCGGCCTACGCTTCTGTAGCCAGTTCTTGACCACCATTCGGTTGTTGTTCTACTCCACCTGTCATCACCACGCCTAGCAATATGTCCTGCCCAACTCCATTTGAGCTCCGTAATCCGATCTCCGACGTCTTGGACCTTTGTTCGTCTTCGGAGCTCGGAACTCGATATATAAGTTTGATTCCGAGCATGGCACGCTCCATGGCTCTCTGTCTCTCTGAGATTTTATGAGTATTTCAAATAATATTTTGTTCCAGGGTGTCCCTCCCAGACAGGTATCGGAACACATTCACAAGGCCATAGTGGAAGTAGGTCTGATCGAGCAGGCGGGGGTGTTTGCTAAGCATCTCTCCGGGGGACAGAAGAGGAAGCTCAGTATCGCTATCGCTATGATTGGAGATCCCAAGGTCAGTTGTAATCAACCATTTTAAGATTTCAGTGGTAGAAGTTTGAAACAGATTTGCTTGCAAACGTTAGCTGACTCCGCCTATTTCTTTGTTCATTAATTTTGACCAATGGGAGACTTAAACATCTGTTTCACTTACTGCCGTGCTACACTATTTGAAATGATGGTTTGAAACAGAGGTTTTAAACCGTGTAGACGGTGGTTTCAAACCCAATGACACATAACCTTTAATCGTCCTTGGTAGAAAGGCGCGACCGCCAAAGGTTGGGGTTGGTTTTAACAGTGTAGACCGAAGCGTTCTGCCAAGATCACCTTGGTAGAAACGGTGTCTAGAACACGTTTTAATAAAAGCTATCGGTTTTATGCATAGACAATCTAACCTAGTTTTATGACATTTACACTTCCAAAGACTGGTTTAAATCTAGTCACAATCAAACCACAACGGGATATCGGCAACTAGCGTCACAGATAATGCACCCATAAGGTAGTAAGGCAGAACTTTTGCTGATGGTACATTGCTGAATATAAGACTCCTCAACAAAATTCAGATAACCGAGGTGCAAAGCGTGTTTTGGCGGTATTTGATGAACGAAATTTTGGAGAAATTTTCCAGAAGCTCGCTCTCTTCTGTATTCTCGTGGCTCCGAAACTAATACTCGCATTTGAATGCGGTTCTTAGCAGTTCTTAGATAGTTTTCAACCATTTTTGGTAGAAATCCATGCAGCCATGTATATTCTGAGGATATTCTTCACTTCATTTGGAGGTTTTTGTATTATAAAATGATATTTTCCCTAGATAATAATCCTGGACGAGCCAACGGCCGGCGTGGATCCTGTCTCCCGCCGCCAGATGTGGCGGATCCTGCAGCGCGCCAAGCGAGGGAAGGTGCTGCTTCTCACAACGCATTTCATGGACGAGGCGGATATCCTGGGGGATCGGAAGGCTGTCATCAGCAAAGGCAGGGTGAGTTTCATCATCATCATCAGCCTGAAGAAGTCCACTGCTGGACATAGGCCTCCCCTACACCTTTCCAGGAAGAACGATTTTGAGCCCTGTCCATCCACCGACTTCCTGCGATCTTAACAATGTCGTCAGTACATCTGGTGGGTGGGCGCCCTACTTTTCGTCTTCCGGTTCGTGGTCGCCATTCGAGGGTGGGTCTAAGTAGGTGATAACTGAGCTAACTGCAGAGCGATCGTGTCTTCCACCGACGAGACTAAACCCAAAGCCAGAGACAGAGCCAGACAGAGCTTGTCGTAGGCCTACTGTGCTGATAGCCACCTATAGGCCTATAGGATGGGTGAGTTTTACAGGACATTGGTGAGAGGCTTGCGAGTTGACTAGATAAATTAAAAATTGTATTGTCTTGGATTGTATTCTGAAAGAAAGAAAGAAAGAAAGAAAAGCATTTTATTGACCTACTCATATACACAGGAATACCTACCTACTTAAAAAATAAAATCACATAAAAAATTATAAAAAAGAAAATAATCATTAAAAGGATAGGCAGGTAGGCAGCTGTCTTTAGACACTACAGGTCAATTAGGCCCCGGCTCAGTATTTGTTGCACTGTGTAGGTCACCCCACTCAGTGCAACACTGGTATTCTGCCGGGCCTAGGGCGAGTAATGTCACGGACGATGTAGTTAATAAAAAAATAAAATAGTAAGTATACAAAATAAAAATAAGAGAAGTGAGCTAAGACTAAGTAGTGCTTACATTATTATAAAGAAAACAAAAAGTAAAAAGATAACAGTGCGATGGGAAGCAGTTTTCACTATGTGTCAATTTTGTGAGAAAAAGTGCCATCTATCGAATGATTGATAGTTTCCAGATTTTCAAATGTACTCCATGATTGATAGACGATATTCTGGTTCTCAAGGAGTTAATTTTTGTTGTTTCAGGTCCGCTGTGCAGGAACATCGTTGTTCTTGAAAAATAAATTTGGAATCGGATACCATTTAACCCTGGTATTAGATGGTAAGTTGCACAGTTCTAAAACAGAATGGTTCTATATCATAGACTTAGGAAACTCCCTCGGCAAATTCATCATCCGCACTTGATGTACGGACTGGTTTCCGCAAGTAGGCGCTGGCGGGCCTTTTTTGCGTGACGCTTGACACGCGTTGCTCGAACTTTTTTAGGTTCTACGACACGCTGGTTTCCTCGCGATGTTTTCCTTCACCGTTTTGACAGCACTGGCATAGTGCACATACATTTTCGACGGAAAAACTCATTGGTACACGACTGGATTTGAACCCACGAGACTACACTTGCTAGACACTTGCTATAATGGGTTTCAATACTCCTTGTTCTTTCCTCATTGATGATCAATCCCAGGTGTGTGCCGTGAGCACCAGATAACTCGCCTGGTGCGAGGTCACGTGCCTCGTGCCATACACCTCAGAAACTCCTTGTTGTAATGGGCTTCCAAACTCCTTGTTCTTTCCTCGTTACGCTTGCATCGTATAGAATTAAAAAATATTGAATTTGAATTTGAATTTGAATTTGAATTTGAATTTGAATTTGAATTTGAATTTGAATTTGAATTTGAATTTGAATTTGAATTTGAATTTGAATTTGAATTTGAATTTGAATTTGAATTTGAATTTGAATTTGAATTTGAATTTGAATTTGAATTTGAATTTGAATTTGAATTTGAATTTGAATTTGAATTTGAATTTGAATTTGAATTTGAATTTGAATTTGAATTTGAATTTGAATTTGAATTTGAATTTGAATTTGAATTTGAATTTGAATTTGAATTTGAATTTGAATTTGAATTTGAATTTGAATTTGAATTTGAATTTGAATTTGAATTTGAATTTGAATTTGAATTTGAATTTGAATTTGAATTTGAATTTGAATTTGAATTTGAATTTGAATTTGAATTTGAATTTGAATTTGAATTTGAATTTGAATTTGAATTTGAATTTGAATTTGAATTTGAATTTGAATTTGAATTTGAATTTGAATTTGAATTTGAATTTGAATTTGAATTTGAATTTGAATTTGAATTTGAATGTGATTTGATGTTCAATATACCAGGTGTGTGCCGTGAGCACCAGATAACCCGCCTGGTGCGAGGTCACGTGCCCCGCGCGGAGAAGGCACGCCGCCACGGCCGAGAGCTATCCTACATCCTGCCGCACTACGCCGTACATCTGTTCCCGCCGCTCTTCCACGCGATCGAGCATGAGATCAAGGAGAAGACTAACAGACTCGGTGAGTGGACCCTCCTCACACTTCTCTTCTCACCTCATTATTATAAATTTTCCAGATTTGTATTTTTGTAACGAATAAACTCAAAAAAAAACAATTCCGTTAAAAATAGCCAGGGTCGGAGAGATTGTTGTATCAAAATTTGTTGAAAATCAAAATAAACACACGAAAATCACGTCAATCAAATTGACGAGCTTATAACATATAACACTTGGCATATAAATCAGTGCCAATCAGAAGCGTCTCAACAGCGGAGCTAGCTGCAATGGCATTGCTGATGTCCTGAGCTAGATACACACGTGTTTTGGCTCAGAAAACATTTTGATAACCCACAAGGTACAGTAACCCTATTGATCCAGAGTCTAACCCCAAGAAAAAGCTGTGAAGGCGTAGACTCTGACGATACATGCATCTTTTAGGCTTTATAGGATCTCCTAGGCTAATGATATAGTAGTTTGTAAGTATGGATGGGTGGGTGGATGGATGGATGGATGGATGGATGGATGGAGGTTTGTTACTCAATAACTCTAGAACTTTTCTTTCGAACTGATCTTTTTATTCCGAAAATTTACGAGAATGGGGCGAGCGATACCACGGGCGGACGCTTGTTTAAAACAGCTATTTAAAAATTACAGCAGGCAGATTCCATCTTTTGTTATTTGAATTATTAGCTCTCTGGTTACTGACACAATCTCAGCAGGACTAACAAAGAAAGTTCATGACGTTTTTGAAATCCCAGGTGTAACAAGTTACGGCGTGTCTATGACCACGCTCGAAGAGGTGTTCCTGTCCCTAGAAGGCGAGAACGCCGAAGAGACAGAAGCAGTGGAAGGAGTGTCGTCTGTCAAACTGGTGCGAGCCAGGGCGCTGTCACGGAGTCTGTCACTACAGAGCAAGACGCTTAGCTATCAGGTAAGCTTGGTCATGAACGACGTCGCGAAAGAGCTCTGAAATCTTCTGTTGCAAATGCTAGCAACTAAAAACGTGACAACGTCTTATAATTCGATGTAGCCGGCTGCACGCACGAAAAAACATGACTCATGCGGCGCTACCTTGCTCTGAGGCGTTCCATTTAAGGCTTGAAGTGCAAGCGAGAGCGCGGAACGAGTGACAAAGAGGCACGCACGGCCTCCGCGTTCGGCAGCGTTCGACATCTGCCTCTCTCCTACTTGAGTGAGCGATGCGTCCGCGTGGACAGCTGTATGACGTTGTCACGTTCAACTATCGTCAATAAACCAACTTTACAGACAACCGATTTTTTTATCAACCTATTGTGTCCCACTGCTGGGCAAAGGTCTCCCCAAAACCTTCCATTCATCCCGATCATTTACTGGATTAAATAATAATATGGACGAATGGCTATGGGTATGCCATGGGTATGCCATGGGTATGGGGAAAATTTATTGACAGGTTGATAGGCTCGGAATCTCTGTTCAGGGGCTCAATTCTAGACCAGTGACTTTTTTGTCACGGTAGATATTATATCACAAGAACTGACAAATTCACTAAAGAAACTGACAGCTCTTGTGATATATATCTACCGTAACAAAAATGTCACTGGTCTAGAATTGAGCCCCAGGCAGAAAGGAAACTAGATCTATGATAGAATTTTATTTTTAGGAGCTGAATGATAAAGCGACAGAGAAGACCACTTCGCTACCGACGCCACCTGCTACTCATACTCTTCATACTACTACTCATGGAGTAGAACACGTCAAGGTAATAGACCTGATGAGGTAAACAAACTTACCCATCATATTACTGAACCTAGGTTTCCTTTTTAGGGTTCCGTAGCCAAATGGCAAAAACGGAACCCTTATAGATTCGTCATGTCTGTCTGTCTGTCCGTCCGTATGTCACAGCCATTTTTCTCTGAAACCGTAAGAGCTAGACTGATGAAACTTGGCGAGTAGATGTATTCTGTGAACCGCATTAAGATTTTTACACAAAAATAGAAAAAAAACTATAAATTTTGGGGGTCCCCATACTTGAAACTGAAAATCATTTTTTTTTTTCATCGAACCCATACGTGTGGGGTATCTATGAATAGGTCTTCAAAAATGATGTTGAGGTTTCTTATATCGTTTTTTTCTAAACTGAATAGTTTGCGCGAAAGACACTTCCAAAGTGGAAAAAAGTTGGTCCCCCCCCCTCTAACTTCTAAAATAAGAGAATGATAAAACTAAAAAAAATATATGTTGTACATTACTATGCAAACTTTCAACAATATTTGGTTTGAACGAGATCTAATGAGTAGTTTTTTTTTATACGTCATAAATCGTAAACCGCAATTTACCTTTCGACGAACTACAAAAACCTTTATTATGTTACTTGATGCTACGGAACCCTTCATGGGCGAGTCCAACTCGCACTTGGCTACTTTTTTAACCTTCCACTACTTACAACTACTTTAGTATCTCTATTAACTTTCCAGATTGTCCCCGAAGTGACTGTCTCAGTAGATGCCCTCAGTGAAATGGTTAAGACCAACCCTAACTGCTGGAGAACCTTCTGTGCAATGGTGTACATCCGAACAGTCAGGATGATTAGGGATCCGTACAAGTTATATGTTATGATCTTCATGCCTATTAGTAAGTGCTTATTTAGACTAGATATTAAGAAAACTGGTATCGACAGCCCTGACTTGTGTGCCGTAGGTCGTGGGTTCGATTCCAGCGAGAACAAATATTTGTGTGGGGATTATAATTTGTTCTCAGTCCGGTGTATTGTGTGCTAAGTATTAACAATAAATAATTTGTATAAGGAGTATAATATTAGTGTCTATAATTTTTATTTATTGTCCGACCACTGAAATATATCGTCATTTTCTTTGATAGCAAGTATTTCTAAACCAACAGTACTTAGCCCTTTTAAATTTTTAGAATACGGTTTCCTGACATTTCAAGCTATTAATGTAATGCTTTTCTTTCTATCTTCTTTCTTTCACAGACATTTTTTGTTTTTTTCTTAACATATATGAATTTCTCTTTCAGTTTCCTGTGCTATCGGTCTCTGGGTGAAATCAAGACAAATAGTATTCTTTCGAATGCAGCCACTCAAGTTAGACCCCAACGCCTATTACAATAAGACACCAATTGCCCTATTCAGTGAACCGAACAGTCTAAAAGAACTGACAGACTTGAAAGACTCTTTAGAATATCTTGGTGCTAACCCGATTGTGGATTTTGATGGGAATTTTTCAAGCTTTTTGAACATGGAGAATTTTGGAGCGTTTAGTATGAAAGAAAGTGTGATACCGTATGGAAATATTATGGCCTATTATAATAGTACTTACACCCATGGCATTCCTATTATTATCAATCTATTGGACAACAGTCTATACAGGTAAGCTATCAATAGATGAAGAATCTTCGACTAAAAATAAGAGTACCCTCTTCGATAATGAACTATGGTTACTCTAAGTTTCATCCACATAACATGAAGATCTGTGGGGTGATTGCGTATCTTTTGTTGCAATCAAAACTTAGTCGAATCTGTCAGTTTGAGATTATATTGAGCTTCGATTGCAATTAAAAACGAATTGAAACAAAACGTATCTTTGACAAGGAACGATTGCAACTAGACCGAATGTTGACGTAATAAACATGAGATCGGTTTCGGTTTAGAGATTATTGATTGCCGAAATAATAATATTTCATTTAAAGACAACTTAACTTTCATTAAAAGACTACTTATAAAATAATGTTGTACGGTGAGCATGCTAACTATAGATAGGTATGATAGAGAAAGAGATGAAACAACGAATAAGAACTTCGCGCTTTGTAAAACTAGTATGGCAACAGCTAGAGGTCAAATTAATAATGATGGCAACAAGATTTCATGCTAAGGTGTCATAATATGTGATCGTTGTTTCTTGTTAGGATCAAACTTTTGATTGCAACAGAATTACACAATCGCCAAGCAGGACAGATACACCTTGCCTTGCCAAAGAGGAAAACATGCCAATAAATATTCATGTAAAAAATTAGATTAAGATTTCAATTCTTTCAGAGCAATGATGGCCGCATCAGGTCTAATAGATAGCTTCAAGCCTATAGAGGTGTTGGTGCATCCGTTCCAACAGACAGAGCAACAGGAGGAATTTAACGTCGGCAATGTGATATGCGCCATCTTCGTCGGCATGATATTTGCACTGGTTCCTGTGACATTGGCTGTGGATATCGTCTATGACAGAGAGGTGAGGATCAAAATATGTATTATATATTGTAATCACTGGCAGATCCAAATGATTTTCAATTAATAATTTACCAGGGACTGGACATGGTCCTGTGCACCATTATTTGTGTTTATTCTTTGTTCTTTCTGTTTGTTCCTTTATTTGTGCTGTATTTATATGTTTTGTGTGTCCGCTGAGAGAAGTATAAATACTTTGTTATCGACATGATTTGCTTGGTAGTTGCTACATTTTGTGAGAGCTCTATAATTATTGGGACTTCTTGTTCTTCTTGTTTCTCGATTGTTGATTTTTAATATTTTTGTTTACAGATAAAAGCCAGAAATCAACTGAGGATAAATGGATTGTCCATGTGCATGTACTTTCTCACTTTTTTCACTATTCTAACGGCAATAATGTTGATTACTACTGCTGGAGTTTTAATATTGGTAAGTTGCTAACTATCTACTAATCATTACAATGATGAAATACCTCAAAGTTCTTCATTCTTCCTACAAATCTGTGTTTGGTTTTCTACTTGTGATAACCTACTTAATTATTTATTCTTAACTATATGTTTCTGTGACATATCAATATTTGTCTATGTGTACGGTGTTTGTTCAGCAGTAGACCTTCTGATAATGACGATCATAAACGAAAACATTTAAGTACAAACAGTAAAGCAGCATTTTTTATGTCATTGTTACTTTTCTATTGTTCATCCTTGTATTTGTATTACTCTTATTATGTGTCATAAACTAAATAACTTTTGATTTTATTTTTACTTGATTTGAATTTAACCATGTTTACACTTCTTCTTTTTCGTAGGTACCTACTTCTTATTATCGTGTCCCTGGTTCTTTCAAATTTATATACTTCGTAGGTACTGCAACAAATATTCTCAAACGTAATTGACCATTATTGTACTATTGTATGGCACCTGCCTACCTGCCTGCTGTTTTTATTTTATGTGATTTTTTTCATGTGTGTAAGCTAGGGTCAATAAACAGCTTTTCTTTCTTTCTTTATTTCTTCAAGCGTAAATGTTACCAACACTTTGACTTAAAATAACTTATCTTCCAGGTAGTTCTCAATGACATCCCGAGCCTCAACAACCCGTCAGCCATCTTCATGCTCTGCACTCTCCTCATCCTCTACAGCCCTTCTGCTATCCTCTTCAACACCTGCCTCTCTTACATCTTCGACAAGATGGATTCTGCTCAGAGCATCATGCCTAACATTACCACCTGGGTTGGCGTTATTCCGTTTATACTGGTCGCGGTGCTGGATACGTTTAAGTGGGGTAAGTAACTTAGTTTTTACTTGATCTCCAAAATCTGTATCATATTTATTGAAGTTACTAGAACTTAACTTATCTTTAGCTTATAACATTTCAATCTTAAGTTTTGTATATCTTCCAAAATATTTAGCTTATACCTACCGTCAGTTTCTTTTTGGAGAAGATTGGTTCTTTTTTTTGGTTCTTTTCGGAGAAGAAGGAGAAGATTGTTTAATTAAGTAACTTCTGACATATATTTAACTTTTGACATGCTTGTATATTTAACTTTTGACATTATAACTTCATCTTTATGTAAACCTTAATATTGCACGCTTAGTTTTAGGTAGAATACATTGGAAATTTATAAATTTACCACCTTTTTCAACATGTATTTTATGCAATAAACACTTTGACTTTGACTTTTTGATAGTAAGTTTTAGGTAATAATTAATAGTTTTCTATTTATTTACAGGTAGTGATATAGCCTTCTACTTACACGTGTTCTTCAGCTTTGTGGACGTCATGTACATTCCCTACGCTATTATTTACTACGTCGATAGGTAAGTTTCTGTTTTCTATTATATTTACCATACATTCAAACTTCTTAATATTTTCTTCTTTGTGCGTTGACCGAACTGAGAATCTCGTAATATCCAATTTTGAAAATGTACCTATATTACCTACGTTATTGAAATTTGTAAATGGGAATATGTAATTGTCATTGAAATTAGCACATGGGAATTTAAGTTAGATAAGTTTTAATTTATCTTCAACCAATCTTATAGCATAATTATTTAGAAGAGATCTCTATCTGCCCATTCTGTCATTGTTTTTTTTTATGTAAAACTGTTTACCTATTCTCTCTTATTTTGCTGTGATGATCAAGTTATCTATATTTTTTTTTTAAACAACTCGCTGATGGAACAAGTATATGGCCCACTTGATGTTTAGTGGTTGCCATCGCCTATAATATGACCCCACCTGATGTTAATTGATAATAATCGCCTATAACAAAGCATTACCTCGTAGGTCACGCACGTCAGGAACGTGCCCTACGATGCACTGCCCTGCGTCCATCAACTTGAGGCATACAGATGTTCAGCCTCACGTGCCAGTAATTTCACTGGCACCCACACCCTTCAAACCGAAACATAGCAATGCTGCTTCACGGCAGAAATAGGCATAGATGGTAGCACTTCCCTGGACAAGCTCTACAGTCTACACAAAGAGCTCTCAATAAAGAGCTATTACTCCGATCCCTTCACAAAGAGCTCTACTACTTTATTTATTTAACTCTCTTGATTGCACAAAAATCTTAAATCTATGTACAAAAGGTGGGCTTAATGCTTTAAGCATTTTCTACCTGCCCACTTTAGAGGTAGGAATGGTGTTGGCGTGTTTACATAAAAAAAGGAAAGCTTAGATATTAAAATTAACAACAAGGTACAATACTTATTAGTTAAGGTCCGATGAGATCTGCTTCAGGAAATGCTCATATACCAGACGCTTAAAAGCTGAGTTATTGGGAGCTTTTTTGATGTCAATAGGGAGCGCATTCCAAAGACCTATAGCCGCCACCTCAAATGACTCAAAAGACTACTACTTAATACTTCTACAATAAAGAGATATTTCTCCTCAGGGTGTATGTAACCTGCAATCTCCGAGACCCTTGCACCAACCCGTCTCTTTGGAGCTATATGACGGCGGAGGTTTGCGTGCTGGTCTGCGCAATGCTGTTCCATATCCCGATCTCGGGCGCCGCGCTCAGGGCCGCTGACGCGCTTAAAGCTAACGATTGTACCTTCAAGTCCTGCCATGTAAGTGGATTCTGTAAGCAGGTTTGGTTCATGAGATTACCCAGGGGATACCCTAGGGAATTCTATGCCCGCAGTAATAACTGCGATCCGTGTAAATTTGTTTCTGTGGAGCTACAATACTATGACCGAACTTCTATCATGTATTTTGATTCTTCTGATGGTAGTGCTTCTGCTGCTCTAATATAAATAGCTTTTGAAATTTTCATGGTCAAGAAATGAATATTAATTATTGTATCTCAAAACTTTAAGTATTATTAGTTAATCTACTGAAATCACATTACTTTACTTTATTATGCCTACTTTTTCCACTCACTACCTATCAGCCCTTTTCCATGCCAAAAACTGTGAAGCAGTCCTTTTGAAATGCCAAAGGAAAAACAGTAAAGCATAATAAGTATCTATAATATAAAAATGTATTTCTCAAAAACAGCGAAGAAGGAGAAGAGCTTCCTCAGAGAAGTGTGACGTAGAGGCTGAGCTCCCCACCACAGGCGACGCCAAAGAAGACGAAGACGTGAGGAAAGAACGGCGTCGTGTGGCCGCCATACTCAGCAACCCCACACCTAATGCACCGCCTTTAATTGTACATGTAAGTGTTATATCTACGTCTAATTCAAATACTTCAACTAGAAGACCAATTTACGTAATAAAATTCACAAGTTTCTGCTTATCTTTTACATCTGTCCCAAATTGAGTTTTGTTTTGTGCTCTTTAATACTACCACGTGTAACGAGTCTCCTCGCGAGTCTTATGTAGCACAAATTAAACTCTTCGGATATGTTGAACATCATATTATAATCTTTCACATTTCACATCACACCATAAATTCCATAGCTAGTCTGAATAGCATTCGTTTTGCCCCCAAAACCTGCCTCTAACTGTCAACTCGTTGACATTATGCTGTGCATGACAGGTGACATAACGGACGGTAAGGTGATTCTATCTATAACATAGAGCTTGTGAATAAAGTTGCGTTACAGTCGGCCATCCTACTTGGGACGGGTCCCTTCGTCCCGTACGGAGTAGCAGAGTAGTCGTCAGTTATGACCACACAAAATAGTTGGTATTCCGGACTAAACTATTGAGTATTTCTAGAGATTATATTAATTCAATAACCATGTGTTCGCCTATAATATCAACTATTTCGTTCACATTATGTTTACATGTTTTTCCACTTTGGAAAAGCTTTAAGCTTCACAGCCCGGTGTTACAATCCTAAATCTAGACATTATACCAATATAATTGGTTCTAAAAGTTATTACAACAAGTATTAATGTTATTAGTCTCTAATTATCAATAAGTGTTTTACTGCTTGAGTATGCATAACTAATCTTAGTTTATCCAAAATCTAGATATTATACCAATATAATTGATTCTGAAAGTTCTTACAATATTAATGGTATTAGTCTCTAATTACCACTTTGTGTTTTACTGATTGAGTATGCATAACTAATCAAAGTTTATTCAAGATCTAGATATCATACCAATATAATTGATTACAAAAGTTCTTACAATATTAATGGTATTAGTCTTTAATTACCACTTTGTGTTTTGCTACTTGAGTATGCATAACTAATCAAAGTTTATTCAAATCTAGATATCATACCAATATAATTGGTTCCAAAAATTCTTACAATATTAGTCTCTAATTATCACTTTGTGTTTTACTACTTGAGTATTTAAAACTAATCTTAGTTTAATCATTTACTTTTGACAAAACATTCATTTAAGTTTAGCAATAAGACTAATAACTTTTCTATTCTATTGTCTTTATCCTTCTCTTCCTGGATCCATGCGCGCGAAACACTTTGACACCTTTACATGACAGCGACAGATTGACAACCTACGTTAGGATCATAGTAAAGCCATAGCTTTTAGAATGGCATCGTTACAGTCGGCCATCCTAAAAGAACAAGTCCCTTCGTTCACTAAAGTCAGTTAGTCTCATCTACACAAAATAATTTGTTGGTACACAAGAATTTCAGCTAAGTTTTTAATATACCTACCTACATTCCTTTCAACACATCTAACGGTTCTGACAGAGTAACGGCGCTGGGCTGCCGCTGGTGGTGAAGCTTAATGCTGAGCCAGAGCCAATTTGCTGCAGTAGCATACTCTAGCTCATACGACAATCTCTTTCGCTGTTAATATTTGTAATTATATCTTTCTTTATGATTTTAATAATATACAATATTAGTCCTTAATGTTTTTCTTAATGTGCAAATAAATGCCTGTCTGTGTCTGTGTCGTCTATAATACATCGCATCATCATAATCATCAATAATATCATCAATAACTTAGCTAACACTATGTGAGCCTGAAAGGTCAATCGGACGGAACTAGATCAGGACCCAGACAAGTGCTCTGCTCGTAACTTAAAACTGAAGCCTCATCAATTTACAGTAGGTAGGTACCTACTCAAATGACTTTTATCTAGTCTTGGCGTACCAACATCTAACTTTAACAATTCCAATATTATTATTTTTATCATCAATGTCCATTAAGTTTTGTAAGTATAATATTTTCATCAATCGCGAAGTATCACAATGATAGTCCTATTTATAGTAGGTATCACGAGTATCAGGAATAGTGAGATTTAACTATCAGTCATGTTCAGATTTTCATGCACCTACTTACTAGTCGCTAAGTGGCAATATTTTTTCTTTGGTCTATATAATCAACCACACTTAGTCAAAACATAACCAATGCTTCTACGTTTAACAATCCTTATTCACCGAGAACCCATTGTATTGAAACAGGAATGACTTCCTTCACGTTGTGACTTACACACACATTTACAACTGTTTTTTTTTTTATATGTTTTATTCTCATTGACTGGTGTCTTACTAAATCCAATATTAATGGCATCACAACCTTCAGATCCGTCATCCACATAAATTTAAAGCAATAGAGGCCCCGAAGAATTAACTTTATAAATAAAACTCATTGTTTATCCAAATACTCTGAGCATTACTATCAGCTACTTCAGAAAGGTCACCAAAGTTATACTTAATGGTACCTCAAAGAATGTCATGGTTAATCCCAGTCACAGCATAATCTTGTTCGTTTACTTACAATTTTTTTCTTATTCTCAAAATTTCCATTTTCAACTAAATATGTACTATCTCAACTCTATGTTTTTGAGGTACATGATGTCCCAACGGTTTACTTCAGTTAATTCATCACAGATGTTTTCATTACTAATTATTTTCCAGTCCCGTATCATTTTATGTATGTTTATCGCGTATTCTCCATACCCATTCAATATAGTAAATTTTTCTATTTACTAACTCGAAAGTTAACTGCTCAAGTCGAATTGTCGCAAGGAGTCTTCAAGGCATATAATTCAAGTAACCAAAAGTCATGGCCATAAGTACAAATTCACAAAAATATTTAGGGTAAATATTTGGGCTTGTCTCTGTAATTTAACAGGCTGAGTGTCGAATATGGCATTCTCAAATTTTGCTTTAAAACAAGGTATAGTCGGAACATAAAGCTAAGCATTTAATATATAGGTATTTTAAATCTTGTTATTGTTGTCAACCTGTTAATTTAATTTTTGCTGGTTTTATAGTTTCCAATCAATCTTAGTTTTACGTTCATAGATTGAACAAAATTATCAGATCTCACCCAAGGAGCCTCGCAACATAATTTGTTTCGCATGAATCCTTAACAAAAAGTTTCCAACCCATCGAGATATAAGTCCAACCACAATAATCGTACCCGTAATTCCAGTATACACATATGGTTGCTGTTTCAGCAAGAAGCAATCCATCAGATCAGTTTTTATCACCTCTTTTTTTTTTATATCAGTGCTATCAATTTATTTACCTTTAGGCAAAGTCAAATCAAATGGCAGATCCGCCTCTGTATATAACCACTTTATTTGCCTCTTAAGTCATCTATATGTGTTCAGTAAAGAATAAATAAACTGTTGCATGCCACTAAAATAATGGCACTTGGTTCTTTGACGCATTCATTTATGTTTAACATTAACTAATCATAAGATTATTAATCCGCCTGCAATCACAATTGGACGGCAAAATCATGCATCCGACGTTCCTTCACATAATTACAATTTTAGGCGGCAAGGTCGTAAGTCACTAATAAGTTGGATAGCAAAGTCGTATGCCATGTTTCACATAATTACTTGGGCTGCAATATCGTTTGTCAGTTGTCTTTACTCGTTCACCAATAGGGCGGCCACTCCTTATTGTATAGCCAGGTCACATGTCATGTTCTCATTAAATAATGAATTGGGTGGCAACGTCGTATGCCAGTCATGGTCTCTATTGATAATCAATTGGCAAAGTCGTATGCCATTATTATCCTCATTCAGTCAAGCATTAAGCGGCGGCAAAGTCATATGATAATTGCCCTTCCTTAGTTATCAACTAGCAAGGTCGTATGCCATCCTTATTTTATTAAGTTATATATTGGTCGGCGGCAAAGTCGTATGCCAGTCAAGTCAATTGGCAATGTCGTATGCTAATCAGATCCTTATTCAGTTAACATTGGACGGTGGCAAAGTCGTGTGCCAATCATGCCTTCAAATGTTTATCAATTGGCAAAGTCATACCAGTAACACATAAACAAATAAATAATAATAAGTAACAAATAAACAAATAAATATTGAGCAGCGGCAAAGTCGTATGCCAGTCATGCCACTCTCTGAGTTATCAACTGGCAATGTCGTATGCCAGTCAAGCCCTCTCTTAATCATAACTGACCAGCAAGGTTGTGTGCTGGTCATGTCTTTACTTGATCACGTATTGGGCGGCAATGTCGTATGCCTGTCTTGCCCTTACTTAATCATAACTGACCAGCAAGGTCGTATGCTGGTCATGTCTTTACTCGATCAAGTAATGGGCGGCAATGTCGTATGCCTGTCTTGCCCTGTCTTTACTCGATCAAGTATTGGGCGGCAATGTCGTATGCCTGTCTTGCCCTGTCTTTACTCGATCAAGTATTGGGCGGCAATGTCGTATGCCTGTCTTGCCCTGTCTTTACTCGATCAAGTATTGGGCGGCAATGTCGTATGCCTGTTTTGCCCTGTCTTTACTCGATCAAGTATTGGGCGGCAATGTCGTATGCCTGTTTTGCCCTGTCTTTACTCGATCAAGTATTGGGCGGCAATGTCGTATGCCTGTCTTGCCCTCACGGCGGCTCCTTCAGCCAGCGCTCCCTGTGTCGCGCCCTCAGTACAGCTGCAGCGCGCGCTCCGCGAAGTAGGCGGGCACCAGGTAGCGCGTCAGCGCCTCCAGCGGGCGCAGCGCGGCACGGTCGAGCGGCGCCACGCGCGCGGCCAGCCGCGGCTCGCGCTCTACGCGGCTCGCGATGTAGTCGGCGAGCCAGTCGCTGGCGTGCAGGTTCTCGCACAGCTGGTGCGCCAGCTCGTCGCGCGGCATCACCTCCGCCAGCAGCGAGGCGACGCCCTGCAGGCCGCAGTACACGAGCGGCCCATGGCCCGGCACGTCGTAGGCGGGCGGCATCAGTCTCTCTCTGGCTCAATCAGTTGTCACCCATGTTCTAGAACTTAAAATATTAACTGAATACATCATTCTGGTCTTTATGTTTTTAGTTCCATTCAGGTATAAATGGCATCAATCAAGATAATATAACTTTAGTATACATAGGAGGCCATACAAAAAAAATCATCATTAGTAAAGTACCTAGCTAAGTTTGTACCAGCTTCTTCCATTAATTCTTCACACTAATGAAACACTTCACAACGAATGGTGTCACAAGGTAAGTAATATCTCATAAATAATATATTCATGAATGCGGGAAGTAGCATTTCTTTATAATCATTCAAAGGTTCATCGTTCAATCGGTTTGATTATTTCAGCTAGTTTCAATAATAATTAATATTTGAACAATCACCGCAAAGCCCTGATTCAAATAATAGTAACTTACAGGTAGATAGTATTTTTATCACGAGTACTCTTATTTTAATGGTGGACGGAATGGTGGGTTGAAGGAATCAACCCGAGTCACAAGGTCCCAAAGATCCCAAAGATCTAAACACTTGTTAGAGCCCAAAACTCGGAAAGGTCAGAACTCATACTCTACTAGAGTAAATAAATTATACCATTATTCATTATTAGGAACACCCTATTTGTCATAGCTGTTTGAACATTTCATTTCATTTTATTTATTGATTGCTCACATAAAATAAATAGCATTTGTTCTTAGAGTAGCTTAGGTCAGTACATGCACCCTGTTGGGCACTGCAATGTCATAGCAGGTTTATATTCAATTAGCGGTTAACAAACTATAGCACACAAACTATACATTCAATTTTGTCATGAAGCTCGCTCATGGTATTCAGATAAACTTGTGGCCTCAGACCAATTCTCAACAGACTTACTTATCCATAACTTGCTATTAGTCCCACAAAATTATTTATTTATTCATTTAAAACTTCCATCAAACTATTTAGTGATATGAAGACTTAATGCTAATAGCATTGTCTACCAGTCTAAATCTCTGAGTCTAAAATTAATATTTGCTCGGATATTCTCCGACTCACAAAATTCAGAGTCTCAAGTCAACTTCAATCTATAATAATATCAAATCTTTGCAATTGTTATTAATGAAACCCTATATTTACCAATTTCCATCAATGTCATTTTGTCTTACCACACCAGGTATATTTGCTTGCTGAGATGAGTTCCAACTATAGGCTCCATAATATTGTGTAACTCAGCACAACATTTTTTCATTTTATCATTCAACACAATTCAGTAACCAAGCTTCAGGTTTCCAGGTTTGTAACTCTGCTCAGGCTCTGTGTATTTTGTTACTAACGTTGTCACATTTTACTGTTTTATTTCTTGTCGTGTACAGCTTGTATAAATGATTGTTTTTCATTCTTTCTTTCTAACAATATTGTAACTCGATGGCTCGTAACTGGTTCCATGAATAACTCCTAGTCCTTGGTGACTAGAGTTACTACAATGAAATGAAGCACAAACAAACAAGCTTGTTGTTGAAAATTGTTGGATCGTTGTCATAAATTATCACGACACGAACGGCTTGTAGGCCCGTTGATTCATCCATCTTCTGACTTGTAACGAGTCTCCTCGCGAGTCTTATGTAGCACAAATTAAACTCTTCGGATATGTTGAACATCATATTATAATCTTTCACATTTCACATCACACCATAAATTCCATAGCTAGTCTGAATAGCATTCGTTTTGCCCCCAAAACCTGCCTCTAACTGTCAACTCGTTGACATTATGCTGTGCATGACAGGTGACATAACGGACGGTAAGGTGATTCTATCTATAACATAGAGCTTGTGAATAAAGTTGCGTTACACACGATAAGGTAGAAATTTAAATAGCCGTGGAGTTTACATTAAAACATCAACAGCCCTGCATCGAACTATTTGTACAGCATCACAGTCTATTGTTCCCTCATGCTTCTATTTACGGGAAGCTATAGCCTCAAGGACAGGATTTTAGATGATAGATAGACTTTCCCGGTTGAGCATGCTCCCAGTTTAGTTGGTAATATTATATTACATACCCAGGGAAGTAAAATAAGAAATGTCTCAGATCACATGTTTGTCAACCTCGGTTTCGGCTCAGTAAACAATTACATGTGATCTAAGACATTTCTTATTTTACTTCCCGTGGTGTCTATACGATTTTTCTGCTCGATGACGGCGGAAAGGGGCAACTTTAGTTCGTGCAGCGGGCTGAAAGTTGCCACTTAAAATAGGTGAGCTGAAAAGAAATATGTTTAATTCCCCCAGAATCTCCGCAAAGTGTACAAAGTCCGTGGCGCCGAAAGCGGTTGCGTTTGTGGTGGCGAAGATACCGTAGCCGTGCGCAAAGCAGGGCTCCAGCGGCTGAGCCTCGCCGTCGAAGGAGGGGAGGTCTTCGGTTTACTGGGACACAATGGGGCCGGGAAGACTACTACTATGAAGATCATTACTGCTGAAGAGAAGCCTACGAGGGGAGAGGTTAGTTTTTGTAGCAAAGTCTTGCTGCCGAAGGAATTCGGTCAACTGAGGCATAATGGTAAGTGCCTTTCAAATATAAGTTATTCTGTGGAAGTTCAATATTAAGCAATGCAGAAAAAATAAAAAAAATTCTGCCCCAAATGTTCTTGCGTCAAAATGGCATTAATTCCATGAAAGTCCAAGTTAAGTGGGGGATCCATTGGCGAGCTAAAATCGACGAGCTTGCGAGCCAAAAGTATAAACCACCAACCAATAAGGTATAAGCAGTTAAGCACCTACAAGACCGCGGTTTTGTAGGTGCTCCTTTGGCGGTTTATACCTTTAGCTCGCAGGCTCGTCCGCTTTAGCTTGCCAATGGATCACCCACTTTAGCTCAAGACAAATTCAAACCCATTGACTGATGATAAACCTACCGTCATTTTGTCACCATCGGAAGATCATCTCTGTTCTTCCATAGTAATGCTATACTTAACCAGTAAGTAATGCAATTGTCTTCTCCAGGTAATGCTAAGCAACCAGAGTATCACGGATTCTCGCTCCGAAGCGTTCCGCCTGCTCGGCTACTGTCCACAACACGATGCGCTGTGGAAGAACGTCACTATTCGCGAACACATTGAATGTTACGCCGCTATACGAGGCGTCAGCAAGTGTGATACATCTAGGTAAGGACTGGGGTTCATCAGGATTTTTTTTATTTACAACGAAGTAGACACTCTAGCATACGACCCCTGATGGGAAGTGGTTACCGCAGCCTTTGGACGCCTGAAATACCAGAGGCATCACAAGCGCGTTGCCGACCCTTTAAAACTTTTAAAACGCCTTTTTGGAAGAAACCCATGCTATAGTCCTTAGGGAAAACCTCAGCAGGTTTCAGGAGGATTTGAAAAGTCATACAGCCAGACGAATCTAGTAGCTAGTTTTCTCCTGTTTTACTAGCTCTTTGGAACCATGGTGGTGAGAGGGTTATAAGTGTGCCTCAAACAGATTTCATGCACTTGACGTACAGTGTCCTGATTTGCGAGTACTGGTATGGTCCAAATAACGTGACTGCTTGCTACTTTTTTCTTCTTTTTGTCACGTCATTCTAAACTACTACTTCCTACTACTAACATAATATGACTATGTTCCTAGGATAGTAGACGCATACCTGAATGGGCTGCAGATAATGGAGCACGCTGGCAAAAACGCTGAAGAGTGTTCCGGTGGAACGCGACGGAAGCTTTCCTTCGCACTGGCCATGGTCGGCTCACCAAGAGTGGTGCTACTGGACGAGCCTTCCACTGGCATGGACCCGAGGAGTAAACGGTTCCTATGGGACACCATCCTGGCCAGTTTCCAGGCAAGTAACTGCAATTACTGCTGCTTACTGCTCAGATAGTAGTAGCTCTGCCTTTTGCGCTCTAGGCTATGGGTTCGATCCCCATCAAGAACAAATATTTGTGAATGATAGATAGATGTTTACGCACTAGCAAAGTGTCAATCACTTTTAAGTGGTTTGATCTCTTAGGTAGAAGGAATATTAATTAATAAATATAGTGGACAATCTACACAATACTATCTAGCCCCAAATTAAGCAGAGTTTGTACTATGGGAACCAGATATTGAAAATAGATACTTAGAAACCATATAACACTCAGACAGAGAACAAACATCTATGTACACCAGATAAATATTTGTTCCCGGTGGGGATCAAACTTACGCCCACTAACCCTCCAGCGCAGAAAGCAGAGCTACTACCAACTAAGCTATGAAGGCAGCCACATTAATAAGATAAATAATAAGCTTAAATAGGAGAAAGGATCCTAGATCTCAATGTTATGTGGCGCCGTCATCAGTGCAATCCAGGTTTCTGATCGGAGCATTCGTTTGCAGGGCAAAAAGGGTGCTATACTTACAACACATTCCATGGAAGAAGCTGATGCGCTATGTTCAAGAGTTGGGATTATGGTCAAAGGAGGCCTCAGGTAAGTTATTAATATATTTTAATAGCAGGTGGTAAGAAGTTCGAAGATAAAGCGTAGGATACCTTCACCTGATGAACTGTAGAAGTTGAAAAGGGCACGGGAAATCGGTAAATGGAAAAGAAAGAAAACTTATTTATTTGACCCACACATACAAATAAACAGGAGGCTTAGAGTAATTGTAAAACATTCCAGAAAATGTATAGGGAAGACCAGCAGTGAACCAATTTAGGCTGATGTTGTTTCAAATGTTTCATTAATTACAGGTGTATTGGGTCAACGCAACATCTCAAGAATCTTTACGGTGCCGGGTACACGCTAGAAATGAAGATTGGTCAAACCAATCAGAAATCAACGGTAAGGACCTTGATATTCTTGTATTATTTATTAGGCCAAGATAGTCCACAGGTGGGCCATAATGCTTGTTCCATCAGCTAGTAGTATAAAATAAAAAAAATCCTGGTAGTGCAAGGTAGTGTAGTGCTAGATTTGGACAACCCTACTCTATCTATCAAAATCTTGTCCCAGATGCATAAAGGCATATTTATTTTTACAGATGATGGAATCTGAACTGTCCATGTCACCATCACCGTTGAGGTCTTCGCAGAACTCGCCTTCGTTAGGAGAGGCGGACGAAGGTAACCTATATATTAACAATTTGCATTTGCAATCGAGAATGTGGCTAAAAATAGATTTATAGTTTTTTGTTTTGGCTCATAGAGGAGAGTGGAGAACGAAAACCTGTTGTGCCCACCCCACATGAAGTGGGACAACGGCAAAAAAATTATAATGATGATTTTTTGGCTTGTATCCAAATATGTTCTACATCGAATTTGGCATGACAGACAAACCGGCAGATTTTTATAGAATCGATGGTCTATTTAAATTCGTGAGCTTACCATTTGGCTTGTCAGGAGTCACTTTCTTGTCATAATCGTTTTACAGATTTTGCATCACTATTTGAGATCACATCTAGAGTCTTTGATGCTAACAACTACATATATCTTAAATTCATCAGATAATTTTATATACATTATTTCGTTGTAACTAGATGCCGAACTGGGTTTTTTCCACTCCACGGTATACATGAATTTATGAACTTACTATTCGGTCTCCCAGGTGGGTCAGGCGGCGGGTCACAGTGCGCGGTGGCGGAAGCGGAAGCAGAGGGAGAAGCGGAAGCGGTAGATGCTAGTATACACACGCCCCTAGTCGGGGGCAGCTCGCCACCCCCCATACATCATCATCAACGGTATGTTTCAACGGTTTAGTTTTCGAATCATGTCTCAAATGCACGAAAGAGGCTACTTTGAGGTGCATTCACAGTTTGGTCCAATAATGTCGTTTATTCTTCTTCATGGAGTGCCTCTTCACAGCCAAAGTCAAATAGCAGTTTATTCAGAAAAAATCACAAGAATCACTAAAAAATTTCTTAAAGCTCTACCGTACCACTTTCGCGCAACCTAGAAGGTTCTTACTTCTTAATCACAGTCCTTTGCTAATCGTTTGGTCCTTTAAAGTTGGTAGAAAGCCATGGAATGGTCTGATAATGTTACTATTCTTCGGGCGGGGGTTATCAAATTTTTGTAATTTTTTTTGCAAATACTTGTTTTCATTGTCAAAGTCAAAAGCAAGACCGTCTTTATTCAATGATATCAAAACAAAAAGATCACTTTGAAAAGTTTTTAAGCTAGGTGAGTATAGGTGCCAGTTCCACGTTGTCGTTTCTTTAACTTGACCGTGACCTGTCAGAACGGAGTCAAGCGGTGGTGGCGCGGGCACTGACGCGGGTATCGCGCTGGTTGGTACGCTGTTCCCGACCGCGACTCTGGAGGAGAACTTCGCGGACCGACTCGTCTTCTCCGTCCCCCAGTCTGCCGTCTCCAGCCTGGCGAAGTGTTTCCAGCAGATTGAGCAGGGTAAGTGCATTTTACTCTCAATGTGACTGTGTCAAACGGTGACCATGAACCGGGAGAGGAAACGTACGACCTGATGAACCAATGATATTGGTAAGATCGCGGAAAGAGAGGGCTTGGAATCTTTCTTCCTAGAAATGTTTAAGAGAGGCCTACGATTTCCAGTAGTAGACTTCTTTAGGGAAAGGTTATTCAGGTATCTAAGTATATTTAACTTAAATGGCGCCACCATAATATCATAATCATAATTTGAACTCGTACTCACCTACCTATTTTTTAAGCACATTGAGAGAAAAGCTACGTTTTTAATAATTACTAAGCCCAGGAGCTTCAAACCCATGACATTAATCTAAATAAATTCTGGGCCTAATGTGTGAAACTTATAAAACTCTTTTCAGTTCGTGGAATGGCTAACAGATGGCGCGCTTGAAAATTTTGTAAGTCCCACGTTGGGCGCCAAAACTAAAATCAACTTTTGTTCACAGCTAAAGAAAAGCTGAACATAGTGGAATACAGCTTCAGTCAGACGACTCTAGAGCAAGTGTTCCTGAAGTTTGCACAAACGGAAAGCGTCGATTCTTCAGACCAAGAGAAATAGATAAATAGACGTAAGATCAAGGCCACTGCTATTAGACTTTGATTTAAAAACAACTTGACACATTCATATACGTTTTGTTCAAATACATTCATAACTAGTTTTGTAGGTACTTAATCGTTTTTGAAAACAATGGATTTATTAAATAAAATAACCAAATTCAACTGACAATTGGATAGAGTATGTAGCGCGGTATGTATAAAATAACGAAAGCGCTATATTTTTGAATAGAGCTTAGTTGAAATAACCAACAATATAAAGGTTTATTATTTTTAACTAAGTTTTATCTGGTCATAGTTAGTGACCAATAATTAAGCTAAAATAAACTTTTCATGTACCGAAGACGATGGATATTTATTAATGCATTTTATTTGTATAACTTGCCAGTTGTTCATCAAAGTCTAATATGCAGTTCGCAACAATATTGTGCTTTTTTAATAAAACCAATGTATATTCGCTTATACTTAATACAATATTGTGAATTTCATTTTCTTTGAGTTTTATAAGCTTTTTGTAAAAGACAGGGCATGGCGTTTCAACATCTTGTATTGCAGTTACACATTATGTACTTACAAAAGTTGCAAATCGTAAAGGGTATTTAATTTTAAATAAATTTAAAAATAACAAAGCGCGTTGCAATTAAGTCTTAATAATTATGACCGATACATATATTTTTGCAATATCTGCGTAAATAACTTGGGCTACTTATATTTTCGTTAAAACAACTATAAAATGATACCGACTTGCTGTAGTATATTCTAAACAAAATAACTTATCGGCAATAAAATTATAGCTGTTTTTAATGTTTGAGAATAGTGTAAAAACATTACTTGAGCAGATTTTATTGAAGTCAGGTGACTCCAAAAAAATCTGGATAAATCTGGACCCTTTTTACCGGCTCGATAAAAGTATCTTGTTACTGTCACGTCAACAAATAAATGGCAACAGACGTCTGCAAAACTAATAGGGCTAAACACCAACTTAAAAACAAAAAACATTACAGTAACAAATTAACTCAGGGTCAAATTATAACAGGAGGCGATAATATACACCCCGTTATTACGACGCCAGTTGAGACTCAATTAGCAAAATTTCTGCCTTACCACTTTTGCCAGATTGCAAGTGTTTAGCTAGCTGTACTCCGCCTATTTATTTGTTCACTATATTTGACAAATAGGAGACGTAAGCATCTGTTTCACTTAGTAAAAGCCATCTGTTTTATGACATTTACACTACCATTATGACATATCATACCCTTATGACATTAAGGACTGGTTAATTTGGTCACAATCAAATCACAGCGGGGTATGGTAACTAACGTCACAGATAATGCACCCTTAGGGTGGTAAGGCAGAGCTTTTGCTGGTGGTACACTGTAGCAAGCGACGCTGCCACTGCATTAACTGGCCGTACATTAACCGGACCCATTGTAACTACAATACTAAATGTTTTAACCGTTGCCTTGCTTCTGAAGAGAGATTACCGTCTAAGGGTTAGCGTTAGAAGTTTGACAGTTTTATATTATTTTGTACTATCATCTGTTAAGGACGATGTAATAGCCATATAGTTCACTGTGTTTATTTTGTTTAATTAACAAAAAAAAGCCATAAAGTGTATTTTATTGACAAGCAAATTGAAAACTACACTTTGACCTCTGGGATTTTTTATTTGCAAATGACATAAAGGTAAAACTAAGAGAGAACACTCGCGTTAATATTTCGGGGTTCTTTGCTAGTGTACCCATACTTTTAATAAAAACACAGCCTCCAAACAAGTCGTCACGAAAACGGTTTAGGCTGTGCATTTTATGTCAGCTACTCACGCCTCTCTTTTATAATTGAGCCTGATCACTCTAAAATGATTTATTTGGTATAGGACGTTGTCGTGTCTGGAACATGATAATTGGATAAGCTTGCCCAACACTTACTATTACCAACCTACTATTCTATCATAATATAATGTAACCTGTACCATGGTTTTAAATTATGTAGTTGCTATCTAAAATCTGTCAACAATGAGATGATAATACCTGCTTTTATGAAGTGTTTAATTAATAAATGTTCGTGGACTTTTCATACAGCATTATCAGATCTTAAATTAAAATTACGTCGACGTGAGTAAATATAACATAGTTATTTTATTACGTCCAGATTTCAATGTCGTGATATCTTGACTTTATCTTATTTATTTTGCATCTTAATTTATTTGTTCTATATGCTCTAGCAATAAACCATGAAGGCACACTTTATAGCTGTTCTGCTGCGAATTACGCACATATTTACAAAAGATTTTGCTATCTTGTCATTTGAAATAAACACAGTGAACTATCTGATAACGTCACTCATAACTATCTGCGGTCTAATTGCGCCTAAATTCATTTTAAATGTTTAAAACTACTTTTTTCATGTCATTTTATTCGCCATCACTAAAATATTTGAACCTGTTTACAAACTTAGTAAAATATACTATGTGAGCTACGTTCGTTATAATACTGTCAGTACTAAATTAAACTACGCAAAAAATTATATAACTTAACTGAAGTTGATTGTTTCAATACTATGCTTAGGGATGAGTATTAAGCTCAGAAAATTTTGAGACCTATTTGACTCTTTATAGAGTTTAACTTTGTGATGTTATTCTAGTCAGCAACTTTGCCTAGTTATTTTTGTATCTGACATTCCGTGTTATCAGACGTATTATTTTCGAATAGTAACTATAACCCAATTTTGACAAACACAATATTAACCATTATTAACTTAAACCAATATAACCTAGTTAACCTTGACATATTTGGCAACAACTAATTGTTAAGTTGATAATGGTTAAAGTAACTTAACTTAGTTATTATGTTAGTTAAAAGGGTTACAAGTGATTAATGACAGAATGTCACAAACATGTTAGTATTTATACATTTACCGATTATGTTGCTAGGTTTGATAAAGTCGAAAATTATTGTATAAAATATTTATATATCGCGATTGTTGGAAGTTCGTCTTAACTAGTCTACTTGTACTTGTACGGAATAGTTATATGAATCAGTTTTGGGTTATTCGTGTTGGATGATGACCACGTTTTAAGGCTTAAAGCATAATTTAGTTTAAGTGTAATTTTTGTATGAAACAGCTAGTTACGTATCAGTAATAGTATAAGTTCAACATATTTGAACGATATAGTGAGTTTAACTAAGTTTAATCAAGTCAACTATGTTTGTTCTGGTAACTAGTAATCAAAGTGTAGAGTTTTGTACGTTTAGGTGAACCTTAGTTGCCTTAAGTAGAATGATTTTCGTGTTGTTGATAAGACGTGGTCAGCCATTAAAATGATGATGTTAGATTAAGTCTTCACCGCCTACCTACCCTTAGAAAGTTAATACTTTCATAATATAGCCCTTATTATTATTTATTTCAGTATAATATATGTCCACAAAAACATAAACATACCGAACTTATAGGTATAGTCTCCTAATGAACAAAAAGTTCACTAATCCCCGTTAACGGGGATTGTCAACGGGGATTAGTGGAATAAGCCCTAAAAAACATGGTTACACTAACTTAACTTTCAAAATTATTCACTTTTAGTCATTTGAATTTACGACCAGTAGGTTAAATTGAAATTTCTCTGCATTGGGACACAACAGGCTAATTATTATAATAATAAAAGGTTAAATAGACTACCAAGTCTTTAATATAAAATCATTTTGAGAGTGAAGTGTAACCATCTTATGGTAGGTGACTGTACCTATTATTTCCCTACCCTTTTGTTATTTAATCAATTGAAAATGGTAAATTTATTACAAATATTTTTTTTATAGAAATATAAATAAATATATTTTTTTTTGTTTTTCTCAAAATGATAAAATGATTGTCAAGTTTTTATCCATTATTTATTTGTAGAACTTCATTTAATTATTATGTGTTAGTTACGTAGTCATAAGTACTTTCGATAGTATTATTTTATTAGGTGAATTTTTAGTCAATTAATTTTACTGAATAAAGACATCCGACACGAGGTGACGTATTTACTACCCCTTCATTCCAATATCACCCCTTTTTAGCTGTAACTATTATTTCCCATGCCAAGACTGACTGGAAGAGATCGTTGTTGGCCTACTGATGGTACGTTCCTACAATTAGAGAGAAATGAAATAGAAAAATTCGAAAAATGGTTGCCTCGGGCTTGTTTTGGTCAGCCACACTCAAAACCAGAGACAGAGCCAGACAGAGCTCATCGTACTACTGATAGTACGTTCATACAATTAGAGAGAAATGAAAAAGAAAAATTCGAAAAATGGTTGCCTCGGGCCCCGGCCTTGCTTTGGTCAGCCTTCCGGCCCAGTCCAACCCTGCACTCGGCTACACAGATACACACACGCGCAGTTTGTGAACACGTGTATTTGTGTGCGTGAATTTACGGGTTGTCATGGTTCAAGAAGACACAAGTAACACAAGTATTATTTCTGCTCATTATTTTGGCTACAAAAATAAAATATTTTAAATTTTTTTTTTCATACTTACCATGTTTCATCATCAGAAAACAGAGAGCCGGAATATTTTAGTTTTTTAATAAATTTCCGCGCTCACTGCGGTGCCGTGGGGCTATTTTTCAAAAAAAAAGAAGAGTACCTAGGTAATTAATTATAGGTATAGTACCTCCACCTACTCAAGAAACTATTGACACTTATATTGCCTATTGCTTAGACATTTCGTAACTTCACTTTTCGGAACTTACAGGCTGATGATAATGATGATTTTACGCGAAGGTCAGCAATATTCGTCACGCCAATCAGTTGATTTATTTCGCTAATCGATTCCATATAATTTTCCGATAAGTATTTATGGTGCATTTTATTTTTTTACTGCCGTGGAAAATGCAAGTGCATGCAGTTCTCATAGCTCGTGGTCACGACATGCTTTATGTAATTTGGATGATTCGTTCCACATAATGGCTGAAAGTAAGGCCTTTGCATCGTTTATAGATGATTTACAAAACGTTGGTACATGAAGAGTAGTAAATGGAGTAGGCTTGCCCAGCAAACATAATTCTTCTTCTTCTTCTTCCTGCCCTTATCCCACTTTGTGTGTGGTCGGCACAACATGTCCTCTTCCTCCATTTTCCTCTGTCAGCCTTCATCTCTGCATTCACACCTCTCATATCCATGTCATTTTTCACACAGTTCATCCATGTTTTCCAGCAAACATAGTTAGAACTGAAAAATCACAACTTTGAGAAATCAGCAGTACTTTACCTATGTTCTTCGGGTAGAGCTTCAAAATTGAGTTTCAAACTTTAGAAACCCTCAAGATTTAGAATGTCGACACTTTATTTTTTGAGTTATTCTTACCAAGCCCTTTCATTTGATATCAACATTAAAAGAGTGCATTTAAAAAAACTAGTCCGCTATCTTTGGTGTGCCGCCATGTTGGATTTATTTATTTATTGGAGAACCAACAGCAAGAAATAACTATGTAGTTACATTCGTAGTATAGAAACGAGAGAGCCAATTAAAGGTTTTCACGGATACATACTTAGAATGAACCATGCATTTTCACCGCCCAAACTGAACGTACCCTATAATAGGAATAAAAATTTCAGCTCAGTCGGTTGAAGAAGGCTTCTATAAGTTGCAAGATTCTACTAAAACAAATTAGATACATAGTAAAAGCTTGAAAATACCTAATTTATTTTCAGAGATTTCTATTTTTAATTTTTACAGTTTGGTCCAGAAAATCTTAGGAAATTAGACCCATAAAAGGCATGATGGTGGTATGATAGCAAAATACTTATTTCTTAACTCCATGTTTGCAGGTAAGTAGCCTACAGAAGAGTTTTCTTGCTTTCGTAAATCATGAACGATTCGAACTCAAATTCCAACATTCTAGAATGTTCACAACATTCTAGAATGGTAGGTACTTAGGTAATAGATGTTATGAAAATAAGAAACAGACTGACTCTGACTACAACATTCATAAACAAATTCCAAAAATTCTTAGGTAGGTACAACTTAATCAACTAGTAAAAAATATACGATCTATGAAAATTGTCAATAAAAATTATACAGATGATAACACTTTATTGTATACACAAGGATACATCACAGCAACTAATAAATGCTACTACTAAAGAATACAGGACTGAAGAGATAACAGATTACAAAGCCGGTGCAGCAGATGATATGATATGTTTTTGTTTTTTAACGTGACAACGTCTTATAATAACTCATGCGGCGTTACCTCGCTCTGAGGCGTTCCATTTAAGGCTTGAAGTGCAAGCGAGAGCGCGGAACGAGCGACAAAGAGGCATAATCGGCCTCCGCGTTCGGCAGCGTTCGACATCTGTCTCTCTCCTACTTGAGTGAGCGATGCGTCCGCGTGGACAGCTGTATTGACGTTGTCACGTTCAACTATCGTCAAGAAACCGACATTAGGAACAACCGATTTTTTTATATTACTAACTGATGGAACAAGCACATGGCCCACCTGATATTAAGCGGTAACCATCGCCTTTAACAAAGCATTGCCTCGTAAGTCACGCACGTCTGGAACGTGCCCTACAATGCACTGCCCTGCGTCCATCAACTTGAGGCTTACAGTTTCGCCTCACGTGCCAGTAATTACATGATGGACAATGTTTGGTGAGATTGTGTGATCTTCACGTCTGCTCATCCCGTCGTGGTGTGATGGATATACTTTACAGTTTGTTATCATATTCAACACAGGTAGGTAGTTTAAATTTATGGTATTTGACGGGTGCATATCGTAAAAACGGTTTACCTTTATGTAAAAGTAAACAGGCATCTATTGTAAATGATTTATATAGCGTGAAGGGCAACTGGTGATTACACAAGCCCCACTCGCGGGACGCTATAGCGCCTGGGACAGGATTATAAATGGAATAGGCTTGCCCAGCACCTATACCATCTTGACAGCTTAGTCGGCCTAATCCACAGAAAGACATGGTCAATACGTGCGGAGCTGACTAAGCCGCGGGTTTCCTTATGATGTTTTAATTACCTTTATGACTTAACAGAATAACCTTACACAAAAAACGGTAGGAACCAAGCCGTAGTTTGATGCCTATTCTTCTAGGCTTGGTCGCGTGGAACTGGCACCTTAAATTTTAATTTGATTTGTTTTGCTATAACAAGATAAATTTGTGCATTTATATTATTTTAAGCATGCAAAATCCATTAGGTATATCATTGAAAATTTATGTTCCCTAATGACCTCGTTATAAAAGTCATAGGTTGGCGCCCGCTAATGGATTTGAACCCACGATAGTGTACACATCTGATGAAACCTGTATTTCTTGCACCGCTAGCCTTCTTCTTGTTTAACTGGTATTTTAGAGCGTGGTTTAGGCGATGAGCGGTAGCGATTATAACGCTGGACCCAACAGGTGGTCCTAGCTAGGTCCTGAAATAAAATTACTGAAGTAAAATTACTGGTACGTGGGACTGAACATCTGTATGCCTGAAGTTGATTGACGAAGGGCAGTCCATCTTAGGGCACGTTCCAGACATGAGTGATACGAAGCAATGCTTTGTTCTAGGCGATGGTTATCACTTAACATCAGGTGGTCTATACGCTTGTTCCATCGGCTAGTTGTATAAAAAGAGGTACCTACACATTCTGTCCGTATACTGTTCCGTGATAAGAAGTGTCGACCAGCGGCTGTAGAATCCAAAAACTTATAATTTACAGTACCTAATATGATATAGTGGAATAGTTTTTATGTAACGAATAAATCAAAAAACCACTGGACTCATTTCAAAAATTTTACTATTCGATTATATGCAAATTTCTAAGCGACTTGCCCCAGCTTCATACGGGTGTAATTTTTCCACCCGTGCGTAGCTGGGGCAAATCGTTAGTTTTCTTATACGGGTGAAAATATTATTACTTTCGTGCTCAATGTTTTGCACACCGGCATGAATAATTAGATTTTTATTTATTTGTAGATACATTATAGAAAAGCAAAAACGCTTTTGCTTAATTGCACACACGGCATGAATAATTTGATTTTTATATTTATTTTATTTGTACATTTATGTATATTTTAAAACGTGACTTGTAGGTATGTAGGTTATGATGTTATTTCTTTGGAAGGCTTTGACCTGGCCAAAGATAAACAAGAACGCAGCATTTTGTAAGAATTAGGACACAAAATACTTACAAATCGTTATACAGACACGCTCCGCTCCGCTTATCGCTCAGTTAACCGCGTCTCTTATCAACGCGACTGCATCCTTATTGCAGTAACATAGGTGCTATTCGTAAGGCACTATAGTTTTGATGATCGCGAGACGATGTAGACATACATTTCTAAGTCAAATAATTAATTCTATAATTACGAAAAAAAATATGAAAACCGACGGAACATTACTTAATTATTGTGATGATTATTTTTGGCGGTAAAAGTTTAATTTTTGGTATTTATGTGTGAAATTTTAAATTATTAGTTTCATTCAAATATTTGATAAGATAATCGTTTAATTATTGTTTACTTTTATTAGATAAAAACATATTTTTGTTTCATAATTTGGGCTAAATATTGTGAAAAAGTGCAGTGGAAATAACCAGTGTTGTGATAGTTGTATGTTTTGGCGTAAATATATGGTGAGTAAGTTTGAATCAAAGTAGGTACATGTAACATACCTACATAATTAATATAATAATTATAAGTTTAAAAAACTTGAGGACTTCATTGCCAAACGGCTAAATCGATTTTAATGAAATTTGTTTGGGACAATCTGGACGTAAAAATAACCTTCCAAATAAAAAAATAATTTTCTAAATCGGTTCATAAATGACGGAGACATGCAGTTACAAACATAAAAAAAATTATTAAAAAAAAAATGGCAACACCGATTTTAGTAAAATTAAAATGGGACCAATCTGGAAGATAAAAAAATAATTTTTCAAATCAGCTCACAAATGACGAAGTTATGCGGTAACAAACATTAAAAAAAAAAAATAACAATACAACCGAATTGAGAACCTCCTCCTTTTTGATTGGAAGTCGGTTATAAAGGTATACCTACATGGTATTGGTAAGTTCGAAAATATGTGTCAAGATGGTATTGCCTCCAAAGTATCTGTAAGAAATAGTAGGTAAGAGCTCTTTGTGTGTGGCTCGTCCGGGTGCGTACTACCACCATGCCTATTTCTGCCGTGAAGCAGCATTGCTGTGATTCGGTTTGAAGGGAAAGGTGCCGGTGAAATTACTGGCACGTGAGGCTGTACATCTGTATGCCTCAAGTTGATGGACGCAGGGTAGTGCATCGTAGGGCACGTTCCTGACGAGTATCCGAAACCGACGAGCATGTATGAAGAATATTATATGCTATGCGAGTGAATGAAGCGAAAGAGGTGTGTCAGGATCGTAGCAAGTGGAAATCCGTGATCTCGGCCTACCCTACCCCCTTGGGAATGAGGCGTGATTGTATGCATGTATTAAGTACAGGGTTTTTTTTTAACTTCTCAAGTTCATAAAACCTTATTTCCTAGAACTATCTTACCTAGGTATATTTTAGGTAAGCGCGCTACACCGCACCGCCGCCGTCGACAGCAGGTGAGAATGCGTCTTAAATGCGGCCTATAAATAAGTAGTTATTAAAAAATATAGTTTTAAAAACTAAAAAAAAACGCTTTTATAACTAATTGAACTAAAAAGTTGAAATAAAATTGTAATAATCAATTGAAAAATTTATATTATTGTACAAAAAAGCGTGGGGTGCTTTTTATAATAACTTCAGATATAATAAACTATTGATAAAATATTTACAACAATCAAAATCAAGCCCCTCACGCTTTTTGTACAGTAATACAGGGTTATTCATTATTAGCTGCAAATACTCAGGAATTAGGTTCAACAAATAAAATAAAAAATATTTATGAAATGTTTTTTTTTAATATTGATTTAAGTTTTTGTATCAAAATTTTATTTTTATTAATTTCTTTACGGTTATTGCATAATGATTGCCATGGAGAACAGGACGATGACCCACCCAGGCGGTGACTGAACGCAGAGTGTCACTCAAGGCGTACGGTCGCGGATCAAAGGTCAAAATAGGTCAGGCGCCAATGATTCCTTTATCGATTTTCTCGGGATTTTCTTAACAAAACTTAAAAAAAATCATTTCATAAATATTTTTTATTTTATTTGTTGAACCTAATTCCTGAGTATTTGCAGCTAATAATGAATAACCCTGTATAAATTTTTCTATTGATTATTACAATTTTATTTTTAACTTTTTAGTTCAATTAGTTATAAAAGCGTTTATTTTTACTTTTTTCAACTATAATCTTTTTTTTTACTTTTATTTCATATTATTGCATTGTCATCGACCTTTGACAGGTGTGCAAAGTTTGAATCAAATCTGATTGTTCCAAGTAGGACAAAATCGAGCTCAAAGAGGTCGGTTACATACATACATACAAGCAAATTGTTCAAACAACAAAACAACATGTTCATTGTTCTAAAACTGCATTAAGTACCTACGTAATAGACTTACCTATAGGTTTTACCACAGAATAAGTAGAAAGGCGATGGTGTTTAGGGGAGCTATCGCGAGTTTTATATTTTCACTTATTATTTAAAATATCACTCAATTTAAGGATTCTATGAAAAAGAATCCTTCCTTTCTATATCATATAAAGGATCAGGATTTAAAGAAAGTATTTCTTAGTTTTAAATTGTCGTTTGATGTCTTGTTCTCTAGTTATTGCGCAACAAGGCATTTTCCATTTTATGACTCCCGAAAAAACAACCGAAATTTTATGGAGAATAGAGCAACAATCTTGTATGCAATCCACACACATATTGCACACGGTTAAAACAAAAAAATAATAATTTTGAACCTAACACGTTTTCCTGCCTAAAAGTTTACTATGTAGGAAGACTAGTTAGCTAAACTTTTGCAGTGAGTGATGGACTTCGCCTTAATTTGTAAGATCTAAGGCATTGGGTGGCTGCCTTAATCAATCCCAATGCCAGTCAAGTTTATTACATTAACTAACCATTCGGTGACTGTTACAAAAGGCTTAAAGATTATCAGCCTCTCGACCTGTATGACTTCAAACACCTATAAATCTGACAGGGCAGTATTAAATTGTATGGCAGGGTTAAAGACCAGTCCCAAAATTCCAATAACCTCTTACCGACCGAGCGAGCGAAGCGTGTCAGTTTCCGGGCTAAATTATTTTTGGCCAAAAATGGTTTTGCACCTACAAAACCGCGGTTTTGTAGGTGCTCCATAGGCGGTTTATACCTTTGACTCGCAGGATTGTCGGTTTAGCTCGCCAATAGATCACCCAATTAAGAATATCAATGATAAATTTATGCAATACCTACCTACCTACCAAACATAAAAAAATACAAACGAATTGAGAAACTCCTTTTTTATTAGATGTAGATTAAAAATATAAGTGACCTAGCCCCACACATAACATATTGGTACCTATATATAGGTTGTGACCTCTTGATTACTTTTCCCGTTAAAGGAACATGTTTATTGAATTTGATTTTTTGTATAAATCACGTTTTCAACTCATGATACGCAGGTAGCAGCAGAACCTGTTGAGAAAATACTAAAAAAAGTAAGTGACCACCTAAGTTTAAAATTACACTTGTCGTGTCACTGACTCTCAAACCAAGTGTGGTGTGGTGAAAGAATTTTAAGTGCGCCTTGAAGAGGCTCCTTTCGTGCACAAGACACATAATTTCGAACTTTTTTTAGGTTCTACGTCATGCATGTTTCCTCACGACGATGTTTTCCTTCACCGTTTGAAATTACACTTACCTACTACCTACATTATGCATAGATTCAAGATTAGTCTGCGCGTGATCATCATCATCACAGCCCGTTGAACACCCACTGCTGAATAAAGTTGTCTTTGAAACTTTTGCTCTTGTATTATTGCCTACGTCTCACTTAGTAAAGTGGCACCACACTGGAACTTCACTGCTATTATTGTTTTGTAAAAGGATCATACAAAAAAATATAATTTAAGTTTAAAAAACTTGAGAAACCGACTTCATTGTCAAACGGCTAAACCGATTTTAATCAAATTTGTTTGGGACAATCTGGACGTAAGAATAACCTTCCAAATAAAAAAATAATTTTCTAAATCGGTTCATAAATGACGGAGGCATGCAGTTACAAACATTAAAAAAATTATTAAAAAAAAAATGGCAACACCGATTTTAATAAAATTAAAATGGGACCAATCTGGAAGCAGTACCTTTCAGATAAAAAAATAATTTTTCAAATCGGCTCACAAATGACGAAGTTATGCGGTAACAAACATTAAAAAAAAAAAAAAAAAAAAAAAATGAAAAAAAAAAAAAAAACATACAACCGAATTGAGAACCTCCTCCTTTTTGATTGGAAGTCGGTTAAAAACGGTAGGAATCAAGCCGTTGTTTGTAGCCTATTCTTCTAGGCTTGGTCGCGTGGAACTGGCCCCTAGACTCACCTAGCTATAGAGACGTTTCAAAGTGATCCTTGAGTGAACTGAATAAATACATCTTTGGCTTTGACTTTATCAAACTTTTGATTGCAACAGAATTACAATCACCCAGCAGGAATTACGAATAGTAAAAAACAAGCCTTTGTAACATGAAAGTTTTATTAAATAATCAACAAATCACAAAATTGTACTAACTAAATATAAATAGTCTAATAAAACTGAGCATCGTAACATATTTTTGGTCAAAAGTACTTTAAGATCTAATTAACAACATCTATTGTAGGTGATTTATATAGCGTTACAGGGCAACTGGTTATTATTCAGGCCCCTACTTACGGGACACTATAGTGCCTGGGACAGGATTTCAGATGGAATAGTTAGGCTTGCCCAGCACCTACACCATCCTGTCAGCTTAGTCGGCCTAATCCACAGGAAAGACATGGTCAATACGTGTGGCGTTTTAAGGTCAAATTCACAAGAAATTAGATTATAAGGAACTTTAAAAATACCTATAATTTATAGGACATTATATTGCTTGGAATAATTATTATCACAGCCACTCAATACTACTTTACTATAATATAACTACAAGCGAGATTATAGCTTTCTAAAAGCTAAAACAGTTACACAGTTTACTGGCATTGAAAGCGTTACATTTATAGGTTTTTTAATAGTAAATCTCTTTGCGTGTGTCACGTCCGGGTGCGTACTACCACCATGCCTATTTCTGCCGTGAAGCAGCATTGCTGTGTTTCGGATTGAAGGGTGTGGGTGCTGGTAAAATACTGGCACGTGAGGCTGAACATCTGTATGCCTCAAGTTGATGGACGCAAGTGTATCGTAGGGCATGTTTCTAACGTGTGTGACCTACGAGGCAATGCTTTGATATAGGCTATGGTTACAATTTAATTTACAGGCATACAGATGTTCAGTCTCAAGTGTCAGTAATTTCACCCACCCACACCCTTCAAACCGACACAGCAATGCTGTTTCACGGCAGAAATAGGCATGGTGGTAGTACGCACCCGGACGAGCCACACACTAAGCGCTCTACTACTTCTTAGATCTGATTGTATACTGGTGTAGAAGGAGTTTTGGCATCCTAGAGAAACGATTTACAGATTAAAATATATTTGTCCTTTTTTTGACAAGCAAGTATAGAGACGACAATATTTGCATGTGATGGGATAGTATTCTTTGACACGAAAATTAAACATTAATTAATAAACTTATCTTATTTATTTTACACAAGTAATATAGTAAGATTGCTCCTCTTGGGGTTGAGACTCAGGGTCCGTCGGGAACCGAGGCCTTGTGGGCCTCAAAATGTTGTCTAGGCGACTGATTGAAACGACGCGTGACCCAAGGGCTGGTGGGAATCTGGCGTAGCGCATTAGCATTGCTATTCAGCGTGGCAATGCCGCCAGCGTCTTGGGGACGATTCCGTCTGGCACTGATTTGGATCAGTTCAGCTATCTATAGATCGTCTGTAACGTTCTACAGATAGTTCAACAGTTTCTATAATATTTGTTTATTTGTAAGTTTATTTTTGTAGTTAAATGTATATTTTAGTAACACTAACGACATTATCTACAGTGCTATTTTTGAGATTCATTACCATTTAGTGGCAATTTATATAAATTTGTCTAAAGATAATAATATTTAGTAGTTTATGTAACTAGCTCTTATAAACCTTTCTCGAAGTTAGCTCTGCCACTGTTTGGACCTATGTGAGTTCGCAATACTTTAAAAACTAATTTTCAGATTTAACATCCTCTCTTTAATCATTTGAGTGCAAAAACTTTATCCGCTAGACTTATATAGGATACAATAAATCGATTATAGAACATTGTATGCACCAAGTTTGTGAATTCAAAACATAGTCAAACCTATTTACTTCTGCCTCCATGGTGCCGAATTTATCATACAACCTTTTTAATTTGATTAAATCTCAGACTCTGAACCTTCTTGGTATATTAGATTTTTTTAATTTGCTCTATGCGCGCTATTTCCTTTTTTGCATTCATTTCCTCGCTGAGATGGGATGAAAAGTTACGTGTTGCACTCGAGCGCATAGATTTTTCGCCTCATGCTCTTTTGATTCCTTCGCTAACGCTCAGAAATATATTTTTTTAATCCTTCGCGGTTAAAAAGCAACTTTGCACTCTTGTACAGGGTTATTCATTATTAGCTGCAAATACTCAGGAATTAGGTTTAACAAATAAAATAAAAAATATTTATGAAATGATTTTTTTTAAGTTTTGTAATGAAAATCCCGAGAAAATCGATAAAGAAATCATTGGCGACTGACCTATTTTGACCTTTGATCCGCGCCCGCGCGCCGTGAGTGACACTCTGCGTTCAGTCACCGCCTGGGTGGGTCATCGTCCTGTTCTCCATGGCAATCATTATGCAATAGCCGTAAAGAAATTAATAAAAAAAAATTGATACAAAAACTTAAATCAAAATTTAAAAAAAATCATTAAATATATATTTTTTATTTTATTTGTTGATCCTAATTCCTGAGTATTTGCAGCTAATAATGAATAATCCTGTATAACAAATAACTATTATTCCTTCTTTATTGGTATAGTTAGAGCTCTTTGTGAGGGGCTCGTCTGAGGAAATGCTACCACCATGCCGCTTATAAGTAGAATGTACCTACCTAAAACGACTTTTTTTGAACACGTCTTAAATATTAATATTTCAGCACAGTTCGTACTTTTTTGTTTCAATATAAAAGCAGTATTGGTCGTGTATGTTTCTTGTATTAAAACTTGGTTCTTAGTAGGCACCTTCACACTTCCATAGTTTTTTTTAAACTATGGTTACAATAGATACATATTAGGACAAACAGCGCCAAGGGCCGATAATAGAAAATAAATATTCAATGCATTTATCTTTATCTAGATTCAGCAAAGAAATAACAAAAGTGGATAGCAAATGATTACGTCGAAAATTGTAAAAAAAGTTTTTTACAAATTAAGTCTTCGTTTTTTTATTTTAATTTATAATAGAAGTGAGATTTTTCTATGAGAATGTTTTGAGTTTTTCGTAATATTTATGTAATCATATCTAAGTGTAAATAAATAAATAAGTCTATTAACTTTTCCCGCTGACTATACTTTGTGATTTTACTTAACCCATTTCCTATAAGTATTGTCCATAAGTACAGTTACCCCCATGTCAATGGGGTGTACTATTATGGGGATGGATGCCAAACCAACCCCTACGGTAATCCAACTGCGTGCTGTAACGGGCACCTTACTCAGGTACCTAGCAAGTGTGTATTGAGAGAATGCACATATCCTGAAAAAAAAAACATAAATAATTAATTATTTGATAACTTTATAGGCATGACGACTAATTTTCAAAATCCCTTCTATCATATTCAGAAGTATCTATTATGTCTAAAATATATCATATTTCTGTAGAAAATTAAGGTTTTTGTGCAATAAAAGTACATTTGAATTTAAATTTTCAAATTCACGCCAAAACGCTCGCTGGTGTCATGGCGTCTGTTATTACGTCACGGGTATGTATATCAACAGTAAACATTGGTGCTTTTGTACTAAATCAGAATGACGTTTACAACGCCGTGACGTAATTCGCTCTGACCGGTGTTTAAGCTATCATGGCGGATTGTTGTATTTTGTAGATTTATTTTAACAAATAAATTATTAATCTCGACATTAATAAGTGAATAAATACAATTTTCAAAATCTTTGAATCCATTAGATCAGATAAATATTTTGGCGATACTTGATTACTGTCTTCATGCCTATTTTATTTGAAAGTTTTATGGCCGATGTCCCGGTCACTCTACCCATAGGAAGCTAACATGTCAATTTGCAATGTCTGTGCCTACTATTTTCGTATCCTAATTTTATATGATGTGTAGATACTTTAGTATAACTTTGAAGCGTAGCGTGTGCTGTCTTTGAAACTTTTGCTTTTGTATTATTGCATTGCATACGTCTGACTAAGTGAAGTGGCACCACACTGGAACTTCACTGCTATTATTTTTGATTTGTAAAAGGATCATTTAAAAAACGGTAGGAACCGTGCCGTAGTTTGTTGCCTGTTCTTCTAGGCTTGGTCGCGTGGAACTGGCACCTAGACTCAACTAGCTTTAAGACGTTTCAAAGTGATTCTTGAAATTCAACTGAATAAATACTATTTTGATTTGATTTGATTTATGTGAATTTCTTTGTATAATGTGACTTTTCCGAGTGAACAAAATGTATATCTAATGTATCTCTTTCTGACGCACACTACGCTCTATATTTTATATAAATATAATGGACAATCCACACAACACTATCTAGCCTCATACTAAGCAGAGCTTGTATAGTGGCGGAATGAAAATGTTCGTCGATTTTCAACTTGATTTGTTCAACGTATTGTAACGGTGGAAAACTGGGTGCAGACAGACAGACCGACTATTTCGGCTGCGTTGGCCCTGACTAGCTCAGTTGGGGTTCGATGTTCCTACCGCACAAAAGATTTTTATTCTAAAATAAAATAAATGTTAGAAATCAGTTACAGCGTTTTATTTAAAGAACACATACCTCTTACATGACATGTACATTAGCTTAGGAATGAAAAATTGAAACTGCACAGCTATGCTATCTTATATACTATATAATCCTAAAGTGATCCTTCATTTACATGACCTTAAAGTGAGCTCAAATAGCTACTTAACTACAAATTTATATGCTCAGCTATTAACCAGAATAGAGGTTATCCACATGCCAGACTATCTTTCTTACAAATGAACCTACTACTAATCAACAAGTTACAAATACATTGAACGCTACGTTCTCTGACATGGGATTGAACAAAGAAATTTAAAGGGACACCTTATACATATGAGAGGTTTAATGACCTCACGGGACAACAATATATTCCTTTACATAAAATGTAAGCAATGGCTATCATGGATACATGAGAGGTTCAATGACCTCGTGGAATACATAAAAATCAATAATGCTTATATTATTTACACGGGATGTTTAGTGACCATATGTTCAAACTTTATCCAAACCATAGCTCTCAAGCGAGCACAAATTTATTCAGGGAGAGGTTACTGCTTAGTGTGTCGGAGATGTGGATATTTGAATTTACCAATCCCAAGGCCCCGGATGACCCAATTAAATGAAACCCACAGAAAACTAACTTGTGAGTCACCCCTGGCGTCCGCCTCTAAAATAACCCAAGCGACCGTATTCTGACCGACAGGATGGTAAGATAGTAAAACGCACGACAAAAACGATGGCAATTACCACGTCAACGAAACCCTACCTATTGACAACAAAAATAGCACTCTCTACGGCAGCAAACAATCTCTTGGCAACAAACAATTACTGACAATTATTGACAACAAAAATAGCACTCTCTACGGCAGCAAACAATCTCTTGGCAACAAACAATTACTGACAATTATTGACAACAAAAATAGCACTCTCTACGGCAGCAAACAATCTCTTGGCAACAAACAATTACTGACAATTATTGACAACAAAAATAGCACTCTCTACGGCAGCAAACAATCTCTTGGCAACAAACAACCTTTTGGCAACAAACAATTACTGACAATTATTGACAACAAACAACCTTTTGGCAACAAACAACAGACCAGGACTCCACGGAGAACTGTCCTGACGCGCCTACTCCTTCCGCATAAAAATAAATTGGCACTGGCCCACCTCAGAATCGCCGACGGGCGCTTATCGTTCACGTGCGACGTCACCCACGTGCCCTGCCGCCACGTGCCCTGCCGTGCAGTCGCCGACTGCCCCCGCCACGTGTCTCGCGCCCCCGCACAGGCGAAAGAAAAGGGAGGCGCCACGCAGACGGTGTCAGCAAACTGAAAAATACAAGACAACAGGTTAATCTTGGCAACGTGCGGACACAGCCCGCAGGATGCTGCGTCCCTAAAAATACAACTGATCCTCCCCTGTATGCCCCATGCTGTGTGATGCTTCTCAGATCCCCTACGTACCAGAAATGGGCGCTCGCCCAGCTTGCAGTCGGCTCGTATCGGCAGCGAGAATGCTGGCTTCGTGTGCTGGGGCTCGTCTCTGGGCACGCGGTGATGGTATTCGTTGGCGCAGCTTCGTCTGTAATACCCAAATCTGGTTAGCGAGGACTCCTCCACAAACCCAACGGTGCCAGGGTGCAGCTTTCGTACGTACCGGCGATTCTTCTAGGCTCGGCGTCTTTTCCGTGGAATGCCCCCGGCGGCTCCGCACGCGCCTTTTATCACCTTTGCTACCACATCCCCGCACCTCGAGCCACAAACTTCCGCCCAGAATATTCCAGAACACTTGCTCCAATAATCCACGGCATTTACGTCTCTCCGGCCAGCATTTTTAATGTCTGTAATTGCGAGCTCGCTTCACACATCGACCCAACCACATTATTTCTATTCACCCGCTAATATAGTTTATTTCTTAGTTAGTTACACTACTCGCCAATGGAGGCCCCTGCGTCTTGCTGATGGTGAAAACGTTGTCCTTTTCCAACACAAGCTAAACCCTATTTCTCTCCTTCTCCGACCCTATCGACATGCGACTACTTCGTAACAGATGTCACTAGTAGACACCGTTCGATACGAACATCGCTACCCACAAAAGTGTTGACATCTGTCAAATCCTGTATTTTGCGGCTACTACTTAACAGATGGCGCTCTTCGCCAGCCATCTGCCTAGCCATTTATAGTGTTTCTATTCGTTACCAGAGGTCGCCCTTACAACGTTTCAACAACTCACTCACCAACTTGCGTCTTGGCGCGTAAATTTAAATAGCTCTCCATTAGCTTTCGACTGATACGAAAAACTATTCTGCCAAAATAAATGAAATGCTACAATACCCCACAAAAGATTTTTATTCTAAAATAAAATAAATGTTAGAAATCAGTTACAGCGTTTTATTTAAAGAACACATACCTCTTACATGACATGTACATTAGCTTAGGAATGAAAAATTGAAACTGCACAGCTATGCTATCTTATATACTATATAATCCTAAAGTGATCCTTCATTTACATGACCTTAAAGTGAGCTCAAATAGCTACTTAACTACAAATTTATATACTCAGCTATTAACCAGAATAGAGGTTATCCACATGCCAGACTATCTTTCTTACAAATGAACCTACTACTAATCAACAAGTTACAAATACATTGAACGCTACGTTCTCTGACATGGGATTGAACAAAGAAATTTAAAGGGACACCTTATACATATGAGAGGTTTAATGACCTCACGGGACAACAATATATTCCTTTACATAAAATGTAAGCAATGGCTATCATGGATACATGAGAGGTTCAATGACCTCGTGGAATACATAAAAATCAATAATGCTTATATTATTTACACGGGATGTTTAGTGACCATATGTTCAAACTTTATCCAAACCATAGCTCTCAAGCGAGCACAAATTTATTCAGGGAGAGGTTACTGCTTAGTGTGTCGGAGATGTGGATATTTGAATTTACCAATCCCAAGGCCCCGGATGACCCAATTAAATGAAACCCACAGAAAACTAACTTGTGAGTCACCCCTGGCGTCCGCCTCTAAAATAACCCAAGCGACCGTATTCTGACCGACAGGATGGTAAGATAGTAAAACGCACGACAAAAACGATGGCAATTACCACGTCAACGAAACCCTACCTATTGACAACAAAAATAGCACTCTCTACGGCAGCAAACAATCTCTTGGCAACAAACAATTACTGACAATTATTGACAACAAAAATAGCACTCTCTACGGCAGCAAACAATCTCTTGGCAACAAACAATTACTGACAATTATTGACAACAAAAATAGCACTCTCTACGGCAGCAAACAATCTCTTGGCAACAAACAATTACTGACAATTATTGACAACAAAAATAGCACTCTCTACGGCAGCAAACAATCTCTTGGCAACAAACAACCTTTTGGCAACAAACAATTACTGACAATTATTGACAACAAACAACCTTTTGGCAACAAACAACAGACCAGGACTCCACGGAGAACTGTCCTGACGCGCCTACTCCTTCCGCATAAAAATAAATTGGCACTGGCCCACCTCAGAATCGCCGACGGGCGCTTATCGTTCACGTGCGACGTCACCCACGTGCCCTGCCGCCACGTGCCCTGCCGTGCAGTCGCCGACTGCCCCCGCCACGTGTCTCGCGCCCCCGCACAGGCGAAAGAAAAGGGAGGCGCCACGCAGACGGTGTCAGCAAACTGAAAAATACAAGACAACAGGTTAATCTTGGCAACGTGCGGACACAGCCCGCAGGATGCTGCGTCCCTAAAAATACAACTGATCCTCCCCTGTATGCCCCATGCTGTGTGATGCTTCTCAGATCCCCTACGTACCAGAAATGGGCGCTCGCCCAGCTTGCAGTCGGCTCGTATCGGCAGCGAGAATGCTGGCTTCGTGTGCTGGGGCTCGTCTCTGGGCACGCGGTGATGGTATTCGTTGGCGCAGCTTCGTCTGTAATACCCAAATCTGGTTAGCGAGGACTCCTCCACAAACCCAACGGTGCCAGGGTGCAGCTTTCGTACGTACCGGCGATTCTTCTAGGCTCGGCGTCTTTTCCGTGGAATGCCCCCGGCGGCTCCGCACGCGCCTTTTATCACCTTTGCTACCACATCCCCGCACCTCGAGCCACAAACTTCCGCCCAGAATATTCCAGAACACTTGCTCCAATAATCCACGGCATTTACGTCTCTCCGGCCAGCATTTTTAATGTCTGTAATTGCGAGCTCGCTTCACACATCGACCCAACCACATTATTTCTATTCACCCGCTAATATAGTTTATTTCTTAGTTAGTTACACTACTCGCCAATGGAGGCCCCTGCGTCTTGCTGATGGTGAAAACGTTGTCCTTTTCCAACACAAGCTAAACCCTATTTCTCTCCTTCTCCGACCCTATCGACATGCGACTACTTCGTAACAGATGTCACTAGTAGACACCGTTCGATACGAACATCGCTACCCACAAAAGTGTTGACATCTGTCAAATCCTGTATTTTGCGGCTACTACTTAACAGATGGCGCTCTTCGCCAGCCATCTGCCTAGCCATTTATAGTGTTTCTATTCGTTACCAGAGGTCGCCCTTACAACGTTTCAACAACTCACTCACCAACTTGCGTCTTGGCGCGTAAATTTAAATAGCTCTCCATTAGCTTTCGACTGATACGAAAAACTATTCTGCCAAAATAAATGAAATGCTACAATACCCCCCCGGCCGTTAAAAGTTTCACTACACTTAGTGAAACTGCGCTGCCCTCAGCGCTGGTACTGAAATGAAAAGCTTTATATCTAACTATAACCATATGCACATATTACAACTCAAAATAAACTTGACGAACAAAAAAAATATAAGAACAAACCAAACTCCTTATCACTGTAAAAAAAAACGTACAATTCCTTATCTACTAAACTAGCCTAAAACAAATTCTCCTGTAAAAAAACTTTATACAATCCTTGTACATTCCCTCCACGCCCGGAGATCCCTTCTACCATGGCGTGGCCTCATAAAATTAGCGGTCTTCTCAAGTCGTCACTTGTACAGCTGAAACAATCGGTTCGTCCTTGAACCGAAAAATACAAACAAAACTGGCACGTCTTGTCGCGGGAGACCGGCTATCGGAGTGGACCCATCTGCGGCGACGTCGATACCTGTTCTTCTTGCCTCCCCTTTCTTATCGCCATACATCCATCAATCTTGCATGCTTCATCTCTCATTATGCACATGTCTAATCTACATACCCTTCTTTGCAAACATCACCATTCACGCCTAGCGATACCCTACGTGGAACCGTGGGTACGCGTCCTCTCGCCCGTACGTGTCCTACCCTTTGTGGTGGATACGCTCTGCTCATCCATTCTGCTCCTCACTGCAAGAAACCTAACTCCATCTCACGCCTGGTCCTATATGTAGTCCTTTCACCCGTCTGCCCTTTAGACATACAAACAAACATTTTCCAAAAAAGAACAAACCAAAATCTACAAGAAAAATGAGTTATCATATTTCCTACTGCCTTACAAACCAAAACCAAACCAAATATTTACCTACAGTTCACAACACCTACTGTGGTGTTGTGAAACCCTAAACCTTTAGGTCTTTCATGTGCCAAGACCCTAAAATCTTCCCGTCCATGTCCTCTAACTCGAAGACCAGTGGTGACAGTACTACTTTCACCCTGCATTTCTCGTACTTAGGACATAACTTCGCCATCTTGAACTTTGCCGCGTCGCTGAGCGGATGGGTTCTTTTCCAGACGATGTCCCCTACTTTCACTGTCGCTTCTCTTCTCCTGAGATTGTACGTTCTCGTGTTCGCCTGGCGTGCCTTGAGTATTATCTGCCAGGAGACCTAATTCTCCTGCAAACTTTTCCCTTGGTATTCCAGGCTGACATTTTGCGAAACAACAGGTGACTTCAAAAATATCCACAAAATATATACAAAATCTATACAAAAAAATATACCAAATCTACCGACAACCCCAAAAACGGACTTAATTGTTAGAATCTTCCAGTTGTTGCCGAGGCCTGGTCTCCGTCCTTCCCCTACACTTAGGGCAACTCCTGACTGTGTAGCCTAATTCACCACAGTTATAGCACTTGACCTGCTGATTAAATCTTCCCTTCCTGCAATCCTTAGACCAATGTCCCCTGCCGCCACACCTAAAACAACCAGATTGTGGTGTTCTATCTGATTCCTGCTGAGTGGACACCGCCGCCAGCTGTGATCGCGGCTTGGAGCCCTTGTACGCCAGTGTTGGGTTCAACGTCCTAGTCGATATTCTAGATGGTTCTATGAAAAAATCTGATCGCTGCTTTGCTGCCTCTAGCCTCCTACACTTATCCTTTAGCGACTCAATTGATGTTATGTCTACTAACGCTAGTTGTTCTGTAAAAGATGGCCTAATATTGTGGAGCAGAATCTCTAATAACTCTTGTTCTGGCAGTGGATTCTTCAACCTAGCCACCAAGCAGTTCATAATCGAGAAGTAAATATGACTGGGCTCCTCCACTCCTTGTGTCCTCGCCCTTATTTCTCCTAATAACCTATAATCGTAGTCTATCGGACTAAACTCCTCTATCAACAATGACGACAGCTCGCTCCACGAAGAAACTTGGTCTTTGATGCCCCTGAACCAAAGCAAACCCTGGTCAGTAAAAAGCTCAGAAGCTGACTCAAATAGTTTTCCCTCTCTGGTATCGTTCGCTGCACTAAGTTCCTGCAACCTCTCTAAAAATGACCTGACATCTCCTACTCCATCAAACTTGACACCCCACTTCGCAATCGGAACCTTAGGACCCGCGCATTCTACGACAACTCGTTGATGGGTGCTATCCTTCACTGCTGGCAACACCTCGATGGGACCTTCCGCTTGTACTGGGTCTTGAACTGGGTCCTTCGACAAACTGTGCACGTGGATCGCCGGATCTGTCATCTTCTCTACCTATTATCAAACCACGGTACCCAAAGACAAATGGAAAAACTACCAGAAGCAAACGATGTAAAAAAAAGTTTTGAAACGAGCCTCCTTAAATTAAAAACGTGCTATAACCATCAAACGTGAAAGCAATTCTATCAAAATAAACACAATGACGCAAAAAAAAATTAACTCTATACCCAAGGTAAACAGTAGAATGTAGGTCAAGGCAAAAAAAAATTTTTAAAGTTCCGAACGCCTAACCCTACCTCCCCAAAAAAAAATCTAATGTTACCCCTCAAAAGTTTCGAAAATCCCAGGTTTGTGTGTGTGTGTGTGTGTGTGTGTGTGTGCGTGTACGAGAAGACTCGTAAAAAAAATTAAACTGTTATAAGTTTCAACAGCTGGTCGCTAACCACAGAAGTGTATTATAGTTCCTAGTCCGTTGCAAAGCTTTAACAAATATTAGTCTTGCAATATACATACAAAAAACTCTATGCTGATCGCAGCATACAAAAAAAACATAACCACAGTAGCACTTTGCAAGACTATCTCCCTAACATGAAAGGAAGTGCCAAAAAGAAATTTTACATCAGGACAGGAATACACTCTTACAAAAATACACTAGCAGAAAAATACACAGGTGAAAGAATACATCGGTAGAAAAGCACACACAATAAAATTATACACCCTAAGAAAATACACACATGATACACAAAGAACCTAAAAATAACTTAAAATTAGCTGGACTGTTGTCTGTTGCCTTGTCTGTTGCTCTAAAATGTTACAATAACGCCTACCTACAGTGGTCACTAAACACAAAAAAAAATTTTCAAAAAAAAAAAATTTTCAAAAAAAAATTCAAAAAATTTCAAAAAACAAATTTTCAAAAAAATTAAAACTAGAAGTTGGGCGCCATTTTGTAACGGTGGAAAACTGGGTGCAGACAGACAGACCGACTATTTCGGCTGCGTTGGCCCTGACTAGCTCAGTTGGGGTTCGATGTTCCTACCGCACAAAAGATTTTTATTCTAAAATAAAATAAATGTTAGAAATCAGTTACAGCGTTTTATTTAAAGAACACATACCTCTTACATGACATGTACATTAGCTTAGGAATGAAAAATTGAAACTGCACAGCTATGCTATCTTATATACTATATAATCCTAAAGTGATCCTTCATTTACATGACCTTAAAGTGAGCTCAAATAGCTACTTAACTACAAATTTATATACTCAGCTATTAACCAGAATAGAGGTTATCCACATGCCAGACTATCTTTCTTACAAATGAACCTACTACTAATCAACAAGTTACAAATACATTGAACGCTACGTTCTCTGACATGGGATTGAACAAAGAAATTTAAAGGGACACCTTATACATATGAGAGGTTTAATGACCTCACGGGACAACAATATATTCCTTTACATAAAATGTAAGCAATGGCTATCATGGATACATGAGAGGTTCAATGACCTCGTGGAATACATAAAAATCAATAATGCTTATATTATTTACACGGGATGTTTAGTGACCATATGTTCAAACTTTATCCAAACCATAGCTCTCAAGCGAGCACAAATTTATTCAGGGAGAGGTTACTGCTTAGTGTGTCGGAGATGTGGATATTTGAATTTACCAATCCCAAGGCCCCGGATGACCCAATTAAATGAAACCCACAGAAAACTAACTTGTGAGTCACCCCTGGCGTCCGCCTCTAAAATAACCCAAGCGACCGTATTCTGACCGACAGGATGGTAAGATAGTAAAACGCACGACAAAAACGATGGCAATTACCACGTCAACGAAACCCTACCTATTGACAACAAAAATAGCACTCTCTACGGCAGCAAACAATCTCTTGGCAACAAACAATTACTGACAATTATTGACAACAAAAATAGCACTCTCTACGGCAGCAAACAATCTCTTGGCAACAAACAATTACTGACAATTATTGACAACAAAAATAGCACTCTCTACGGCAGCAAACAATCTCTTGGCAACAAACAATTACTGACAATTATTGACAACAAAAATAGCACTCTCTACGGCAGCAAACAATCTCTTGGCAACAAACAACCTTTTGGCAACAAACAATTACTGACAATTATTGACAACAAACAACCTTTTGGCAACAAACAACAGACCAGGACTCCACGGAGAACTGTCCTGACGCGCCTACTCCTTCCGCATAAAAATAAATTGGCACTGGCCCACCTCAGAATCGCCGACGGGCGCTTATCGTTCACGTGCGACGTCACCCACGTGCCCTGCCGCCACGTGCCCTGCCGTGCAGTCGCCGACTGCCCCCGCCACGTGTCTCGCGCCCCCGCACAGGCGAAAGAAAAGGGAGGCGCCACGCAGACGGTGTCAGCAAACTGAAAAATACAAGACAACAGGTTAATCTTGGCAACGTGCGGACACAGCCCGCAGGATGCTGCGTCCCTAAAAATACAACTGATCCTCCCCTGTATGCCCCATGCTGTGTGATGCTTCTCAGATCCCCTACGTACCAGAAATGGGCGCTCGCCCAGCTTGCAGTCGGCTCGTATCGGCAGCGAGAATGCTGGCTTCGTGTGCTGGGGCTCGTCTCTGGGCACGCGGTGATGGTATTCGTTGGCGCAGCTTCGTCTGTAATACCCAAATCTGGTTAGCGAGGACTCCTCCACAAACCCAACGGTGCCAGGGTGCAGCTTTCGTACGTACCGGCGATTCTTCTAGGCTCGGCGTCTTTTCCGTGGAATGCCCCCGGCGGCTCCGCACGCGCCTTTTATCACCTTTGCTACCACATCCCCGCACCTCGAGCCACAAACTTCCGCCCAGAATATTCCAGAACACTTGCTCCAATAATCCACGGCATTTACGTCTCTCCGGCCAGCATTTTTAATGTCTGTAATTGCGAGCTCGCTTCACACATCGACCCAACCACATTATTTCTATTCACCCGCTAATATAGTTTATTTCTTAGTTAGTTACACTACTCGCCAATGGAGGCCCCTGCGTCTTGCTGATGGTGAAAACGTTGTCCTTTTCCAACACAAGCTAAACCCTATTTCTCTCCTTCTCCGACCCTATCGACATGCGACTACTTCGTAACAGATGTCACTAGTAGACACCGTTCGATACGAACATCGCTACCCACAAAAGTGTTGACATCTGTCAAATCCTGTATTTTGCGGCTACTACTTAACAGATGGCGCTCTTCGCCAGCCATCTGCCTAGCCATTTATAGTGTTTCTATTCGTTACCAGAGGTCGCCCTTACAACGTTTCAACAACTCACTCACCAACTTGCGTCTTGGCGCGTAAATTTAAATAGCTCTCCATTAGCTTTCGACTGATACGAAAAACTATTCTGCCAAAATAAATGAAATGCTACAGTATCACGATCACATACTACCTTTTGAAACTGAATAGACAGAATACGCCGATAAGTTAACGTCACAAATTATGTCAAAATGTGTTCATGATCAAGGCACTGGTGCAAGCAAAAAACCGACTTTAAGGTGACGAACATTTTCATACCGCGACTGTACTATGGGAACGATGGAAGCTGATATAATACTTGTACAAATTTTCTTTGGAAATACAATATAACACCCAGACCGAGAACAAACATCTGTGCTTACCACACAAATATTTGTTCTCGGTGGGGCGACCTACGGCGCAGAAGGCAGAGCTACTACCAACTGAGCTGAGAGGCCAGTCAGCCAGAAGTGAAATGTCTTATTTTATTTATATTGTTGATATAGATAATACCTATAGATAGTATATCCGGGTATAACCACCGAGGCCAGGGTCTGCCATAGCAGTGCATCTCCAGCTTCTATCAGCACCTGCTTCGGACGACCATCTCTCTGAAACATTACACCATTTTGTTAGGTACATATTCTACTAATCACAGAACATAGTAGAACGGGAGGTGATAATGTACATCATGTTATCGTACACCCCGTTATTACAATGCCAGTTAAACCACATGCACACTGGAGCAATTCAAACATGGATTTTTGCTACTGGATACTTAAACTTGTCCTTGATACTTTATAGGGCGGATCTGACTTGAATAGGTAAGGTTATGTTGGAACAAAAAATTACGCACAAGGCGAGCGAGCAGAGCGAGCGTGCCTCGGCGGCGGCCGCCGCCGCCGCAGTGCCAGAAAATGTTTTTTCAGTACCCAAAAAAGGGCCTGTCCCCTTTAGGACAATTATCTATCACTAGATTAAAAAGGTAATAATTGAAATATTTATCTTGTAACGTAATGGTTACATGTTAAAAAAAAAAAAAAAAAAAAAAAAAAAACCTTGCATCTAATATATAAAGTACAGGAAATCAAGTAAAAAACACAAATGCAAGTACCTGTAAAGATTCCTTTTTAAAACATAATAATAGTAAGCTAAAAATATTTAACTTAATAGCTACTTTTCATTCATAAAAAATCATTTATAGAAACAGAAAAATGTAATTATTTTGCTACTTTCGTAACAAAGAATAAATTTACAAAAGCAAACACCTACAAAGTTACCTACAACAGAAAAAATAATAATAGGCGAAAAAGAATCATCGTAATAGCTACTTTTCATACATAAACTTAGCAAACTAAGAAATTTCATGTACTTGTTGTACTCATACGTACTCTAAGGTACTTCATGTACTTAGATCGTATTCCAACAATCACGTTTATGTTGAAGGGAGCAAAAGGTTGTCTGTCTTGCTCGCTCCACAAGGAGCGCCCATTACAAAAAAACTGAACAATTTCTAGCGTTGCCAACTTACGTCGATTGCACGATATTTTTCCGGTTGCCACCAAAAGTGTCTCAAACTGCATTATTTTCGTAGGCTTGCATAAATACTCAGTCGCCGAAGCACCGTCATCATACCACAGTTGAGCCTCGCCAAGTCGCGATTACTAGCTACTATATCCTCGTATAGGACATCAAAGTACCTAGGTATTATCGTGCATTGTTCGTATATAAAGTGAACGTGATTTCACCCATAGGAATCTATAACTAGCTCAGTCTTCGTAAGTGATAGGAAGCTTATTATCAAATCAGTGAAACCCCCATCTTGGGTAAGTGTGAACAATACGTTTCTCTAATCCACTGTAGGAATAGGTAACTTGTAGCATCTTGTAATAAGTAGGTTTCTATCGCTAATAGCAAACGCTTGCATTTTACCCGCATCGTACCTACTTACGATCTCATGTTTTAATTTCATGTATGTGAATCAGCTTGCCATGTCATGCTTATGTACCTATTATAGCTGCTTGGAGGAATCTTCGTGTTTTCCTCTATGATTTGAAGGGCATCCAAATGCTAGCTACATTTTATTTAACTTGTCATAAAAATACGCCCGTCATATTATCACCCTAATTTTTATGGCGAGGTAGGTAGTTCATAAAAAATATCTGTATAAAATACTTGCCTTGTTATTTAGGATTTATATCAAAATGCATTTCATTTCATTTCATTACTTTTATTGTACATAGGTCACTTATGTGCTTTTATTTCGTTATCTAGTAACAAAACATGTAAACTCGCTCTGCTTATTCTTAGCTAGGCCACCTCACATTATATACCTAGGCATTCCCCTAAAGAGCGGTTTTCTTCCTGAGGTGGTCACGCTTAATATTGGACAACAGATATTAATCTGGACGTCATTCCAGGGTTTCACGGCGCTACGCGTTTTACGCTTACGCTACTTCTCACCACCACCACTCCATGCTGCACTGATGAGCTGCTAGCGGAGTGCTACTACTTACCAGCAGCGGCCGCTTCGCTGCCAATCCCCCGCCCGCCTGGCCGAACACCTGCCAACGACACCCTGGATCTGCGCTGATCGACCTTCTCGTCTCCTCACGTCGCGCTAATACCAGGGGAGTGCCGTACTACCCAAACTAAAGTTAAGCGGGCCATAGAATCCACGACCTTGAGTTTTTAAATAAATAATTTTACTGTGTTGACACTTGTTTACATTCATAAACCCGTAGATACGTCACAATCTGCTACTTACTATGTACATGAGCCTAAACAATTTCACAGTGGAAAAAAGTGGATTCGTTTTAACTGGGTGTACATTAAACGGACCCAGTAGAACTCTTCGGTGGCCGGAAAAATGACCCAAAAATACATGATCTGCTTCTTACTCCATACAAATTCCGTAGTTTTACTACTACTTACTACCAAAAATACTTTCTTTAAATCCTCTTTTCTTTCTTTTTCTTAGGATTTTCATATTTAGTATAAAAACATTTACAAATTTAAATCAATCTTCTTACCTTTGACATTTTCCAGCTCTTATCAACGGTGTCTGCGAGCACATAGGCGAAGGCAATCTGGTAGCTCCATCGCACCACCTTCCCCGGCACCAGCGCACGGAACGACTCCCCCACTTCATTGGCATACCCTGGAACATGGACCTGTTCAGCGATTGTTATATCACAAGGGATGAGGACAAAGCTACCGGGTAAGAGTTATACAGGGTTATTCATTATTAGCTGCAAATACTCAGGAATTAGGTTCAACAAATAACAAAATAATAATTATGAAATGATTTTTTAAAGTTTTGTTATGAAAATCCCGAGAAAATCGATAAAGATTATCCTTTGGAATCATTGGCGCCTGACCTATTTTGACCTTTGATCCGCGCCCGCGCGCCGTGAGCGACACTCTACGTTCAGTCACCGCCTGGGTGGGTCATTGTCCTGTTCTCCGTGGCAATCATTATGCAATAGCCGTAAAGAAATTAATAAAAGTAAAATTTTGATGCAAAAACTTAAATCAGTTTAGGAATTAAATTGATTCGGCCAAACCAATATTGAACTTTTTTAGGTTCTACGACACGCCGGTATCCTCAAATGTTTTCCTTCCCCGTTTGAGAGTTGTTATTTTGAAAAGCTTTCGCACTTTCGTTTTATTTTTTTTTAATTTTGAACACATGATTTAATCCTCTTCCAGCTTTAATTTATAAATTTTAGTGACCAGTACTTTTTTTATGAGTTTTTTCTATATATATATAACTCAAAGGTGACTGACTGACTGACTGACATAGTGATCTATCAACGCACAGCCCAAACCACTGGACGGATCGGGCTCAAATTTGGCATGCAGGTAGATGTTATGACGTAGGCATCCGCTAAGAAAGGAAAATGGAAAATTATTTTCCAAAGAGGAGAAAACGGGGAAAAATGGTTTTAAGAAAAATCAACGCACAGCCTAAATCGTTAGCCCTAGAAGCATGAAACTTAGAAAATGTATTCCTCTAATAGAGCAGAGGTGCACTAAGAAAGAAAATAGGAAAATTCTTTCCCTAAAAGAAGAAAAAACGGAAAATGATTTTAAGAAAAATCACAAAAAATAGCTTTACAAAATACGCAAAAAAAAACGTTAAAAATTTTCAGCTACCGCAGCATCTGGCACCAGGTTCGATTACACACAAAGGTTCACAAACAAACCGATGATAACCACTACGACAAAATCGCGGGAAACATCTATCATACTTAAACTAAACACTGTTGAAAAAAATCGGCTCCAACAGCACTCACCTTAAAATTCAAATACACTCTAAAGTACAAGCTCAAATCTATGGTAACTAGCAGTTGGTCATGTCAAATTAAAAAAATCTGATACGATTATACACCAACACGCATACGAAACCCCAAATTAGCCACTAATATAACATAAAATCACAAAAAATAGCTTAACAAAATACGGAAAAAAAAAACATTAAAAAATTTTCAGCTACCGCAGCATTTGTCACCAGGTTTTAATACACACAAATGTTTACAAAAAAACCGATGATAACCACTAAGACAAAAAACCACATTCTCTCTCGCCTTCAAATTCAATTACACTCTAAAGTACAAGCTCAAAACTATAGGAACCAGCAATTGGTCATGTCAAATAAAAAAAATCTGATTCGATTATACACCAACACGCATACGAAACCCCAAATTAGCCACTAATATAACATAAAATCACAAAAAATAGCTTTACAAAATACAAAAAAAAACATTAAAAAAATTTCAACTACCGTAGCATCCTGGCACCAGGTTTTAATATACACAAATGTTTACAAAAAAACCGATGATAACCACTAAGACAAAATCGCGGGAAACATCTATAATACTTAAACTAAACACTGCTGAAAAAAATCGGCTACAACAGCACTCACTTTCAAATTCAAATACACTGTAAATTACAAGCTCAAAACAATGGTAACTAGCAGTTGGTCATATCAAACTAAAAAAAACGAACTCAAATATCCACGCGGACGAAGTCGCGGGTATCAGCTAGTTAATTTATAAATTTTAGTGACCAGTACTTTTTTTATGAGTTTTCGCAAAAAAAGATGAAAGTATTATTGCTTGTTCCAAAACCCTAGACTTTGTTGAGATTTTCTTGACCAATGAGAGCAACACCAACCACCATTGAAAATTTCTGTAAAGCATACTTGTTTATAAATTGGTGAATTTATTATTTATGTGGTAATCTTCATTTTTAATACTTTCTTACAAGTGTACATAGACCGAGCAAATTATGAGACATCTTTTTTATACAATGTGCCAGTATGTACTCAACTGTTGTAAGAAAACAATGTGAGGGAACCAGCTTGTTGTAAAACTTAGATTTGAAAGAAGTATCAAGTACACTAAAGCCACCTTGGGATTTGCTTCAAATCCTTTCATCATAATGTATATCCTTTCAGCTCAGTCAGTAGTAGCTCTGCCTTCTGCGCCGTAGGTCATGGGTTCGATCCCCACCCAGAACAAATATTTGTGTGGTGAACACAGGTGTTTGTTCTCTGTCCGGGTGTTATATTGTACCTATTATAAGCATGTATTTACAAAAAAAGTGTATTCAAATATTTTATCAGCTATCTGGTTCTCATAGTACAAGCTCTGCTTAGTTTGGGGCTAGATAGTGTTGTGTGAATTGTTCACATTGTTTATTATTATTTTATTCTCACAATCCAAAATCCATCATAATCATCTTTCCTTATAAAGGTTGTCTGGAAGAGATCACTCTTAGCGATGAGACCACCCATTGTAATTCTAGATTAAGTATTCTTATTCTGTTATTTGTAATCTTTCACTTTGGTGTACAATAAAGTTATTTTCTATTCTCAGTGCCGGATTAGCCACGTAGCAAGAGTAGCAAATGCTACCGGGCCCGCGAGTTTGGGGGCCCCGCGCTCCAACGCCAACGCCTGTCTGACCGTAATAAAAAAATATCAATTTAGATACGAGCGTAAAATATCTTGCATGCCTTAAACGCGAAGGGCTCATGAAGCGCTTAGGCTATAATATGCTTCAAAAAACTTTAAAAAGCACTTTAGATGTGATGCGAGCCATTTTTGAGACTTACAAGTTGTTTTGACATTGGTGCGAATACTGTTTTCGTGCGTGACGTAGCATTGTGTGCAACTCACGTGTGCATTCAGTATTTTATTTATAACTAGTTGGTAACCGAGCTTCGCTCGGAATTTTTTTTCTTTTAAGAAATCATAAGAGTCATATTATTATCTTTACTGGTTTATTCTTACTGAACAACGCCATCTGCTGGACATGCTTGCAGTTAGTTGCTCACAATCGTCAATAGATGGCAGGAGCAGTCACATATTCAGTTTATTTTTTTAGTTTTTTTTTAACGAACAGACTCATTTTCTGAAAATGAATCCTAGCTAGATCGATTTATCGCCCCCAAAACCCTCTGTATACATAATTTCATGAAAAACGTTGGCGCAGTTTCCGAGATCCTGAATATATATATATACATATATATATATACAAGATTTTCTCGTTTAAAGGTATAAGATACCCTTCACTTGAGAATCGAAAGCAAACCAAGGGCCCCTTGACAAAATTTGCTACAGGCCCCGCACTGGCTTAATCCGGCACTGTCTATTCTCACATCCTTAAATCAGGCACTTTCTTTCAAGGGCCAGTTTGTTCTAGGAAATAGGTACCCTGAAGAGTGCTAATTCTTTGAGATGTATAGTTGCTTTACTTATGCTATTGGGAGGATATTCAATGGAAGTTTGAGGTATATGCACAAGGGGAAATAGGTATGATATAGGTATGTTTGTATGAGTTTTATATACGTAAATACCTGTAATTAATTTACTTACCCAAGTAGCGAACCGATGTATCTCTAAATAAATCCTGTGGCATATTAAACCAATCTTTGTTAGCAAAATCAACACAATTTAGTTGCTTTTTGTATTCAGAATTATGTTGGATTTTCTGTGCATTTATAAATCCAAATTATTGGATTTGTAGTAGTTATGATTAAAGTTAGGTAACTTTTTAAAGGTTAGTATTATTTAAAAGTCAGGAGTTTATCTAACCTCTTAGCCCATTAACAAGTCTGCCTTGCTTTGAATTTCTTTACTCTGTAGCCTAGGTACTGATTTGTATTTTAGATATTTGATTTAAGTACACACGGAATTTAGGGAATTAGTTTTTGGAATTCTGTTTAGTCTACTCTCTCTTACTTTCACTGAGTCACTGACTTGAGTGACTTGACTGACATAAGTTTTTTTTTATTTTTTTATTGTATTTTGGATACAAAGTCCTTCCGCCAAATCCTTTTTGTGCAGCTGCAGTGTTGCCAGTGGCAGTAAGACAACAAATAAAAAAAAATGGAAAAAATAATATAAAAAATAGTTACCTAAAAGTGGTCTTTATAGTTTAAATCAAATCAAAATTGTATAGTCAGTTCAATTAGAAGAATCACTTTGAAACGTCTTAGAGCTAGGTGAGTTTATGTGCCAATCCAATCCAATGCCAATGGCCAAAGATTTAGAGAAGGTACTTATCAAAGACAATTTTTACAAATTCAAACCTAACAAAAAACAACAACACAAATTATCAGCAATAGCCATCGAGATATAAGTACTACGTACTAGAGAAGACACCGTAAATTCCTACTTTGTCCCGTTCAACTGCGGCGATCGCGCCGCAAATCACTCAGTCGCCTCAGTCGCTCTCTCTCGAAAACGCGTAAGTGCCGTGATTTACATGGCGCTTAAGACCTTTTTGCCGAGAACAAATTACGAAGAATAGGACAATTCAGTTATTTGACAATTGAGGACAATTGAGCTTCTCTAGTACGTAGTACTTATATCTCGATGGCAATAGCAATACAAACGCGACTGTACTAAACGGGGTGTACATACGTGTGGTGTCATAACGGTGCTACGCACGCCCGTCGTTCATCCCCACAGAAAGCAAAAGCGTTTTTGCTTTTCTGTGTTCATCCCGCTAGCCCCTCTCGGGTGCCTTAATTTTTATTTCTGCATAATGTAACGGTCAGCTCAAAAGTTACGTGACGCTACTTACAGAATCCTTGAATCGAATGATTTCGCTACGATTTCACGGCCAATTTCGTTAAAAATTAAATACTTGTCATGATTAACGTATTTATTTATGGATTAATATCATGTTGATACAACTTCGCAATCAATGCCTTATTTTATAACGAATATGATTAAGTAAGTACCTACCATAAAAATGGTTACAGTAAGTCAACCATATAAGATAAAAATCTTTTTCATCCCACCAGCTCGACAAGTGTGTATAAGCTGTTCAAAATCTGACTACAAAAGCCGTTTTTATCCGCTAGAGGATAAAGTAAATTTGAATTTAGAATATCGTGTTCACTAAGTTTGTGAAAACACAACCTATTTACTTCTACCTCCATGGTGCTGTATTTTATCATACAACCTTTTTTAATTTGGTAAAAACTCGCACTCGTAACCTTCTTGGTGTATTTGTGAATTCAAAACATAATTTTAACCTATTTACTTCTACCTGCATGGTGCCGAATTTATCATGCAACCTTTTTAAATTTGTTAATAACTCGTACTCGGAACCTTCTTGGTGTGTTTTAGAGGCCGAATACACGGTTTCCAACCGCGTTTCCTACCAAGGTGACCTTTGTAGAAACTGTGGGTTGAAACCATGTAGCCGGCAGTTTTAAACCAAATTTCGCATGACCTATTATACGCCCTTGGTAGAAAGACGCGCTCGGAAGTTCAGCGTTGGTTTTAAACCAATGTAGCCAGAAGCGTTCTGCGAAGGTCACCTTGGTAGGAAACGCGGTTGGAAACCGTGTATTCGGCCTTATAGTCGCACCATGTTCTTTTTTGCATTTGGTCATTTTTTCGCTGAGGTGGGATGAAAAGTTACGTGTTGCGCTCGAGTGCAAAGATTTTTCACCTTGTGCTCTTTTGATTCCTTCGCCAACGCTTAGGATTCTAACAGCTCTATCACATCTAGGCACTCCATGAATACCTATGACCAATGATATGCCTTGGCCCTGCCTCCAGTATGTAATTTCATATTTTGTCAAAACACCTTTCAGAAAAAATGCTGTATCACATCCAATGCATGAATATTATTAAAGATTTTCTCCGGTGTGTACTTGCATGTGGAATGTCAAAGCACTTCTTTGATTGAATGCTTTATCACATCTACTACATGAATATGGCTTTTCTCCAGTGTGTACTCGCATGTGTGCTGTCAAAGTACTTTTGAGACTAAATGCTTTATCACATCTACTACATGAATATGGTTTTTCTCCAGTGTGTACTCGCGTGTGTAATATCAGAGCAATTCTTTGATTGAATGCTTTAAGACATCTACTACATGAATATGGCTTTTCTCCAGTGTGTACTCGCATGTGTGATATCAAATTACTTTTTTGGTTAAATTCTTTATCACATCTACTACATGAATATGGCTTTTCTCCAGTGTGTACTCGCATGTGTGATATTAAATGACTTTTTTGACTGAATGCTTTATCACATCTTTTACATGAATATGGCTTTTCTCCAGTGTGTACTCGCATGTGTTTTGTCAAATAACTTTTTTGGTTAAATGCTTTAGCACATATACTACATGAATATGGTTTTTCTCCAGTGTGTACATGCATGTGTACTGCCAAATAACTTTTTTTATTAAATGCTTTATCACATCTACTACATGAATATGGCTTTTTTCTTGTATGTGATTTTAAATGTTTTACCAAATGATGCTTGGAGAAGAATTTTTTGTTGCAATTATCACAATACATAAACAAAATAGTGTCAGTTTGCTTGGTCTCCTCTTCAGACATAGTTTTAACTTTTAACTTATTTGAACTGTCAACATCTTCATCATTTTCTTCAGTGGCCATTAGTAAATCTTCATAGATTGTTCCTTGAGTTTCTTCTATTTTCGCATCCAGCTGTTCTTCCTTGACAGTGGCCACAGTACTTGTAATGTTTGAACGATCAATAACAGACAAGTGCTGTTTTGAACTGTCAACAACTTCATCATTTTCTTTAGTTGCCATTGGTAATTCCTCATAGAATGTTTCTTCAGTTTCTTCTATTTTTACATTCAGTTGTTCTTCCTCGACAGTGGCTTCAGTACAATAGTCAGTAGCAGACAAGTACTGTGTTGGAGCCATCGATAAAGTTGGTGTTGCCAGAGACAGCATTGTGATCGTACTGCATGTTATCTGAAAAAAACATTCACATGAATACCTATACTATAAATAATAGTCTGTTGAAACTTAGAAATTAGTAATAATAAAATTAAGTAATAGTGACCCGCCCCAGCTGCACACAGCTGGAAAATTCAATAGACTGCCGTCTTCACAATTTCCTACACCCTTTTCTAAATTACTCTGATTTACACTCATGCGAAGCTGGGGCAGATCGCTAGCATTGTAACTATTTTTTACTACTTTTACTTTGTTACTCAGACATAATGTAGCATTTCAAGGATTTTAAAATTATAGGCTGTCACCTCAAATACTAGTCTAGTAGTACCACGAAAAATGTAAATCCGTAATTTGCTGTGAGTTATATTATAAGATGAAGATGAAGTGGACAAGAATGGCAAAGGATAGAGAAAGATGGGAGGACTTTAGGGGAGGCCTTTGTCGAAGGACAAGCTGTTTCATAAAACGATCGTCAGTGAAATAGTTAACTTAGTTAGTAACATTATTGTAAACAGTAATAAAGGCTTATTTTATTTATTTATTTTATATTATAAGATACATTATGTAAACATTAAGAGCTATGAATTTCGTTAATAAATAAGTAAAAAAAAAAAATATATACATAGGAAGTCCACTTCAAATATTGCTATGCCCTAAACCTAATAGCCTATTATGTATTCACCATTTAACATAAGAATTATGAGTAAGTTTTAGCGTGAAAAACTAACAGGAATGCAGAAAAATATAGCATGCAGGCCAAGCTGTGGGTGACGCTAGTGCAATTAACAAGGAATTCATACAACACTATGATGAAAATAATTAATAATGTGGCACATGTTTACCTCAACGCCATTGTGCAACATATCCCGCATGGTTTTATCAGAGCGGCGAGCCATGTCGGAGAACAAGAGGCATTTCTGCAGCAGTTGGTGACAGACATAGCATACTGTGCTGGGCATCCCTGCATCTGATTCTGAGTTCACCTGAAACAATATTTCATCTAATGTTATTTGTTTACTGTGCATATTCATCTCATGGTTGTTATCTACCTAGATGAATTGAAAAAGTATTGACATACCTATTTACTTAGACATTCATTTTAATATTTTTTTTTTGTTTATTAAAATGCACAAAACACCCCCAAAATAAGCAGAGCTTGTACTATGGGAACCAAATAGCTGATTATAATACTTCAATACTTTTTTTTAGAATACCATATATCACCCAGACAGAGAACAAACATCTGTGTTCACCATACAATTTGTTCTCAGTGGGGATCAAACCCACAACCTACGGCTCGGAAGGCAGAGCTACTACCAACTGAGCTGAGAGGCCAGTCATTTGTTCTCGGTAGGGATCCAATGGTGAGTACGTTCTATCTGCGATTGGCTTCTCGATGTTTTCTGGGTATAGTGAGGGTGTGTTTCCAACAACAACACTGCTTGAGTTGAAGAACTGGTCAGGTTCTCTGGGCCAAGAGAGTGTTTGCCATCTATTTAGGTGGCTTACATTGTCTTGAGTGTTAAACAGATTTTTCCTCAGATCATTCGTAACTCAGAAACAACAGGAACTTGGTACATAAAAGCTACCACGGAACCCTTCATGGGCAAGTTCCTACATGCCCATGAAGGGTTCCATAGCAGCAAGTTACATACTTAGGTAATATAAAAGTTCTTGGAGTAGCCTTTTTTTTATATTTAATTTACGGTTTACGATTTATGACACATATTTTTTTTGGTTATTCATTTTAGAAGTTACAGGGGGAGGGACACATTTTACCACTTTAAAAGTGTCTCTCGCGCAACATATTCTGTTTAGAAAAAAATATAAATATTTATAAGTCCCCCCTCCCTCACACGTCTCATACGTGTATTTGATGAAAAACAAAATTCGTGTTTCAGTTCTATGTCTAAGGAACCCCCAAAATTCATCGTTTTTTTTTATTTTTGTCAAAAGGTTATACATACAAATACAAATCATTTATTAATAACTCTTAGTTACCAGATACATAGATTTCAATACTACAACCACCCACTTCAACCCCTTCCGTCCAAACTCCCTTACTCACAATAGGAGACCAAGGGGTATCTTCCTATTGTTAACATTGTGAATTAAATCTTATGTTTTGATTCCGATCACACTGTTGCCGTTTTAGCATTTTTAGTGCTAAATTTAGCATATTTCATGACTCTTTAGCATATAAATTTTGCATTTAGCATATTGCATATTTTGGCATTTCAAATCAAAAGTCAATGTCAAAAGATTATTTAAATAAATAAATAAATAAATATTGTGGACAATTCACACAACACTACCCAGCCCCAAACTAAGCAGAGCTTGTAATATGGGAACCGGATAGCTGATATAATACTTGAATACATTTTTTTTTTGTAAATACATACTTAGAATACAATATAACACCCAGACAGAGAACAAACATTTATGTTCACCACACAAATATTTGTTCTCGAACCCACGACCTACGGCGCAGAAGGCAGAGCTACTACCAACTGAGCTAGAGGCCAGTCAATAGTTAATAGAGACCGACCAGATACATTATTTTTTATCTATGGTTTTCATTGAGGTATGGCAACTCTCTGGATCAGGGACTTCCCTGAAATTAGTTTCTGATTGTTTTTACGTAACGAACGTTTTGCGTCCGAACCCCACTTGACTCTTGAATAAATTCATTCAATGTGATTTGTGAATGCCTCCTAAATATGAGCAACATTATCGCGAAGAATGGGAGAAGATAGGCGAGTTTAAGGATTGGCTTTTGGATGGATTTTGCTAACATTTGGTGCGTAACGATACTTTAGAGCCTAAAATAACAAATGTTAGGCTACTGTTCTACCAAAAAATTGTACACAGAAATGTTAATAACAAAATTAGGATTTTAGCATGTTTTTTAGCATTTTTAAATACAAAAATAGCATTTTTTAGCATTATTTGGAGCAAGTTCTAGCATTTTCTCAAAATAAAAAACGGCAACACTGCGATCACCTGGCTTCGCAGTTGACACACTTCTTTGACCGCTGTTTTATGTTGCTAATAATCATACCTCTATGTTTGTAAGTTTCTCGAACAGCTTGAGATGCTTGTTGTTAATTTGCAGCATCCTGATATTCCCAGCGAGACACGCTCTGCACACAAAGCTAGCCGAAACCATCACGTAGGTCGTAACGGATACGAGTTGATTGCTCAACCAAATTTTACTTTAAATGAGGAAGATTACTGGTTTTCATTTCTAACCTTTCCGATCCGCGGAGTTTAAAATCACTTCACTTCTTCTTTTTTGGGAGTGTAAAATGGTGTAAAATCCATGGATCTACTATCTATTTTCACTTGACTTGCTTGACTGACATGAGTTTTTTTTATTTTTGTATTGTAATTTGTGCTGGCTTGGATACAAAGTCTTTCCGCCAAATTCTTTTAGTGCCGTTGCAGTGTTGCCAGTGGCAGATAGACAACAAGAAAAAGAATAGGTTTTTATTTTTAAAACGGTCAGCTCTTTATTTAGGTGACGTTAGGAATGGTAAGAATCCTTGAATCGAATGATTTCACGGCCAATTTCGTTAAAAATTAAATACTTGTCATGAATAACTTATTTATTTGCCTTTGGATTAATATCATGTTGATGAAAATAACTTCGCAATTAATGCCTTAAGACCTTACCTATATGTCAAAAGATACACAGTGCTTAAACTATTGCCATCTATTACCGTTGAGTTAATGATAAACAAAGACAGGGCTAGCTTTAAGCAATGATTAAATTTAAATAACGTTTATAAGTATGGCTGTAATTTTATAATTAATTTGATAAAGTAGGTACCATGCCCAAACCAAAGATAAAAATCTTTTTCATCCCACCAGCTCTGAAAGTGTGTTTTTGCTGTTCAATATCAAAAGCCGTTTTTATCCTCTAGAGAGGATAAAGTAAATTTGAATTTAGAATATCGTGTTCACTAAGTTTGTGAATACACAACCTATTTACTTCTACCTCCATGGTGCCGAATTTATCATACCTACAACCTTTTTTAATTTGTTTAAAAGTCGCACTCTTAACCTTCTTGGTGTATTTGTGAATTCAAAACATCATTAAACCTATTTACTTCTACCTGCATGGTGCCGAATTTATCATACAACCTTTTTAAATTTGCTAAAAACTCATTCTCGGAACCTTCTTGGTGTGTTACTTTTAGTCGCGCCATGTTCTTATTTGCTTTTAGTCATTTCCTCGCTGAGGTGGGATGAAAAGTTACGTGTTGCACTCGAGTGCAAAGATTTTTCACCTTGTGCTCTTTTGATTCCTTCGCGAACGCTTAGGATTCTAACTTTTAAACCACTCGCTATACGCTCGTGGTTAAATTTTAGAATCCTTCGCTTGCTCAGTCATCAAAATTGAGCACGCGGTTAAAAAGCAGCTTTGCACTCTTGTATAACAAATAACTATTACACATTAGAAGGATAAATGATTTTCGTGTGTCAACCAAATCGCAGACAGGATTTTGCTTTCTTAATAATTACATGTGAACGAAGTGGTTTCCTAATTATACAGTATGTTAGTTTAAACGAGGGACATATTGAAACCCACAATAGTGCATGATTATATGATACTAATAAAAATATGAACAAAAAAAAAACACTGATAAATAACAGACAGAACCATACCAAAAATTTCGCAAGTCTCGCAACGTGTGTACACCCTTGCGCTAGCGATTTAATATTATCGCAGAACATGTGCGCGGGTCAATGACCTTTAGGTATAATCCATTTTCCCTTCGTACTTTAAACCTGGCTTACCTAGGTATGGCTCCCTTCCTCGTCCTTGGGCATGCGTCGGTACGGTGAACTGACCGAATGTTCGCAATCGTTGGTTAACACCTAGCATAAGATTGTACGACGGAATCTGGCGGTTGGGAAACATCTCTATCATTAGATAACACGTAGGCACGAACCATATCCCAATATTCTTCATTAGAATATCGATAAGACGTCATTTTTGGTTATTAAAAGAACACGTTTACAGGACACACTTATCCCGAAGTAAGCGGGGTTGTTTTTGCGATACGCGGAAGCGCAATATTAGACATGCGGAAATAGCAGCGCACTCGCATAGACTGACTGCGGTCAGCGCGGGGCGGGAGTGTGTCCTCCTGTCGGTGCAACACAAAGGGAAGGGGCGGGGTTTGCGCACAAGCTTCCTTTTCGGTAGGAACGGCACGTGTTTTGCCGCGTGATTATTTTACTGTTTACAAGTTCACTTCTTGCGCGCTCAGTGTTCATGAATAATGTATTTTAGTGGACAATTACGTCACAAATTAAGGTTATAGGTTTTTTACATATTTGGGACGAGAATCGAATACTGAATACCCTCCCTCAATAAGTCCCTCGTTTAACCTAACACACTGTATAAGAACAGCTCTATCACATCTAGGCACTCCATTTATTTATTATTACTTATTACAGATGTTATCTTAACAGCTAGCCAAAACGATAACACTATCACAAATTTTAGAAAATCTATTTTTCACTCTGCTACTACACTAACAATACTATTAATTACTTTATCTACACTAATGTTGTAACATTCTACTTATGTTTCCAATACTTGACTTATAATTACTACTGTTATAGCGCAGACAACAAAACACTCAATTTAAGCAATTTCATATGATGGTATAATATCCACATCGATATCGTAAAATCTCATTATAACATCAATAAAACGCGACCAATTAACCTGGCGAGCCTTATGTCAAAATACTCATACAAGTTGTATAAAATTTTGATATTAGGCTGGCTTTTGAAAACAGTTGGGTTATACGTGAAAACTTCGTCGAAACTACTAAAACGTACTTACTAAAATTACATACACAAAACTCTTTGGTAAGATCTTGTGCCAATTAAATAAAAAAAGAACAGTGCGCGCTCGCTCCTGATCGGCCCTGCGCGCGCAGCTGCGCTCTCATTGGTTAGATTTTAATGGCGGCAAGTTCACTGTGACGCGTGAATTTAATGTTTCGCAATGTGTTTTGTTTTTAAAATACAAATTAAAAGTTAAAAATGGACAGCGACGATGATATTTGCACGCCTCCGGATATTCTAGAATTGGCAACAAAAATAACTCACAATCATTTGCCAGAAAAATCTAGAAAAAATAAATGTTACCACGAATTCATGGAATGGAGAATGAAAAAAAATGCTACATCATATTTTATTCAGAAAATGTGTTGTTAGCGTACTTTCAAGAGTTATCTGAAAAATATAAAGTGTCAGGTATGTGGGTTAAATACTCCATGAATAAAAGTATACACTCAATATTTACAAAGTTGACATAACTAAATATAGCAAGCTGATTGCATCAGCGTTTTATTTGCAATATTGTTTTACGTATATTATAGTATGAGAGTAGATAAAGTAGTGTATGACACTGTACATAACTTGGTTTTATAACATTCGTGTGATACTATAAAAAAACTCGCCTACGGCTCGTTTTTTTAAAACACACTCATGTTATAAAAACCCTTATTATGCAACAGTATCATAAACTACTATAATATGCACATTACAAGGCATAATACACTAAGGCAGGCCGCACACCAGCGCCACATGCTACATGCATCGAACATTTACGTCGCCACAATCAATGCGCTACAATGCAGCTTGCTACAAATGTATTGTACCTATATGCGCACATCGAAAGCACAGTTGTAGCGTGGCACCGCTTTAAGAATGTCGACATCATCGTCTGACGACGACGATTTCTTGATGTGGCGCCACAAATAACGAACGTGTTCGATCTTGAATTCGTGTAGCGCGGACAACGTCTCGCCACAAAGTGCGCCCGCTACAAATGTTTCCTCAGTGTGCGTTGCGTGCTCACGTACAGATATATGGGGGCGTTAAATGTGTCGCGTTTCAAATGTGGCGCCACAATTATCGAGATACAAGTGTATGCCCGGTGTGCGGCCTGCCTTACAATACCATTACATACTTAATATAAACAGTAAACACTACAAGACAGTCAGGTAGGTACATGTCAGGTTGGTACCTACCTTCAATTTTACCCTAGGTACCGAAAACAACAATACTCTAGGGGTGTTATTAATAATCCTGGCGTAGCGTTGGACTAGTTAATCCGTGTTTTGTCTCTTGCATTGACATGCAATTGTCAACTCGAGCAAATGTGACAAAACACGGATTAACTAGTCCAACGCTACGCCAGGATTATTAATAACACCCTTAGGGTCTTATTAATAATCCTGGCGTAGCGTTGGACTAGTTGATCCGTGTTTTGTCTCTTGCATTGACATGCAATTGTCAACTCGAACAAATGTGACAAAACACGATTTAACTACTCCAGCGTTGCGCCAGGATTATTAATAACACGGTAATTACGGTAAATGAGCCTGAATATCCCCCTCACAGTACTTCAAAGTGAACTTGGCGCGAACAGCTAGACACGCCCAGGGCGGAACCTGGCCCGTTGCTCGGGCACCCTGCGAGAAAATATTTTGTCGGGTACATGAACGGGTGGTAGCCAAACCTTTTTTGTACATTTAACGCAAAAAGCGCTTTTGTACTTTTTCTATCAATAATGTATATGATGTCTCGTGCGGATTCCAGGCGCACGAGCCGTTCTCTATTTTCGATCGGTTAAAGTGGGTGACAGACGTACGAGCAAGTACGCGTACTTATGACTCGCCGACCTTTTTCGCTTGTGTGTCACCGTAAGTACGCGTACTTTAAAACCGCCGAGCAAAATCGTCGGCGATCCAACCGGTCTGAAATCTTGCTCGTAGCTCGTCATGGCTCGAACGTGTGGCAGCATTGCGAGCCGCGAGCCGCGATTTTGTTTCGCCAGTTCGTGGATGCGCACGCTTGTCGTGTTAACTTTTGCAATTTTTGTTAATTTTAATTCAGAAATTTCAAAATGAGTGATTTCCGAACATATTCGCATGAACTGCTAACCGAATTCATAGAAGCTTTCCGAAATTACCCTTGTCTTTGGAAAATTAGAAGCAACGATTACAAAGACAAAAATATGAAGCTGCACAGCACAGCATAGGCACAGCTTAGGTACAATAATTTATTAGAAATTATACGTAAGGTGGAAAGAGATGCTACGATTGAGAACGTCAAGAAAAAAAATAATTCACAGCTGGGTACCGTAACGAACATAAAAAAGTGCAAGATAGCAAGTTTTTAAAATGTAATACGATATTATTCCTAAATAATACAAAGCTTCTTTAGTCGACGACATCGCAATACAGAGTGAGTAAGCTTCACGTGTGTCACCAACGTCGAGCCGAGTAAGTTCGCGATCTCAAAAACCGCGTACTTTAAGTTCGTACGTCTATCACCCACTTTAGAGAGGTATGAAAGAGTTTAATGGCAATTACATTTATACTACACCTGCTTGGAAAGTACCTTGATACTTTATCAAATTTACGGTAGAAAGTACGTCATTGCATATCGAACAAATATGCGGGGAGAAAACGCATCTGAGCGGGAGAGAAAAGTGTATGAAAATCCATTTCTTACGTAGTTTTTCTTTTTTAATTTTGGGTAAGACTATGCGCCGGTAACCTTAATATCAAAAGCCAAAAACATTTTACAGTGAGTTTTTATCTCCAAGTTCTCGGGTGTTCGGTCACTTTCTCCACTCGGTGAACAATGTACTATTGCCAAAACACCTTTCAGAACAAATGCTCTATCACATCCAATGCATGAATATTATTATAGATTTTCTCCGGTATGTTCTCGCATGTGTAATGTTAAAGCACTTCTTTGATTAAATGCTTTATCACATCTACTACTTGAATATGGCTTTTCTCCAGTGTGTACTCGCATGTGTGCTGTCAAAGTACTTTTGAGACTAAATGCTTTATCACATCTACTACATGAATATGGTTTTTCTCCAGTGTGTACTCGCGTGTGTAATATCAGAGCACTTCTTTGTTTGAATGCTTTATCACATCTACTACATGAATATGGCTTTTCTCCAGTGTGTACTCGCATGTGTTTTGTCAAATAACTTTTTTGGTTAAATGCTTTAGCACATGTACTACATGAATATGGTTTTTCTCCGGTGTGTACTCGCATGTGTAATGTTAAAGCACTTCTTTGATTAAATGCTTTATCACATCTACTACATGAATATGGCTTTTCTCCAGTGTGTACTCGCATGTGTACTGTCAAAGTACTTTTGAGACTAAATGCTTTATCACATCTACTACATGAATATGGTTTTTCTCCGGTGTGTACTCGCATGTGTAATGTTAAAGCACTTCTTTGATTGAATGCTTTATCACATCTACTACATGAATATGGCTTTTCTCCAGTGTGTACTCGCATGTGTGATATCAAATGACTTTTTTGACTGAATGCTTTATCACATCTTTTACATGAATATGGCTTTTCTGCAGTGTGTACTCGCATGTGTTTTGTCAAATAACTTTTTTGGTTAAATGCTTTATCACATCTACTACATGAATATGGCTTTTTTCTTGTGTGTGATTTTAAATGTTTTACCAAATGATGCTTGGAGAAGAATTTTTTGTTGCAATTATCACAATACATAAATAAAAGAGTGTCAGTTTGCTTGGTCTCCTCTTCAGATATGGTTTTAACTTTTAACTTATTTGAACTGTCAACATCTTCATCATTTTCTTCAGTTGCCATTGGTAATTCCTCATAGAATGTTTCTTGAGTTTCTTCTATTTTTGCATCCAGCTGTTCTTCCTTGACAGTGGCCACAGTATTTGTAATGTTTGAACGATCAATAACAGACAAGTGCTGTTTTGAACTGTCAACAACTTCATTATTTTCTTTAGTTGCCATTGGTAATTCCTCATAGAATGTTTCTTCAGTTTCTTCTATTTTTACATCCAGTTGTTCTTCCTCAAAAGAGGCCACAGTACTTGTAATGTTCGAATAATCAATAACAGACAAGTGCTGTTTTAAACTGTCAACAACTTCATAATTTTCTTTAGTTGCCATTGGTAATTCCTCATAGAATGTTTCTTCAGTTTCTTCTATTTTTACATCCAGTTGTTCTTCCTCGACAGTGGCTTCAGTACAATAGTCAGTAGCAGACAAGTACTGTGTTGGAGCCATCGATAAAGTTGGTGTTGCCAGAGACAGCATTGTGATCGTACTGCATGTTATCTGAAAAAAACATTCACATGAATACCTATACTATAAATAATAGTCTGTTGAAACTTAGAAATTAGTAATAATAAAATTAAGTAATAGTGACCCGCCCCAGCTGCACACAGCTGGAAAATTCAATGGACTGCCGTCTTCAAAATTTCCTACACCCTTTTCTAAATTACTCTGATTTACACTCATGCGAAGCTGGGGCAGATTGCTAGCATTGTAACTATTTTTTACTACTTTTACTTTGTCACTCAGACATAATGTAGCATTTCAAGTTTTCGGGATTTTAAAATTATAGGCTGTCACCTCAAATACTAGTAGTTCTAGTTAACACGAAAAATTTAAATCCGTAAGTTATATTATAAGATATACATTATGTAAACCTTGAGCTATGAATTTTGTTATTATACAAATAAAAATAAAATTTATATAATTATATAGAAAGTCCACTCCAAATATTGCTATGCCCTAAACTTAATAGCCTATTATGTATTCACCATTTAATATATCGCTGGTTAAATGCTAAGGTGCCACATCTCAAAAATTTAGGAAATCGTTTTTATTACAAAAATGGCGCTTAAATTAATTAGCCATTTCATAGTATGAGTAAAAGACACTTTTCATTTTCGCATTAAAAACTACCAAAAAAGCAGATATGACTGTTTAGCATTTATACACTTTGGCACCAAATTTCAGAGCTAAGCAGCCACTTTGTGAGTTGTGGTTGAGTGGTTGGCAGAATCGCATGCAAGTTTTATGCTAGAGTGCCGTATCTCAAAAAAAATAAGCTATGTTAACTAAGATTTATATTCAAAAGTGTCTTATTTCGAAATGTGGTCCTATTGAATATAAATCAACGTCAAGACATAATAATTATTCATTCTAAAATGTGGTACCTTAGCACGAGAAATCTTATTGTAATTACATCGTTTTTATATTCAACAATGACATTTTTGAAATGCGATTGTTTTGTACATAACTTTTACGTGAACCTAATTATATTGCTTGGAGCTTGAGTGACATTTATGAGATGTGTTTGCTTTGCACATAACTTTTACGTGAACTTTATCTTATTTCTTGGAGCCTAAGTTTAATTTTTGAGATGTGTTTGCTTTGCACATAAGTTTAAGGTGAACTTAATCATATTTCTTGAAGCCAAAGTTTAGTTTTTAAGATTAATTTTTCTTGATCTTACTTTTTTCAAATTTCGTGTGAAGGCTAACATTATTGTTTAGCACGTTAATGTAACTTTTGAAATGACGTGCTTGTTATAAATATTTTTAAAGGGTTTTAGGTACTGTTTAAACTGTAACATAGGCTATGTTACATGATATAAAATGCGTCTATTTTGCATATAAAACCTACACGAAATTCAATTTATTTTGATGACGCGAGCGTCACTGGGTATACAAAATTAGACAAAGTTTACAAATTATCTCTCAAATTCGAAAATTATCCCTATCGGGGTTTTTAGTTTTTAAAAAGTTACTTAAATTTAATTAAAACAAATGAAGAAAGTATTTATTTACAACGTCTATATATTTTGAGAAAACCAATTGCTTGTACAACTTTGTTTTATTTACTTTATTTGTATTTTCATGGAATGAAAAGCACAGCACAAATAATACTAAGCATGGTTTCAAATCATGCTCAACCAAGGAATTATGATGTTTATGAAGCTTTGGCTACAGCAGTTCAAAAAATATCAAATTATTTATTCGAGAATTCAGTTTTACGAAAATCAAGATACACAATAGACTAATACGAAGCCTGTATCGCTGGAGACCTATAAGAGTTTACAAAATGCGCTAAGTGGCGAACAAAAAGACGTTATTTGAAAGGTAAAGAACAATAAATAAACTACAGTTGATAGAAAACATCATACGTCAAGAACAGTAGGCCTACCACAAGCTCTGCCTGGCTCCGCCTCCGGCTCCGGTTTTGAGTCTGTGTGAGTGTTAACTAAATAAGCCCTACGTCGATACGACACACATACAGTATAATACACTGGTAAGCACTCACACAGACTCAAAACCAGAGCCAGAGAGAGAGCCAGACAAAGCCTGTGGTAGACCCTAAAGGAATATGTTTAAATTTAAAAGAGATGTGATTAAAACTATGTTAATGGTAGTAGTTGCATTTTATTTTGATAGGAATATTATTTTTCTTTGTGTTTTAATTTGAAAAAATGGGTTTATTAGTATTTTTTTAAAACTTTGTTGTTTGTGTAGCATTTATATTGCATAATATTACTAGTTTGTGATTCAAAACTTTAAAAAAGGTTGATTTAGTGTAATCAACTAATAATAAATCATAACTTTTTAATGAAATGAGGTCCTTTATTGATATTTTTTTGTTTACATGTGCCTTAATTTTTATATGCTAAAGTAACTTATCTAGTTTTTTAAGACTTTGGGTTATAGTTACGGAAAAACTATAAATGCACTTTGATTCCAATTAAAATTACGCGTCGATTGGTAGGTAATAACTTAGGTATTAAAAGAAATAAAGGCTCATTTATTAAAAAAAACTACTTTTGAAACTTAAAAATGGCTCTACTGAAAAAAAACGTATTTTGGAATGTGGCAGTTTAGCATTTAACCAGCGATATGAATTATGAGTGAATTTTAGCGTGAAAAACTAACAGGAATGCAGAAAAATATAGAATGCAGGCCAAGCTGTGGGTGACGCTAGTGCTATTAACAAGGAATTCATAAAACACTATGATGAAAATAATAAATATTGTGGCACATGTTTACCTCAACGCCATTGTGCAACATATCCCGCATGGTTTTATCAGAGCGGCGAGCCATGTCGGAGAACAGGAGGCATTTCTGCAGCAGTTGGTGACAGACATAGCATACTGTGCGGGGCATCCCTGCATTTGATTCTGAGTTCGCCTGAAACAATATTTCATCTAATTTTATTTGTTTACTGTGCATATTTATCTCATGGTTGTAATCTACTTAGACGAACTGAGAAGTTTCAACATAGTTCCATAAAAAATTTTTTTAGCCCTTGTCTTCTGAGATTGGTTTCTTGATGTTTTCTGACTAATGTACCTAGTGAGGGTGGGTGTGTTTCCAGCAAAACGACACTGTTCGAGTTGAAGAACTGGTCAGGTTCTCTGGGCCAAATTGAGTGTTTGCCATCTATTTAGGTGGCTTACATTGTCTTGAGTGTTAAACAGATTTTTCCTCAGATCATTCGTAACTCAGAAACAATAGGAACTTGGTACTTATAAGCAACATTGTGAATTAAATCATAAGTTTTGATTCCGATCACCATAATGGCTTCGCGGTTGACACACTTTTTTAACAGCTGTTCTATATATCTATTGTTAGTAAACCTACCTCTATGTTTGTAAGTTTTTCGAACAGCTTGAGATGCTTGTTGTTAATTTGCAGCATCCTGATATTCCCAGCGAGACACGCTCTGCACACAAAGCTAGCCGAAGCCATCACGTAGGTCGTAACGGATACGAGTTGATTGCTTGACCAAACTTTACTTTATATTGAGGAAGATTATTGGTTTCCGTTTCTAACCTATCCGATCCGCGGAGTTAAGTATAATCATTAACGTATGAATAAATTATTGTAGTTAATTTATTAGCAGAAATAACAAATGATGGACAGGAACAGAACAGGAACAGAACAGCCAGCTGACTGAGCTGTCAGCTAATGCGATTGTCAATTTGACACTAACATTGAATTGACATGCTAAAAAGTTGCCATTTCTAAAAATATAAATCAAGGTAGTGTATTGAGTTTGAGAGCATTGTACGTGTTTGCTAGACCATTTTGATAGTTTTTTCCTATTTTAGGAGTTTCTGATCCTAATTTGAAGCAAGTTTTGTGTTCTATATAAATCCTACCAAGATCATCGCGTGGAAATACATACCTTCCTACTTCGTAGGTACATAGAATCATATTAATATTTAATCTGTGGTATCATCAATTTCCGACTTCCGTTCTTACCTCTTTTCTCCTCGCCCCTGCCCTTCCCCTACATCCAGTCAGCTGTTCATGTCAAAATAATGTGCTAGGTTATTAGTAAAAATTTCGCGATTCGCAAAATTTGCGAAAATAATGTCGAGAAGTGGACAGAAAAGTTAATAAACACTGTGACGTGCTTAATAATAAAGTGAATAGTGTTTTCCGTGGTAGGTATCTTGCGCGTGTAGCAATAAATTAACTAAAATGAAAATCATCCTTATCAACTAAAAGCAAGACAAGAAAAGTTATTGCCGAGTAAGTTAAATAAAATAAATTAAACCTACATAATTATTGTGATAACTAGGTAAACAGTTAGATAGGTATTTTTGATACGACTACGCATGTAAATAAACCAACAAGTGAGTAGATAATGTAGGTATGTAATTATTTAAAATTATAGTTTTGACCTCTTTCACCTCTGTGGCTCTGTCCCTTTTCTGCTTAGACTCCAAACAAGCTTTTCTGTAAGGAATATGTTCTAGGTATGTGATATGTGCTTTGCGCGTACCGTACCTAGGTACCTATAATATATATTTAGGTTATGTACCTTACCTAGATTTTAGGTACCTACATGAAATAATAAACAAAAAAGTTCGTAATAAGTAAGGTGCAGCTACGAGGACGAAATATTGAATCATCGTAATAAAATATTCCATGATAAAAGTCCGTGTAAAATCGTAATACCTACATAATTATAATCATCCTTTTAGCTAAGGACAAGGTAGGTACATACAATTCCTTACCTAAATAGGTATAAAAAATATCTCGAGCAAAACATTGACGAAATGTACAAAATACACAAGAAACAGTTGAGCTATCTGCAGATCGTTACAAACGATCTAGAGATAGCTCAACTGACGTAGGTAATTAAATAAAAATATTAAGTAGGTATACTTACTGCTCATAAAAGTTACGTTGTGAAATCTGCTGAATGTTTATAAAAATGGACCAAGAACTGCACTGCCATGAAGTAGTTTTATGTGTTTTTAGGGTTCCGTCGCCAAATGGCAAAAACGGAACCCTTATAGATTCGTCATGTCTGTCTGTCTGTCTGTCCGTCCGTATGTCACAGCCATTTTTCTCCGAAACCGTAAGAGCTAGACTGATGAAACTTGGCGAGTAGATATATTCTGTGAACCGCATTAAGATTTTTACACAAAAATAGAAAAAAAAACTATAAATTTTGGGGGTCCCCATACTTGAAACTGAAACTCAAAAATTTTTTTTTCATCGAACCCATGCGTGTGGGGTATCTATGGATAGGTCTTCAAAAACGATGTTGAGGTTTCTAATATCGTTTTTTTCTAAACTTAATAGTTTGCGCGAGAGACACTTCCAAAGTGCAAAAAAGTTGGTAACCCTCTTACTTCTAAAATAAGAGAAAGATAAAACTACAAAAAATATATGTTATACATTACTATGCAAACTTTCAACGATATTTGGTTTGAACGAGATCTAGTCAGTAGTTTTTTTTTATACGTCATAAATCGTAAACCGCAATTTACCTTTCGACGAACTACTCGTACAAGAACCTTTATATTATGTTACTTGATATAACGGAACCCTACATGGGCGAGTCCGACTCGCACTTGGCTGTTTTTTTATAATTTACGTAATTTAGGTAGGTACTTCTTATTCTTACTTAAAAAAAACGAATAAAAAAATGCAAATAACCTTCATCCTAGATAAGCTCATTAAAACTAACTAGGTAATAAAATAATTTTATTCATAGAATTCAAGTCGGTAAGTCGGTCTAGGTAGGTAAGTAGGTACTTTACCTACCTACCTAAACCTCATGGTAGTAGGTACATTCTGGGAAAATATTTTTGGTCATAAAAGTTACGTTGTGAAATCGGCTGAATTTCTGATTGATACCGAGTTTATAAAAATGGACCAAGAACTGCCATGAAGTAGTTTTGTGTATTTTTAACGCGAGAGCGAAATAATGGAGTCCCTCGCGAACCTCGAATGATTCTATAATCATTCGAGATTCGAGAGGGACTCCATTATTTCGCTTTGTGCAAGTGGGAGAGAGACAGATGTCGAACGCTGCCGAACACGGAGGCCGTCGTGCCTCTTTGTCGCTCGTTCCGCGCTCTCGCTTGCACTTCAAGCAATAAATGGAACGCCTTAGAGCGAGGTAACGCCGCATGACTCATGTTTTTTTGTGCGTGCAGCCGGCTCCATCTAATTATAAGACGTTGTCACGTCAAAAATAAAAGAAGCAGTGAAAATACAGTGTGGTCCCACTCCAACTTAGTGAGACGTAGGCAATACAAAAACAAAAGTTTCAAAGACAGCTCACGCGTTATACGATGTTGGTAGGTAGGTTAGGTAACCTAGTAAGGATTGCTTACCTAGTCAAAGTCCAAGTCTAACATACATTTGTATAACTGGGAAAGACAAAGTAGTAAAGTGTTCTAATAAAGTAGGTACTTTGTCTGATAAGATAGTACCTCGGTCCTCTAGATTTTATGTAATGCGTTCTGAATTTCTGATAAAATAGTTAACTATGATACTCGTATGAATGTAGACTATGATTTATGCGCAATTCGAGTCACTGATTCTTTTGAACCAAGTGTGGTGAAAGGATTTTAGTGCGCCTCAAAGAGGCTCCTTTCGTGCACTTGATACATGTTTTCGAACTTGTCTGCGATATGCCTGGATCGGAAGGCGGGGACGCTACCACTAGGCCACGAGTGCTCTCGATATGCGCTCGCTTGTAAGTAAAGTAAAGTAAAAAGTAAAAAGGATTTAGGTATTTGTGGAAGCTTGTGCTCGCTATGCGCAATAATATCACAGTTAAATAGCATAAGTTTCTTTAGAAACTTTGGGGCACGTATAGTACTGCACTGCTCCGCAACAGAAAAAACGAGGTCCAGACAAGGCTCAGGGAACTGATAGAGTCCTGTCCACATCCACATCTGTGTCACCATCCGGACCACTGGAACATTGTTGTCACCAACCCAAAGTCTTACTCTGCTATTTTAAGGAGTTGGGCTGGCTGGGGTGAAGTTGGCAGGAGGACAATGCACAATACACCCCATCGCGGGACGTCAGTGCAGATTTTATTCCCAATTCCCATAACTCTTCTCTTCTTCTTCTTAATGAATGGCATTTGTCCATTTCAGATCAATTTTGCCAGTGTCGAGTAATGAGGATATATTACATAGATAAAATACTTTTCCGTCAAGTCAAGTCGGCCCTACTTGGCTTTGTTTTCAAAACCATCGGAAACCTTTTCGATCATATCAGGATATCACCTAATAGACTTTCATTCCAACTGCTAACACTTTGAGCTAAGACCTCAAGTAATGTTGGTTAAAATACAACAGAACTCAAAATAACACTAGAAAAACAATTAAAATGGAAAAGCTATGTGACTTCCCAAAATTACAGAAAACGAATCCTTCCCATATATCTCAATTAGAGTAAGCTTCTTTAGGTTTTGTTCATTTGCGTCATCGTCACCGAAACCTCTTCGGCAAAGATCGATAAGCTTCGCCAAGGGTCGGGGTCTGTCCGCACGCAGGCAGCCAGGGAAGTACGGTTGTAGGCTAATATTGCACATCGGCTTTTCAGCTTTGTAGAGCGCTATCTCTTTCCGAAACACACTACGCTCTATGAAGCCGAAATTAGCCGACATGCATATTTGTTTGGTTTTTCCACAGAATAGAAAAAAAGCTTTTCTGCTCTGAGGTTTTTCCCACTCATCTCCGCATATGTAATACCTAACCTATACGTAACTGGACAAGGTTACTTATATCCGGGTAGAGACCACGCGAGTGGAACCGTGGGCGGGTGCTAGTTAGTTATAGTTCCATAACTAGCTGTCTCTCGCGGCTTTACGATACGAGACCAATTATTTTAAAATGACCTACAAGCTATAGACCCGAATGGGATTAGAACCCGCGACCTTCCCCTTTGTACGGGGCTGCGCTGTCTGCTGCGCCATCGGATCCAAATCACACTTGACGAATAACTCCTGAAGAGTTGTTTAAAGTGGCACCACACTGGAACTTCACTGCTATTTTTGTGTTGCAAAAGGACCATACAAAAAAACAGTAGGAACCAAGCCGTAGTTTGTTGCCTGTTCTTCTAGGTTCGGTCGCGTGGAACTGGAACCTAGACTCACCTAACTTTAAGATGTTTCAAAGTGATCCTTGTGATACTACCTACTGATTAGGTAAATACATTTTTGATTCGACTCTTAGGTTTGACGTTACAGCACAATATTGTTGCTGCCTAAGGGCGCTTGTACACGCTAAGAAAAAACGCCGGGTCTACCCAAGAATTCGTGTCGTAACTAGAAAATAACTGTGTACACTGCTCGCGGCGGTGCACGAAAAAAATCTTATCTGCGCAAGACACGACGCGGCGAACGTTGTTGCGTTTTCGTGTGTGGAAAAGACAAAATTCTTGTCTTGCGCAGATAAGATTTTTTTCGTGCACCGCTGCGAGCCGTGTACACAGTAATTTTCTTGTTACGACAAGAATTCTTGGGTAGGCCCGGCGTTTTTTCTTAGCGTGTACAAGCGCCCTAAGGGCGCTTGTTCACGCTAAGAAAATTTGCCGTTCCTGCGGCAGACAAGACAAATTCTTCGTGTAGACGACAAGAATTTTGTCTTTTCCACACACGAAAACGCAACAACGTTCGCCGCGTCGTGTCTTGCGCAGATACGATTTTTTTCGTGCACAGCTGCGAGCAGTGTACACAGTTATTTTCTAGTTACGACACGAATTCTTGGGTAGACCCGGCGTTTTTTCTTAGCGTGTACAAGCGCCCTAATATGACCACTGCTATATATTACACAATTTGTGGAATGTACACAATTTGTATTATGGTTACCGATATTTGTCAAATCGAAATATGGAATCTTCTTCTTAAATTTAAGGGCTCTTGTATATTCAATCTAGAACAGAGGGAGTCTAAAATGGAATCTCAAGCGCCAGCAAGCGTCGAATACAATCTTTATTTTCGCGAGTGACCCAATTTCCCCGATTCCCCGAAGACAAAAGTTACCAACGCGATTACTAAGAAGGTTACAGAGGAGGTCATCTGATCTGATCGGGTGGCGGTTACCATGTCTGCTTATAAGTAGCGATGGAAAGACTAGAACAAACGCTTTGGACCTTGTTTTCAATTACAAAGAGTCCTTTTCCGAGTAATCAATTAATCAGGTAAATTGCAATTCTTATTATCTCTTCAAGGTAAGAGTGAATCGTATAATAGAACCATTTTCTCTATCGTCTCTTTGTTATGATAGTTTAAACCAAATAATGTATTTATTTCGCCGACAAGAGCTTTGCTCTTAAGTTCAAAGGCTCAATAAACCTCTACTCTTATTTTAATAATATAACCTCCTTTTTTCGATAGAGGCACATTAAACTACCAAAACTACCGCCCACTACTGCTATTATGCCTTTTATAAGAATGCTTCTCAATATCTATAGTCTAGAGTGTCTAGACCTCTTATCTACGATCAATACCGATGATATACAGGTTTATCTTCAACAAGCGATCTGCTCCGGATTCGCACGGGTGCAAAAATTTAAATACAGTGACTTCAAATTTTGCACTGAGATACCTTTTTCTAAATGACACTCGTGCTAAGCCGGGCCGGGTCGCTATTAAAAAATATAGTTAGGAATAATGTAGTTTTCTAATCTAAAAGTGAAAGTTTGTAAGTATGGATGGATGGATGTTTGTTACTCTTTCACGTAAAAACTACTAAATGGATTTTAATGAAACTTTACAATAATACAGCTTATACATCAGACTAACACATAGGCTACAGTTTATAAAGATATTGTAACGGAAAACGGATATTATGTAACGGGAACGTTACGAAAAAGCCGCGGGGCGGCCGCTAGTTATGAAATAATTTTTGAAATCAGTTTAGTAGGAACTTTTTTATATTTATTTGTCAAATACAAAATTTCACTCTTGATAATAAAATAATGAAAGATACAAAAAAATATTTATTTGCGAATCACAACTCACACTAACAATCCACTTATTAAATAGATGCCAAAGTACAAATGCCTTAACTGTTAGCAAGGTTCAATGATCGATAGGGAACATTATCAATTTAAATCTCCATAATGCCCTAAAATATAAACGCGAAAAAAAGATTATAAAACAACATTAAATAACTTAAGGCTAATTGCAGTTTTTTCTCAAATAGAGAAGAAATATAGTATGCTGAAAAAAAAAACCGGTTGTCTGTAAAGTCGGTTTACTGACGATAGTTGAACGTGACAACGTCATAAAAAATACACAGATGTCGAACGCTGCCGAACGCGGAGGCCGATTGTGCCTCTTTGTCGCTCGTTCCGCGCTCTCGCTTGCACTTCAAGCCTTAAATGGAACGCCTCAGAGCGAGGTAACGCCGCATGAGTCATGTATTTTCGTGCGTGCAGCCGGCTTCATCGAATTATAAGACGTTGTCACGTCAAAAGAGTTACGAAAACAGGAAATTACAGTTAGAATACAAAATATAGATTCAAAAAGATGAAGTGAACTATATTTTTAGGAAACAAAATTCAAAATAACAAAACTATGTATGTGCCTAAACTAAACCATGCGTATGCTATAAATTTATTGAGTATCAAGTGCCTTTATCACCTCTTACGGCATCCATACCCACGTAAAGTCTCGGGCACTTCAATAAGATAACTTCAAGATTCGATATCTTATATCATGTGGACATATCGTGACTGTTATGTTAAATCTGTCATTCAGTGTTAAATGTCACAGTTTGCTTACGTTATTATAGTATGTTATTAAATAGTTTAACACATGTTTATCATTATTACTATTAGCACATGATCTAGTGGTAGCAACCACGCTTTCCGATCTTATACAGGTTCAAATCCTGTTATGCACCGATGTATTATTCTGTTCGAAAAAATTATGTGGATTAGACCGAGTAATCAGTGAGGATTATATAGGTTCTGGGCAAGCCTTGCAAATTCTTTCCTTGGAACTATAGCGTCTCTTAAATAAGCATGAGAAACGTACAAACGTAGATTTTGTCTTTGCATAAATAGGTTTAGATTTTGGTTTTATTAAAATTGGTTCTCTTAGAGACTTAGACGGTCAATCTTCTGTATTTTTACCTACCTTTCCATCAATGATGTTTGTGATGAAACTAAAGTCTTTTTCGATAGCCATATTTCCATGATGACTCATTTTAGTAATTTAAGTAATTTTCCCTAGCTTCTCAACAATCTTCTCGGCGACGACCTAACGTCGACGATTACGTATTTTTCTGTGATAGTCCTGACCTTCTGATGATGTAAAATCTAATTTACAAAGCAAACTTAGCTCGTACGTAATTTTGGGTCGCTAAATTGACATAAAGAATTATCATTTATCACACATGGCAACGCAAATTGACTCGAATCTACCTATAAGTAATGATTATTACAATCTTTTTACACCTGCAGCCTCTGGACAAGATTTACGCAGAAAGCACTCAACGCCTTACGGGTCCAATACAATAATGCGTTCAGGGTGTTGTTGGGGCTGCCACGGTTTTGTAGCGCTTCGGGCATGTTTGCTCTAAATAGAGTCGACGGTTTTCACGCCATACTATATACGAAAGCGTTGCGCGTCATTAAGAAACCGAATCCGTGGCAGCCCGAACAGCATCGTGAATGTATTTTCCGAAAGTTGGGACTGTACCCTGAACCATTTCTGGATGCAGCTGCACACTCCGCAATAAATAGTTTTCATAAAGTCACTAACACTAGTCTCTAAGTTACATTGTTACTAACAAAATTATGGATGAATAATGTCTGAAATAAATACTATTCTATTCTATTCTATAACTCATCGAGAATCGTTCTTGTACGTTCAAGTGTAGTTTAATACACCGATATGAATCATGACCTTCAGTAACAAATTGATCAGTTGTCGATAGCTAGTCGGTACACCGTGTTGTGTAAAGGAATATTTCAATCGCGCGAAAATTGTGATAAAACTGTTGATAGCTTAAATACAATTCAAATTCAAAAAAATAACTAAGTTAGTACCTACTTAGGAGCAAAGTGAACTGTACTGGCATTTTACCTCAACTATACAATTCAAATTCAAAGAAATATTTATTTAGCTGTACAACTTGTACAAGGATTATTTTAAAACGTCTTATAGCTAGGTGAGTCTAGGTGCCAGTTCCACGCGACCAAGCCTAGAAGAACAGGCAACAAACGACTTGAATCTTGTATTCTGTAGGTATGTGACTGCATAGTTAAATAATTAAAGATGGAAGATTCCATGCTGTAATGTCGTATGATATGTACTATACTTACGACTTACGTAGGTCTAGGTACTTCTGTGATGTAATATAGCGCTAAAATAACAAACCGATATTTTTTTCTTAATAGTAAACTAAAAAGTTTTTATTATTTTATAACCATTGCCCTATCTTTACAGGAGAACTTTAATACAATAATACGCCTTTCATAATCAGAATTTAAAATGTATGTACAATTTATGAATTGTTTGTAATGTTTAATTCATTACATTCATAATAAATAGTCACAATAATATACACCGGATCCAATCAATCTGGGTATTTTTATGTCTCCACTCTTGTAACTTTTTTATATCTATGTATTGTAGGTTCTATAAGTGGAATCTAAAACTATACTAACTTCCTACATAGGACCTGCGCACATATAAGCGATGAAGGCACATAGGTCGCTGGCGATAGCGATCAACGAAACACTGTCAAATTTGACAGCGATATTAGACAGCGTTTCATTGATCGCCGTCGCCAGCGACCTAGGTGTGCGCAGGCCTTTAACAGCGTTTCAGCTGATTGATTGCCATCGCCTAGATGTGCGCAGACCTTTATTAGTGCAAATAATAATGAACTTACTAATTAGTTAATGCATACGTATAACGAAACGCGATACCTAAACAAACTAAATACTAATTAGGGTTATTCAAACCACTGATATTAATTAAAAATAAATGTTTATTTAGGGCTGTATAAAAATAACATGTATGTATTAATAAAACTTAGGGTTTTAAACCACTGATATGAATGAAACAAATCTAATTAGAGTTGTTTAAATATTGTATGAATAAAACAAATATCATAATTAGAATGTTTATAGTAAAATTCTAATTTTTATGACTATTTTTTTTTTTTTTTTAGCCTGCATCGTCCCACTGCAGGGCAAAGGCCTCCCTAACCCCCTTCCACTCCTCTCGGTCCTGTGCTGTGGATGCCCAGTCCACCATAAACGCGTCAAGATCGTCCCGCCATCTGAGTCTTGGTCTGCTGCGAGGTCGTCTACCATTGTTGGGGGCCCATTCGGTTGTTATTTTGGCCCAAAGATCGTTTGGCATGCGGCAGACATGACCAGCCCAATTCCACTTTAGGCTAGCCGCTTTCTGGCTGAATTTGCGTTTTGGAGCGCAGTATGATTATTATGATATTTGTTTTATTAGTTGTAGTTGTAATTACGGCTGTAGGAAATAAATATTGCACATTGGCTTTTCCGCTTTCGTAGAGCGCTATCTCTTTCTGACGCACACTACACTCTATGAAGCCGAAATTAGCCGATGTGCAATATTTGTTGCCTACTACTATACTTTGTGTGATACTGATAAAACAAACAAAAGAATAAGATTCATGACATCATACTTTGCTAAGTGGGGATTATTGGTTATTAGTAATTTTTTGTTAAGGGGATACGATTTCCATTCAAACTTAATTTACACAACTATGGGCGAATAAAGTATTAATGTACACTGAAATAGCTGTAATAGGCTTTTACAGTGGTCCTTATTACCGGCCAGTTATATAAAGTTGGAGTGTCAGCCGTTGGTCGTGGCAGTCGGGGCTTCAGAAAAAGAATGACGAAAAAATTACTTTTTTGGTTTTTTATTAATATTTCTGTTATCCTACAGTTTTCTCCAACTTTATATAACTGGCCGGCGGTAAAAATTTAGAGATTTGCTACGGGAAAACACGGGAGGGGTGGGGGGGAGAAGGAGGGGGGGGGGGGTCCCCCTGCCCCCTGGTACCACCGGCATTACTTGCTGATGCACCATTCCTGAGAAAAACTGATTAATGTAACCTAACCTCAAAACACTTTACAGTCGCTTGAAAGGTGTAGTAAAGTAGAAATTTGGGTTGGCTTTAGTATTGTTAGAGAGGAAGAGGGACGGGGGAGGGGTCCTCTCTGCACTGCCATGCACCATTCTTGAAATTAAGTAGGTATAAAAAAAAAAAAAAAAAAACCTGACAACCTACTGTTACTTTTGTGACTTAAATCGGGGTACTCCGAGTTTGAATCTGCAATGGCTCAGCCAGAACACTCGCGAGGAGCCCTGAGCGTCGCTTCACCCGCTCAACCTTCGCTCCGCTTAGGAGGTCCGCTTAGGAGCGTCTGGCTTCACGATTTTTATATACACTCTAGGGGTAGGGACCTCAAGACTACGTGGAGTCGGGGTGCTCTGTTTCGGTTCTGTCACACATTTCCAACCTAACTTACTCAAGTCGAGGTGCTCTGTGTCGGTTCTGTGACACATTTAGTAACCTAACCTACACAAGTCAAGTTAGACAAAAAAAAATAAACAACAAAAAATTCACAAATCAATTTGAACACGGAACACGGGAGCACATTCACGCAACTCGAAAAGAAACGGAATGCACAGAACAAACGAATGACACTGACACTTTTTTTTTTACGTTCCGTTTTGCCATTGCTGTTCGTCATTTTGCACCATAGACTATTATGTGGAACAGATTTGGTTGTCAATCAGCCATTTTAACGTTCCGTTTTCGCTATAAAACTGTTTTAGTGTTAGAAACTTATTTCACGAATTTCTCTAAAAATATGCAATTCCAAGTAATAATAGTGATAGCGTTATAATCAGGGACCCAAACCAATTCAACATTGACCCTTTTTCCCCTCCTCCGCGCGTAGCAAATCGCTAAAGCCAACCCCTGGCCGGCAATAAAGACCACTGTAAAATTCTATTACAGCTATTTCAGTGTACATTTATACTTTGTTTGCCCATAGTTGTGTAAATTCAGTTTGTATCGGAATCGAACAACCTTAAACAATAGATTTCAACGAAGTATATTGCGGCAACAACACATTATTATTTTATTTTCCATTATATGTAACACCTACGTACATGAACCTACTTATTTACTTATATGCAAAAACAAAAAGTGAACATGTTTTGTGCCACAATACAATGGTCGCCTATAGACTCACCTAGCTATAGGACGTTTCAAAGTGATCCTTGCAATTCAACTGAATAAATACACTTTTGTTTTTTTTATTTTATTGAAAAACAATAAAAGTATAGTTGTTTTAGTCATGGTATTTCTAAAGAAACCGAATATAATTTCGTTTGCTAACTTTTTTTCTTTTTTTCTTCACTAAAAGTCACTTGTCACTCTCATGTCAACAAATAGGGATGGCCACAGACTTGCTAGGGTAAGTGACTGCTATAATACCATTATCAATAAATATGAGCATTTGTTAGTCAAAACACAAATTAAACCAGAAAATATGAAACAGAACTTTTAAAATAATATGAGATATTTACTAATAAGTATCAAAATAAACAATTTGTGTCATCGGTATTGATTCTTTCGAGGCATTTCATACAAAGATAGCCACTCAACATCAGGTGCATGCATCAATATTATTTTAATTGGATTAATTTAATTATGAATGTGTATTGTACCTACTTACATCATAAATTTTTTTTTGACGTGTATTTTTTTTTACATTAATAAAATGATTTATGTGCAACATCGCTTAGAATCGCTGGGCATAGCCTAGTGCACTACAAGCCTTACTGGTCTCAGTGAACCGTGGCCTTGGAAGTTATACAAATAAGATTAGTCTTACAGACTAGTATTATCACATTTATCACAGTTAATATTTAAACAAGAAGCATTAAATTAAATCTGGCCGTGGATTTGAACAATGGCTTTGCGCTTAGTTCATTTCATTCCTTCCTTGTGCCTTGGCATAATCAGTCGCTTAGTCTATATCATTCTTTAGGTCATTCAAAAGGTCATTCTTAGTTTTAGACGAGCGTTAAACAGTTGCAAAAAGGTTTAACAATAAAACCTAAAACAGTTCTCTATAAATTAAAAAACTCATTTTTTTTAAAGCTAGTTAAAAATCCGTGGAGCCCGGTAATTTTTAAAAAACCAAATATAACCTATATAGGTACTTATAGGTAGGCAACAAATATTGCACGTCGGCTAATTTCGGCTTCATAGAGCGTAGTGTGCGTTAGAAAGAGATAGCGCTCTACGAAGCCGAAAAGCCGATGTGCAATATTTATTGCCTACAACCGTAACTATCTTAGTAAAAAAACTGTGTACCTATACTTTTTAACTTGTAATATTTATTTCTTTGAAATCGTATTAAATATTCTCATTAGGAAGGTTAGGATAAACATAATATAAATTTTCATCAAAAAATATGTAAATATTTTATTAGAAAATTCACATGAAAACTAAAAATAAATAAAACCTCGGCGATAATGCGGACTCAAGTGTAAAAAAAGTTAAGTGTCAAAATGAAAAACGGCGGGAACGAAAAGGCGCCGGACTGGGAGAAGGAAAAGCTAAATCCAAACGAATGGTAAGTTTATTGATTTACATAAAACCTCACCCCAAATCTTGAGTTTTTTAAACTTCTTAGCCCGTCCGCTAGAGGCGCTGACCGCAACTCCATACATTTTTTTTTAAGATTTTCTATAACGAATTCTACACGAAAAACATGTAGGTAATGTTACACTTATACAATAGGCCTGACGACTAATTTTCAAAATCTCTTCTATCATATTCAGAAGTATCTATTATGTCTAAAATTTATCATATTTCTGTAGAAAATTAAGGTTTTTGTGCAATAAAAGTACATTTAAATTGAAATTTTCAAATTCACGCCAAAACGTTCGCTGGTGTCATGGCGTCTGTTATTACGTCACGGTCTGTTATATCAACAGTAAACATTGGTGCTTTTGTACTAAATCGGAATGACGTTTACGAAAACGTGACGTAATTCGCTCTGACCGGTGTTTGCGCCATCATGGCGGAGTTTGTAGATTTATTTTAACAAATAAATTATTAATCTCGACATTAATAAGAGAATAAATACATATATCAAAATCTTTGAATCCTTTTTCATTAGATCAGATAAATATTTTGGCGATACTTGATTACTGTCTTCATGCCTATTGTATAATTCCATGGATATTGCTACGTCAGAGACATTATCAGGGGGAGCTATCCCTATTTTTAATTGGATAACAATAGAGTCACAACAACAATAGAGACATGAATTTATCGAGTTCACAGGCAATTTTACTACCTAGACATCACTAGAATAGGCATGAAGACAGTAAGATAATTAATAGATTCAGGCGTGACTTTGCGGAATTCCATTGTTAAACATAAATTAAGTAGAACAATAAATATATAGTACTAATCCGCTAATCTAATCTAAGTAAGCTAATTTAATGTAGACTTGTGTGTGCACCCTACGCCGCAAAGACTTCTTATAGCCCAGTTGTAAGACTAAGCTGGTTTTAAACAGCCCGTACAGACAAGTGGCAAACAGACGCAATGGCCCAGTTGTAAGACTAATGCTGGTTTTAAACAGCCCGTACAGACAAGTGGCAAAAATACTTAATAGCCCAGTTGAAAGACTAAGCTGGTTTTAAACAGCCCGTACAGACAAGTGGCAAACAGACTCAACTGCCCAGTTGTAAGACTAATGCTGGTTTTAAACAGCCCGTACAGACAAGTGGCAAAAAATACTCATTGGCCCAGTTGAAAGACTAAGCTGGTTTTAAACAGCCCGTACAGACAAGTGGCAAACAGACTCAACAGCCCAGTTGTAAGACTAAGCTGGTTTTAAACAGCCCGTACAGACAAGTGGCAAATACAAAGCGAGTTCTCTAGAGAGTCGATTTTCCTGAGGATGCTTCGTAGAGAGGCGAAACACGTGTCGAATCTTATTAAGTTTTTTATTTTTTGTGGTATAATTGTTGTGTGTACCTTATTTCGCTTTGTATTTGCCACTTGTCTGTACGGGCTGTTTAAAACCAGCTTAGTCTTACAACTGGGCTGTTGAGTCTGTTTGCCACTTGTCTGTACGGGCTGTTTAAAACCAGCTTAGTCTTTCAACTGGGCCATTGAGTATTTTTTGCCACTTGTCTGTACGGGCTGTTTAAAACCAGCATTAGTCTTACAACTGGGCAGTTGAGTCTGTTTGCCACTTGTCTGTACGGGCTGTTTAAAACCAGCTTAGTCTTTCAACTGGGCTATTAAGTATTTTTGCCACTTGTCTGTACGGGCTGTTTAAAACCAGCATTAGTCTTACAACTGGGCCATTGCGTCTGTTTGCCACTTGTCTGTACGGGCTGTTTAAAACCAGCTTAGTCTTACAACTGGGCTATAAGAAGTCTTTGCGGCGTGGGGTGCACACACAAGTCTACATTAAATTATCTTACTTAGATTAGATTAGCGGATTAGTACTATATATTTATTGTTCTACTTAATTTATGTTTATGAAGACAGTAATCAAGTATCGCCAAAATATTATCTGATCTAATGAAAAAGAATTCAAAGATTTTCGCCATGATGGCTTAAACACCGGTCAGAGCGAATTACGTCACGGCTATTTAAACGTCATTCTGATTTAGCACAAAAGGACCAATGTTTACTGTTGATATACATACATACTCGTGACGCAATAACAGACGCCATGACACCAGCGAGCGTTTTGGCGAGAATTTGAAAATTTAAATGTACTTTTCAGAAATATTTATTGCATAACTGTTGTACAGAAACTAGGTAGGTATACAGTTTTCACAGTTTGTCCGTTCCGGACGTACAATAAAAGGGCAATATGGGAAGTTTGTGCCCAATAACAATAAAAACAAATTATATATACTTACAAATTATTTGGCAAGAACATTATCTACAGACATATCCTAAATAATACATAAATCTTGAACTAAGTATTGTTTAAAACAATTACCAAAGTACTTAAGTGTAATCTAATCATACTATATTAGAGGCGCTATAAATATCAAAATATTCACCTAAATTATAGTGGACTCTGTGAATAAGTATTCAAACTATTTTTAAACATTATTCTTTAAATAAATTATGTTAGACATACAGCCAGTGGAACAATCTGGCGTGACCGGATCGGCAGTGCTATTTACGTCTTCAAGAATTAGCATAAAGCATAAAAGGTTAATTAATTTTTTTATTTAAATATTATTAAATCTCAAATCACACTCACTCCATTGCAGAGAACCCAAAACAAGATGATAAAAGTACTTTTCAATTATCATTACCTAACACCAACTAAAGAACTCTACGAAAAAACTAAATTATTTAACCTTAAGCAACTATACACATACTCCACCTGCATCCTAATAAAAAAAATAACAACAGACTCAATCCAATCAAACATACAACTAAAATATAAAGAAAATAAACATAACCTAAGAAACAAGCTCAAATTAACTCTTACTAAGGTCCAATTTCACCGTTGAAATTGAACGCGTTCTACTGACGTTTAAACTCGCTTTTCTCTAAACGCGTTTAAAGACCTGTCAATGTCGTTGCATTTCTTTTGAAAATGGATACGTGTGTACCCGCTTTATGAATGCGTTTACATAATAAACGAGTTTAGTTAAACGCGTTTAACGGTGAAATTGGACCTAAGTCGCGAACGAATTACGGTAAGAAAACGATTGTGTTTGAGGGAGCACAGCTGTATAACAATTTGCCTGATGATATAAAAGAGTGTCCTAGTGTTAATATATTTAAGGGTAAACTGAAGAAATATTTATATATATTACTAGAATAATCTTTTTTGTAAGGCCCCAGAAGCATTTAGTTATAATGCCTTAATTTAAAAACTGTATCTCATTATAAGTGAACTGTTTAGTTTTTATGAGAATAAACTTCTTTAACCTTAAATATAAATATTATAGACAATCCACACAACATTATCTAGCCCCAAACTAAGCAGAGCTTGTATTATGGGAACCATATAGCTGATATAATACTTATATACATTTTTTTTTGTAAATACATACTTAGAATACAATATAACACCCAGACAGAGAACAAACATCTGTGTTCACCACACAAATATTTGTTCTCGGTTGGGATCGAACCCACGACCTTCGGCTCAGAAGGCAGAGCTACTACCAACTTAGCTGAGAGGCCAGTGTTAGATAGAGATTTAGCAACGCTATTTGTGATTTGATGTGAGAATATTGACAGGCGCTACAATAATCAATCGTCTGTATAAAGCTTCCAGTTAGAAAAGGATTTACCTATAAATAATCCTCAGGCATGGTAAACATCTTAGATCGTCCAATATTTTTATACCATTTTTAATACCATTTGGGAACATTGGGAATATCTAAACACATCATGATGAGAGTTACTTCCTGGACTTTTTATGATTTGTACTTCATTATAGTAAAAATGCATGGAAGTAAAATTTTTTTCGTTAATTTGTATTTTTAAGAAATCATTAGTGTCATATTATTATCTTTATTGGTTTATTGTTATTGAACAACGCCATCTGCTGGAATAGCTTGCAGTTAGTTGCTCACAATCGCCAATAAATGGCAGGAACAGTCGTATATTGAGTTTATGTTTGATTATTGCAAAACACCAACTTCTCGTCATTTTCTAAAAATGAATCTTAGCTAGATCGATTTATCGCCCCCGAAACCCTCTTTATACTTAATTTCATGAAAATCGTTGGCGCAGTTTCCGAGATCCTAAACATATCTTCTTATCTAAATATATAAAACTCTTACGTTACTGACTGACTGACTGACAATCAACGCACAGCCTAAACCGTAAGTCCTAGAAGCATGAAACTTGGAGGGTATGTTCGTTTTATAGCATAGGGGTTCACTAAGAAAGGAAATTGGAAAATGATTTCCCTAAGCGGAGAAAAAGAGAAAAAACTTAAAAAAAAAATGCACTCCGGGAGTGCCGGCAGAAGTGAAAACTTGATTATTAACGTTGAGCATGTTTGATATTTTGGAATGGTTAGGGGGGGCTTGTTTGTTATTTGGCACGCTGTAACATACACGAACATTCGCGCAAGCGCCCTGCGCTGCCTAAACGAAACAGTAGGCCCAGGCATACATTTTCGCCGCGCCGTAGAGAGGGGATAGCTGTCTACTCTCCATCCGTCTTACGCTTTTTCGATCAGGTCACGTGTCCTGACGCGCTGACGCGAGTTTAAGATTTTATACCCATTACAGAAAAAGTGCTCAACGCCGCTAAAGAAGTTTTCACTTCAAAAATCAAAGGGTCGTAACGGCAAAAGGGCGAGCGAAGCCGCGGGCGTCCACTTGTATATATATACAAGATTTTCTCGTTTAAAGGTATAAGATATTGTTGTTTGACTAAGATTTTGTCATAGCCCATAATTGTTCAAGCTTTCACGTCTAACGGCATTCGGAATTCCCGTGCCACGATTTTTTTCTTTAATCTTAAAGAATAAAGAAAAAAAATCTGTTGTCTGTAAAGTCGGTTTACTGACGTAGTTGAACGTGATAACGTCATAAGCCGCAATTGTCGTTGCTATAAACATCATTGACACCACATTCACTTTTCACTGCACTTCATGCTTGACGAAAACGTGTAATATTATTGTTGTATAGCAGATGATATATCGTGCGTGCCTCTTTGACGCTCGATCCGCGCTCTCGCTTGCACTTCAAGCCTTAAATGGAACGCCTCAGAGCGGGGTAACACCGCATGACGTCATGTTTTTTCGTACGTGCAGCTCCATTGAATTATAAAACGTTGTGACGTCAAAAAAATCGTTGCATAAACCTCATTAGCTAAAAATTGAGATGAGTACAAAGGCGAGCTTACCCCTAAAAGAGTTCTCTTCCAGCAAAACTTGAGCATAGATAGATGTGAAATTGGAGGTGGGTACGTGCACAAGAAGGGAAATTTAGAAATAAAATTATTACATTTGTTTTTTGGCCCCCTTTTCTCTTTTTTGTTCGGTTGAACGTTAATATATTGTGTTTATTCAGTAATAAGTTATTGGGAAGTAAAGTAAACGATAATTAAATATAAACAATAGTAAACATCACGTGGAACATTAAGATAGAGCGTCAGATGTCGCCAACATTTGGACGATATAAATGGTTGGGTAAAATTAGGTACGAGGCGAGCGAAGCCGCGAACGGCCGCTAGTTGCTTATAAATAAATTGTTCAGACTTTAACGAAAGTGCTAACCTAACTAATATTATCTTTGTTTTTTATACATCTATACTAATATTATAAAGCTTTAGGGTGTTATTAATAATCCTGGCGCAACGCTGGAGTAGTTAAATCGTGTTTTGTCACATTTGCTCGAGTTGACAATTGCATGTCAATGCAAGAGACAAAACACGGATTAACTAGTCCAACGCTACGCCAGGATTATTAATAAGGCCCTTGGAGTTTCATGTTTTGTTTGATGGAACGCGCTAATCTCGGGAACTGCTGGTCCGAATTGAATAATTATTTTGTGTTGGATAGTCCATTTATCGAGGAAGGCTTTAGGCTATTTAACATCCCGCTATTTTTTACTAGTGAGTCTGGCGACCCGTGTGAAGCTGGGGCGGATCGCTAGTCTACTAATAAAGTTTAATAAAAACCCTAAAACAATACCCTTCCAATGCGAGGGCCTACGTTCGTAGAGGCTCTACGAAGGTTTACCAAATCGAATAGGGATGAGTTCTACGTTTCGTAGAGGCTCTACGACGCGTCATCACTTTGTTGGACTTTTCCATTCAATTTAATTTGGTGTTATCTGGTTCCCATAGTACAAGCTCTGCTTAGTTTGGGGCTAGATAGTGTTGGGTGGATTGTCAAAAATATTTATTTATTTATTAAAAAAAATATTATTGCTTGCTATCGCTAAAATTTGCTTTGTTATGGTTTGATTCGTTGCAACATTAGTATGTCGAAGGTAAAACGTCCTATGCCTATGAATAAAGAGTTTATTGTAGGTAAAGCTAAAAAGTTATTCGTACGAAAATCTATGTACCAGGTTTTGACAGTTTTTGTTAGTAACCAGTAATTATTAAAAAAGCAGCCAAGTGCGAGTTGGACTCGCCCATGAAGGGTTCCGTAGCATCAAGTAACATAATATAAAGGTTCTTGTAGTTCGTCGAAAGGTAAATTGTGGTTTACGATTTATGACGTATAAAAAAACTACTGACTAGATCTCGTTCAAACCAAATATCGTAGAAAGTTTGCATAGTAGTACAACATATATTTTTTTTAGTTTTATCATTCTCTTATTTTAGAAGTTAGAGGGGGGGGGACCAACTTTTTTCTACTTTGGAAGTGTCTCTCGCGCAAACTATTAAGTTTAGAAAAAAACGATATTAGAAACCTCAACATCATTTTTGAAGACCTATTCATAGATACCCCACACGTATGGGTTTGATGATTATTTTTTTATAATTTCAGTTTCAAGTATGGGGACCTCCAAAATTTATAGTTTTTTTTTCTATTTTTGGGTAAAAATCTTAATGCGGTTTACAGAATACATCTCGCCAAGTTTCATCAGTCTAGCTCTTACAGTTTCGGAGAAAAATGGCTGTGACATACGGACGGACAGACAGACAGACAGACATGACGAATCTATAAGGGTTCCGTTTTTGCCATTGGGCTACGGAACCCTAAAAATAGATCAGATCTCAAATATTTGCTATTGTTTTTTGAGATAAAGACGAGAATACAAAAAAAAAAATCTGAATCAATATAATTTAAATTCCTATTTGTATATTTATATAAGTATGCATATCAAAGAATATAAATATACAACGAGTTCAAATAACAAAGGAGCCTTCGTAATTTATGAGCCAAAGCAAAAGGTAAAAGGCAATACTTCCAGTTCGGTGCTATAGAAATTTCATCAAAATCGCTTCAGCAGTTTGGCCATGAAGTCGGTTTCTCAATCGTGTCACATATTTTTTTTAACCAGTGTGTTGAAAGGATCTTAAGTGCGCTTCATAGAGGCTCATTTCGTGCACTCGTCACATTTTTTTTGAACTTGTGATTATTTTTGACTTTGATTTGCTAATGTGACACAAACTGACCTCCAAAAAGAAACCTCTTTTATACTGTCGGATAAATTAAATTGTGAAGGCTGTAAATTATTTACAAACTTGTAGAAATGTTGACCATTCGGCTGTAACAGTTTCTTTATCACACTCAAAACAGAACGAGCGATTAATTGAACCGGCCGTATCGCCTGCTAATGACCAAATAATTTAGATTTAAATATAGAGAAAATAAATTAATTAGAATTAGTTATATCTTGCAAGTGCTGAGTGATTTGTGTTAAAATCAAAAAATTCATTACAAACTGAGTTTTAAAAGTAAAAACAATGGAAAAATTTGACAATAATATTTGATCGGCCGGCTGTTAATGACCAAATAACACGATTTAGATTAAAATATAAAGAAAATTCATCTTTTACAATTTGTTATAATATCTTGAAAGTGCTAAGTGATTTGTGTTAAAATTAAAAACTTAAACTGAGGGTTAAATGTACAAAAAAATAAAACAATTTAAAAACCCTTTCATATTGTTATTAAAAACGTTGAACGTAAATTGTGAATTTAATTGTTAAAATGCGTATAAAAAAAACGTTTTTGTTCATAGAAGATGTTAGTGACTGCAGTGAAAACGCCCCGCTATTGAGGAACCGATCGGGTGATAGTGATGATGATTTAGAATGGCAAGTTTTTTATGAGTCTCTTAAAATATATTAATTACTAGTGGCTGCCCGCGGCTTCGCTCGCCCGTTCCCGTAATCCCCGTTCCCGTAATCCCCGTTCCCGTAATCCCCGTTCCCGTTGCTTTTTCGGGATAAAAAGTATCCTATGTCCTTCTCCCGGTTCCAAGCTACCTTCCCACTAATTTTCTGCCAAATCGGTTCCGCCGTTCTTGAGTTATAAATAGTGTAGTGTAACCAACACGACTTTCTTTTATAAATATAAGATATTGTGGACAATCCACACAACACTCCCCAATCCCCCCCACAATTTGCAGTGCTTGTACTAGGGAAACCAGCTTAGATAGCTGATTTAATACATAAATATATTTGTTTTTGTAAATACATACTTAGAATACAATATAGCGTCCAGACAGAGAACAAACATCTGTGTTCACCACACAAATATTTATTCTCGATGCGGATCGAACCCACGACCTACGGCGCAGAAGGCAGAGCTACTACCAACGGAGCTAAGAGGCCAATTCAATGTTATAAAACTTGAGAAAACGACTTCATGGCCAACCTTTGATGACCAAATTTTGATGAAATTTCTATTTCTATAAATCTGGAATTATTTTTCAAATTGAAGTGACGCGTGAACCAAGGGCTGGTGGGTATCTGGCGCAGCGTATAAGCATTGCTATTCAGCGTGGCAATGCCGCCAGCGTCTTGGAGACGCTTCCGTCTGGTACTGATTTGGATCAGTTGAGCTATCTCTAGATCGTTTGTAACGATCTGCAGATAGCTCAACTGTTTCTTGTGCATTTTGTACATTTTGTAAATATTTGTTTAATTGCAAGTTTCTTTGTGTAATTAAATATCTAATTACGTTTTAGAATCAATAATATATTTTTCAAATCGGCTTATAAATGACGAAGTGATGCCAACCAAACATTAAAACAAAAAATAAATGAATTGATAATTTCTTCCTTTTTCGTCGGTTAAATACATAGCAGTCGTATGACTTTTCCCGCTTTATATCCCCTAAGATCCAACCAATTACCAACTAAAGATTCTTTGAGTTTGTCTATGGGGGTAGTCAGAGATACAAGGCCACAGGCAGATGGACAAACAAACAAACAAACAAACATACACTAAGGCCTCAAACTAATATTAAACCCGTTTTTCTTAGTTACATTACTGTTCTATTGATAGAGTATTTTGCATCCTTTTTAGCCGACTTTCAATCAAAAAGGAGGAGGTTCTCAATTCGGTTGTTTTTTTTTTTTTTTAATGTTTGTTACCGCATAACTTCGTCATTTGTGAGCCGATTTAAAAAAATATTTTTTTATCTGAAAGGTCCCAGATTGGTCCCATTTTAATTTTATTAAAATCGGTGTTGCAATTTTTTTTTTAATATTTTTTTTCATGTTTGTGCTGCATGCCTCCGTCATTTATGAACCGATTTAGAAAATATTTTTTTTATTTGGAAGGTTATTCTTATGTCCAGATTGTCCCAAACAAATTTCATTAAAATCGGTTTAGCCGTTTGGCAATGAAGTCGGTTTCTCAAGTTTTTTAAACTTATAATTATAGTTTAGCTATGCTTCGGTTTAAAGGGTGTGGGTGCCGGTGAAAATACTGGCACGTGAGGCTGAACATCTCTATGCCTCTAGTTGATGGACTTAGAGTAGTGCACCATAGGGCACGTTCCTGACTTGCATGTCCTACCAGACAATGCTTAGTTATATACCTATAACATACCTACTTTACCACATTAGGTGTCATTAATAAGTTGTATAAAAAAAAGTATAAAAACACTGTAAAGGTTACGTATGAATTATGATTCTAACTATTATGTAATCTGTCATGAAACCAGATGGGCTAGGTAATAATGTTGATTAAATTTCGTTATTCCATACGTGCCGATTTCAATAATAGGTGTCTAATTAAATTGAGACATTTAATTATAAGCATAGTTACCTATTATGCATGAGAAAATGAACTATAAATATGTGAATATTGTAAAATTTGGAATAAATAGGCTTTTTTATTTTATTTATTTATTACTAGCTGTGCCCGCGACTTCGTCCGCGTAGTATAGTGTCTATGGGTAGCATTTTTAATTTGAAGCGGAAGAAAACAGTAATTAAATAACAACGTCATATTCGCGTGCACGTGACACAGTCGTCTGCCCTCTTACTAAACTTAGACATATGGCGTCGTACTACGCCACACTTTCATCCCCCCCGCGTTCCTCTCCGAACTCCCCCCACACTCCCCCCACTGTCCTCAACACCCCCCACTTTCCCCCCGCACTCCCCCCAGACTCCCCTTCACAATCCCCCTGTACTCCCCCCGCACCTCCCCTCCACACTCCCCCCGCACCTCCCCTCCACACTTCCCCTGTACTCCCCCCACATCCCCCCTCGCTCCTCCCCTCCACACTCCCCCATGTACTCCCCTCCACACTCCCCCCGCACCTCCCCTCCACACTCCCCCATTTACTCCTCTCCACACTCCCCCATGTACTCCCCTCCACACTCCCCCCGCACCTCCCCTTCACACTCCCCGTGTACTCCCCTCTACACTCCCCCTGTTTTCTCCTCCACACTCCCCCCGCACCTCCCCTTCACACTCCTCCTGTACTCCCCTCCACACTCCCCCCTGTACTCCCCTCCACACTCCCCCCGAACCTCCCCTCCACACTCCCCCTGTACTCCCCTCCACACTCCCCCCTGTACTCCCCTCCCTCTACCCCCCCAGCACAAACTTTGAATGTCATATTTTTTTATATCAAATCAACAGACTAAAAAATAAGTTTTAAGTTTCTAGCTCTAAAAATGACGATACTTCCATACAACTTTCAACCCCTATTTTCAACCCCTTAAAACCCTTTTTTCGCAATAAAAAGCCTAATATGTTCCCAGCTTAAATATCGATCTTTTCAATCCATCGACGCTTATGACTATCTGCCACTGGCAACACTGGTCGGCAATCAGTCAGTCATAAGGACTTGGCGAAAAGACTTTGCATCCCCGCCAGCACAAAAAAAAAGTCAGTCAGTCACCTACACAAACAGAAATTTCTCGATCGAAAGCCGTCGCAATTGTACAAAAAAGTGTAATTCTCATGAAAAATGGTGTTTTCAATAACTGTTTTGCAATAATAAGTTGCATAAATGTCCTTTCTAATGATTTAACCTATCTGTGTACCAAATTTCATTGCAATTGGTGATTGGTGATCGTCGGAGTGTTTTGTGTCAGAGTGAGACAGAAACATCAATGTGATGCTCTTTATAACGTTTTAAAAGGTTTGTAAACCTTTTTTCACAATAAAAAATAGCCTATGTCCTTCCTTAGGCCCTCAACTATCTGTGTACCAAATTTAATTTCAATTGGTTCAGTAGTTTTGGCGTGAAAGCCACACAGACAGACAGAGTTACAAACGCATTTATAATATTAGTATGGATAGTTACCTATTATGTTTTTTTTGTGTTCCGCACAGCATAAAATTGGTTACCCTTTTAAAAGTCAAGATTTGAGGTCTAAGGTCTTCCATACGGTCCATTTCATATCAGGTGGGCCATGTGATTGTTTGTCTTCTTTGTTGTATTAGTCTAAGATCCCTAGAAGAAGGACCTTCACCGAGCTGGTTATTTAATGAAACGTATTTTATATTTAATTAAACATGCCAATAAATATATTCTATATGGGTTTCCTATCAAATTTCAGTCCAGGATAATTATGATTAATTAATAATTAAAAAAAAAAAATTATACTTTCCACTTGTTTGTTTATTAAACAAATTCTATACCAATCGAAAGTATAGACCCCAGTATTTTTATTCAATAAACATACCGGTGCAAAATGCTAGTATCGATTTTCCTGTTTATAACTGGCTACCCGAGAGTTGTGACCGGAAAAAAATAGGCAACCTAACGTTTGCATATTCTATGGGGTCTATACTTTCGATTGGTATAGAATTTGTCTAATAAACAAACCGGTGGAAAGTTAAAAAAACATTAATTTTTTTTTAATTATTAATTAATCATATCCTGGACTGAAATTTGATAGGCAACCCATATAGAATATATTTATTGGCATGTTTAATTAAATATAAAATACGTTTCATTAAATAACCAGCTCGGTGAAGGTCCTTCTTCTAGGGATCCTATACTATATAAAAATAAAGCTGATGCTAGGTCCTCGTCTGTGTTCTTCCGGTCAAGACAGACTAGAAATTATTTTGTGACTTTTTCCGTAATACAAAGATGCCTGCCTACTCTCTGATAAATATTTAACGTAAATATTTTTTGATAAATTATTGACGCAAATACTTTTTTTTGTAAATACATACTAAGAATATAAATATAGACAGATATATAAGCATAAGAGGTCAAAAAACTAAATATTCGACTTGTGTTTTAAAAATTTAAATCAGTTGAAGTTGATTGTTGCAATTTTATCAATCGCTTTTGACCTTGTCGTCCGTTTCACAATTAGTTCGCTTAGAAACTCAGATACGAACCTCGATCACAATGTTCCGACATGTTTTTAGTTGACAATCTATATTTATAAACCAGAAGTCCACTCACTTGTAACGAAGTCTTCGAAACTACAGGAGCCTAATTCTCCGACCGAGATTTTCAATGTCCCTTAAATACACATTGGCATTGCACAACCCCGCACTTTTTCTACGTTTTCCGTATATCGTAGCTGTCGAGGCTTCTACGATGAGGTCGTCGATGAATAACTCAAAGAAATCATCCATTCTCTCTTCGAAAAGAAGCAATTAAATAAAACTGCAAAATGATCTCGGTCGGCCCGAAAATTAGGCTCCAGGGCATTAGAGATTTGTCAATCACACAGAAAAGCAAAATCGCTTTTGCTTACGGTCAATCACACACCAAAACCCAACAAACTTTACCTTGCCTTTTTATGAATTAAAAAAGAAACAAATATAACGCGAAAGTTTGTAAGTATGGATGGATGTTTGTATGTTACTCTTTCACGTAAAAACTACTGAATGGATTTTAATGAAACTTCACAATAATAATTGCTTATGCATCAGAATTGCATAAAGGCTATAATTTATAAAGATATTGTAATGGAGAACGGATGTAAGTTATAAATGTTTTGAGTGTTATTCTGGATTTCCTTTGTCCCCAGGGCTCAGACGCGCACCAGCCAGCAGTTCAACGTGGTCCGTAGAGTCTACCAGCAGGATACACTCAACAAAGATGCTGATTACCAAATGCCTGATAAGCCTCGTAAGTGTTTTTCTGCCATTCGTTTAATGCTGGTTTACACTTTGATTAGTGCGAGTGCAGGTGATTAGTGCAGGTGCTTAGTGACTAGGTGTGGACAGCGACTGATTAGTGCAGGTGATTAGTTGGCTGTGTAGTAAAGTGAATAGAAGCGTGTTCTATTTTTTTGCGAGTGGACTGCGAGTAGCCACGTCCCGCGCGCCCTCTCTTCCCCCTCACTCGCAGCGTGCCTGCACTCGCACTAATCACCTACACTCGCAGTGAATTGGACACTACTCGCACTACACACCTGCACTCGCACTAATCACCGACACTCGCAGTGAATTGGACACTACTCGCACTACACACCTGCACTCGCACTAATCACCTGCACTCACACTAATCAAAGTGTAAACCAGCCTTTACTTAAAGTAGCAGAAGAGCTCTTTGTGAAAGAGTTTGTCCAAAGATCGATCTTTCGATTACTGTCAATAAGCAAGAATAATTCCCTAGTGGTATAGGTAGCGGCACATAACTTTAGCGCGGACCGTTATTGCGCGGAAGTCAAAAATAAGGTACCTGAGGGGGGCTAGCGGAATGAAGGGCGGGCGTGCGTAGCGCTGATTGGCTCTCCAGTCGCACTCCGCTCTCTGTACCAATGCGCACACTACGACGCATGCGCAGCTATCCCCTCCGCGTATCGCTCAGCGCTATAGTTATGTGCCGCTAGTTATATCCGGGGAATTATTTTTCATCATCATCATTAGTCCAAATTTAACGGGTTAAACAACAGTTAAAATCTAGGCTTTACATCCCTCAAAATAAACCCTATTATTTTAGTAACCTTACGATATTCACAGGATGTTATTGGGGTCATAATTAATGCTAGAACAACTAAACCTATTGTAAATAATTTACCCTCACATTAGTGATGACCAATTCTTCTAGCTCAATTTGTAGTAGCTCTGCCTTCTGCGCCGTAGGTCGTGGGTTCGATCCCCACCGAGAACAAATATTTGTGTGGTGAACATAAATGTTTGTTCTCTGTCTGGGTGTTATATTGTATTCTAAGTATGTATTTACAAAAAAAAATGTATTCAAGTATTATATCAGCTATAACAAGCTCTGCTTAGTTTCCCATATTACAAGCTCTGCTTAGTTTGGGGCTGGGTAGTGTTGTGTTAATTGTCTACAATATTTATTTATTTATTTAATTCCAGTGGGCTACCGGTGCAAGAAAGTGGTCAAGTCGTGTGGAATCGGTGATTGTCTCATCAACTCAGTACCTCTGGCGCGATGGCTGCCGAAATACAGCCCGAAGAGAGACCTCGTGGGAGACCTTGTGGCGGGGGCTACCACCGCCGTGATGCATATACCTCAGGGTAAGTTACCCGCACTCTGACATCACTCTTACTTAAATCTGACTTCATTCTTACTTCACTCATACTATAGTCTTACTTCACTCTTATTTCATTCTTACTTTACTCTTACTTCACTCATACTACAGTCTTACTTCACTCTTGCTTTACTCTTGCTTCATTCTTACTTCATTCTTACTTCACTTTACTTCGCTCTTACTTCGCTATTACTTCACTCTTACTTCATTCTTACTTCACTCTTACTTTACTCTTACTTCACTCTTACTTCACTCTTACTTTACTCTTACTTTACTCTTACTTCACTCTTACTTCACTCTGAATTCACTGACATTATCAACACACTTTGGCACGCTTTGGGCATCCTTGTTTTATACAATTATTGTTGTGTGGCATAAAAATAAATAACTTTTGATTTGATTTGTTTTTTGTATTTGAAGTCGGTTATACTTATATTGTCATTAAATTCCTATTTTCAATTGATTTAATATAATAATAATACGTTTAGAGTCTGTTCAGAAAGAGAGCCGTCGGCGTCGTGGGATTGGAGGGCGCTGCTGTGCTTAATCACCTTTTTTGTTTAGTGGGCAATACAATAGCGCGTCTGTTGCGTTTTGATCCTATCACAACTATATAGTGTACTTATTCCTTTATTTAATTTTTATGATGCAAAATGCTGACAGAAAGAAAGGGATGAGCTGCCATATAAAAATCGAAACGTTAGTTCTCAATTTGGCCACGACGGCTATCTTTCTGAACAGACTCTAACATGACATGTATTGTGTATCCCAGGTATGGCGTACGCGTTACTAGCGGAAGTGCCTCCAATCGTGGGTCTATACATGGCTTTCTTCCCTGTGCTGGTGTACGTGATCTTCGGGACCTCTCCTCATGTGTCCATGGGGACCTTCGCAGTCGCCTGCCTCATGGCTGGGAAGGTGGGATACTTTTTAGGAAACCATCGGCAGTGGTCTAGTGGTAGCACCCCACATTCCGATCCTAAGGTCGTGGGTTCAAATACAGTCGTGTAACAATGAGTTTGTCTATCAAAAAATATATGTCTATTATGCCAGTACTCTTAAACGATGAAGGAAAACATCGTGAAGAAACCGGCATGTCGTAGCACTTAGAAAAAGTTCAAAAAACATGCGTCAAGTGCACAAAAAGGCCTTTTTCAGGCGCTGGAGGGCGTAGGTTTGATCCCCACCGAGAACAAATATTTGTGGGTGAAAACAGATTTTTGTTCTCTGTCTGGGTGTTATATTGTATTCTAAGTACTTATGTATTAACAAAAAAAGTATCACAAGTATTATATCAGCTATCTGGTTCCCATAGTACAAGACCAAGCTCATATTATTGAAATGCTAATGATTTTCTTATAACATTTTTTCTCTTATTTTCAGGTTGTAACACAGTATTCGCATGTCGATATTGTAACGAACACCACAAATATAACAGCAGGTGCGTCCCAAGATCAAATTTATATTAAGTTAATATAGGAATAACAGCATGATAATTTACCAAAAACTAACAACCCCCGACTGAGGTAAACGTCAGAACAAATTCAAATTCAAAATGTATTTATTCAGTATTATCACTAGAATCAACGGTGCCAGTTCCACGCGACCAAGCCTAGAAGAAAACTACAACATAGAAACTCAGAATTATGAGATTTCGATCAATAATATAAGTTTTTAAAACTTGAGATACTGAGTTCATGGCCAAATAAATTAAATCAATCAAAAATTCATTTATGTTGATATTCAGTTTTGATGGAAATCTATGGACCAATCTGGAAAAATTAGATTTTAGAAAAAAAATTACAATTCGAGAACCTCTTTCTTTTTTATTTGAGTTGGTTAAAAACCCAAAAAAAATCAAATCGGAACATTTGTTACAGAGCTACGAGGCATCAGACAGACACGCAAACCTCAAACTTAGCCCTTCTTTTCTAGATTATTTTAAACTTTTATATTGCACTGCATTTTCAGGTCAAATAGTGGCAGGTACACATTACACGCCGTTGCAAGTGTTAAGTGTCGTGTGCCTCGCCGTTGGAATATTTCAAGTAAGTATTTATACGCAAATTTACTGATAAAGTGATAAAAAATAAATTTATAACATGCACAGTAAATTTACAAAATGCACAGTAAATGTTCCTAATGTTCCATTTTTTCTTTTGGAAAAAAAAACAAGTATACTTTCGGAACACATCAATAGATTGGGCTCTTTAAATTCTCATATTGCATACACAATTTTAAAATATTGCCTTTTTGTACCAAAATTTACATATATTCTCAGAGCATACCCAATCTGGAAACATACGGACATTTTAGAAAACTTGGATACCACCCTCAAAAATGCTATAGAAAAAATTCTAAATTTAAACCTCGAGAACAATACCTGGATTCAAGCCTCTTTACCTATTAGATCTGGTGGTATCGGAACAAGAAAAATTTCTAGTGTAGCTCTTCCGGCTTTCCTTTCGTCGGTGCACAGTGTAACAAACCTGTGTTCTCAAATTCTACATAGGCCAACACCTGAGTTACACTATGCATCAGACGCAATAGAGGCCTGGAAAACTCTCTGCCCCAATGAAAACCTCCCGAAGGAACCAGCGAGTCAAAAACTTTGGGATGTTCCATTGGTGCAGAGAGTCCAAAAAGATTTGATTCAAAATTATTTCAGTGACCAACACCGCGCAAGACTTCTAGCTGTCTTGACATTTGAATCAGGACAGTGGCTACACGCCCTTCCATCTGCCAACCTCGGAACGCTGTTCGACAATGGCAGCTTCCGCATCGCTGTCGGTCTTCGACTGGGTGCTGCCATTGTCGAGCGTCATCGGTGTCCATGTGGCAGTGACGTCGACAGGAACGGACTCCATGGACTATACTGCCAACGCAGTGCTGGCAGATTTTCCCGCCACGGCTCTATCAACGATATCATCAAACGGGCGCTTGCCACCATCAACGTTCCTTCTCTTTTAGAACCTGTTGGAATGGTCCGTGATGATGGCAAGCGTCCGGACGGCCTGACGTTGATACCCTGGGAGCGGGGAAGGGCTCTCGTGTGGGATGCTACATGTGTCGACACGTTAGCCCCTTCCCATCTCAGCGGTTCGGTTTTAAGGGCCGGAGCCGCGGCGGAGGCCGCAGAAGAGGCCAAGCGGCGCAATTATGTGACGCTTTCTAGCGACTACATATTTGTGCCACTTGGTTTTGAAACTTTTGGTCCATGGGGTCCCAGTACAAAAAAATTTTTTAAGCAATTGTTTCCTCGGCTGGTCGACGCCACTGGTGACAAGAGGGCTGGCTCTTTTTTCGCACAGAGAATAGCTATTGCTGTTCAACGTGGGAATGCAGCCAGCGTTCTTGGCACCATGCCTCATGGACACCCACTTTTGTTAGATTTTTAAGGTTTAGTTTTAATTAGTTTTAGTTTTTTTTGTTAATATTATGAATTTTTGTTTTGTTGTTATAAAATTAAAATTTATGCACAGTAAATTTACTTGATGCATTGTAGATTTATCGATTGCACAGCAGATTGTTATGGGAACCAGATAACTGATAAAATGCTGCTTACTTTTGTGCAGCAAAATACTCTACGTCCATCATTCTGTAATATTTTCTAGAATGAAAATAAAGAAAATTTATGTATTTTGGACACACAAGACACATAAACACAGGGCGCAGTAATATAAAAAAAAATACATAATAGTACCTACTACTGTTTTCTTTTCCTACTTACTAGTAGATTCATAGCCAGATACTTGAACTAAGAAACGACATGCCCAAGGTACCTTATTGCGTGTAGTTTGTTATGTGTGTGTGAATAGTGGCTTTACTCTCAGAAAAAAAAATAATAAGCGTTATTTTTGTTCTGTAGCCTTTACTCAAAGAAATATGTCAAAAGATAAAATAAAAAAAAAGTGACAAGGCAAGGTACACAGAAGAAGAAAATTAGCGCTCATAAATATGGGTAATATGATGGCCTATGTTTAATCTTCTCCAGGTGCTAATGTGGGTGCTCCGTCTCGGCGCCGTGTCCACATTGCTGTCAGAGCCGCTGGTGTCAGGGTTCACGACGGCAGCCTCCTTCCACGTACTCGCGTCTCAACTAAAGGACCTGTTCGGAGTCAGGATACCGAAGCATGCTGGAAACTATAAAGTCATATTTGTAAGCTTTACCAACTACATATGTGCTAAATTTTGAGTTGTTACTTGGTACTATCTCTGAGGGTATATTTACTGTGCCTGGGGATCGAATTCGTGAAAATGTAAAGTCGAAGTCAAAGTATTTATTGCATGAAATACATGTTGAAAAGATGTTAAATTTATATTGCAATAAGTGCAATGTACTTAAATCAGGGCGTGCAATATTAAGATTTGCATAAAAACTAGTGTCAGTAATCAGTTTGAAGATTGAGACTATGTTGTTAGAGAGTAAGTAAGACACATAAAAAAAACGGTAGGAACCAAGCCGTAGTTTGTTGTCTGGTCATCTAGGTTTGGTCGCGTGGAACTGGCACCTAGACTCACCTAGCTTTAGAGCATTTAAAAGTGATCCTTGTGATACAACTGAATAAATAATTTTTGGAATATTGAATTCTGAAATATAAGCTCCCAAAAAACATAAATTTGGCACATGCAAAATGGCTAACGACAGTGTTTGTGTTCGTTTCAGACAGTTATAAACGTATCGGGCAGTCTACCAGATCTCAATTGGGCAGCTCTCCTAATATCTTTCGTCAGCTGTCTCATCATAGCACTCAACAACGAAGTCCTTAAGGTAAACGACTTATCCTAACCCAAATAAACCCATCAGGACCAATCAACAGATACTATGTCCTGGAATCAGCATATTTCTGCCCTCAGGATCTTCAGGATTTTTATCAACACTTTCTTTTTATCTCGGTGGCCCTTTCTTACTCATCTGTCACACAATCACTCTATATTTTTTGGGCCTATATTAATCTACCAAGTTCTGGAATAAGGGTGCAGAACGATAACTTATCCTAGAAAGGTCGAAGTCAAAGTCAAAGTGTTTATTGCATAAAATACATGTTGAAAAAGGTGGTAAATTTATAAATGTCCAATGTACTTAAATCTAAGCGTGCAATATTAAGATAAAAGAATAAACATAAAGATACAATAAAGATACATAAAGATAAAATTATAATGTCAAAAGTTAAATATACGAAACAATTAACAAATGTCTGTGACTCCAAATTCAAACAAAATTCCAGTAAAATTCCTTTCTACATTCAAGATCCTCATTCAATAGACACGAAATTATGAAGATCACAGGAAGTCGGTGGACGGAGATGGCTCATAATCGTTTACCCTAGAAATCTATAGCACAGGTCTATAAGTCATAAAAAATTGAATGTGACTTGTTCAGTGTTCATCTAGAATATTTTTAAAGCTTTTCTCTTTGATTGCAGCCGTGGGTTAGCAAGCGTAGCCGAGTGCCGGTGCCTATAGAGCTTCTAGCGATCGTCATTGGGACATTGGTCTCCAGATTCTCAGGTCTGCACGAACGATACGGCATCAGTTTAGTCGGAGATATACCTACTGGGTGAGTAGAGACTAAATTAAATGTTTTTAAGACTTTTTTAGAGGTTTTAGAGGTTGATCGTTCCAATTTTGATAGATAAAAATATATTTGGCTTCGATTCAATGAATGTTCAAAATGTGCATTGATTGAATTTACTGTAATTTAGCAAAACTACTGTCCACTGGTTAAATCTACTGCGCATTTAGTAAATCTACTGTGCATTGGTTAAATCTGTTTATATCTGGTTAAATCTACGGCTCATTTGGTAAATCCACTGTGCATTTAGTAAAGAAAATACATTTCATTAAATCTACCGTGCATTTAGTCAATCTATGCACTGCTTAAATCTATTGTACATTAAGTAAATCAATTGTGCATTTTCAAACAATACTGTAAAATTTACTGTGCAATAGTTAATATTAGCTTTCCCATCTTCCAGGCTTCCTACACCGGCGGTGCCTCCAATAGAACTGCTACCGAGCGTGGCTTTAGACGCGTTTACCATCACGATGGTAACCTACACTATATCTATGTCGATGGCGCTTATTTTCGCATCAAAGGAGAAGTATGAAATTGACGCGAATCAGGAGTTGTTGGCTTTGGTAAGTATCTTTAGTTAGGTTGCTTTGACAGTTTATCTTTTTCACAGACTTCAAATAAAAATGAACGAGGTTCTCAATTCAGTAGTCCTACCACAAGCCCTGTCAGGCTCTGTCTCTGGCTCTGGTTTTGAGTCTGTGTGAGTATTGAATAAATAAATCCTACGTTGAAACGTCACACAACAGTATAATACACTAGTCAAAACTCACACAGACTCAAAACCAGAACCAGAGACAGAGCCAGACAGAGCTTGTGGTAGGCCTTACAGTTGATTTTTTTTTATGTTTGTTATCAAATAACTTCGTCATTAATCAACCGATTGGAATGAATATGAAATTGGTTCAGCAGTTAGGTCATAAAGCAACTGTTCAAAGGTTTTTTCAAACCAAGTGTGATGAAAAAAATATTATTTTTACCCGGGGATGATTTTTTTTATTAGATAAATATCTATAGTTAAGCATTTGACTGCCATCACATGTGATGGAAAGTCAGGACGCAGCCTAAGATAGAGCATGCTTAGCCATAATCCACTTGTTCACTCTTATTTTTAACTGTTGTTGTTGTTGTTTTAAAGTTGTTTATTTGATTTCAGGGTGCGAGTAATGTGTTTGCCTCGTTTTTCTGTTGCGCGCCTTTGTGTGCTAGTCTATCGAGATCTTTCATTCAATATCAGGTACGTTTATTACTATCTATTATTACCACATAATTGAAATAGAATTGTGTAAAAGTTTGGAAATACTTGGTACAGAAAGACTACATAATCTATGCGCAGTTAAATTATTAGACGTACAGTAGTTAGCAACAAATAAATAAATAAATAAATAAATATTGTGGACAATTCACACAACACTACCCAGCCCCAAACTAAGCAGGATATTGAACATCGGCTAATTTCGGCTTCATAGAGCGTAGTGCGTCAGAAAGAGATAGCGCTCTACAATGCCGAAAAGCCGATGTGCAATATTTATTGCCTACAACCGTACGGTATTAACTACAACGCGCATTTTTCTCAATTACACTGTTATTTTGAATTACTGGATGCACAGTAGTTTTCAGAATATGCACAGTAAATTTCTTAAATGCGCAGTATATTTACCTAGTACCTATGTTGAATGCGCAGTAAAATTGAATAGCGCACAGTATTTTTATTAAATATGCGCAGTAAATTTACAATTGCACAGTAAATTTACCTAAAGTTTTTGCACGATACCCAATCAGCTCAAAGTTAGATTTCAAGAAATTAATTTTCTAGATTCTTAATAAAGCTCAATAAGATTCTTTTTTTAGTAATTTTAGTTAGTGATATTTCAAAAACGTAGATTTCAATTTTTTTAGTCTAATTTTTTTTTTAGGCTGGAGCCAAAACGGGCATAACGTCCGTAGTGAGTGCTCTACTGATCCTATGCGTGTTGCTATGGATCGGTCCCTTCTTCGAGCAACTCCCGCGCAGCGTGCTCGCTTCCATTATAGTAGTCTCCTTGAAGGGCATGTTTATGCAGGTCAAGGAACTCGCCAAGTGAGTATTTATTGCTTATGTTCGCCTTCGTTCGTCTTTGTTCACCTTTGTTCGCCTTTGATCGCTCTCATACACTTTAGTTCGGCTTCATTCGCTTACGTTCGATAATTTTTTCTTCATATTCACTACAACTGTCTATTCTATCAACATGTAACATTTTGAACATATTTCGTAATCTGGAACTTCACTGCTATTATTTTAGATTTGTAAAAGAATCATATAAAAAAACGGTAGGAACCGAGCCGTAGTTTGTTGCCTGTTCTTCTAAACTTGGTCGCGTGGAACTGGCACCTAGACTCACCTAGCTTTAAGACGTTTCAAAGTGATTCTTGGAATTGAAATGAATAAAATTTTATTGAGTTTGAGTTTGATCGCTCTTATACCCGTTCGTTCGCCTTCATTCGCTAACGTTCGACTACATTTGTCTTCATATACATTTGTTCGCCTGCGTTCTTTACCGTTTCTTTTTTTTCAACTTCACTTCACTTATCCTTAATCTCCACAACACCTTTCTACTAAACCAACATCGAAATGTAACATTTTGAACACATTTTATAATCAATGATTTTGTTCCAGGTTTTGGAAACTCAGTAAACTAGACGCAATGGTGTGGTTAGTCACATTCCTGACGACAGTGTTGGTAAACATTGATATTGGGTACGTCTCATTTTAAGCTAAAGCTTTATCATTGTATTTAATTGTAGCTCTGCTTTCTGCGCTGGAGGGCGTGGGTTCGATGCCCACCGAGAACAAATAATTGTGTGGTGAATACAGATGTTTGTTCACGTTGACGTCTTTGACGTTTCAAAGTGATCTTTGTGATTCAATCGAATAAATATTATTATTTAGTATTTGAATTTATAGAACATCTGTTCATTCTGAATATCATGTTATTATGAAATATTCAAATTGATTGGTTGGGGTTTTTGGTTCGTTTTGGAAAAAGCGGAACCGAACAGCGTAATTTTTTTTCTCTCTAGTACCTACTACGTAACTAATGTGTCCATAATTTTATGCAGGATTTCTGAATATTTTAACATTAATAACTTTGTCATTTTATCGAAACTAAAAATTCTGATTGCACATTCATAATGTTCTACCCCTACTACATTACCCTATTTTTTTTTGGTAGTTACAAAATAGTGGTGTATAGTAACTTTTATATTTGTTCAGACTAGGCGCAGGGCTCCTAGCCAGCGTGGGCGCCCTATTCTGCCGCTCACAGAAGCCCTATACCTGCCTACTGGGAAGGGTGCTCGATACAGACTTATATTTGGACATCAAGAGGTACAGAGCTGTAAGTACTTTATTACATCCCGATCCTAAGGTCGTGGGTTCGAATCCAGTTGTGTACCACTTAGTTTTTCAGCCGAAAAATGTATAATAAATAAATATTATAGACAATTCAAATAACACTATCTAGCCCCAAATTAAGCAGAGCTTGTACTATGGACACCAGATAGCTGATATAATACATACATAATTTACATTTTTGTAAATACATAATTAGGATACAATATAACACCCAGACAGAGAACAAACATCTGTGTTCACCACACAAATATTTGTTCTCGGTGGGGATCGAACCCACGACCTACGGCTCAGAAGGCAGAGCTACTATCAACTGAGCTGAGAGGCCAGTCATGTATGAGCACTATGACAGTACTCTGAAACGGTGAAGGAAAACATCGTGAGGAAACTGGCATGTCGTAAAATCTAAACACGAAAGGACTCTCTGAGGCGCACTTAAAACCTTTCAGCACAATGGTTTAAAAGAACCAGTGACACGATTAGTCTAATATCCACCGACTTCACGCAATGCTAACTATGTCGTCGGTCCATAAGCATATAATAATATGTAACCTTTTGCAAGTCGGTCTCTGCTCCGGCGAAGTATGTGAGCCTGATTTATTCCTTTAACACCACAATTAACCATACCTCATGCAAATAAAGATATTTCATTTCATTTCATTTTCATTTCCATCGGTTGGGTGGCGGTAACTTAACGTAATACCTACTAAAGATCCTTTGAAAATGTCTTAAAGGGTTAGTCAGAGAAATTTCAAATACTTTACAGGAACAGAAATAATTATGCATTCAAAAACTTTATTTTTCAATACATTACTTGATTGATCAATACACCACGACTGGTCCAATCCAGCTCGCTATCATTATGCACCAACATTATCAAAAACTGTGCAGCACACATTAGCATTATGTTTAAAAACACTACGATTAGCAACCGAATTAAATCTAAGATATTAACTTCGTAATTTATGGAATAGGCGTAAGTTTTTCTTGGGAATATACGCATTTTCAATCCTTTTCAAATATAGACAAGAAAAATATGGTCTGCTTCTTTCTTAAAGTAATCAGGCGTTTGCATCTATTATAGATGCGTATATAATATAGCGTCAGGGGCAAATCAAGCCCTACTTGTGGGACGCTATAGTGCCTGGGACAGGATTTTAGATGGAATAGAAATCTGGTGTCCGAAATGTTGCTCCTGGTTTGACAGACTCTATGCCATAACAAATGGCTTAAAGTATTCTATGATATAGATACTGTGTTTGTAGATTTATTGATAAGAGCTACATGTTTGGGATTTTTAATTTTTGGACATTTTAGCGATAAATTGTTTACATTTTTGCCAACTTTTGCGAAAGTGATTTTTGATGACAGAAGTTTGACAACTTTGACATTGATAAGCTTAGATTTTTAACCAAAAAGATCTCATTAAAATAAATAAAAGTATCAGTTTTTTTAAAGGTTTTTTGAAAATACGATCTTTAAAAAAATGTTTGGCTTACAAATTGGAGCCCGACCTTGGTAACGAATGCACCTTTAAAAAAATTCAAAGGCAAACTTCACGTTTTTCTTCCTTTCAATATAACACCCCAACAGAAAACAAATATAATTTGTGTTCACCACACAGATATTGGTTCTCTGTCTGGGCGTTTTAATGTATTCTAAGTACCTATTTACCAAAAATAAAGTATTATATCAGCTCTCTAGTTCCCATAACACAAGCTCTGCTTAATTTGGGGCTAGATTATGTGAATTGTCCTCAATATTTATTATTATTTTATTTATTTATTTATTATACAATTAAACTGTAATTAACTATTTCAGGCTGAAGAACTACCTGGAATCAAAATCTTCCACTACTGCGGCGGCCTCAACTTCGCTACAAAAAATCTGTTTCGTTCCACCCTCTTCCGAAAGATAGGGTACTTGAAGCCGACTGAAAACCCCGACCGGTTGCCAGATGAAGACAATAACTTGACGAAAAGCGACTCATACGAATGGGACCCTACACTGCCGAACAGGGTAAGAATCTGTCTTCGAATAGGGTAAGATTTCGTCCCTCGAACAGGGTAAGATTTCGTTTGTTGAATAGGGTAAGATTTTGTCCATCAGTAAAGCTGGTATCGATCGCGCTACGTTAAAAAAACTAGAGGGGATTTGACAGCGTACATAAGTGGCCTTTTCTGTAAGATAGGGTAGTTGAAGCCGACTGAAAGTCTCGATCGGGTGCCAGAAGAAGACAATAACTTGACAAAAAACTTGTCTCTTATGAACGGATCTTACGATGTCGAATAGAATAAAAATTTGTCTGTCAAATAGAGTAAGTATTTGTCTGGCGAATAGGGTAAGATTTTGTTTCTCGAACAGGGCAAGATTTTGTCCGTCGAAAAGGGTAAAATTTTGCCTCTCAATTATTTTTTTTGGGGGGTAAAATTAAGGAGGGTTAAAATTAACTGGAGGGGATTTATCTGTGCGAATAAGTGACCTGAGTTTCTTTTATAATATCTTAATTTTAGTAATAAGACCGCCATTTTCTTATGTTGTGTGCAAAAAAAGTGATATCAACTGACAAAAAAGGAGGAGGTTATCCATTTGGCTGTCTTTTTAAAGAAGCCACATTGGTTCAGCAGTTTCGTGATTAATTGGGTTTTCAAGTGTTTTCAAACTTATTACTTGTTTTCTAATATCTTATTTCCTTTCCAGGTACAATGCGTAGTGGTAGATGCTAGTGCGTTATCATACGTGGATGCGCCGGGGATCAAAACTCTAGTGGCGGTGCATAGGGAACTTCTCGCCAGCCAAATCTCTGTCATATTGGCGGGGGCTAATGGTAAGAAATATAACGCCATCTGATTAATCTATACTAATATTATAAAGAGGAAAGATTTGTACCTATTTTTGTATGTTTGTAATGAATAGGCTCAAAAAGTACTGGGCCGATTTAAAAAATTCTTTCACCAATAGAATGCTACATTCTTCCAATTTGACATAGGCAACATTTCATTTTGAAAAAAATTAGGGATCCTTGGTAAAATTTTAACAATGTAACTGAAGGTGTAGAAAAATGAGTCTTAAAATGTCTTTCGTCGAATGCGCTGCCGAAACTATTAGCGATAGAACAAAATAATGTACAACAATATTGTCTACCCCGTGCGAAGCCGGGACGGGCTGCTAGTCTACTATATAAAAATAAGTCGGGTTTTCCTTCCTGACGCTATAACTCGATAACGGCTGGACCGACTTGGCTGATTTTGGTCTTGAATGATTTGTGGAGGTCCAGAGAAGGTTTAAAAGGTTTTTTTTTTTTTTCAACGGGATTTGTAACGGCGAGCGAAGCCGCGGGTGGCTGCTAGTTTAGTATACTTATTACCTTATTATGCATGTAAATTTAAGTGTCAGATATTAGGACAAGTTTTTGAATAAATTTACCCTGTGGGGTAAATTATGTAATTTACCCTATAGGTTAGCCTATAAACTAGTCCTAAGATCTGACACTGTTAAATATACATGCATAATAAGGTAATAAATATATTAAATAGGTACATCTATAGGGTACCCTATAGGGTAAATTATGTATTGATTCAAAAGTTGTAGGGTGTTGGATTATAGAAGAAGCGGACCAATTATATTGAATTTTTAATTTGAAAAATATTGAATTTTTAATTTGAAAAATATCATATTTTATAATTTGAATTTGTTTTAAGCAATTGAAAATACATAAAATTTGATAAATAATCACTTTCACAATGGACGGTTTCGTTAGGCAACTATCGTCGTGTTTTCGGATCAGGGTTCAAAAAAATATTTTTAAGCTAAAACGATATCTTAATTTAAAAAAAAAAATCTCACCAAATGTTAAGTAATCTCGAAGAACTGACAACCGTTGGGGAATAAAGGTTCTCGAATGGCGACCACGAACCGGAAGACGAAGCGTAGGGCGCCCACCCACCAGATGGACCGACGACATTGTTAAGATCGCGGGAAGTCGATGGATGGAAAGGGCTCCGAACCGTTCTTCCTGGAAATGTGTAGGGGTGGCCTATGTACAGCAGTGGACTTCTTCAGGCTGATAATGATGATGATGATGAAAAAAAAAATAGTATGAAAACTTGACTATGATCTTTCCACTTAATCCAAAGAAAAAACGATTCAACAGACCATATAATGCATCAATTTTATCTAGCCTTCTTCCTCTGCATTCACTCCTCTCTTATCCATGTCAATTTTAATCAATTTTAATCAACTTTATCTAGCCTGTGCTTCACAAATAAATAATTCAACAGACTGGCCTCTAGCTCAGTTGGTAGTAGCTCTGCCTTCTGCGCCGTAGGTCGTGGGTTCGATCCCCACCGAGAACAAATATTTTTGTGGTTAACATAAATGTTTGTTCTCTGTCTGGGTGTTATATTGTATTCTAAGTATGTATTTACAAAAAAAAAATGTATTCAAGTATTATATCAGCTATCCGGTTCCCATATTATAAGCTCTGCTTAGTTTGGGGCTGGGTAGTGTTGTGTGAATTGTCCACAATATTTATTTATTTATTATTTAATTAAAATTGTTTTCCTTCACAGGTCCAGTGTTAGAAATGATAGACTGTTACAACTCGCTACAACCTCTCTCGGATCGTCTCGAACTAGAGACATTCCCAACCGTCCACGACGCCATAGTATACTACAACGTATCTAGAACAAGGAAACATACAGACAGACACACAGTCACGCTAGCCTCGTGATAGTTTACAACTTTTAAGTTAAATTTACGAGGCTTATGTAACTTTAAGTTTGATTTCAAACTATGTAACGATGGAATGTAATCACAGCGAGATTGTTTACAGCTTTTAAGTAAAAGTTTACATTGTGTAAGTAACTTTAAGTTCGGTTTGAGCTATCTGGCGATGAATTATAATTACAACGACGCTAACCTTAAGTTTGTTAACAGCTTTTAAGTAAAAGTTTACAAGGTTTATAATGTTACTTAAAAATCGGTTTCGAACTTAGTAACGATGAATTGTAATCACGACGACGCTAGCCTTGAGGTTCTTTACAGCTTTTAAGTAAATGTTTACAAGGTTACTTAAAAATCGGGTTCGAACTTAGTAGCCTTGATATAGTTTACAGATTTTAAGTAAAGGTTTACGAGGCTTAAGTAACTTAAAGTTCGATTTGGAACTATATATCTATGAGTTGTAATTAAAATTAGATGGAATTCTGTACAAATTTTAGGTACTTAAATATAATGTACTTACGAATTAGAGTTTTTATAAAGTGATAATGGTTTAATGTTACTAAGGTACTTATTACTTAAACTGGCGTTTACTTAAGACGTCGTTTACAGGATTTAAGTAATTTTTAGTTAGTTGAATTAGAGAATTGTGTATACAATATTTTCGTAATATTTTATTGTATTGTTTTTTACCAAATCAAACAATGTATGCTACTAATGACTGGCTTTTCGGCTCAGTTGGTAGTAGCTCTGCCTTCTGAGCCGTAGGTCGTGGGTTCGATCCCCACCGAAAACAAATATTTGTGTGAACACAGATGTTTGTTCTCGGTTTGGGTGTTATATTGTATTTTAAGTATAAACTTACAAAAAAAATATATTAGTATCAGCTATCGGGTTCCCATAGTACAAGCTCTGCTTAGTTTGGGGCTAGATGGTGTTGTGTGGAATGCCCACAATATTTATTTATATCATAAGAAGGGAAAACCTTTTTAAAAGTTGAGTTTGTAAAATAAAAAATGCATTATATTATAGAATTCGTTAAATGCAGAAAAATGTAGTAAGTGTAAGTACTTACAGAAGTATGTACTTTTAGTTTTCGTTTAAGTATTTGTTGTGTTCATTTATTTACACAAAGAAACTTACAATTTAACAAATACATATTTACCAAAATACACAAGAAACAGTTGAGCTATCTGCAGACCGTTACAAACGATCTTGAGATAGCTCAACTGATCCAAATCAGTACCAGACGGGAGCGTCCCCAATAGTGTTAATTAATAACATTTGACCAATAATTTATCAGTTTTGATATTTTATATACAGGGTTATTCATTATTAACTGCAAATACTCAGGAATTAGGTTCAACAAATAGAATAAAAAATATTTATGAAATTATTTTTTTAAAATTTTGAATAAAATTTTTTTCAAGTTTTTGTATCAAAATTTTATTTTTATTAATTTCTTTACGGCTATTGCTTATTGATTGCCACGGAGAACAGGACGATGACCCACCCAGGCGGTGACTGAACGCAGAGTGTCACTCACGGCGCGCGGGCGCGGATCAAAGGTCAAAATAGGTCAGGCACCAATAATTCCTTTATCGATTTTCTCGGGATTTTCATAACAAAACTTAAAAAAAAATCATTTCATAAATATTTTTTATTTTATTTGTTGAACCTAATTCCTGAGTATTTGCAGCTAATAATGAATAACCCTGTATAGATAGATTAATACCTTATTGTACACAAAAGAATACATTTAAAATAACCATTACAAATAAAGGTAGAATGGGCGGCCTTTTCGCTTAGAGCGATCTCTTAGCGATAAGGCCGTTAAAATATATTTATATACAGATTTTATAAAAAAAACACGTACAAAATACATAAATACTCGTAATATAAATACTTTATTGCTCACAATAACTTTGGTAAGTACCTACAGAAAATGAAAAAAAAATACTTCCGTGAAATCGAACCAACTTAAATAGCTTTGTGTGAAATGCTATTTATTTTTAACCAACTTCCAATCAAGAAGGAGGAGGTTTTTTTTTTTTTTTTAATGTTTGTTATCGCATAACTTCGTCATTTGTGAGCCGATTTGAAAAATTATTTTTTTATCTGAATGGTACTGCTTCCAGATTGGTCCCATTTTAATTTAATTAAAATCGGTGTTGCCATTTTTTTTTAAATAATTTTTTTAATGTTTGTAACTGCATGCCTCCGTCATTTATGAACCGATTTAGAAAATTGTTTTTTTATTTGGAAGGTTATTCTTACGTCCAGATTGTCCCAAACAAATTTGATTAAAATCGGTTTAGCCGTTTGACAATGAAGTCGGTTTCTCAAGTTTTTTAAACTTAAATTATGTTAATATTAATTACTATCGATATATACATACATACGAGGGCTGCCTTTTAAGTTCTGTCGTTTGAAATAAGTATAAACATTTTAACAGATTATTGCCACTTATTGTTTTTTAAAGTATTCTCCGTGATATTTAAAACACTTTTGCATGCGTTCGAATCAGTTTTTAAAACATTTATTCCACTCCGAAATGGGTGTGGGAGGTAGCCAATGGGGTACCCAACGAGAGATCAACTTTTTTACGCCGAGTTCTTCATGCAAGATTTTCAGGATAGTATTCCCTGAAATGCTTACAGCTGTCTCTATGTCACGGTATGCCACATGACTATCTTCGACGATTAGCTGCCGCACGGCATCGATATTCTCTTGCGTAATGGCGGTTTTTGGACGACCTTCACGTGGCTTGTCACTGAAGCTAGAATACCCACGTTGAAATTCTAAATCCCAGCGTTTTACAGTCCTATGACATGGTGCTGCATCACAGAAGTAATCTCCTCAAATCACTGAAGTCGGGTGAATCCCCTTTGAAAGTTGTATAAAATTATTGCCTGCATATTTTCCTTTGATATTTCCATTTTTACAACTGACTTATCAGTTTTGAATAAACGTTACAAAAAAACTATTCGACCGATCAAAACGAATTCTTTTGTTTTCGAATAAACTAATTCAAAGAGATGAAAATACTGTATGTTTTTTTTTTAAATAATTGCGGGAAGTTTGCAAACAACAAAACTTAAACGGCAGACTACGTATAATTAACGATATATTTATTTATGTTTAATGCCCAATTAAATGATTTTGAGTTATCATATTTAACTGACCAATTCAAGATTTTATTTTGAATTCAAAGACAGCATGAGCTTACTAATATTTAACAATACCTTGTATTTAATAAAATAGTTTCTTTTAAGCGTCTGTTTCAGTCTAAAAAAGTTATCCGTCAAATAACTGTTATCTTGGACCACACAAACTTTGCTTAGTTTGGGGCATGGTGTTGTGTGGATTGTCCGTGTATTTGTATTTTTACACGGAAGAAAACTTATCAATTCAAACTTTTAAATTAAAATTAAAAGATTTTTGAAAAATATAAATATGCCGTTATTATTTTGATATAAATTAAGGGCATGCCTCCTTTCATGACTTTTCCCTAACTCTCGTGGTTTCGGACTTGGAAATCACCGCCCTTCTTAAAAAAACACCCTGTATATGTAAATATTTTTTTAAATGACGGATAGTGTAATTCTGAGATATTGTAAGTTACATAAGACATTGAATACAAGCGAACAAACTATTTGTTTTAAGTATATTGAAGCCAGTTGTGATATTTAGTCTGTAATCGAAGAAAAAGTTATTTGTACTTAGCGTATTAATAAAATGTGTTGACTATTTGAACAGATTTTTTATTTAATCTAATATAGACTTTTCTTATGGTGGTTCGACTAGAAATACCCATATCTTAAACCCTAAATGAAACATGAACCTTCTATAGCCTTTCTTAGTGTAGAACTACCCATATCTGAAACATGAACCTTCTATAGCCTTTCTTAGTGTGGTATACACTAAGAAACGACTGAGAAACGACTCAAGACTAAGAAACGATTTTTTTATACAACTAGGTAGCTGATGGAACAAATATATGGCCCACCTGATATTAAGTGGTAACCATCGCTCATAACAAAGCATTGGCTCGTAGGGCACAGACGTCAGGAACGTACCCTGCGTCCATCAACTTGAGGCACACAGATGTTCAGCCTCACGTGTCAGTCATTTCACCCACACCCTTCGAACCGAAACACAGCAATGCTGCTTCACGGCAGAAATAAGCTAGGTGGTAGTACGCACCCCCACGAGACACACACAAAGAGCTCTATTACTACTTAATGGCTCTATCACGCTGGTAGAGTCTGTTCAGAAAGAGAACCGTCGTGGCCAAATTGAGAACTAACGTTTCGATTTTTATATGGCAGCTCATCCCTTTCTTTCTGTCAGCATTTTGCATTCTATAAATTAAATAAAGGAATAGTACACTAGTTGTGATAGGATCAAAACGCAAGGTTTGTTTTATGATGTCTACTCCGTTTGACAGTTATGACGTGCAACTTCGTGTTTGATCGAGATCTACCAAACCACGAATCTTTTTTTGAAAAGATTATAACTTACTTAGTCTCGAGACGGCACTGAACTGAACTTACTGCCACGTGAGGCTGAACATCTGTATGCCTCAAGCTGATGGACCTCGTAGAGTATTATATTCCTTGTGATGGACAGTGAGGGCAGTGCATCGTAAGGCACGTTTCTGACGTGCGTGATCTACGAGACAATATGTTATAGGCGATGGGAAAATATGGCAAAATAATGCTGATGATTTTCAAATAAAATTTTAATTTAAAAACTAAAACATTCAATTTTACAAAAAGTTGTCTATATATTATCAGTATTATAATCCGTGATTAAAAATAATCATAAGATAGGTAGGTATGACTACTTATGCTATGGATGACATCCAGTGTTCCGGTTACCACTGAAGCGGCAAGATGTTACGAGTATACTACGTGATAGGAGCTATCCTCTTTTGGGGAATCGTCCAGGTGAGTACCTAGTTGAGAACTGACCATATTTCAAGCGAATAAACATTTTCAAACATTTCATTTCATAGCGTTGCTGCCTTTGAAACTTTTACTTTTGTATTGCCTGCGTCTCACTAAACGGCCTTCCGATCCTAAGGTCGTGGGTTCGAATCCAGTCGTGTACAAATGAGTTTTTCTGCCCAAAAATGTATGTACACATATGCCAGTGCTTTGAAACGGCGAAGGAAAACATCGTGAGGAAACCGGCAAGTCGTAGAACCTAAAAAGTTCGAAAATATGTGTCGAGTGCACGAAAGGAGAGCCTCTTTGAGGCGCACTTAAAATCCTTTCACCACACTTGTTTCGAAAGAATCAGTGACACGATAAGAAGAAGACTAAGCTGGAGCGGCACCAAACTGGAACTTCACTGCTATTTTTATTTTGTAAAAGAATCATAGGTACAATAAAACAGTAGGAACCGAGCCGTAGTTTGTTGCTTGTTCATCTAAGCGTGGTCGCGTGGAACTGGCACCTAGACGCACCTAACTTTAAGACGTTTCAAAGTGGTCGTAGTGATGCAAAGGATAAAAATATTTTTGACGATGAGTAAAAAGTAAATAAATTAGTGATAAGTTTTAGAGGGAAGAATGTTATGTAACGGGAAGAGTACTATAGATATGAATCATCATCATCATCATCAGCCTGAAGAAGTTCACTGCTGGACATAGGCCTCCCCTACACATTTCCAGGAAGAACGATTCTGAGCTCTTTCCATCCACCGGCTTCCCGCGATCTTAACAATGTCGTCGGTCCATCTGGTGGGTGGGCGCCCTACTTTTCGTCTTCGGGATCGTGGTCGCCATTCGAGAACCTTTATTCCCCAACGGTTTCGGTTCTTCGAGCTATATGACCTGCCCATTGCCACTTTAACTTACTCATTCTAAGAGCTATGTCGGTGACCTTGGTTCTTCTACGGATATCCTCATTTCTGATTCTATCACGTAGTGAAACTCCCAGCATAGCTCTCTCCGTAGCTCGTTGCGCGACTTTGAGCTTGTGTACGAGGCCAATAGTTAGCGACCACGTCTCAGTTCCGTATGTCATCACTGGAAACACGCACTGATTAAAGACTTGATAGATAGATATGAATGTGTATGGGTAAAGAAAAGATAGATTGTGTGAAGGATGATATGGGTAGGTAAGAAAGGCGTGACTGCTGAAATGACGGCTAATAGAGGAGAGTGGAGAACGAAAACCGGTTGCGCTGACCCCACATGAAGTGGGATATGGACAAGAAAATTATGAACATGAGCACATGCTTCTTTTTAAGAGATATAAAAATAAAAACACAGATTATATAGTCAATGGAACTTGTTATGTCCTTACAGGCGGAAATCTCTAGAAAGATCTCTGAACCAGCCTTCATCGAGGATATTCGTAGCCGTAAGTACGAAAAGTTAAAGCATAGAATAAAAATAGTTATTTGTTATACAAAAGTGTACTTAGTCATTTTAACCGCATGCTCAATTTTGATAACCGAGTAAGCGAAAGGAATCAAAAGCCATTCATTAAGAAGAAGAAAAATCTTTGCACTCGAGTGTAACACGTAACTTTTCATCCCACCTCAGCGAGGAAATTACTAAATGCAAAAAAAAGAAAATGGCGCGCGTAATAGTTATTTGTTATACAAGAGTGCAAAGCTGCTTTTTAACCGCGTGCTCAATTTTGATGACCGAGCAAGTGCAGGATTCTAAAATTTAAAAGTTAGAATCCTAAGCGTTGGCGAAGGAATCAAAAGAGCACAAGGTGAAAAATCTTTGCACTCGAGTGCAACACGTAACTTTTCATCCCACCTCAGCGAGGAAATAATAATAATAATAATAATAATAAATAAATATTGTGGACAATTCATACAACACTACCCAGCCCCAAACTAAGCAGAGCTTGTAATATGGGAACCGGATAGCTGATATAATACTTAAATACATTTTTTTTTTGTAAATACACACTTAGAATACAATGACTAAGTGCAAAAAAGAACATGGCGCGACTAAAAGTAACACACCAAGAAGGTTCCGAGTATGAGTTTTTAAAAAATTTAAAAAGGTTGTATGATAAATTCGGCACCATGGAGGTTGAAGTAAATAGGTTGTGTATTCACAAACTTAGTGAACACGATATTCTAAATTCAAATTTACTTTATCCTCTAGAGGATAAAAACGGCTTTAAAATTTAAAAGTTAGAATCCTAAGCGTTGGCGAAGGAATCAAAAGAGCACAAGGTGAAAAACCTTTGCACTCGAGTGCAACACGTAACTTTTCATCCCACCTCAGCGAGGAAATAATAATAATAATAATAAATAAATATTGTGGACAATTCATACAACACTACCTAGCCCCAAACTAAGCAGAGCTTGTAATATGGGAACCGGATAGCTGATATCGACACCCAAAATGAACAACATTGTAACTCGAGTTACAATGAAATCTAACTATACTACTGGAGAACTTAGAAAAAAATTTGCTTTTTTTCGGTCTGGGTCCCGTATTTTTATGACAATTAGAACTATGATTTCGTGAAACATACAAAATGGTATCTTGTCATTTTTTTCACGTTTGGGTCATAAAAATAGAGCATATCAAATTACAAAAAAAATATTTACTTATATTCAAGCCGATTCCATTTTAAAATCATTGTAATTAATCGTACGATCCCATGTTATTTTTTTAATTCCAGTTACAATGTTGTTTATACTGAAATGATGATTATTTGGGGATAAAAAAACAGTAAGTAAACGTACAATGAATTAAACTTCAAATTTTTATTTGGTTGTCTGATAAAACCAAATTATATCGCCATTTACAATGATGTTATTGCTGATGTAGCAAAAATATGTTAATGAGTTTGGTGTAGGATAACAGTATGTGTACAGTTGATAACAGTTCTGAAACCCGATGGTTCTACTGATTCCTGAAGAAATTGTACTTAACGAATATAATCTTCCTGTTTGGGAACTACACTCAAGTAGTAGCATTTAGTTGTTAGGTATAATATATATTAGTATGTTTTGTTTTTTGTTTATATAAGTATTAGGATGTTATGTATAAGTTTAGTAGGTTCCTGCAGTTTAAATTATTAAATCGAGAGCGCTGGTGGCCTAGTGGTAGTGGCCCCGCCTTCCGATCCTAAGGTCGTGGGTTCGAATCCAGCCGTGTACCAATGAGTTTTTCTGCCCAAAAATTTATGTACACTATGCCAGTGCTCTCAAACGGTGAAGGAAAACATCGTGAGGAAACCGGCATATTGTAGAACCTAAAAAAATCGAAAATATGTGTCAAGTGCACGAAAGGAGCCTCTTCGAGGCGCACTTAAAATCCTTTCACCACACTTGGTTCGAAAGAATCAGTGACACGATAAGAAGAAGAAGAATTATTAAATTGTTATTTTTGCGACACATGTGCACCGCCGTCCGTCACTGCTCTATTCAATTACTTTCCATGCTAAGGTTGCCTGGAAGAAATCGCTTTCAGCGATAAGGCCGCCCATTGTACTTTATTTGTGTTACGCCTAGTTTTTGTAATGTATCCTTGTACAATAAAGTGTTATCTATCTATCTATCTATCTATATCACAGAGTCTGTAAGACAATGTTTATTGAAACTTTTGATGTAACAGACACGTGGATAACTACGTTGTTTAGGAAAATGGATGAAAACAACTCTATAGAGAAGGATTTGAGAGGGCAACATAGCAATAGAGGAAATATTCTTGACGAAATTATGAAGAAGAATCTGTCCGTGACAGTGTTCTTTCAGTACCATGCAAGGAATCGCATTAGGTATGTTAGTAGCAGAACATCAAATGAGTATTTTGATGAAACATTGACATTTCCAAAGTTGAGTTAACAGGCCTTTTCATCTATTGTAGATGATTTATATAGCGTCAGAAGCAACGGTGTTTACTCATGCCCCTACTTGCAGGACGCCTATAGTGCCTGGGGTCAGGATTTTAGATGGAATAAGCTTGCCCAGCACTTATACCATCCTGACAGCTTAGTCGGCCTAGTCCACAGGAAAGATAATTATGGTCAATACGTGCGGAGCTGACTAAGCCGCGGGTTTCCTCACGATGTTTCCCTTCACCGTTTGAGAACACTAGCATGTACGTTGAGTGGATGGCTTCTAATAACCCCGCTCAACAAGCCACCAGATCGATCAGTACAGAAGAATTTTTCATTTGGAATTCCATATTGATTTCTTTTTTCAACATTGAAAATTTTAACCATAATAGCAGCTGCTTGCTTAGACCTACAAAAGATATTGACAACACCTCAGCCAGAAGTGTCAGCGTTCTATTACAAGAGGAGCTTCACGGTATTTGATTTGGGGAAAGCTCAAGGCTACTTACTAAGCTAGGCATGTTTGGGATGAAACCATTGGTAAAGCAGGATCAAACGAAGTAAGAAGTACATTACTAGACTACATCCAGATGAAGTCTGCTGAAGGCATCATTGATTGAAATCCATGATGCCTTCTTGGGTTTTATTCAGATTGCTGTGGGAGATAAAACCGGATCCGTATCATGTTCCTCATGTACGTCTACGCTGCCAATATTTACGGAGTTAACAAAACGGACAACTTCTTCGAAGTAGAGCATTCACAGTCCGAAGGAGACTCAATGTCCACTTTGATTAAAAGAAGGAAGAAACACCAAGTGATTAACATTCCCCAGCAAGGGTGGGTATACGCTACTAAAATGCGCCAAACCATAGGAAACCCCTACGTTGTAGGGAAATGAGTCAGAGCTATATTTATGGTATAAAATCACTTGTGGTAGTTGTACCAAACTGGGAAACCAGCTAGAACAATAAAAAAGTGATGTGGTCCAAGATTCAGCACCTGGAAATCAATGTACAGCATCCAAATCTCTTGAATTTCTAATATGATTTCTATGGAGATAGCTCCCTACAATTGACTTGGAAAACAAAGCATCTAGATCAACGCGAAAGACTAAAAGTGTAAAATCCTTAGAAGCGGTATGGGATAAGATTTTGCCTGCGGCATAATTATTCTGGGTCGCATCCCCTTTCGAAAGTCAAATATCAAGTCTTGATGTCGATGTGTAACAGTGGAGTAATTCCTGAACAATAAATATTTTTTTATACCAGTCTGCTCATTGCTGAAATAGAACTTGCCTTGCATGATCTGTCAGAGAATGAAGAACTGGCTTTGCATTTAATTTGATTACGGTTTTTTTATAAGCTGTTTTACTCAGAACTTTGTAATCCATTTAACAGCGATGCTTATTTTTGTCTTTTTGAGAAGTTTCTTTTTTACTATCCACTTTAGAAGTCCATAATATATTTTAAGACAATAACGTCTAATTGTTATTAAAAATTTATTGACCTAAGTAACTTCCTCTTGACTTAAATAAAAAATTCTAATTTATTTGCCTAATTTGTTATATTTTTCATTATAATCTTCTGCTACAATAAACAGACAAACTTTTCCTACGAACTTCAGCAAAAGTTCATAGGAAAAGTTTTTTTTACAATGATTATCTTCTAAAATACTGACAATAGTACCTCTATAGATAAGAATACAGTTTTATTCTCCGAACTTTTCCAAAAGAAAATTATTTAATTCAATCGTAAAACTACTTGCGATTTTGTTCTTGTGAAGCCATTACCACGGACGTCATTGTAATATTTCTTACAATTATGTTCTTGTAATTGTTTTTCATATCACATAGTAGAACCTCATTGTAACTGTAAATACAATGCTTTTCTTGCCAGGTTGTCGTATTTTTTGACATCGTAACTTGATCAAAATAGCCCTTCCGCTTATACTACGTTCACAGGATTAATGCCAATGAAAATAGAAGGAAAACTATGAAAAAAACTTTTTAAAACGTAAAGATCGACCAATAAACAACCACAGGAGAGCTAAAATACGGCGCCAAAAAGTTTAAATTCGCTCTCCTGAAAACTAGCAAAAATTGATTACAATGTTGTTCATTTTCATATAATACTTGAATACATTTTTTTTTTGTAAATACATACTTAGAATACAATGACTAAGTGCAAAAAAGAACATGGCGCGACTAAAAGTAACACACCAAGAAGGTTCCGAGTATGAGTTTTTAAAAAATTTAAAAAGGTTGTATGATAAATTCGGCACCATGGAGGTTGAAGTAAATAGGTTGTGTATTCACAAACTTAGTGAACACGATATTCTGAATTCAAATTTACTTTATCCTCTAGAGGATAAAAACGGCTTTTGCAGTCAGAGATTGAACAGCAAAAACACACTTTCCGAGCTGGTGGGATGAAAAGTAAATTAAAATAGTATCACACCAAGAAGGTTCCCAGTTTGAATTTTTTACCAAATTAAAAAAAGTTTTTTGTATGATAAATTCGGCACCATGGAGGCAGAAGTAAATAGGTTTAATCATGGTTTGAATAATTCACAATTAATTTTAGTGCACTTAATGTTCTAAATTAATTTTAACTAAATTAAATTTCGCAAGACTGAAAGTCTTGCGGATAAAAACGGCTTTTGTTCTCAGATATCGAAGAGCAAAAATACACTTTTCGAGATGGGGGGATGAAAAAGATCTTATATTCCAGAGTCTTCGAGGATCGTGGCCGGTTGGCCAGCTGAAGAGGGACAGTTTCCATTCCAGATAGCCTTGCGCATGGTATCAGGAGGTGGCGGCGTATCCTCCTGTGGAGGTTCTGTCATCCATCACGAGTGGATCCTCACTGCGGCTCACTGCTTGGCCAAGTAAGGAATTTGATCAAGTAAAAGACGAGCGTGATTATTTTTCAAATTTGGACGATAAGGTGCTTTTTCTTTCTACCCGACTGCCTAACCAATTGCATCACTTGCAGTTTCAGTCCGTGTGACCGAAAAGATGGTGTTGTTTATACAGCTAGCTAATGGAACAAGCATATAGCTCACCTGATGTTAAATATCATCCATACCATCGCTTATACGCATTTCCTCGTAGGTCACGCACGTTAGGAACGTGCCCTACGATGCACTGCTCTGCGTCCATCTACTTGAGGCATACAGATGTTCAGCCTCACGTGCCAGTAATTTCACCTATGTACGGTGACTATCAGAGAAACGCTGTCGAAGAGGACAGCGAATACGCTGTCAAATATCGCTGTCATGTTTAACAGCGTTTCACTGATCGCCACCGCAGAACGCTTAGCTGTGCGCAAGGCTTTAGTTTAGAATTTAACAGTAATTATATTGTCCAAAGCTCGTAGGCGCAGCTACGACTCTCGTTGCCCGTAAGGAATAATTACGAGAGAACACACACTAACTAGCCCCAAATAAAGTAGAGCTTTTTAGAAGTATATAGAACTTTTTCTTGTAAATAATTATACCCGTATTCAGAAACAGTGCTTGAGCCTGAGTCGAGCCTCAAGCACAGATTTTTGACATTTTTCAATGGGGAACTGTCAAAAAATGAATGCTTGAGAGTGCTTGAGGCTCGATTCAGACTCAAGCCTTGTTTCATAACACGGGCCTTAGAATACAATATATCACCCATACAGTGAACAAACATCTTATTCTGTGTTCACCACACAAATATTTGCTCTCAGTGGGGATCAAGCCCACGGTCTACGGCGCAGAGCTACTACCAACTGAGCTGAGAGGCAGGTCTTGAAAAGGTTACTTTGTGTTCTAGCCGCTACTCTTTCGTGGTCCGCTTGGCTGTGACCAATGCCAGTGAGCCAGGTTACTTCGTAGCAACCACGCACAAGTACTTACACTACGGTTATAATGAGCTGAGCAATTTAGTACAGACTGACGATATCGCTCTGTTGAAACTGAACCACCAGATTCCGTATGGACGTAAGTACCTTCTCCATACCTTAATAGCACTGGTAGTCTTGTGGTATGGTAGCAAGTCCTGCCTTCAGTAGGCCTACCAAAAGCTCTGTCTGGCTCTGGTTTTAAATCTGTGTGAGTGCTCATGAATGCATTATGTGTGTGACGTTTTGACGTAGGATTTATTTAGTGAACACTCACACAGACTCAAAACCAGAACCAGAGACAGAGCCAGACAGAGCTCATGGTAGGTCTACAGATTCTTCTTCCAGATTGGTCGCCCAAATTAAAAATACATTATGTTGTATTTTTCATTTATTTGTTGTAATATGCTCTTATTTTTCAAGCGTTGGTTCAGCCACTTCGTCTGCAGAACAGCGAGCAAAGGAACATCAACTACCAAGGCGTGGTCCTCACTGTCAGTGGATTCGGAAGAACTGACGACTTATGGAATGGTAAGCGCTATGACACCGGAAAATCTCGACATTACTGCTCAACTAAGTAGAAAATGTCTCCGTTTCGGCTCAATTAAGTAGAAAATGTCTCCGTTACTGCTTAACTAAGTAGAAAAGGTCTCCGTTTCTGCTCAACTAAGTAGAAAAAGTCTCCGTTACTGCTAAACTAAGAAGAAAATGTCTCCGTTTCGGCTCAACTAAGTAGAAAATGTCTCCGTTACTGCTCAACTAAGTAAAAAATATCTTCGTTTCGGCTCAACTAAGTAGAAAATGTCTCCGTTACTGCTCAACTAAGTAGAAAAGGTCTCCGTTTCGGCTCAACTAAGTAGAAAATGTCTCCGTTACTGCTCAACTAAGTAGAAAATGTCTCCGTTACTGCTCAACTAAGTAGAAAAGTCCTCCGTTTCGGCTCAACTAAGTAGAAAATGTCTCCGTTACTGCTCAACTAAGTAGAAATTTTTTCCGTTTCGGCTCAACTAAGTAGAAAATATCTCCGTTACGCTCAACTAAGTAGAAAATGTCTCCGTTTCTGCTCAACGAAGTAGAAAATGTCTCCGTTTTGGCTCAACTAAGTAGAAAAAGTCTCCGTTACTGCTCAACTAAGTAGGATAGGAAGAAACACCGATAATACAAATACAAAAAAGTTTATTGTCACAAAAAGAGAAGACACGTAAAAGAAGACATTTGTACAGGTGTTTTTTTGAGAAGTGCAGTGATAGCCAAGTCTGAAACCACGAAGAGAAAAGTCGTGAAAAGAGTGTAAGCATAAGAGAGAGTATAAGAAAACAATAACTGCAATATTTTTTTTAATCTTTCACGAACTGTCTGTCTTATGCCACGTTTCCACGCGTGCGTTCAACTCGACATTCAACGTGCACATTCACATTCACGCGCGTGGAAACGGTACGCCCGAGCCCGTAAACGCGCCCGTGAACGTGAATGCCGCGAACCGGGCGAGTGTCGGTTTTTTGATGAATGTGCGGGCGCCCGGTGACTGTTTAGACGCGCGCGGGCCAAATTGGTGTTGCCAATTATACAGATTTATCTGTATTTAGGGTAGTATTACAAATTACAGATTTTACCCTACTTTTATACAGATTTTTGGAATCTGATTTAGTCTATGATAAGATGAACATCATTAAACATAATAAAGGCAAAAAATATTCATTTAGATCCACTTTTGATAATACTATTAGTATAGTTAATATAGTTACTAAGACTTCACTGTCTGTCCGTCTGACTGTCTGTCTGTCTATCTGTCCGTCTGCACTGCGCACTTGCCAAACATCAAACACCAACAAAACTATCGAAGAAAAAAGAGTACGGTGAGAGTTGCGAGAAAGCGATTCATTCATTCATTTATTATACAAGCAATTTTCATATACACTAATTGTTTAACTAGTGGGCAGGGCAAAGGGCATACTTTTACATTTAGACGTATTTTGATGATCGGGAAATACCTACTTCGTAATTATTTACATATTGACTGTCAAGGTAATTCATAATTAAAAATACCGTAGAAAATGACACGGTAGTGAAACATTACCGTATACCGTGTTTAAGCCAAAAATACCGTGCATCTACGGTAATTACCGTGTACCTGGTAACACTGGTTGCATGCCGCGCAGCTCGCCAGGCAGCTCGCCGGGCTGCACGGCATGCATGTAAACAGCTTGAATGTTCGCCGGCCCAGGACGGGCTGCATGCCACGCAGCCCGCCAGGCAGCCTGCCAGGCAGCCTGCCGGGCTGCACGGCACGCATGGAAACATAGCATTATAGTTCAAGTTACGTCCAAACCCGTTCAGGAGCCTAATTCTCGGACCGTCCGAGATTTTCTAAGTGATTATTTTATTTTTAGCATTGCACAACCCCGCACTTTTTCTACGTTTTCCGTATATCGTAGCTGTCGAGGCTTCTACGATGAGGCCGTTGATGAATTACTCAAGGAAATCTGCCATTCTCTCTTCGAAAGAAGCAATAAAATAAAATTGCAAAATGATCGAGATCGGCCCGAGAATTAGGCCCCAGCTGTTACGGATTTGAGTGAGAACAAACATTCGCGTTCAATCACAAGAATTCGCAAACATTTGTCTTCAGGTGGCCTTCCTTCTGAAATCCTCCGGTGGACCTTCCTCCGCGGCATCAGCACGGAAGAGTGCAGGTCCTGGTATCCCGGCCTCGAGGTCATCCAGGACAAGACGGTCTGTGCGGAGTACTACAACGACACTGCTCAGTCTTCTTGCCAGGTCTGCTTGTTGTTTTTGTTTGTTGCCTGTTCTTCTAGGCTTGGTCGCGTGGAACTGGCACCGACTCACCTAGTTTTAAGACGTTTCAAAGTGATCATTGCGATTCAACTGAATAAATACACTTTTGATTTTGCTCTTTAGAAAGTTTTTTTTTGTAACGATCAACACACATCTTAACTTCTAGATTATTCTTGGTCATAGAATTTAGATCACATTTTTGAAAAGATAATTTATTTTCATCCCCCATCTCGGAAAGAGTATTTTTCCTTTTCGATATCCAAGTGCAAAAACCGTTTTTATCCGCTTACGTGTGCACTAAGTTTGTGAGTTCCAATCATCATTAATAGTACATTGTTACCTGAGTGTTGAAAGTCACGTTTTTTGAGTCCCGAGGCGGGTTTGGCGCCAGAGCGTAGCGAGGGCGCTAATGGAGCTTGAGGGACTTAAAAGACTTTCATCCGAGGTAAACACTGTGCTTTTCATTACGAATACAAGGAAAGTAAAAATAAAAACATGAAAGAAAAATTTGTGAAAATGAAGATTGAATTGCCGCCTTCCCGGTTTTTTTTTTCTTTTTCTCTGGCGGGCCTTCGGCTACGGCTCGCCAGCATTATTCAGCCATTATTTTCATTTTCATAATTTAAAAAATGGTAAATTGTTTGCTCAAATTTATGTTATTTTAAATAAATAGTTGAAGCTATATATTAATCAAGTAATTTAGAAGACATATTATTTATTTAATACTATCTTTGTTATTAAAATTTAAATTTTACATTGCGCTCTAATTAGACTTTTTAAACTTCTAACCGTTGTAATGGGTTTCCAACCTACTTGCTGAATAAAAAGTTGGAATTTGGTTCAACGACCTCCTTGCAGTTAGAAAGACTTTAGAAAGTTGGAACATGGTTGAATAAAATAGAACTTGTTTTTTTTTATAATTTGACAGCTGTCAGTAGAAAGCGATTCTCCCTAGGGCTGAAAGTTTTACTTTCTATTAGGCCCCTCAGGCAACTTCAGACCTACTTTCAGAGTATGAGTAATGAAAACCTATTTACCTGCATGGTGCCGAATTAACCATGCAACTTGTTTAATCTGTTAAAAACTTAGGCTCGGAACCTTCTTGTTGTATTACTTTTTTTATAAGGTTCGAGCGCGCCATTTTCTTTTTTGCCTTTTGTAATTTCCTCGCTGAGGTGGGATGAAAATTTACGTGTATAACAAATAATAACTTACCTGTTTCATTTTGGCTTATTGAAAGAAAGAGAAGAAATATTTTGTAGGAATATGCACTATGATATCGATCATGCACGACATATATTTTTATGTGTACATAGCTCTAAGTGACGTATTGGATGTGTCTGTAATGTTACTTATTTTGTCTGTTTAGTTTATTTGCAATAAACTAAACTAAACTAAACGAGCAAGCTGACTCACACTTGCCAGATTTTCGGGTGGTCGTGACCACAATCTATTTTGAGGGCTGGACTTGGGCCTGGCAGTCCACCACCAGTACATCAAGTCTTCTTCTTTTCTAGGGAGACAGCGGCGGTCCCCTAACCATAGTTGATCTGGATGGTAAGCCCACCATGATCGGTGTGGTCAGCTTTGGATCTAGCGCCGGCTGCAACGGACCCCATCCCTCAGGTAAGCTGCAACCTGCCTTCTGCGCCATAGGTCGTGGGTTCGATCCCCACCGAGAACAAATATGGTGAACACAGAACAAACATACTGTGTTCAACACACAAATATGGGTACTATTACGCGCACATCTAGATCGCCTACGATCTAGATGATGGAACAAGCATATGGCCCACCTGATATTAAGTGGTAACCATCGCCTATAACAAAGCATTGCCTCGTAGGTCACGCACGGTAGGAACGTGCCCTACGATGCACTGCCCTGCGTTTATTAACTTGAGACTAACAGATGTTCAGCCTCACGTGCCAGTAATTTTACCGGCACCCACACCCTTCAAACCGAAACACAGCAATGCTGCTTCACGGCAGAAATAGGCATGGTGGTAGTACGCACCCGGACAAGCCATACACAAAGAGCTCTACTACTACTAAATATACCTACACCACTATTTTGTAACTACCAAAAAAAAATAGGGTAATGTAGTAGGGGTAGAACATTATGAATGTGCAATCAGAATTTTTAGTTTCGATAAAATGACAAAGTTATTAAATGTTAAAATTTTCAGAAATTTTGCATAAAATTATGGACACATTAGTAACGTAGTACTAGAGAGAAAAAAAATTACGCTGTTCGGTTCCGCTTGGTATTTAGCGTTTATGAATGAAATGATTTTTGCTTGTTGAATCATTTCTCAATATTTGACTTCATTTTCGTTTGCAATTTGTCTTTATTATATGAGCCAATTTCAAAAACTCTTCCATGAAGTCAGTTTCTCAAGTTTTAAAGCTTCACTTGTATTCTTTTTGTTCCAGCATACGTCCGGCCCGGCCACTACCACTCGTGGATCAAAGAGGTAACAGGCATCGACTTCGACTGGAAGTCCGAGGACTTGGAAGCCAGTCTACCGCCCAACCAGCCCAGTGATGAAATCATTGTTGTTAATGCCTAAAGAATCAGAATGTTTAACATTCTTTTGATTGAGTAAACATGTATTGTCTCACATGAGTGAGGACCATTTTGGCTCATAAACAAATTCCTAACTGGATACTGTCGGCACCCTTTTCAGCATTAGAACTAGGATTATGTGCATGCGTACTTATTTCTTTCTATTTGTTTCTGTATGTGTTCTATGTTTTCTTTTTCTCTTATGATTTCTTGTGTAGCCGTACCTTTACTCAATGTTCTTCTCTTTCTGTTGTTTAATTTTATTTATAAGCTGTGATTTTGAGCCAAATAAAAAAGTTATCTATCTTTCTATCTACTTATTTCTATTTGTTGGTTTTATTTTGAACATCACTAATAGAATAGAATAGAATAGAATATAACTTTATTGTACACCAAAAATAAGTAGATATAATAAACCTTTTTTATTTCGATAACGAATATTTACACTCCTAGGGCCTTATTAATAATCCTGGCGTAGCGTTGGACTAGTTAATCCGTGTTTTGTCTCTTGCATTGACATGCAATTGTCAACTCGAGCAAATGTGACAAAACACGGATTAACTATATAGTCCAACGCTACGCCAGGATTATTAATAACGCCCCTAATATTTTAACTCCTATCGTCTCTGTTTTTAACCGACTTGAAATAAAAAAAAAGGTTCTCAATTCGGTTACATTTTTTTAGTCCCATAGTAATTTCATAAAATATTTAGCAGTTAGCCATGAAGTTGGTTTCTCAAGTTTTTGAGACTAATATTGTTAGCCTTAAATATCCAATATCTCTATTAAAATAGACATAATCACTTTAAAAACACAAAATTCCAGTAGGGACCGCAAATCAAAGCACTTGCTAAACTGAGTTCGACTGCATAATATGCAGTTTGGACTATTTATGATGGTTTTTGTCCGCATTCTCCAAATGACGCGTTTTTTTTTTAAACTAGCTACTTACTACGTCATCATTCTTGTCCATATCCCACTTCATAAAGTGGATGATCCATTGGCGAGCTAAAACCGAGAAGCTTGCGAGCCAAAGGTAAACCGCCAATGGAGCACCTACAAAACCGCAGTCTTTTAGATGCTCCATTGGCGTTTATACTGCCTTCTCAGCTCAGTTGGTTGTAGCTCTGCCTTCTGCGCTGGAGGGCGTGGGTTCGATCCCCACCGAGACAAAAATATTTGTGTGGTGAACACACATGTTTTTTGTTCTCTGTCTGTAAATACATACATAGAATACAATTTATATTGTATTCTATGTATGTATTTACAAAAAAAAAGTATTTAAGCATTATATCAGCTATCTGGTTCCCATAGTACAAGCTCTGCTTAGTTTGGGGCTAGAGTATTGTGTGGATTGTCCACATTATTTATTTATTTATTGTTTATACCTTTGGCTCGCAGGCTTGTCGGTTTTAGCTCGCCAATGGATCACTTTAGCCGTCATTTTAGCAACTAGGTACTAAACTAAAATCATATCATAAATGCAACTAAGTACTGTAGGCCTACCACAAGCTCTGTCTGGCTCTGTCCTTGGCTCTGGTTTTGAGTCTGTGTGAGTGCTCACCAGTGTATTATACTGCGTGTTTCGGATTTATTTTGACAGCACTCACACAGACTCAAAACCAAAGCCAGAGACAGAATTAGACAGAGCTTGTGGAAGGTCTGCTTATGTACTTATGAAAACCAGTATTTTAATCACAACGTACGTCATTATAATCCCAAAATCCCAGATTAATAGCGTCTACCTTTAACATTATCAGCGATATTGGTATTATAGTAATTAGATAGATTAGAATAACTTCTTAGGCAACTCATTGATAGATTGGACCGAGTCTTGGTTTTACCACTGATTTGACAGCATGGCACGAGTGTACTACGTGTTGGGGGCTGTTCTCCTATGGGGAATCGTGCAGGTAAGTCTTTGTAGCTGGTTTAGCCTTTCAATTAGCCACCCACCCGATGGACCGACGATAGATTAGGATCGCGGGAAGTCGGTGGTAGAGCCCTCAGTACCAGTGAGCTCTGTCTAGCTCTGGTTTTGAGTCTGTGTGAGTGCTCACCAGTGCATTATACTGTGTGTGTGACGTTTTGACGTAGGATTTAGTCAATACTCACACAGACTCAAAACCAGAACCAGAAACAGAGCCAGACAGAGCTCATGGTAGGCCTACAGAATCGTTCTTCCTATTCGTGGACTTCTTCAAGCTTCTGATGATGAGCCTCTCAATACCTCAAGGACTATTTAAGCATTAGCTTGTGTTAAAATGCTAGGAACCCTAACTTTCTCTCGAATTAAAATAAAACCGAGGTATTTATGGAAGTTTCCAGTTTTTTTGCTAAATTATGAAATAACTCTTTACAGGCTGATGTTATCGGAAGAATATCTAAACCAGCCATCATCGAAGACCTTCGCAGAGGTAAGCACTTCTGACCAAAGCCTGTTGGCTTACGGTCTTGACAGAATACCAGCGCATAGCTTCCTCACAGTAGCTAGGTATTATACTGAGTCAAGACCGTTTTGCTGCTGTAGCACACAGAAACACGACGCACTTCTCCAGTATCGATATCTCTATTTGTATCGTTCTTCTTTTATTGTCTTTGTTTTTAATGGTTTATGTGTGCAGTAAATAAATAAATGTATATGTCTTATGAACATTAGATGGGGGAAAAGAACAATAGAAACACTTTTGCACAACTTTTTAGGGTTCCGTTTTTGCCATTTGGCTACGGAACGCTAATTTAGATTCGTCATGTCTGTCTGTCTATCTGTCTGTCTGTCCGTCCGTATGTCACAGCCATTTTTCTCCGAAACTGTAAAAGCTAGACTGATGAAATTTGGCGAGTATTCTGTGAACCGCATTAAGATTTTTACACAAAAATAGAAAAAAAAACCAATAAATTTTGGGGGTCTCCAAACTTGAAACTGAAACTTTGGTTTCTAATATAGTTTATTTCTAAACTTAATAGTTTGCGCGAGAGTTATTTCCAAAGTGGTAAAATGTTGGTCCGACGGGGGGGGCCTCTAACTTCTAAAATAAGAGAATGATAAATCTAAAATATATATGATGGTCACTTGGTCGCTTTTTTGATTTCCCGCGATCGGCAATGCTGTCAGTTGGGCAGTAGATCCTGTTATACTAAATTATAATTCCGCTCTAGAGTCCTCAAGAATCGTGGGCGGATGGCCTGCAGAAGAGAACCAGATCCCCCACCAGATCTCTCTGCGCATGGTGTCTGCAGCCGGAGCCGTGTCTTCCTGTGGAGGGTCCATCATTCATCACCAATGGGTCATCACTGCGGCCCACTGCGTGGCAAAGTACCTAAGCTTTAATCCCTAACTGAGGGAGTTAGTTTTGAGGCTTTAGTTTGTCTGCCTGTGGCTTCCTTTCCTAGCTCCAAAAACGAAGCTCTGTTTTGAATCCAAATTTTTTTAGAAAGCTGGCAGCAGGGCTACCACGAGCTCCGGTATCGAGTTCATCGAGGCGGTTCGAGGGCATCGGTTATGGCTATGGCTGTCAAATTGTGTATAGATAGGCTGACCCACACATTCTTTTTCTTCTTCTTGGGTTTGAATGTGTTGACACTGTTGACACAATTTTGACAGCCATAACCATAACCATATGAAGCTCATGGTAGGCCAGCAGCTCTGATAAATATGTTTCTTGGCCATGTTTGGTAGAAATCCATGCAGCCGTTTTCATTTTCTGAAGATATTATTCTCCTCAGTCAGGGATTTTTATATTTTGTGAAATTAACTTTAGGGATTAAATTCTGAATCTTTACGGCAATAATTATCATGGTGAATAATTGGTCTCTCAATAGCCTTGCGCACATCTAGATAGCCTGTAATGGCGATCAGTGTATCGCTGTCAAAACTCACTCTCACGGCAGTGTGAGCAAAACCCTACGCTTAAACTGACCGCCATCGGGCCATCGCCGGTCGCCTAGATATGCGCAATGCTTTACGCACGAGGTGATGGATGGACCTTCTGAGACCAGACCACCACTAAACACACCCTAATTCCAACTTTCCAATGTCATACTCATATGATTTATTGCAATTATTATGTTACATGGTGAGGTCTTAAAGTTAAAAATGGTGAATACATAATAGGCCCTATGTTCAGGGCACAGCAATATTTGGAGTGGAAGCGGGCCGAAGTCTGAAAAATAGAAAAATTAAAAGCTAGTTTTTAGTTTTCTATTGTGAAGTCAACTAAATTATTGTTATGACGCAGGCAGTGTATCATTGAAAAAGTCATTTAAATTATAATAGCATTTTTTTGTCAATAAGTCCTTTCATTTACATTGTTTTCTCCAAGCTCTTATCGTTAACCTTACAGCCGCATCACGTTCGTGATTCGTCTCGGCCTCACTAACCTCACCAAGCCGGAGTTCCTCGTGGAAACCACACACAAGTTCATCCATCCAGGGTACAACGAGATCAGCGCCGGAGTACAGACTGACGATATCGCGCTGGTAGGCCTTGACCACAGCATTCCTTATGGACGTGAGTTGCTTTGTATCTTCACTTACCATGGCTATACCAAATACTTTTCTTATAGTTTGACCAAGACCACGTATTATATTCCTTGGCCTGAGGTATGCGCGCGGCGAGACGGAAAGAACCGGACTGTCTACGTCAGACGCACAAGATGTATATCTTGTGCGTCTGACGTAGACAGTCCGGTATACCCAAAGATGGGACGAGCGTTTGAGCGTCTTGGGATGTCAAGACCGTTGTTTTTAAAGTGGTCGAATATTGTTTGACAGGTCTTTATTGAAAAGTGTCAAACACCTTTGCTTGAGGCTCCACTCAGACTCAAGCATTGTTTCTGCATACATGCCAAATACGTGCCTTAGATGGGATTTTTGTAAATTCAACCCCAAAAGGGGTGCAGCGGGGGTTGAAGTTTGGAATGCACAAAACTCAATATGAACGAAGTCGCGTGGGATTCCACTAGTCACTAGATAAAATAACATTACGTTTTCGGCACAGCCGGTTTCGGTCAAACTATAATTCCTAATCTTCGCCATAAGATAATGTGATACCTAAATAAATCTGTCTGTATTTTGCTTTTAAAAATGTTACTCTTTGTTTCCAGCATCAGTTCAGCCATGTCGTCTGCAGAACAGCGAGCAAAAGAACATCAACTACCAAGGCGAAGTCCTCACCGTCAGTGGATACGGACGTACTGACGACCTGTGGAATGGTAAGCACTTCTTTTAGACCAGCCACAAAGACATCTATTGAAATAAGCAGACTAAGTAGATACTAAATGGCTCTGTGAGTTGTCCTTTAGACCTCGCGAGCACACTAAATGTAAGCAATATAATTCGTAAAAAGGAATATAATGCGTAAAAAGTAGTAAATTCAGCTCATTTTGCCGAAGCTTTTCAGATCTTTGCCAATTTTTGAAGTGAAAACTTCTTTAGCGGCGTTGGAGCACTTTCTGTAATGGGTATAAAATCTTAAACTCGCGTCAGGGCGTCAGGATCACGTGACCTTATCGAAAAAGCGTAGGACGGATTTTTTGCAGAAATGTACCCTAAGACTACAACGTAGAGTTCATAATAAAAATCGAAAAAAAGCGTAAGACGCTACAGATACGCTAGTAGTTACTATGACACGGTAACGTCACAGAATAGATAATAGTTAGTAGCAAGCATACCAAGGCGTTTTTCGTGACTGTAGTAGGTATAGGTACATACCTATTATAGATTTTATGAACTAGCGGCCGCCCGCGGCAGGTAGTAGTGGTCATTGGTACAAGATTTTATAGATCTACTGTATTTATTTTTCGAGTGGAGCATTGCGGCGAGCGAAGCGAGCCGCCATGCGACCATGGGAACAGCGCGGCGAGCGAAGCGAGCCGTGCTGTGACTCCCCCCAAGCCCCCCAGAACCCCCTCCTCCGAAACCCGGGGGGAGCGTCGCGGCGAGCGAAGCGAGCCGCCACGCGATCACGGGGAACAGCGTGGCGAGTGAAGCGAGCCGTGCTGTTACCCCCCTAAGCCCCCCAGAACCCCCTCTTCCTGAACCCGGGGGGAGCGTTGCGGCGAGCGAAGCGAGCCGCCACGCGACCACGGGGAACAGCGCGGCGAGCGAAGCGAGCCGTGCTGTGACCCCCCTTAGCCCCCCAGAACCCCCTCCTCCTATGTCTGCCGTTTTACTTCATTTAGGACCTACTTGTAGGTCGCGCGACAAGGTCCCTTCTAGCGGTTCCGACCCGTTGAGGATTTGGCTTTACGTAAAATTTAGGGTTCCGTATAGGGTTTTGATTGGGGTTATACTATATTGAGGAATTTGATTAAATGGTCGACTTTTAGGGTTCCTTAGGACTTTGATTGGAGTTTCAACTACACTTAGAAGCTTGATAATGTTAAAATTTTTAGGGTTCCTTAGGACTTTGATTGGGGTTTTACTACATTGAGGAATTTGATTAAGTGGTCAACTTTTAGGGTTCCTTAGGACTTTGATTGGAGTTTCAACTACACTTAGGAGCTTGATAATGTTAACATTTTTAGGGTTCCTTAGGACTTTGATTGGAATTTCAACTACACTTAGGAGCTTGATAATGCTAAAATTTTTAGGGTTCCTTAGGACTTTGATTGGGGTTTTACTACATTGAGGAACTTGATAAAATAAACAACTTTTAGGGTTCCTTAGGCCTTTAATTGGACTTTCAACTACACTTAGGACCTTGATTATGTAAACAATTTTAGGGTTCCTTAGCACTTTGATTGGAATTTCAACTACACTTAGGAGCTTGATAATGCTAAAATTTTTAGGGTTCCTTAGGACTTTGATTGGGGTTTTACTACATTGAGGAACTTGATAAAATAAACAACTTTTAGGGTTCCTACGTTAATAATCAAGTTTTCACTTCTGCCGGCACTCCCGGAGTGCAACCCGTATTTTTTTTAAGTTACTAACATTCATGTAAAATAACCAACGGAATCGGATTACATACAGTGAAGATATCCAATCTTTTGGAAGAAGTTTCTCTTCCCCCTTTGTCCCACACAACACAGCTTGGATAGGTATTAATCTAGCTACCTAACTACCTGTCCAAGTCAAATAAACAAGTTTCCTTTCTTTCTTTTTCTTTCTTCTCTTCAATCTTCGATAAAAAAGGAACCGGTGTACCAAGTTTCATCCAGATCAGTTGAAAAATGAAGAACGAAGAACAGACGGAACGGAGATGCTTCGCTCGCTCGGTCAATAAGCTCTTCTGTCCGTTTCTTCCAGGTGGCGCTGCTTCCGAGATCCTCCGCTGGACGTTCCTCCGCGGCATCACCAATGAGGAGTGCCTCACCTTCTACCCGAACAGCCAGGTCATCAAGGAACAGACCATCTGCGCAGAGTTCTACAACGACACTGCTCAGTCTTCCTGTCAGGTTTGTTTTAATTGATAATGTTTAAAAGAAAGGCCAGTAGGCCTTTCACAGACTCAAAACCAGAACCAGAGACAGAGCCAGACAGAGCTTGTGGTAGGCCTACAGGTTTGTGTGGCCAGATATTTTGTTGAATAACTTTGCTTATAGAGCATCATATGGAACCAGTATTTTTAATGTTTTGGCCCTGATGATAAATCATCTACAATAGATGCAAAAACCTGCTGTTTTTACTTGCTCTCCGAAAATGAGGACGGTCTCTCTCTCTCTCTCTCTCTCTGAGGACTCTCAAAAAGTTGGTGTTGATCCCGACCTCTCCAAAGATGTGAAAGGCGACTAAGATAACGCACCACGTAATAAGCAACAGCTTTCAACTGTGCTTGGTCTTCGTAGGACCGATAGTTTCGTGTTGGGAAGTGAACCCCCCTATATTTGAGGAAGGTCCCCCTAATTAATTCCAGCTGTTGGCATTAATTTGGCAACAGCTTATGACGCCGCATTTTCTCTTAAAAATGTTTCGTATGCAGGGTGACAGCGGCGGTCCCCTAACCGTGGTCGACCTGGATGGTAAGCCCACCATGGTTGGCGTCGTCAGCTTTGGATCTAGCGCCGGCTGCAACGGACCCCATCCCTCAGGTAAGTCACAAGATCATCTTGGGTTACCCTCATCCATCCGCAACCCACGACAATGACAATGTCATCCACCTTCTTCTTCTTGCCCTTATCCCTTTTTATGTGTGGTCGGCACAACATGTCTTCCTCCTCCATTCCCCTCTGTCAGCCGTCATCTCTGCATTCATCCATGTCATCTTTCACACAGTTCATCTATGCATGTTTTCTGTGATGACCTCTTCTCACATATCCATCCACATCCATACTCACCACTCTCCTAGTCACATGACTTTCATCACTCCAGTGTCGTCATCCTTGTCTGCTCATATGGTAATAGCTGAAAATCGGCGTTTTGCTCTCGAGCAAAGCTTATGCGCTGAGCTATTCCCATTTTGCCTTTAGTTTAGTTTTAATTATGCTTTTGATCTATTTTCCCTGTTATTTCTTTTGTGTGTGGTTACTGTCTTGGCAAATAAATGATTCATCTATCCTTGCTAACTAAAACCCGCATACAAATCGGAGTAGGTATACGTTTCAGAACTACGAAGCCACAGACAGACACGCCAAACTTCACCCTATTTTGGTCGGGGGTTTTATTTAGATCATGAAAATCCACAGTCCTGATTACTGAACGGTGGTCCAGATATATCTGTGTCATCATGACACATGCCAATCTGTGTCAATGCCTCTCAGCTCTGCCTTCTGCCTCGTAAGTCGTGGGTTCGATCCCCACCGAAAACAAATAGGTACCTACCTATGTGTGTGGTGAACGCAGATGTTTGTTCTCTGTCTGGGCGTTATATTGTAGGTATTCTGAGTATTTATTTTCAAAAGGGGCCGGCGGAGGGCGAGTTTTCATACAAACGTAATACCAAAATGATTACTAATTTAAGCAGATTTTCACTATATTATTGTAATAATTGTATTTGTATAGTATTTATCTAGGTTCCTGAACAGATTTTATTTTAAATTACTTACCTCAAATTAAATTAACGCCAATCACATTTTGCAATAAAAATGTGTAAAATGCTATTTGTGTTAATTTCATTTGAGGTAAGTAATTTAAAATCAAAATTATTCAGGAACCTTGATAAATACTATACGAATACAGTTATTACAATAATATAGTGAAAATCTGCCTAAACTAGTAATAATTTTGGTATTACGTTTGTATGAAAATTCACCCTCCGCCGGCCTCTTAATCTGTATGTAAATAATACTAGCCAGGCTTCAGAGTTTCTATAGCCATATGGTTAAAACGTAAATTTTATTTCAGCTTACGTCCGTCCCGGGCACTACCACGAGTGGTTCTACGAAGTGACGGGCATTAACTTCGACTGGAAGACCGAGGACTTGGAAGCCAGTCTACCGCCCAACCAGCCCAGTGAGATAAATGTTGTTGATGCTTAGGAATCAATGTTGAACATTCTTTTGATTGAATAAAAGTGTTCTTAGACAAGTTTTTGTTTATTAACTTGACACCGCAATAGATGTGTTGTTTTTTTGTTTTCCTCGCTGAGGTGGAATAAAGATTTTTCGTCTCGTGCTCTTTTGATCCCCTCGCGAATGTTTAGAAATTTACAGCAATACATATAAACGCAATTTAAATTTAGTCATTGTTTAAAGTTAGCCCTGTCACTATTTGTCATTATCCAGTGGTAAGAGATGGCAATAGTTTAAACACTGCTTATTTTTTGTCATATTTTTATAAGTAAGGTCATTAGACGTTAACATAAACATCAAAACAAGAATATTTCAAAATGAAATACAGATTTTATTGCTACATATTTCCATGCCAGGGACACAAAAGGAGTGCCTTAAAAGTTGATTCGTCTGTATAACAAATAACTATTATTACTTTTTGGAAGAATATCTCAACACAAGTTGCGATTTCTTAGCTAAGTCAAAGTACGTTTATATCCTGAATTACATGTAGAAAAGATGTTAAAAATAGTTGAATAAACATGTTAAATCAGGATAAATTATCATCAACCTCTCGCTGACCAAGAAAGACCAAGTGGGGGTGAAGGTGTAGGCGAAAATAAAAGTAGGTACTGAATAATTAATAACTTTATTTTAACTTTTACACTTAAAATTACAATAAATACATTAAATTATGGATAAAAATAATATAATCATATTTATAAGTAACCAATACCTCCGACTACCCCCAAACATCCTCAATGACTAAGAGATCTGAGAAAATGTCTACCATGCCTAGGAATGACGTCATAAGTCGTTTATATATTGTTTTAATGAAAGACGTAGAGACATAAAATGTTGAATTATGTCAAAAGCTTGTTCACATGTCCGCATCAGAAGTATCGGACGCATCGTATCAAACACTTGCAGAGAAGCCAGGTGTCATTGCTAGTCTCTGAATAAAGTCTATTATTCTAGAATCTTTGGATCATTCCAAAATGTTAAAGTGCATTCTAGAACGTTTTGGTAAAATGTATAATTTTTAGAAAAGTCTTTTTTAGGTAGTCTTTGAATTAAATTTGATTGTTCTCGATAATTCAAGAAAATTCTAGAACGTTTACGAGCATTGTATTCTAGAACATTTTGGTAAAATTTTAAACAATTCAGATGTGATAGATAAGGATAGAAATAGAAAAGTCCCTACGTGCTAGAAAAGGATAGACATACATTTCGAAACGATTGCCTCCCACAATCACCCATTTCCATCAATTCCGTCCAAACTCCCCTACTTTGAGTAGGGGAGTTTGGACGGAATTGATGGAAATGTAGGTAGTAGTATCTACCACCACAACGGGGAGTAGATCCTAGTTGGCAGTGATAGAGAAAACCCTGGACATACGTACACACACCTGCTTTTTTGAATATATTGATTGCTTGATTGATATTGATTGATTGATTGATAGATATTGATTGATTGATTGATTGATATCGATTGATTGATTAATATTTATTGATTGGTTGACTCATACGGACTGATTTCATGTATAGTGGCGGAATGAAAATTCGTTCGTCGATTTTCAACTTGATTTGTTCAACGTATCACGACCACATACTACCTTTTGAAACTGAATAGACAGAATACACCGATAAGTTAACGTCACAAATTATGTCAAAATGTGTTCATGATCAAGGCACTGGTGCAAGCGAAAACCGACTCTGAGATGACGAACATTTTCATACCGCGACTGTACATTCGAGCGATCAGTGGACGCACTTGTGACTTTTATAAGTAGGTATACTAGCGGCCGCCCGCGGCTTCAATCGCCCCGTTACCGTTCCCTTTGAAAAAAAACATATTTATTCACCTTTAAAACCTTCTCTGGACCTCCACAAATCATTCAAGACCAAAATCAGCCAAATCGTTCCAGCCGTTCTCGAGTTTTAGCGAGACCACAGATAAGATAATACTATACTAGTAGCGAGACTAACGAACAGCAATTCATTTTTATATATTAAGATTCGATCCGTTTGATGCAATGCGTCCGATGCTTACGATGCGGACGTATGTACGAAAGGCTTAAATAAAATATTGATAATTAATAATAAAAATAACTTAAAATCACAGTAACAAAGGTTCATAATCATTGGAAAGAGGTAATCTAATTTGAATTTGAAGTAAATAGCGTTAGTGTATATTCAAACATTCCTGATATGCCGCGTGTGTGTTCTGTGGACGCCTTGCATAGCGAATTTCACCTCTTCGAGGAACGACGCTGAATTGTGGATAGTGGTCCCTCCTAGTACTACCTGAAAGACAAGAATAGAACCATTATTATTTAGATAGATAAAAGTTTTACTTGACTTATTAAAAAAAAAGTCGGTTGTTTGTAAAGTCGGTTTACTGACGATAGTTGAACGTGCCAACGTCATCCAGCTGTCCACGCGGACGCATCGCTCCCTCAAGTAAGAGAGAGACAGATGTCGAACGCTGCCGAACGCGGAGGCCGTGCGTGCCTCTTTGTCGCTCGTTCCGCGCTTTCGCTTGCACTTCAAGCCTATAAAACGCCTCAGAGCGAGGTAACGCCGCATGAATCATGTTTTTTCGTGCGTGCACTACACACCAGCGCTCTACAAATAACTACAAAAACTTACCCTAACTAAGGGGAAAGCGCTATTGAAAAAAAACTCTACAAAAACTTACCCTAACTCCGGGGTAAGCGCTATTGAAAAAAAACTCTACAAAAACTTACCCTAACTACGGGGTAAGCGCTATTGAAAAAAAACTCTACAAAAACTTACCCTAAATAAGGGGTAAGCGCTATTGAAAAAAAACTCTATAAACACTTACCCTAACTCCGGGGTAAGCGCTATTGAAAAAAAACTCTACAAAAACTTACCCTAACTCCGGGGTAAGCGCTATTGATCTGGCTCACAGACATAGCTTCCTCATAAGTAGCACCCCCCACAATAAACACGATGATATCCAGAGGTCGTCTCCCGTGGGATAACTCCTCACCCCCGAGCGTGGGGTAGAGATTCTCGCGCAATTTACCCTTAATGAGGTCTTCTAAGGTTTCTTTGAGCAGGGGTGTGTGCTGGGTGTATATGTTTTCAACTCCGTTTAGACCCTGGAATTTAAACAATATAGGGTCTATTTATAAATAAATAAATAATGCGGACAATCCACACCACACTATCTAGCCCCAAACTAAGCAGAGCTTTTACTATGGGAACCAGATAGCTGATATAATACTTAAATACTTTTTTTTTTGTAAATACATACATAGAATACAATATAAAACCCAGACAGAGAACAAACATCTGTGTTCACCACACAAATATTTGTTCTCGGTGGGGATCGAACCCACGCCCTCCAGCGCAGAAGGCAGAGCTACTACCAACTGAGCTGTGAAGGCAGTCAAATTATAATACTTATAAGAGCGAGTAAAGAGAGTTATACTTGAGACGATACAAAATCGAAGAGGAAAAATGTTTGGACATCTTCTACGACTTGACAGCTACATAAAGAACATCATTGAAGGAAAGGTTGAAGGGAAACGGGGAAGAGGAAGGCCAAGAATTAGTTACATGAGCCAGATAAAAGAAAAAGTCGCTGTCATGTCGTATAAGGAAGTCAAGGAGGCCGCATTCGAAAGACTTACTTGGAGAAAACTGCATCAAAACCCCGACAAGAGCCAAGCTCTTAAATTTACGAAAAAGAATGAGTATGGCCTTTCAGCTCAGTTGGTAGTAGTTAGATAGATAGATAGATAACTTTTTTATTTGGCTCAAAAAACACAGCTTATAAATAAAATTAAACAACAGAAAGAGAAGAACATTGAGTAAAGGTACGGCTACACAATAAAATTATAAGAGAAAAAGAAAACATAGAACACATACAGAAACACAAGAAATAAGTACCTACACACATAATCCTAGTTCTATTTCTGAAAAAAGGGTGCCGACAGTATCCAATTATGTAAGTATCTGCTTATGAGCCAAAATGGTCCTTACTCAGCTTAAATGCTGCTTCGCCTCCAAAAAGGGGACGAGGCAGTTCTAGTAACTAGTCACTAGTTCTGCCTTCTGCGCTGTAGGGGGTGGGTTCGATCCCCACAGAGAATAGATATTTGAGTGGTGAACGCAGATGTTTGTTCTGTCTGGGTGTTATATTGTATCATCATCATCATCAGCCTGAAGAAGTCCATTGCTGGACATAGGCCTCCCCTACACATTTTCAGGAAGAACGATTCTGAGCTCTTTCCATCCATCGTTGAATCCATGTCATAGAACCTAAAAAAGTTCGAGCAACATGTGTCAAGCGTCTCGCAGAAAGGGCCCGCCAGCGGCCTACTTGCGTAACCCAATCCGCACAAAAAGTGATGATGAATTTGCCAATTTTTAGCAATGTTTGTTACCTTGAAGAGCACTGGTGGTCTAGTGGTAGTGGCCCCGCCTTCCGATCCGAAGGTCGAGGGTTCAAATCCACTCGTGTGCCAATGAGTTTTTCTGTCGAAAAATTTATGTGCACTTTGCCAGTACTCTCAAAACGGTGAAGGAAAACATCGTGAGGAAACCGGCGTGTCGTAGAACCTAATAAAGTTCGAGCAACACGTGTCAAGGGTCACGCAAAAAGGGCCCACCAGCGGCCTACTTGCGGAAACCAGTGTTTTTGTAAATTTTTATCAATGTTTGTTACCTTGAAGAGTCGTTTAGTGATTTTAACAGCATCTTGTAATCCAAAAAGATCGCTCTGTCTCGCATGTGCGCCGCCGTATTCAACAACGTTCACCACCGCCTTCACCAGGTGCTCGGGAACGCCGCGGGATTTTAGGGCATCTGTTATAAATAAGGGCACATCTTAAGAATAAATACATATAAGTTTTAAAAACTTGAGAAACCGACATCATGTGGCCAAGCTGAGTTTGAATAAATTTCTATGGGACCAATCTGTAAGTATTTATTACCTTACTAGCGGCCGCCCGCGGCTTCGCTCGCCCTGTTCCCGTTACGCCCCGTTCCTGTTACTTTTTCAGGATAAAAATCCTACGTGCTATTCCAGACTATATATTCTTATCTTCTCTTATATTTTTTGTGTCAAATTTAATCCAGTACCCAAAGTCCCAGTGCATTTACAACATTTCGTTACCAAATGTAGTTTTCGTTTCGCCTACGTGTCTCTCTCATTTGTATGGAAAACTGATGAGACAACCACTCTAACTACGTAACGAATTTTTGCTATCTCATCTTTTCTCCATACAAAAGATAGAGACATGTAGGCGAAACGAAAACTACATTTGGTAACGAAATGTGGTAGCAAAACTCGGACTTCGGGTACAGATCTGTTCTGGTGTTATTGAGTAACAAACATCCATCCATCCATACAAACTTTCGAATTTATAATATTAGTGGGAAGTGGGATTATGATAGAACAAATTGAAGTAAGGGGACCGGGCCAGTGAAGCTTAGTAAATAATATGGGTTATTTACCAATGAAGGCGGGTAACATGTTGTTGGCATGCTTCTCGTACCGAAGCGCGTACAGTGCCACCAACTTAGCGGCGTCCAGGTCACGCACCTTGTCGCTGGATATCAGGCTACGTAGCGTCTGTAATTACAACAATAATAACAAATCAATACATTTTGATAAAAGTAATTAAAAAATCGGTTGTCTGTAAAGTCGGTTTACTGACGATAGTTGAACGTGACAACGCCATACAGCTGTCCACGCGGACGCATCGCTCACTCAAGTAGGAGAGAGACAGATGTCGAACGCTGCCGAACGCGGAGGCCGTGCGTGCCTCTTTGTCGCTCGTTCCGCGCTCTCGCTTGCACTTCAAGCCTTAAGTGGAACGCCTCAGAGCGAGGTAACGCCGCATGACGTCATGTTTTTTCATGCGTGCAGCCGGCTCCATCGAATTATACCAAATGTTGTTTTCGTTTGAGCACGTGTCTCTCTCTTTTGTATGGAAAATTGATGAGACAACTCGTTCCGATCGTTTCTACGTAAAGTATTGTTAATCTCATCTTTTCTACATACAATAGAGAGACAAAAAGGCGAAACGGAAACACCATTTCGTATACGAAATGTGCTAACAAAACTCCGACTTTGGGTACAAATAACTGATAAAATACTTACATACATTTTATTTTGTAAACACATTACTTAGAATACTATATAACACCCAGACAGAGATCAAACATAAGAAAGAAAGAAAGAAAGAAAAAACGTTTATTTGCCACACCTCCAATGGAGAACATTTTAGTGCTAAAACTAAGGGACAGCAGTAACAAAAACAGAGAGCAAAAATAAAAAGGAACTAAAAAAAAAGAAGGTGCAGAGAATGGTCCTGCGTTTACCCCACAAATATTTGTTCTCGGTGGAAATCGAACCCAACTGAGTTGAGTGGCCAGTCAGATAGGTACGGTTGTAGGCAATAAATATTGCACATCGGCCTTTCTGCTTTCGTAGAGCGCTATCTCTTTCTGACGCACACTACGCTCTATAAAGCCGAAATTAACCGATGCGCAATATTTGTTGCCTGTAGCTAAATTCTCAGACCGACCGAGATTTTCAACGTCCCCTAAATGCCAACGACTTTCACGCCATAATGCGTAATAAAATAGCTTCCGTCAAGCGCAGAATGTTGGCTAGCTCCAACAGTATACTTAGAGTACTGGCTGGCAGATGGGACAGCCCACTACAAAACTACTGGGTGGCTGCCTTAATCAATCCCAATGCCAGTCAAGTTTATTACATTAACTAGGTAACCATTCGTGTGAACTCCTACTATAATGTTCTCTGTTTAGTTTATTTTAGTTTATTTTATTATTTTTTGATGTGCTATTGTATGTGTTATGTTAGTTTTAAGAAAATGGATCTTTTGACATCTGAATAAACAAATTTTTTATTTTTTATTTTTTTAATTTTTAAATTCACATTGGCATTGCACAACCCCAAACTTTTTCTACGTTTTCCGTATATCGTAGCTGTCGAGGCTTCTACGATGAGGTCGTCGATGAATTACTCGAGGAAATCATCCATTCTCTCTTCGAAAAGAAGCAAGGGGGCGTAGCGTACATATATGACGTGAGGTGTTTTTTAAAATTTTCTATCCCTCCCTCCCCTTTCTGGTGAGATGTCGTGAGATTTTATTCAACCCCCTCCCCCATCCCCCAATCTCACGTGAGATTTTTTGAAATATGGGTTTCTTACGTAAACGCGTTGGAGTGTTATTGTTAAAAGAAAAAAAAATTGCTTCGTGCTTTTATTTACGACTAGTGTTAAGACGAGTAATCAATATTGCTAAGAGTTATAAGTGTAGTAAAAATTTAACAATAGAATACTTAAAACGGGACCAAAATAATATATATTTTTTTGTTTCAATCAGAAAAAATTGCGTGATATTTGCCGAGACCTACCCTCACTCCAACGTAAGATTAGATGAGATTTAACTCGACCCCCTCCCTCCCTTAAACATCTCACGTAATTTATGGACGCCCCCCAATAAAATAAAATTGCAAAATGATCGAGATCGGCCCGAGAATTAGGCTCCTGATACTATATTTGTTTGAATAAATAGCTGACCTGGCTATGCTTGGCATGGTCCGCGTGGCAAGCTAGCTGTTGCTCCAGTTCCGACACTCCGAGTAACGCGTGACGCGCCACACACGCCGATAGTTCGCCAACTACCGTCACGTGCTTGGTCACCGTACCTGACATCACAACAGAGGTTCAACAATTTTTCGGCAATTTTTTATCATCCGCACTTGATGTGCACTTGGTTTTTCCGCAAGTAGGCCGCTGGCGGGCCCTTTTTGCGTGACCCTTAACACGTGTTGCTCGAACTTTTTTAGGTTCTATGACACGCCGGTTTCCTCACGATGTTTTCCTTCACCATTTTAAGAGTACTGGCATGGTGCACATAATTTTTTCGATAGAAAAACTCATTGGTACACGACTGGATTTTGATTCGTTCGGAATGCGAGTGAAAAATGCCGAATGAGAATATCCAATATTGTTGGATCGGTTCATTAATGAAATTCGACTGGTCTCTCAGCTAAGTTGGTAGTAGCTCTGCCTTCTGAGCCGTAGGTCGTGGGTTCGATCCCCACGGAGAATAAATATTTGTGTGGTGAACACAGATGTTTGTTCTGTCTGGTTGTTATATTGTATTTAAAAAAAAGATTATATCTGATTCCCATAGTAGAAGCTCAAGTCTGAGGCTAGTTAGTGTTGTGTTGTAATTGTCCACGATATAAATATTTATTTATTTATTCATTTAATTTATTCGGCACTATTCTTTCATTCGGTATTGAGGTTGTTGAGCTTAGAATAGAATAGAACAGAGGTTCGTAAGGTCTTACCCGACATCTTCTTGAACAGCGGGTAGTTCTCGACAAAGTGCTTCATGTCAGCGATGGATTCCACCTTCTCATGACTCTTGGCTTTCTTCTGGAACTCTTCCATCAAACACTTTATGGTCTGGCCGATCTCGCCGAAGTTTGAGTACAGGTTCTAATGATTTGAAATATTTATTTTGAAAGATAAGTCAAAAATGTCAGTAGTATCACAAGGATCATTTTGAAACGTCTGAGTCTAGGTGCTTGTTCCACGCAACCAAGCCTAGAAGAACAGGCAACAAACTACGGCTCGGCTCCTACCGTTTTTTGATATGATCCTTTTACAAATCAAAAATAATGTAATGAAAAATTACATTTTGTTCATCAAAATTTTTCTCACTGCTCAGTTGCTCTGCCTTCTGGGCTAGGTTGTGGGTTCGATCCCCACGGAAGACAACTTATATAGGTGTTCTGCATGATCATTTGGATGAACCACTAGGCAATTTATGAGCGCCTAGCTTCGAAGAACATGGTATACGTAATATGGTAACGTATGGCCCTAACATTAATTAAGCCATGACGGTAGCTTCAAGGCCTTCGTCATGGCCAGTCATGGCTTTACGGCTGTTAGAGCTTAAGAACTCCATCATGCTATCTCATATCGTATTATCCCGTCACGTATGCTAAATTTATTGAAAAGAAAGAAAGAATAGTACATTGTTACCTGAGTGTTGAAAGTCACGTTTTTTGAGTCCCGAGACGGGTTTGGCGCCAGAGCGTTAGCGAGGGCGTCAATGGAGCTTGAGGGACTCAAAAGACTTTCACCCGAGGTAAACACTGTGCTTTTCATTACGAATACAAGGAAAGTAAAAATAAAAACATGAAAGAAAAATTAGTGAAAATGAAGATTGAATTGCCGCCTTCCCGGTTTTTTTTTTCTTTTTCTCTGGCGGGCCTTCGGCTTCGGCTCGCCAGCATTATTCAGCCATTATTTTCATTTTCATAATTTAAATCTGTGTTATTTTAAATAAATAGTTGAAGCTATACACTAATCAAGTAATTTAGAAGATATATTATTTATTTAATAATACTATCTTTATGTTATTTAAATTTAAATATTACATTGCGCTCTAATTAGACTTTTTAAACTTCTTACCGTTGTAATGGGTTTCCAACCTACTTGCTGAATAAAAAGTTGGAATTTGGTTGAACAACCTCCTTGCAGTTAGAAAGACTTTAGAAAGTTGGAACATGGTTGAATAAAATAGAACTTGTTTTTTTTATAATTTGACAGCTGTCAGTAGAAAGCGATTCTCCCTAGGGCTGAAAGTTTTACTTTCAATTAGGCCCCTCAGGCAACTTCAGACCTACTTAGTATGAGTAATGAAAAAACCATTTATTTACCTTAGCATAAAACTCGTCTTGTTCCGAAGACAGCACAACTTCCTTAAAGTCCTTATGCACTTCCGGCAAGTGCGCTAAGCTCACGCGGTTGTTCTGTATCGTCAGCAGTTCGTGAACCATCGCTTGGTATGTCCACTGCAACAGAACAGTCATATTAGGCTACGCTCACTTTGGATACGAATTACATCGTACATAAACGTATGAACACAGTTCGTACGAATGGAGTGCGCACACTGAATACGTTTTTCTCCGTCAAATATAGACAGAGTACTGGTGTTAGCGCATCCATTATTGATGATGAAAGCACGAACGTGTAATAAAATCCCAACAAGTTCGGATTGATTTGGGACGTCGGACTTGCACGTACGTATACGTACGACTAACTCGAGCGCAGTGTGAGCGCTTTCATAGTACTCAGAAGGTCGGGAATGTTCGTACGTGTTCGTACGTTTCTGCACGAATGGAATTCGTACGAAAACGTATCCAAAGTGAGCGCAGCCTTAGAGCATTGACGTAACTGGTGGAGGGTGGTAATGATTGATGGTGGGCCTGGACTATGACTTTAAGCAACTGACTATGACTTTTGCAGCTGACTATGACTTTTGCTTCAGACTATGACTGACTTGCTTTTGACTGGCCTTTTAGCTAAGTTGGTAGTAGCTCTGTTATTTGTGCCGTAGGTTGTGGGTTCGATCCCCACCGAGAACAAATATTTGTGTGGTGAACACAAATGTTTGTTCTGTCTGGGTGTTATATTGTATTCTAAGCATGTATGATAAAAGTGTCAGGTATTTCATTCCTATAGTAAAAGCTCTGCTTAATTTGAGGCTTTATAGTGTGGTGTTCTTCATCGAGATTGTCTACAATATTTATTTATTTGCTTCTGACTATGAATTTTGCTTCTGACTATGACTTTTGCTTCTGACGATGACTTTCACAGTAGACTATGACCCAGTAGACTATGACTTACCTGACTAAGCAAGGGTGTCACAGGATCATCCCTCCTATCAATAACCAGTAGTTGCGGTATGGGAACCTCCCCATTGAACGGTATATTGTTGTCTATTAGAGCACCCTCCCTTCTCAGTAGATCCCTGACTTTCTCCGCAAGTCTCGCGCAGGGCTCTGACGCCGCCTCATAACGGACTGCCACGCGCCGCTTAAGCGATAGAAGAAGGGATAGTAAGCCTTGGGCGCAACGCTGTAAATGCGATTGGTTCCAGAGTCGACCTGAAAAAAAAAAATGAATAATAGTAGGATTCGTTTTCTGTCATTTTATGAAGTCACAGTTGGAGTTCGCTAAGAGTCTTATGTCACTGTCACTTACATATCAACAAATAGAGATGGCAACAGTAGTGGGATTCGTTTTCTGTCATTTTGGGAAGTCATGTTTTCTGTCACATGGCTTTTTTTTAATAGTTTTTCTGGTGTTATTTAGAGTTCTGTTGTATAATTTCGGTTATATTTTAACCAAAATTACTTGAGATCTTAGCACAAAGTGTGAGCAATTGGAACGAAAGTGTAATATGTGATATCCTGATTTGATCGAAAACGTTTCGGATGGTTTCGAAGAAAACCACCATCGTTTTCTTTATAGCTAGTGACAGCCGCATTAAATAAAAAAATAAAATAAATATTCAGGACAATTCACACAACACTACCCAGCCCCAAACTAAGCTGAGCTTGTAATATGGGAACCAGATAGCTGATATAATACTTGAAAACATTTTTTTTTTGTAAATACTTAGTGAGAATACAATATAACACCCAGACAGAGAACAAACATTTATGTTCACCACACAAATATTTGTTCTCGGTGGGGATCGAACCCACGACCTACGGCGCAGAAGGCAGAGCTACTACCAACTGAGCTAGAGGCCAGTCAAAACTTGTCTTGTCTTGACTTGTCTATTGACTGACTTGATTAAAAACTATTTTATTTATGTAATATATCCTCACTGGACACTGGCAAAATTTACCCAAAATTGACAGATTATTTATTATTTTTTATTTAATTAATTAAAACGGTCTACATTTCGATTACTTACACTAATTAATACAAAAGCCAAGATATTTTAATCTTAGTTTTTGTATTAATAAGTAATCTATTTTTTATTTAATTGATTAGAACAATCAATTACTTAAATAAAAAATAGATTACTTAAAAAAAAAAACTTACAAATAGATGTCATCTAAGAAGAAGAAGAGTTGCAGGGGCCTGCAGCCTAAAGCTTAAATAATAATATCACTCACCATTTAAGCAGCCGATGATATTGAATGAGAACAGATGTCGGTCCACAGCGAGGTAGTCAGCGAACACCTCCTGGACTTCTCTGACTGTCTCTTGCTCATCGCACTCCGCTAGTGTCTTGATGTCCGCTTTGGAAACCACATTGCTGAAGTCTGGGGAATTGTAGGTCTTCACATAAATACATTTACAACACAGAGAATCCTAGAGGCCTATTTTTTGTTGCAATCTTTTTTTTTTAAATCTCCTCTGGTTCTTGCAATCTGGCCATGCGAGCATTGAGCTTGAGTTTAGTCGGTTATCCACTTCTTTATTGGTATGTATGGAGAGCGCTGGTGGTCTAGTGGTAGTGGCCCCGCCTTCCGATCCGAAGGTCGTGGGTTCAAATCCACTCGTGTACCAATGAGTTTTTCTATCGAAAAATGTATGTGCACTATCCCAGTATTCTCAAAACGGTGAAGGAAAACATCGTGAGGAAACCGGCGTGTTGTAGAACCTAAAAAAGTTCGAGCAACACGTGTCACGCAAAAAGGGCCCACCAGCGGCCTACTTGCGGAAAAACCTGCCCGCACATCAAGTGCGCATGATAAACTTGCCGAACAGAATTACACAATTTAAGATTTGTATCACAAGGATCACTTTCAAATTTCTTAAAGCTAGGAGTCTAGTTGCCAGTCTAACAAAGTCTTAAAATACTTACAAATAAAGTACACCCCATATTTAGGATGCCTTAATTCTCGAGACAGGAGTGCTATATTCTCTGATGTCGGTCGGATAAACACGATGCACTTCATGTGTTTCAAGTTATCCCATTTGGAGTGACTGTCTATTCTTTCGAAGAGATAAACCTCTTTTAGAAGGATTTCTGACTGGCTGTATACCATACTCACTATGCTTGTCTGGAAAGAAGGAAAAAAGAAAACTTATTAATTTGACACACAAGTAAAAGCAGCGCTTAAGCAACCACCCTAATCACCTGGCATCCCAGCTGACCACCAAAAACTACCCTTCTTCTTATTTAAGAGCAACGCTCTTGTCGGCGTAATGTATGCATTTTTCTCCAGGTATTTCTTTTGAGGGCAACCTCCTTGACCTCCTTATACGACATGACGGCGATCTTTGCTTTTATTTGGCTCATGTAGCTTATCCTTGGTCTTCCTCTTCCTCTCTTTTCTTCCACCTTTCCTTCGATGATATTTCTGATAAAGCTGTCATGTCGTACAAGATGGCCAATCATCTTTCCTCTTCTGTTCTCAACAACTTCTATGAGGGCTCTTCCTCGTCGACTCTATTTAATACTTCTACATTCGTTACTCTTTCCGTCTGAATAAAAACTACCCAGAGACTAAAAAGACAACACATCATAGAACTCAACATATGATTTCAAAAGAATGGGGCAATGATCACTGGAGAAATTCCCCAACATGTCCAGAGCTTACAACAAACCTCCTTATAGTCAGAGGACTGATTGCAGATGAAACCCAAAACAAAAAAAAATTAACACACCTAAACTAATTAATAGGTCTTTAGTCTTTATCAATAAAGTTATAACTAAAAGTAAAAGGATAAGAAAGTGTCTAGGTATAACATGAAAATTATTAAATCTAATACATGTATTTTGTAGAAGACTGCTAAAGGTCGACCCGTCATGCAAAAAGGGCCCACCTGTGGCCTCGCGGAAACAAGTCCGCTCACCAAGTACCAAGATGTATGGATGGGTAGTTAGTTCACTAGTACCCATCTATGCTGCGTTGTGTGCGGCAAAGGTGTCTCGTTTTTTTTACAATTTATAGGCTTGCATTGGACAGCAATCTCACCAACTATTAAGTGATAATGCTTAATTAGCTTAATGCTAATGCTATAAAGTGCAGATACATTTTAAGGGGAAAAAATTGGTGGGTTTGAACCCACATCCTTAGGATCGGAAGGCAAGGCCGCTAGCACTAGACCACCAGAGCTCCTTATAGTCTAACGGTCTTATTCATAATGATTCTCTATCAGTCATTTAGCTTAGCAAGCGCTATGTCTGTTGCCCTCTCTATTTGTTGACATTAAAGTGACAGTGAGAGACTTATCGAGCTTTTATGTGTCAGGCAATAAGAATGGGCTCGCCTATTATTATGCACAGTAGCTAAGATACATAATTAAAGTCTTAATGTAGGCCTTAGAATATCACTCACCGTTTCTTTATCCATTAATATAACTTTCATTCCTGGACCACTTTCCTCCGTCATTTTTGTTATGTACATTTTTATCGCCTGTATCACGTTCATCTTGAACTCTGATTTCCCTGTCTAGCCCTGGGTCTCACCCGTTTTTCTCTGATTAACTCAGTGTTTTCTTATAATTTCCACCGAAATTAAAACACATCGAAAATCGAACTAATTTTCTTGTAAATACGTCAATTCAATTGTCATGTCTGTCAGTCAGTCAATGTAAATTGTGGCATTGACATTTTATAACAAAATGACAGTAGTGTGTGGTGCGTGTGGTGTGCTGTGCTGTGCAATTAGACTCAACTCGATTTTCCCTTTATTCGAAAGATTCGACCGAATCGAGCGTTTTCGTGACAGAGAAATGACATGACAGCTCAAGTTTCTTCAAATCCAATAATCCAATCTAACAATTTACAACACTAGTTATCTTCGAAAGGTCGCCGGGGTCAGGTGATAATATTCCACTTTTTTCAAGTTCTTATTGGGAATACCTGCTGTAAACTCACGAAAATGTTCTCGCGAGTGCTAAAACCCGTTGCTACGGTTGCCGTCCAAAATGGCAAGAACTTTTCCACCACGTCACAGGTACTTGCTCCCAACCATCCTTTGCCTGATCCTTTTTAGTGATTAATCCCTTGAGGCGACTCTAGACAAGCTTCTGTAAGTCTTGGAAACAATCCACAAGAAAATGTTCCTTTTCAGAAAAACTTCAAAGTCGTGGTTGCAGGAGCTTCGGGAGGCATTGGCCAGCCCCTGGCCTTACTCCTGAAGCAGAACCCTTTGGTGACCCATTTGGCCCTGTACGATATCGCACCAGTGACCCCTGGTGTTGCCGTGGACCTCTCTCACATGGACACGCCAGCTAAGGTCACAGGACACAAAGGCCCAGAAGAACTGGCTAATGCCATCAAAGGTACCTTAGCCTGAGAAAAATTAAAAACTATGTTTTTTGTGATGTACAAGTATTGCATAACTCACACATAACCTACAAAATCAAGTTCAGTGATAATTTTAGCTCTCAAGGTTACCTACTTCATTCACTATTCAGTGTGATATTTACTTCCAGTAGCTACTATTATTGATTCTTCCAAGCTTAGACTGAAATGTTGGGTCATGAGCAACATCTTCTACAGTTGTGAGGAGTTCATAGACAAGCCATTAAGGTTCATTTTTTATTTATTAAAATTATGAACTTAGGTAAAACCTAAGTCCTTTGTTGTTAAAAAAATGCATTATTGCATTTTTTTATATAACCTAGGGCAAAGAATTAGCTTAGCTATTCAAAGAGGTAACGTTGCCAGCCTTTTGGGCACATTGCCTGCGGTCGGTGATCTGAACTCTGTTTTCTACCTGTAATACCTACAGGTGGAAAACAGAGTTCATTATAAAATTTTCTAGTTTCTTATAAAATGTAATTTATATACTTTTTTAATTTTATTTTAATTATTTCATGTTTTAAATAATAGTTTTTGTAAATAATGGTATATTCTGTTGTAAATAAATTCGAACCTATTTATTTATTTAATATGACATTCCTCTCCAGGTGCCGATGTGGTGGTAATCCCAGCTGGAGTGCCCCGCAAGCCTGGCATGACCCGCGATGACCTCTTCAACACCAACGCCTCCATCGTCCGGGACCTCGCTGTCTCCATCGCACAGAACAGCCCCAAGGCTATTGTGGCTATCATCACTAACCCCGTTAATTCTATGGTTCCCATCGCTTCTGAGGTTCTTAAGAAGGTAAGTCATATCTATCTATCTATTCAGCCTAAAATCAAATCAAAATTGTCTTTATTTAGTTCAATTAAAAGAATCACTTTGAAACATCTTAAAGTGTATGCACCAACTGCTGGGTATAGGCCTCCTCCCTAATACGCCACTCTCTTCAATCCTGTGCCAGTCTCCGCCATAAGTCATATCATAATCCAAAATTGAATGACATATGAAATATTTTTATTTGCATGAAGTATGGTAAATGGTGGTCTTAAAAAAGGAATAAACTTAGCTGGAACAAAGACTGACTAACTTCTTCTTAAAGAGGCTTCTTTTGTGCACTTGACACATATTTAAAACTGACTCACTAAAGGTTACGTAATAAAAATAAATTTACTCAGTACTATAATACATAATAATAAAAAAAAATGTGTACAAAAAGAGGGCTTTATAATTAAAGTCATATGTATACATTTGAACATTTTTATCAGTAAAACAGATAAAAATTAAACAGTACCTACTATGTGAAAATCTTACGCAGTCATTTATAATACCTACTTACGTCATAATATGAGTGGTGTTATCTTAGGGCAAATTTTTAGGGTTCCGTACCTCAAAAGGAAAAATGGAACCCTTATTTATAGGAACCCTTTTTTGCCCGTCTGTCTGTCCGCCTGTCGTTCTGTCAAGACACTTTACGCCCGCAGCACACCACCGCTGCGGAATCGTTACAGCAGTAATTTCGTCTTGTCTTCTTTACTTTTAACTCTTTATAATTATATTATTTTCATCAATATAAAAAGAGAAAAAAGAAGAAAAGTTCAAAAGAGAAGTTACTTCACGCTGTTCAGCGCCTTAAAGAGTCATATTATCTTATACCTTTAGACGAGAAAATCTTGTATATATATACAGGGTGTGACGTAAAGAGTGGATAATCCTTTACCTACGGGTCGGGGGCATAACAACTGTTCAGAAAATAAAAACATGTACCCAGTAAAAGTCCCACGGTTTTCGAGTTATTAAACATTTTCGAAATTTTCATTATTTTGTACTTCTGTCCATACTTTTCGATGCCAAGATCACAAATCATGGAATTTTCTCCATCTGTTTTTTTTATAGCATTCTTAGATAACTGTTCTATCAAATGATAACTGCCATTGGTATGTCAAAGGTACAGTTTATTTTTTAGAATTTTTTTTAGAAATAAAAATGTGATTTGCCAATTTTTTCCAAAAGTTTGACCTCCTGTGGTTTAAAAAAAATGTATGGTCACCCTGAGTGACCAACTAATAAATAACTTGCCTACTTCATTGAGATTCCGAAATGGTATAGCACTTGCTAGTTCCAACTTTCAATGCAAAGAATATTTGTGTTAAAAAAGGGTAAGGGTCATTTTTTCAAATTACAAGTAAGATTTTACATAGCAATCGAATTTACTAAAAACAGAAAATAAAACAAATTAGATATTTAAAATACATTTATTACATTACAATTTCTTACAACAAGTGCTCAAAATGGCTTCCACTTGCTTTTATGCAAGCCCTGCATCTTCTAATAAAAGAACGCTTTATCTTGCGCGCATTTTGAGCTATTTTGAGCACTTGTTGTAAGAAATTTTAATGTAATAAATGCATTTAAAATATCTAATTTGTTTTATTTTCTGTTTTTAGTAAATTCAATTGCTATGTAAAATCTTACTTGTAATTTGAAAAAATGACCCTTACCCTTTTTTAACACAAATATTCTTTGCATTGAAAGTTGGAACTAGCAAGTGCTATACCATTTCGGAATCTCAATGAAGTAGGCAAGTTATTTATTAGTTGGTCACTCAGGGTGACCATACATTTTTTTTAAACCACAGGAGGTCAAACTTTTGGAAAAAATTGGCAAATCACATTTTTCTTTCTAAAAAAAATTCTAAAAAATAAACTGTACCTTTGACATACCAATGGCAGTTATCATTTGATAGAACAGTTATCTAAGAATGCTATAAAAACAACAGATGGAGAAAATTCCTTGATTTGTGATCTTGGCATCGAAAAGTATGGACAGAAGTACAAAATAATGAAAATTTCGAAAATGTTTAATAACTCGAAAACCGTGGGACTTTTACTGGGTACATGTTTTTATTTTCTGAACAGTTGTGATGCCCCCGACCCGTAGGTAAAGGATTATCCACTCTTTACGCCACACCCTGTATATACTAGCTGTGCCCGCGACTTCGTCCGCGTGGTATAGTGTCTGTGGGTAGCATTTTTAATTTGCAGCTAAAGAAAACAGTAATTAAATAACAACGTCATATTCGCTTGCACGTGACACAGTCGTCTGCCCTCTTACTAAACTTAGACATATGGCGTCGTACTACGCCACACTTTCATCGCCCCCGCATTCCTCTCCGAACTCCCCCCACACTCCCCCCACTCTCCTCAACACCCCCCCATATTCCCCCCGCACTCCCCCCAGACTCCCCTCCACAATCCCCCTGTAGTCCCCCCGCACCTCCCCTCCACACTCCCCCCTGTACTCCCCTCCACACTCCCCCCGCACCTCCCCTCCACACTCCTCCTGTACTCCCCCCATACGGGGGATACCCCCCCTCGCTCCTCCCCTCCACACTCCCTCCTGTACACCCCTCCACACTCCCCCCTGTACTCCCCTCCACACTCCCCGCGCACCTCCCCTCCACACTCCCCCCGCACCTTCCCTCCACACTCCCCCTGTACTCCCCTCCACACTCCCCCCGCACCTCCCCTCCAATTCCCCCCTGTACTCCCCTCCACTCCCCTCCACACTTCCCCCGCACCTCCCCTCCACACTCCCCCCTGTACTCCCCTCCACACTCCCCCCGCACCTCCCCTTCACACTCCCCCTGTACTCCCCTCCACACTCCCCCCTGTACTTCCCTCCACACTCCCCCCTGTACTCCCCTCCCTCTACCCCCCCAGCACAAACTTTGAATGTCATATTTTTTTATATCAAATCAACAGACTAACAAATAAGTTTTAAGTTTCTAGCTCTAAAAATGACGATACTTCCATACAACTTTCAACCCCTTACAGCCCTACTTCGCAATAAAAAGTAGCCTATGTCCTTCCCCAGGCCCTCAACTATCTGTGTACCAAATTTCATTTCAATCGGTTCAGTAGTTTTGGCGTGAAAGCCAGACAGGAAGACAGACAGACAGACAGAGTTACAAACGCATTTATAATATTAATAAGGATTAATAAGGATAATATATTTAGGATCTCGGAAACTGAGCCAACAATTTTCATGAAATTAAGTATACAGGGGTTTTCGGGGACGATAAAACGATCTAGCTAGGATTCATTCTTAGAAAATATCCCCTTAATCGTAAAGTAAATAATCAACTTTATCATAAAATCATAACTCCTAGCGCCATCTGTTGATTAAGTCATGAGATAGTGGGACAGAGAACGCCATCTATTGACGAGTAGTGGAGTTTATTATTATGTCGGTAAGATCGAAAAATATTAATATTTAATCAGTATGTAAGTAATTCGTATTTAAATATAATTCACAACAACAGTCTACCAAAAAAAAAAATCCGAGCGTAGCTCGGGCACCAACTGCTAGTACGAAAATAATGTCTGAATGTTTGAGATTCTGTGAGCGTGATGTATAGCTGTGTGTGAATTTCCAATGTCTAGTGTTGTATATTATTGTCCTGACATTTTGTTTTATATATTTTTTTTTCTATTTTTACTATTGACATTGAATTTAATTTGACCAAAACTGTTTACTTATACTTTATTTACATTTTTCTGTCTGTCTATTATGTCTTTAATTATTGTAATTGGTGTTAGCCGTTATAATTAAAGTAAAACAATAAATACAAATACAAATTATGGTATTTCAGGCCGGAGTATACGACCCTAAGCGCGTCCTAGGAGTGACCACACTGGACGTGGTCCGTTCAGCCGCCTTCATCGGAGAGATCAACGGCGTCGACCCTCGCTCCGTCACCGTTCCCCTCATCGGAGGCCACTCCGGAGTCACCATCATACCTGTGCTGTCTCAGAGCCAGCCGGGAGTCAAGCTGAACGACCAGGCTAAGATCAAGGCTCTGACTGAAAGGATCCAGGAAGCTGGTACTGAGGTAAGGGGTCATTTGATGAGCACTGGTGGTATAGTGGTAGTGGCCCCGCCTTCCGATCCGAAGGTCGTGGGCTCAAATCCACTCGTTTACCAATGAGTTTTTCTGTCGAAAAATGTATGTGCACTATGCCAGTACTCTCAAAACGGTGAAGGAAAACATCGTGAGGAAACCGGCGTGTTGTAGAACCTACAAAAGTTTGAGCAACACGTGTCAAGGGTCACGCAAAAAGGGCCCGGCAGCGGCCTACTTGCGGAAAAACCTGCCCGCACATCAAGTGCGCGTGATAAACTTGCCTTATATAAGGGGTCATTTGGACTTGTGTCTTCGTGTTTGTGTATGGATGGATGTGGATATTGATGGATATATGAGCAGAGGTAGACTAAGGAAAACATGGATGAACTGTGTGAAAGATGACATGGATAAGAGAGGAGTGAATGCAGAGATGATGGCTGACAGAGGGGAATGGAAGAGGAAGACATTTGCCGACCACACATAAAGTGGGATAAGGGCAGGAAGAAGTCTTCGTGTTCATGTAGTTTTACCATTGATTTGTACCATTGATGGTACAAATCAATGGTACTTGGTAATGGTAATGGTTCTTTGTGTCATTAGTACCATTAATGGTATAAGTGACAATTATTTAGGATCAGAAGTACCATCATGAATATTGATGTATCCCTAGTACCATGAATGGTACTAGCCTTTATTCATCGTTATTATATAATAAGTAATATTGTGGACAATCCACACAACACTATCTAGCCCCAAACTAAGCGGAGCTTGTACGATGGAAACCAGATAGCTAATATAAGTTTTTTCTTTAGTAATTACATACGCAAAGAATACAATATAACGTTCTTCACCACACAAAAATGTGTTCCCGGTGGGGATCGAACCTATGCCCGCCAGCGCAGAAAGCAGAGCTACTACCTTGAGGGCTGTCAAATTTAATACTTCCAAAGTTAGCTGAATTATTAGATCTGTACCCGAAGTCGGAGTTTTGCTACCACATTTCGTTACCAAATGTTGTTTTCGTTTCGCCTATTTGTCTCTCTCTATTGTATGGAGAAAATATGAGACGGCAAAAATACGTTACGTAGTTAGAGTTGTTGTCTCATCTTTTCTCCATACAATAGACAGAGACAAATTGGCAAAACGAAAACAACATTTGGTAACGAAATGTTGTAAATGCACTGGGACTTCGGGCTCTGGGGTCACCATTATGTTGGGGCTACCAACATCCAACCAGAGTGTTAGGGTCACCATTTTGCATAAGATATAAGATAAATTATTTACTGGGCAGTTCGTACCATAAAAGTGGAATCAAAGCGAATTTTAACTAGTAAAAAAATGTTTATTATGTCTGACCATTCATATGTTTGTTCCAGGTGGTAAAGGCGAAGGCGGGCGGTGGCTCGGCCACACTCTCGATGGCATTCGCCGGCGCTCGACTCACCAACTCTGTGCTCAGAGGACTTAATGTAAGACTCTTCTAATTCTAATTGATTTGGGGGAATAAGATCTGCACTGACATCCCGCGATGGGGTGTATTGTGCGTTGTCCCCGGAGAATAAGATCTGCACTGACATCCCGCGATGGGGTGTATTGTGCGTTGTCTCCGGAGAATAAGATCTGCACTGACGTCCCGCGATGGGGTGTATTGTGCGTTGTCCCCGGAGAATAAGATCTGCACTGACGTCCCGCGATGGGGTGTATTGTCCCCCTGCCAAAGCTCACTCCAGCCAGCCCAACTCCTAAAAATAACGGAGAAGGACTTAAGATGTAAGAGTCTTGTCGGCCATTCAATACAAAAACTGGCATTCATCCTCCGCACTTGATGCGCAGACTGGTTTCTGCAAGTAATCAAATCAAATCAAAATTGTCTTTATTCATTCATTCTAAAGACATTCTATTCCGTTCAATTACAAGAATCACTTTGAAACGTCTTAAAGCTAGGTGAGTCTAGGTGCCAGTTCCACGCGACCAAGCCTAGAAGAACAGGCAACAAACTATGGCTCGGCTCCTACCGGTTTTTTATATGATTCTTTTACAAATCCAATATAAAAGCAGTGAAGTTCCAGTGTGGTGCCACTTCACTTAGTCAGACGTATGCAATGTAATAATACAAAAACAAAAGTTTCAAAGACAGCACACGCTACGCTTCAAAGTTAGTAGACTGGTGGGCCCTTTTTGCGTGACGCTAGACACGTGTTGCTCGAACTGTTTTAGATTCTACGGCAAGCCGGTTTCTTCACGATGTTTTCCTTCACCGTTTGAGAGTACTGGCATAGTGGACATTTTTCTACAGAAAAAATCATTAGTACACCACTGGATTTGAACCCACGACCTTAGGATCGGAAGGAGGGTCCGCTACCACTAGACCACCAGTGCTCCGTATTTCATGTTGGAATTATTATTAGTATTAATTAGTACCTAAATCTAAGCTGCTAGGCAAATTTAATTAAACGTTTTCTATACTTCGGCCACCAGGATAACCAAAAGGTCAAAACCCACTTCATTTACAACATTTCGTCTACGACTTTCGTTTTCGTTTCGCCTATTTGTCACTCTCTATTGTATGGAGAAAAGATGAGAGCAAGAATACGTTACGTAGAACGATCGAAACGAGTTGTAGTCTCATCAATTATCCATACAAAAGAGAGCAACACGTGCTCACACGAAAACAACATTTGGTAGACGAAATGTGGTAGGAAATTCCGACTTCGGGTACTGATCCGCTAGTGATGTTTTCTCATTTGACTTCGGCTCTTATGAGATTCATGAAACGTGTTAAAGAATCTTTTTCTATGAAGATACCCTTAACTAACCTTAAATTTATCTCCCAGGGTGATTCCAACGTCGTGGAATGCGCTTACATCAAATCGGACGTGACTGAGGCACCTTACTTCGCTAACCCCGTGGTACTCGGCAAGAACGGCGTGGAGAAGAACCTCGGCTACGGAAAACTCAACGAATTCGAACAGCAACTGCTGAAGGCAGCCATTCCTGAGCTGATGAAAAACATCAAAGTTGGAGAGGAGTTCGCGAAGAAGTAAATGCAGCTTGTTGTAGAGACGCGCCGTAGACTGTTTCCGATTTTAAATTGTTAATTATCAATTTGAGTTGAGAAAAAGTGAATCAATCACTAAAAACAAAAGGACCCAATGTGGTGAACGGTTAAGGGTATAATCTTGTACCTACCTTTAAGAGCCAAATATTTGATAGGCGTTTATTCCAAATTTTGTAAGCAAAAATTTGAATTAAACAACTATCAAATAAAATTTAATTGGTCGATTTGTTATACCGGCTGGAATATTTAAAAAAATAGAGGCTTGAGAAACTTTTTCCCAATTTAAACAGTAATTTAGATGTAAGAGTAAATGTATTTAACAAATCTAAAATCAAAGGCACTTAAAAAAAACTCTTGTATCAACTTGATATTGACAAAGCACAGCTAAAAACTGTCAAATCAATAACTACTCACAGAAGTGATGCGCTTTACCTGTCACGGAATACTGAAAAGCGTGGGCATGTTTGTTTGGACTTGCCTTTAACTACGCCCTTAGATTGTGAGCCTATATCATGTTAACAGATATCGATTTGTAATTAGATGTTGATAGAATACTGATCGGAATTTATATTGGCGCGTCTTGTTGGTAGCATTGGCTATAGGTCTGTATTTGAGTAGATTAAAATAATATTTAGATCTACATACATTTATTTTGATTTTTATCTTTCACAAAGTTATTTTTTAATTATTTTTAAATTTGTACCGTTTATTTAGTGTATAATCAACAATTAAGTGATTGTTTTTGATTATTTTTAAAGAATATACCGTTTATAATCATGATTAACTGGTATTTGAGCCTAAGCCAAAGTTACCGTGTGAGAGAATGTGTATATATTTGTTTTGTTTGTGGATCGTATGTGGTAATAAAGTTGATATTTATACGAAAGATGTCTTGATTTCTCCTAAAACAGTATTTTATCCTTTAAATCCTTTTCACTTAGATAGATAGAAGTTAGAACACTCTTTTTTGCAGTAAAGCAAAAATTGCATCGTACATAGGCGAACTTAATGCTAGAGAGCATTCTCTTCCAGAACTTGCTCAGGTTCAGTTCAGTGAAGTACCAATCAAAAAACCAAAAGATAAAAATATTTTTTATCTGGAAAAAAATATTGCTTTCAAATTGGTCCATAAATGACGGAAGTTATCTAATGAAAAAAATTAAACAAAATACCAACGAATTGAGAACCTCCTTTTTTATTTGAAGTCGGTTAAGTAGTAAACCAGGTATTAGTGAAATTACCCTGGCACGTGAGGCTGAACATCTGTGCCTATGCCTCAAGTTGATGGACGCAGGGCAGTGCATTGTAGGGCTCGTTCCTGAGACATGCGTGACCTACGACCTACCCTCCTAATGCTTTGTTACAGGCGATGGTTACCATTTGACATCAGGTGGGCTATAAGCTTGTTCCATCAGCTAGTTCTATAAAAACAAAAAGTGAACATAGTTTGGGTCTCTGCATTCTCCATCCAATTGATTCGTACAAGAAATTACTTAATTTATTCAGTTAATTTCCATTTTGATTGATTGTTCATTTTTGTTCTCTTATTTCTGCCGTGAACCAGCGTCGCTGTAGGTATTTCGGTTCTTAGGGAGACCCAGTCCCTTTGTAATTTCAGTAAACTCAGTAATTTCACTGGCACGTGAGACCTAACCACGGAGGAGCACTGGTGGTCTAGTGGTAGTGGCCCCGCCTTCTGATCCGAAGGTCGTGGGTTCAAATCCACTCGTGTACCAATGAGTTTTTCTATCGAAAAATTTATGTGCACTATGCCAGTACTCTCAAAACGGTGAAGGAAAACATCGTGAGGAAACCGGCGTTTTGTAGAACCTAATAAAGTTCGAGCAACACGTGTCAAGGGTCACGCAAAAAGGGCCCACCAGCGGCCTACTTGCGGAAAAACCTGCCCGCACATCAAGTGCGCATCTTGGTGCGCATGATAAACTTGCCGACCTAACCTCGGTATGCCTCTAGCTGATTGACGCTGGGTAGTGCATCATAGGGCACGTTCTTGACGTGCGTAATCTGCGAGTCCTCGCTTTGTTGCTTGTTCTACTATTAGTTATTAGGACGATAAAAAATAGTTCAATAGTTCGTTCTTTTGTATAAAGGTAGATGAAGCAAAATAGTGTTGTGCTTGTCCACAGTAAAAATATCTAGGTGCTCTTAACATTTAGTTTTCACGCTGCTTTTGTCCACAGTATCGAACAACGCCAAGATGTCTCCAGGAAGGTATATCCTGACGAATTCTGAAGATTGCATTCAACGATGTGAATCGATTGTTCCTGTGCCGATCAGCTAAATTGGCTTAAAAGAAAGAACCAACCCTAAGGTTCGGAAAAGTTGTATTTAGTGAACGGGCCTTTTGTATCTAACGTAGATGATTTAAGAGCGCATCGTGCGAAAATTTGAGATTTAAAAAAAAAAAATTCATAACTAAATAACAAGTGGTAAAAAATAGGGGCTTTAAGGAAGGCAAGTGTTCCTTATAGCCCCTATTTACGGGACGCTGTAGTGCCTGGGATAGGACTGTACCTAGATGTAAGTTGTAAAATCAAAACTTATGAAAAGCTCGCGAGAGCGAAATGGGAATCAAAACCTTTGATATGACTATACAGTAAAAAAGAAAACAGGCATTTGTATCTATTGTAGATGATATACATAGCGCCAGGGGCAACTAGTGGTTACTCAAGCCCTACTTGCGGGACGCTATAGTGCCTTGGACAGGATTTCGGATGGAATAGGCTTGTGCAGCACCTATACCATCCTGAACAAGTGGATAATAGCTAAGCGTGCTCCACCTTAGACTGCATTTTTACTTTCCATCAGGTGTGATGGCAGTCAAACGTTTAGCTATCAACAATAAAAAAAAAAAACAGCTTAGTCGGCCTAATCCACAGAAAAGACATGGTCAATACGTGCAGAGCTGACTAAGCTTTGAGTTTCCTCATGGGGTTCATGGGTAGGGTATTGAAATATATATATATATATATACAGGGTGTCCCATAAGTCAACGTCCAGCCAAAAACGGGTGATGCGCCAAGTCATGACAGTTATCAGAAAAATATAAAAAAAAATATTTGTTATGTAACTTTCGAGTTATGAGTATTTAAAAAAAACAAAAAAAACTGACACCCTGTGATGATCTTTTAAGTCCTGTGACTACAAATATTAACTTTTCATGAAACTTTTTTCTGCAACGTAAGCATGAATAACCCTTCTGTAAATTACAATTCAAAATTAAGCCATAACTGCCTCAGTTTTCAATGAAATCGTGGAGTTTTGGCCAACGTTTCATTTCAGATAATTACATCACCCAACTTTAACCATCTGTACCGCAAAAAAAATGTACTACACTATCATGGCATGTAACTTTAAAAATTGGCGCATTTATCCAGGATTCCAAAATGGTATAACACTTGCTAGAGTACTTCTTAGTTTTGGAAATAAAAAATGTTTTTTCAACTAAACCGGATTTCCGATCAATTTTATTTCAATAGATAAAATGTTTGTACCCTTTAAATGATGGACTTAAAATGCCTACGCTGTGTTTTTAAGTGACTCACAAATTCTCAGGTACAAGTAAATACCATTTCGACAATGCAAGTAAACAGATAGATCCACCATCTTGTCGAAAGAGTAATAACCATGGGTTTTCAAGTAATTTGTTAGTTTTAGGTAAAAGTTTGAAATAAAATTCAATCATAGGATTACTTCAATCGTGATTTTAATCTAAAGTTTGCCTTCGCCCGTCGCCGGTCTTATTACATGGTTTTTGACGTGACAACGTCTTATAATTCGATGAAGCCGGCTGCTCGTACGAAAAAACATGACTCATGCGGCGTTACCTCGCTCTGAGGCGTTCCATTTAATACTTGAAGTGCAAGTGAGAGCGCGGAACGAGCGACAAAGAGGCACAATCGGCCTCCTTGTTCGGCAGCGTTCGACATCGGTCTCTCTCCTACTTGAGTGAGCGATGCGTCCGCGTGGACAGCTGTATGACGTTGTCACATTCAACTGTCGTCAGTTAACTGACTTTACAGACAGCTGATTTTTTTTAAGGAAATGTAGAGCTTGCATTACTGCTGAAGGCTAACAGTTTGAACATTTGCTGTAAATCCTTGATGTAGTTAAATTAAAATCACGATTGAAGAAATCCTATGATTGAATTTTATTTTAAACTTTCACCTAAAACTAACAAATTACTTGAACACCCATGGTTATTACTCTTTCGACAAGATGGTGGCTCTATCTGTTTACTTGCATTGTCGAAATGATATTTACTTGTACCTGTAAATTGGGAGCGATTTAAAAACGCAGCGTAGGCATTTTAAGTCCATAATTTAAAGGGTACAAACATTTTATCTCATGAAATAAAATGGATTGGAAATCCGATTTAGTTGAAAAAACATTTTTTATTTCCAAAACTAAGGAGTACTCTAGCAAGTATTATACCATTTTGGAATCCTGGATAAATGCGCCAATTTTTAAAGTTACATGCCATGATAATGTAGTACATTTTTTTTGCGGTACAGACGGTTAAAGTTGGGTGATGTAATTATCTGAAATGAAACGTTGGCCAAAACTCCATGATTTCATTAAAAACTGAGGCAGTTATGGCTTAATTTTGAATTGTAATTTACAGAAGGGTTATTTATGCTTACGTTGCAGAAAAAAGTTTTATGAAAAGTTAATATTTGTAGTCACAGGACTTAAAAGATCATCAAAGGGTGTCAGTTTTTCCTGTTTTTTTAAAATACTCATAACTCGAAAGTTACTCAGCAAATATTTTTTTTTATATTTTTCTAATAACTGTCATGACTTGGCGCATCACCCGTTTTCGGCTGGACGTTGACTTATGGGACACCCTGTATATACTAGCGGCCGCCCACGGCTTCGCTCGCCCCGCAGTTACGCCCCGTTGATTTTTCTTTTAAAAGCTTTTCCTCTTTTTCTCCGCTTAGGGAAATAATTTTCCAATTTCCTTTCTTAGTGCACCCCTATGCTATAAAACGAACATACCCTCAAAGTTTCATGCTTCTAGGACTTACGGTTTAGGCTGTGCGTTGATTGTCAGTCAGTCAGTAACATAAGAGTTTTATCTATTTAGATATAAGACAGTCGTATCGTATCAAAAGAAAACAGTGCCTACCTGACCTACCCAATAATATTTTACATTAGCATATATTTCTCCCAGTTCGGCTTAGAAGCTTTGTCAGAATTCTTCCGGGAAAGGACTACCACCGAACCTACTTTCGTCTGTAGGCGGTGGTGTTAATAAAATAATTAATATTTTTAAGATTCAGCGATTGCCTGAACAAATTGTATCGGAATGGCACTGCAGGTTAGACAAGTGATGTGCAACAAGTGTAAATAAAACAAAAGAACTAGATTTTGCATCTTATTTATTGATTTGTCCTCCCAAAACTTTGTTTTCGCATGTTCGGACTACGATGATTACTCATTTCTTTCTGCTACTTACAATACATTACAGTTATAACGAAATCACATTATGGAGATAGCCAGCGCGCGGCGCTCGCTTCGTCTCGCGAACGTAACTTTACTCAGTCATTTTTTTTTACAAAACTTGAAACAAAACGCACGGACCCCGAACGATATCATTCAGCCATATTTACAGACACAGCCTTTATATGAACCTCTTTGAGGATTGAAACGAATCGATGACATTATTACTAATGGATAGGGCTTAGCGTAGTTGAACCAACAAAACATGGAGCGTCTACACGGAGGTACCTTAACTAATCGGCCATTAAATGGTTCTTTTTTATGATTATTCTTGGTATGATTAGCGGAACCGCCCTTAAGCTAGATGAACGCAATGCTAGTACAGATGCTGGAATAGGAATGCCGTTCGGAATCCGTGTACTACTAAATGAAAAATGCTTGAAGACGAACCGAGCGCCGCTCACGGCACGCCGCCAAAAGCGGGAACACATCCAACCATTACCCACACACAATATTTATAACCAGACTGCACCTAACTAGAAAAAAATCTCTAACTTTAAGTCTTAGCTAACCTGTTTACAAATGCATATAATGTTACATTATGTATATCATTGTTTTTAACATCTAAACCGTAAACCGAGTACAATTAAACATTATTTATAAAGAAACAGTTCGATTTAGTAATCGTCGGTCAAGGAGAGCTCGCCGCGCTCCCAAACTATACAATAAGGTGCTATTTACAAGAAAAACTTATATAAAAAAAATGATTATTCAACTACGCGCTCTAGCTAATAAAGAATCGACAGCGAACTTCTATACAAATTAAACTTAAAAATAAACTTAAAACTAGATTTATTCGTAAACGCAGTATAAAAACGAACATACTTTTTTTATACAAGTTTCATACATTGCTGTGCGCTACTACGATCAATATTTATTAATTTTCTTCAATATTATCTGAAGAAAAATGATGCGTGACTGAAAATCACCGTAAATCCTACTGTTATAAACATGTTTCATAGTTTTGCTTCATGAAAACCCCCAAATTTCACATAAAAAACTAAACAAATAGAGAAATACTGATCGTAGCAACGCACTTTAGCTTTTTTCATACATTAAATTAACGGGAAACGCAAGTGCCCGGGCAAGTAACCTTTACAACTAATACAAGTTTGGACGAAGTCGCGTGAATACCTAAACTAGAAGGCGAACTAGCGATGTGGGCCTTGAAACGATGGAAGACGATTTCAACTTATTCGTTTTATAGTCGTTAGAGATGACGCTTAATTTTATATCTAGATATTTGAGGTAATTCAGCATTATTTGCAAACGCTTTCTTGGAGACTGACCTTTTGTTATCTTATATAAGCTCCATTATACGTTTTAGGAAGCCAAACAAACTTTTTAAACGGAAGACAAGACAGCAACAAGTATTTATTATTTTTAATTATTATTTTTTACAAGCTGTTATCGCTGAGACCACTATAATCGTGATCTTTATTTAATTTTCTACTAGTATTTATTTCTACGCATTCCAAAAACTTAGCAATTAAGTACAAGCTTTTAAGTAGTATCATATGGTTTGCGAACCAGCTATACTTATAAACGCAATTTAAGTTTAAACATTGCTTAAAGATAGCCACTGTTAATTCATTTTTATGAGTATGAGTTTTAAGACATTTCAAAACAGACTTATTTTCTCATTTTCACAGATTAGTATGGATTTTTTTATTCCCTTGCAGAGCAGTTAATAGTTACTAGACTAAAATACTAGAAAAGTAGTCTAAGGGTAGCCAGTCTTCAAGAAATCGTGAGCAAGTGTTAGTGTTATAATAACACTAGTTTAAACGTAGCACAAAACTGAAGGTATTTGAACATTTCTTATCTAATTTTAAACAGTAAAATGATTAGTCAAAGGTTACATACTAATTATAGGCAGTTTACGTTTACTTAAGAAAACTACCCGAAGTCGGAGTTTTGCTACCACATTTCGTAGACGAAATGTTGTTTTCGTTCGCCTAATTATCTCTCTTTATTATATGAAGAAAAGATGAGACAGCAGAAACGATTACGCAGAAACGATCGAAACGAGTTGTAGTCTCATCAATTTTCCATACAAAAGAGAGTGACGTGCTCACACGAAAACAAAATTTGGTAGACGAAATGTGGTAACAAAACTCCGACTTCGAGTACTGATTTAAAGTCAAAATTTAAGTAAATAAATGGGATATTGTCAAAAGTAGTTATGGCGAACATCAAAATTTTACAAGCTAAACTATGTAACGATATAACTATAAATTCTTATCTGACGCTCCTATAGAATATATTAGTTTCAAAGCTAGCCGACTACGTTTTTATTATTTAAGTTACTTACCATGTTCAAATACCCTACAATTTCAACGACATCATAATGGTATTAGGCACATAATCGATGTCGTGACTCTAGATATCCTAGAGTGATTGATAAGCGTATTGATATTATACTAAAAAACAAATTTAATTTTCTATCAGTCAATTTGTGTGGGCTACTGTGCCTAATACCGGACCAGCTAACTGTATCGTCCTTAAAACTGGACGTCGGCTTGTGGCGGCCGTCCTACGGTGTCCCTAAAAAGGGGCATACTTTTAAAGGGACATTTTTTAAGGCTACATTCTGGATTTTAGAGTCTGACACTTAAAGCTTGGCCACAACGAATGTTCGTATCACATCCCCGTTCTAACATAAGAATCACTATTTTAGTACCATTATTATAATTTATACAAGGTTCCGAAGGCAGTCGGAAATCAGAACAAAATGCACCCTTTTTGAAATTGTCCTTTTTACAAGACGATAGAAATAAATTGTCCTTTCTTACAGCACTGGCGTATTTTAGTTTCGGATACACGTACTATTTATCGATTGAAAATATATTCTAGGCAAATCTTGAATTGCGTAAGCACTTTGACGCGTGTATCCGAAATCTACAATAACCATGCACTTTCAGCGTAGTTTTGCAAAAGCTACGTAGTGGCGTAGCGCGTACTTAAACTACACTGTTTTAATCCACTTATCACTAGAGTTTTATACGCTCATTGCGGCGTTGTCAAAGTCTTTCACAAGCGTTGCACAGTTTATTAAGTCTAGTATTTTCATTCCGTATCTAAAATTTTCCCGTCCAGTACGTCCACTAACGTTTTCTTATTTGTCTCGTTTCGTTTTTGCAAATTTTGCGTAGTTATCATGCAATTTTTGCGTAGTTGAATTACAATTATTGCAATATTTGCGTATTCTGTCTCCAAGTACTTGTACTTTTTCAAAGTTCACGCATTTGTCGCGTAGTTTGGTCTTATGGCGATTACTGTTGCCCTCTTCTTGTTTGATGGATGCCACAAGTCAGTTACCGCATTTATTTATGTTTTAAAATCTTCCATGAATTTCCAAGATACCCCCCCACAAGTAACTGCATATTTACGAGCCACGAGTGAATAACCGAAGCTTCATATACTCAAGCATCAAGATCGCTTAACGTCACAATTCATGATGGCTGCCACGATCTAGCAACCGTAGATCTTTATTGTTACTTGAATCTCTCCGTGGCCGCCACAATTTTTCCAACGGCTGGTTCAACTCTCCATGGTCACCACAAGTCATTGGTTTTCGCGTCTTTAGGATTGCAAGGCGGGGGCCGCAGTATCAGCCGTCGATGCACATATCCACCGGGTGCTATGTGTGGGTGTAGTCGCGTGGGCTGCGTGGCTCGCGCTGTCAGTCTTCGTCGGAGAGCGGCTCGTACTGCGCCGACATGAGGGGCGCCGGCTCGGGGGGAGGGGGCGCGGCGGGGGCGGCGGGGGGGAGGGGCGCCGCACAACCTGCAATGTACCGATCATGTTACACGAAAATTAGGTCATTATTAATAGTATTACTTATTACTATTACTACTAGCCTGTAGTGTCTCACTGTTGGGCAAAGGCCTCCCCAGTCACTACGAGCTTCTGCTTTAAGTTGCCAGTCCTGCTCAAAAGCTGGACGCTTTTGAGCGGGACTGACAACTTAAAGCAACTCATGCGAGGCCTTCCGCGACGCCGCCTCACTGTGTGGGCACCACTCGGTAGTAGTTTTGGCCCACAGGTCGTCCGGCATGCGACAAACGTGGCTGGCCCAGTGCCATTTTATTTTAGCGGCGATTAATAGTTTTAAGATGATATAATAACTGATAGGATTTAAATATCAACAACACACTACAAAGTATGGGTATGTACCAAATCTTTAATTTGCGCTATTATCCCATACGACATGACGGTATGGAAGTAACTAAAGTAGACAGTGCTTGCATTGTCAATAATAGCCATTTAGCATACTCCGTAAGTATTATAATCAGCTACCACGGCCACGGTCGCGTTAGTGCCGAACAGTCCCTAAGAGTTATTCGTCGAGTGTGATTAGGATCCGATGGCGCAGCGGTCAGCGCAGCCCCGTACCAAGGGGAAGGTCGCGGTTTAAATCCCGCTCGGTTCGTAACTTTCGGGACATTATACAAATCTTTATAATTCAGTTGTAGCTTACCATCCGGAGGCGTGGCCACATTGAGTGCGTTGTACGGGAAGGCGTAGGAAGTGGAGAAGTGCGGTATCTGCTTGGTGCGTTCCTCCGCGTCACTGCGCATCACTTCCACGATGCGAGTGGTCACGTAGTCGTACGCTGTGAACCCGCCGGCGCCCACGCAGCCGTAGCGACCGGAGCGCCCGGGACCGCCCGGCGGACGGTTTGGACTGCAATAACATAACATTTTGTTATAGGCCTACCAGAATCTCATGGCATAAAAATAAATCAAAAAATTGAGATTTTCATATGGTAGCGTCAATTGTCACCTGTTTAATCAAATTAATCAAATTCTAAAGACATAAATAAATATTAAACAGTATCAAGATCGTTCAATCCAACTTCCTCGGCATTGCACGCAACAAATTTTTATTTCTCAATTTGCCATGAGATTCTTGTAGACCTAATTGGCAAGTATCATCATGCGCACTTGATGTGCGGATGGTTTTTCCGCAAGTAGGCCGCTGGCGGGCCTTTTTTGCGTGACCCTTGACACGTGTTGCTCGAACTTTTTTAGGTTCTACAACACGTCGGTTAACTAGTGTTCGAGTACTGGCATATTCTATTCACTCTTAGGTTTTAACTCTACCAAATAGATAATGATTGACGAGAAGTGCGAGTTTTAAAAAAGTCGCGATTTTGGGTTCTTCATAATTTTAGGAGTGCTAAAAGGTTTTGCTGGTTCTTAGTAAATTTATTTATTATCATTACTCACCCGTTAGTAAGTAGTTAGTAAGGCCGGGTTTCAAGAACGCGACTTTGGGTTCTTTGTCATTTTATGGGTATAAACGTCATTGAAGAAGCGTAAGCAGTGTCAAAATGATTGATGTCGGGCAGCGAGGTTCAATTCTAAGAAATAGGAATAAGAAGGTTCTCCATTATTATCCTGGTTCTTAATAAACTTACTTGTTATGATTATCAGGCGGTGAGACGGGTTCTAAAAACGGCGCATGCTTCGGGTTCTCTTGGGTTCGCCGCTTCCACTCGTCGCTGGGACTAGCGGGGACGCTGTTGGCCGATGACGTCGCCGGTTGGTAGCAGTCGTTACTTGTTGCTGGGAAACGGTTACTGGAAACAAAGAAAACATTAATATTGGTTACTAGCCGCGAGTCCAGGCGTTGCACGGGTATTCTAGAATGTTAAATAGCATTCAAGAACGTTTAGGAGCATTCTATTCTTATTCAAATTGAGAACGTGATAGAAAAGGATTATTTTTTTAATACAGTTGCTCAAAACGTGGCGTATTGCAGGGACGTATAGCGTTCGGGATGTGGGCTATTACACACGCGTGCTTTTTTTTTACCATTCCCGCACTAGTGCTTTTTCTTTCCCAACTGTCAAAATAATGTCTAAAAAGAAAAACCAACCAGGAAGTTTTTACTAAAAAAATTCATCGAAGTTTTTATGATTCATGCAAATACGTATTATTTCTAAAAAGAAGCTACTAATTTGTTTCATTAACAGATTTAATGATTTGATTGAATGAGTTATGTTAGGTTTCATTTCATTTCATCTCATTAAATTTTTCATATCAATAAAAAAAATCTACTGAAAACTTGGCTGTATGGGTATAGTTCCCTTTGCCTACCAGAATGGGTGAAGAAAAAAAAAAATCTCTGCTTATATTTTACGGTTGGCGCTTGGCGCCATTTTTCAGAAATTTTCTTTGCGAGTTTATTTGTTTGTTGCACAAAACTTGTTCCGACTGTCAACCCTCGCCTTCGGCTCGGGTAGACATTTGTCGGAACTCTTTGCAATGACAGCCTTCCCGCACTTGTAATGAAATATACTATTTTACATTTGACAACAATGTCAAATGTAATAGGTACACAAGTACCTATTGACTGAATGATTCTCAGATTTTATTAATTGACGTAAATATTTATTAGTATAGAGCAGGGGTGCTCAAACGGTCGATCTTATAGCCCCTTCCCCCGGTGCGTGATATCGCGCACGGAGGCGGATCAGCTCGCACGGCACACCATGGGAACGGTCTCGTGCGCCGAGGTGCGCGTTAGCACAGGAGCCCTTTCTGTGTGCGTTGCCGTGCGTCGTCGTCGGCTGTGCGTGATGATCTGCAGAACCACGCACCGTAGGAAGGCAGCATGAGAATACAATTTAGCATAAAAACAAACATTTGTGTTCACCACACAAATATTTGTTCTCGGCGGGGATCGAACCCACGGCCTACGGCGCAGAAGGCACGGAGCTGAGATGCCAGTCAGTCAGTCTATGCTAAAACTTACTTATGAATGAGCGTGGAGGTGGTAGGACTCTGGAAGTCCCTGGTGATGATATTAGACGCCAGATCCCCTAGTTTGAAGCTGGTGGTGTGCTGTGCTAGTTGATGTTCATCGCGGTCTTGCGGCGGGTGCGACGCGGGGGCGGGTGCGGGGGGCGGGGCGGGCGCGGGCGCGGGGGGCAAGCGCTCGGGGGGAGGGTTAGTGCCCTCGCAGTCACGCTGGAACACACAATGTACGGTTGTAGGCAATCAATATTACACATCGGCTTTTCTGCATTCGTAGAGCGCTATCCCTTTCTGACGCACACTACGCTCTTCTTTTTTTTTTTTTTTTTTTTTTTTTTTTTATTTATATTTATTGGAGAACCAACAGCTTTATAACAAAAGAATATACAACAAATTAGATTTAGAGAGCCAATTAGAGGTTCTCACGGTTAGAAAGATTTTAGAAAGGTCTTTATTTAAGAGCAATGCTCTTGACGGCTTAATGTATGCATTTTTCTCCAGGTATTGCTTTTGAGGGCCACCTCCTTGACCTCCTAATTCGGCAAATTTTATTATCCGCACTTGATGTGCGGGCTGGTTTTTCCGCAAGTAAGCCGCTGGGGGGCCTTTTTGGGTGACCCTTGATACGTGTTTTGTTCTGGCACTTATGGACTATCCGAATAGGATTGGTTAGGTTATGTTAGAACGTAAAAATTACGCACAAAACGAGCGTTATTCAGAAAGTAATTTTTGACGTGACAACGTCTTATAATTCGACGGAGCCGGCTGCACGCACGAAAAAACATGACTCATGCGGTGTTACCTCGCTCTGAGGCGTTCCATTTAAGGCTTGAAGTGCAAGCGAGCGGCCTCCGCGTTAGGCAGCGTTCGACATCTGTCTCTCTCCTACTTGAGTGAGCGATGCGTCCGCGTGGACAGCTGTATGACGTTGGCACGTTCAACTATCGTCAGTAAACCGACTTTACAGACAACCGAATTTTACGGGGTATTTTGTAACACGTTGTATATTTTCTTTCTTTGTGCTTTCTTACCGGGAATCGGTCCGTGGTCTGGCTGATCTGATGCGTGATGATAGCGTCGATGAGTGAGGCGGCCGTCAGGGTTCCTTCAGTGCGCGCCGCACTCGTCGCCACGGCTGGCGCCGCTGGAACCGATCGTCTGTAGATAGATAAATAACTGTTTATTTGGCTCACAACAGACAAAGAAGAACACTAATACATACGGCTTCACAAAAATCTAAAAAGTAAAAACATTAAACACAAATAACAGAGACGAGAAGTACACAACACACAATAGTCTTATGTTCTAATAGGGTGCCGACAGTAACCAAATATACATATTATTATGTATGTTTAAATAAATATAGGCATATAATAGGTACGTGAGGCTGAACATCTGTATGCCTCAAGTTAATAGACGCAGGGTAGTGTTCTTATGGCACGTTCCTGGCGTGCGTGACTTATGAGGCAATGCTTTGTTATAGGCAATGGTTACCACTTAATATCAGCTGGGCCATATGCTTGTTCAGCTCATAAAAGTTTGAAACTTTTGCTTTTGTATTATTACATTGCATACGTCTGACTAAGTTAAATTTTAGTCATTTAGCAAGTTATTTTTGCATGCTTTTTTTAGTATCACACTTTTGTTCTTTCAATGTATCTTGTTACCCTACTTTTATTGTACCTTGTTACTATTTATATTGTACTTTCCTCTGCACTAACGATGTCATAGCATTGTAAAGTCTCCCGAAGGTCTTTTTACACAAGACCTGATGTGTTCGCAGAGTGGGGCCTGGTGACCTGTAATACAGGTTCCTACGAACCTACATCAGGCACCAGTCCTTCACAATGTTAGCACTTAAGAACTTGTTTTCTAGACCTAAGTCATAACATACTTACATTGTGAAGGAAAATAAACAACTTTTTACTTTTACTTTTACTTTTTTACGTCTGACTAAGTGAAGTGGCACCACACTGGAACTTCACTGCTATTATTTTTGACTATTTTTGATTTGTAAAAGGATCATATAAAAAAACGGTAGGAACCGAGCCGTAGTTTGTTGCCTGTTCTTCTACGCTTGGTCACGTGGAACTGGCACCTAGACTCACCTAGCTTTAAGACGTTTCTAATGCTTCGGCTACATTAGCGGGCGAAGATTCGTGTCGCGTTGGCGCGACAAAAACATCGTGTTCGGGTATAGGCGATGTTGTTGTCTACATTAAGGCGGGCGAAGATTCGTGTCGAATTGACGCGATGCATCGTGCTGGATTGTGTCTTAATCGATTTCTTAATTTTATTGAGATGGGCTCTGTAGTATGCCATCATCATCATCATCATCATCCACAGCCGGACTTCACCCACTGCTGGGTACAGGCCTCCCTTAGTTTGTGCCATCTACCTCGAACCTGTGCCAGTCTAAACCATTGCCGCCAATGAATCTTTTTTCTTCTTCATTTCTTCTACTGTGGTAGGCCAACTGAGCATATTTTTAATTCGAATCCACGCATCATGTACCAAGTGTTTCTTTTTATAGTTGGGGTCACTAGGATTCTATAATAATACTCTCAGTTTCATAAAATTGAATGAATTCTAACACTTTTTCGTTACTCCACTCCATAGTGTAAAAAATTAAATGCACGTCCGTCTCGGTTCAAAGTCTGGATGACACTGAAATGACGTAGATGTAGCCACCTAAGCGAATATTGTCGCGACAAATCCCTTTGATTCGCGCCAGTTTACCGACAGCTCCCCGATACTACATCGTCTTCGTCCGAATACTACGCGAAGACACGATGTACCCGGCCACATTCATCGCGTTAACGCGAATATTCGCCGTAGCCCGCTAATGTAGCCCTAGCATGTGATTCTTGGAATTGAAATTTTATTAGGTTTGAGTGTGATATATAAAAAGAAGTTGGATAATGGCAGGAATAAGAAGCGTGTACATACGTGTCCTTCTGCCTCGTGTCCTGTTGCGGCGTGTGTGCTCGATGCTTGGCGTTGGTATAGGTCACGGCGCTCGGCCGTCTCTCCTCATTAGCAGCGCTCTGTACAAATCCTAACACTTCACTAATAGGCATGAACACAGTAATCAAGTATCGCCTAAATATTTATCAGTACCATAAAAAGTGCCTACTTTGCACCTTAATGGGTAAAAATACTCCAATTTTTTACAAACAATATTTCGTTCATAACTCAAAATTTACAAAGTAATTCAAAAATGTTTGAACGCATTCGAGTAGTCTTTGAACTTGTTGGCAACACTGAATACCCACTTCCGGTATCCACCATTTTTTTCTCTCATTATCAGCCATTCTTTCAGAGTGTAACAAAAAGTAAAACAAAAATAATCGGTAAAAGCCACTTCCGATCGAGATAACCGCTTATAATGTTTAAGGTAAAAGGGGGTTTTATTTAACTAGGTATATAATTAGCTAGCGGAACAATAAAAGTTTCTAATTTTTCTTATACATGTTTTTTTTGTTTCGACCATAAAAACTAGCTAGAAACACCTAAATCTACTACTTTATGGTTTTCTTCAGGAGCATAGTAACAGTATAGGCTGCTATCTATTCACCAGATCTCAATAGTACACTTTTTTTGTCCGGAGATAGTGCAGGAGCATTGTTCCCCAAAAGGGTGGGTAAAATTGCTCAAAATTTAGCGTTTTATATATACTTCAGAACTCAATAAAAATCATCTTTACTAGTAGAAGTCTATAGCCTATAAGGTCTTTTTTCAATATACATTAAAAAACAAGCTTTAATGTAGAAGGTTTTTAAGTAATCACACTTTCTCTAAATTTGGAGCCAATTTTGGAGCAAAGTAGGCACGTTTTACGGTACCCAAAGTCCCAGTGCATTTACAACATTTCGTTACCAAATGTTGTTTTCCTTTCGCCTCTATCTTTGCATGGAAAAATGATGAGACAACAGCTCTGACTACGTAACGTATTTTTGCTGTCTCATCTTTTCTCCATACAAAAGACACGTAGGCGAAACGAAAACAACATTTGGTTACGAAATGTGGTAGCAAAAGGATTCAAAGATTTTGAAAAATGTATTTATTCTCTTATTAATGTCGAGATTAATAAATTTATTTGTTAAAATAAGTACACAAAATACAACAATCCGCCATGATAGCTTAAACACCGGTCAGAGCGAATTACGTCACGGTGTTGTAAACGTCATTCTGATTTAGTACAAAAGCACCAATGTTTACTGTTGATATACTGCACCGTGACGTAATAACAGACGCCATGACACCAGCGAGCGTTTTGGCGTGAATTTGAAAATTTAAATGTACTTTTATTGCTCAAAAACCTTAATTTTTTACAGAAATATGATATATTTTAGACATAATAGATACTTCTAAATATAATAGAAGAGATTTTGAAAATTAGTCGTCATGTCTATTTTCTAACACTTCAAGTCTGACCGGCGTCACTGCTCAGTTGTAGTAACCCTGTCTTCTGCGCAGGAGGTCGTGGGTTCGATCCCCACCGAGAACAAATATTTGTGTGGCGAACATAGATGTTTGTTCTCTGTCTGGATATTACACATGGTATTCTAAAATCAGATCGTCTCAGACTTTTGTATTTGTATTTACAACAAAAACAATCAGCTATCTGGTTCCCATCGTACAAGCTCTGCTTAGTTTGGGGCTAAAGTGTTACGTGGATTGTCCTGTCCAAAATATTTATTTATTATTTAAACTTGCCTTGTTATAACTAAAATAATATGAAGACCACTGTCAAATATTGCCGTCATATTTGACAGCGTTTCAGAGATCGACACTACAGAACGCTTAGATGTACGAAGACTTATGACCATAAGTGCTTCACTAATATTTAAGTACGGGGAATGATATTTTTTGTTCGACCTAATTTAAATTTTTGTGTATTATTTCTTGGTGATCCTAATAAGTAAACAAATTAGTGAATAAATATGTATCTTACGTGGGCTAATATTTGTTGCCTCTCGTGCTCTCTTTGTTGTTGTTGCTCCATTTGTTGTTGTTGCGCGTGCCGTTCTTGTATCGCCGCCATCGCTCGCTCACTACAACAAAATACACTATAAGTAAAGTTTAAGTAGTACTACTAAAAAAATTAATAAAAATAAATATGGTGGACAGTCCACACAACACTATCTAGCCTCAAATGTACTATGGGAACCAGATAACTAATAAAATACTTCTGTATTTTTTTTTAAATACCTAGAATACAATATGACACCTAGACAGAGAATAAACGTCTGCGTTCACCACACAAATAATTGACTGCCTTCACAGCTCAGTTAGTAGTAGCTCTGCCTTCTGCGCTGGCGGGCGTGGGTTCGATCCCCACCGAGAACTAATATTTATGTGGTGAACGCAGATGTTTGTTCTCTGCGTTCACCACATATATGGGTGTTATATTGTATTCTATGTAAGTATTTACAAAAAAAAAGTATTTAAGTAATATATCAGCTATCTGGTTTCCATAATACAAGCTCTGCTTAGTTTGGGGCTAGATAGTGTTGTGTGGATTGTCCGCATTATTTATTATTGTTATTATTAATTGTTCTTGATGGGGATCGAACCCACGACCTACGGCGCAGAGCTTCTACCAACTGAGCTGACAGGCCAGTCAAAACTACTAGACGACATCTAAAATAAATAAAAACGGCATTTTTTTGTATGAAGTTTAAGATTGAACTCGCATTGAAAAATATTCATAGCTTATTTTGAACTGTATTTTGATAGGAGCTGATAAGTATACTCACGTCTCTCTCCGCTGCTGTAACTGTATCTGTCTGTCTCGCTCTAAATACTGTGCCTGCCGCCTTTCCAACACTTGGTATTGTATTTGTTGCGGATGGTATTTCGGGTTCTGTATGTGCGACATATCTCTTAATCTGAAAGTATTATTCAATCATTATGTATATGGATTTTATATAAACATATTAAATATATATTTTACGTTTATTTTATCATTTTTAAATCACTTACGAACGATCAGAGTGACTAGAGAAAATGGGGGAGGCCTTTCAGAAAAAATTTAACTTTGCGAAAATTTAAATTTTTACTTTCGTATAATTTTTTTGTAAGACACAACAAGTATATCTCTCCCAAAATAAATAAATAATAATTGGAATAATACACAATGGATTGTAATATTTGTCCGAAATAAAATACTTTGTAACTTTTGAAACTATCATGGTTTTTAATACTATTTTTATGACACAACGGGATATTTACCATGATTAAATTTTGTGGTGTTCAACCGTGATCATGGTGCACGCAACTGTGCCGAAATATAAAGCGATGAATAATTGCTCTAAAGAGGCCTTTGATTTAATTGAAAAAAGAAACATTTTCTGGCACTGCCGCGGCACGCTCGCTCTGCTCGCTTGCCTTGTGCGTAATTTTTATGTTCTAACATAACCTAACCAATCCTAATCGGATCCGCCCTATAAAGTATCAAGGACAAGTTTAAGTATCCAGTGCCAGAACAAACAAGTAAAAATTAATGTTTTAATTGCTACATTTGGCTTAACTGGCATCGTATGGCATCGTAATAACAGTGTGTACAATATCAAGATGTACATTATCGTCTCCCGAAATATCGGGAGTCAAAACTAACAAAACTTTATCATGGTAAATATCCAGTTGAGTCATAAAAATAAAATACTTTTTATTCGATTTGACAGTAGGTACCTGCTGATATCATGATGTTGTGGTGGATGACTCGGCTGATGCGTCGTCTGATGATTCTGCTGATGCGTCTGATGGTGCCCCGTCTGATGCGGTGGATGGTTCGTCTGGTGCGGCGGGTGATTCGTCTGATGCTGCGGATGACTGGTCTGATGCTGCGGGTGATTCGTCTGATGCTGCGGGTGATTCGCCTGATGTTGCGGATGACTCGACTGATGCTGCAGATGGTTCGTCTGGTGAGACGGATGGTTCGTCTGATGCGGGGGATGGCTCGTCTGGTGCTGCGGATGGTTCGTCTGATGCGACGGGTGGTTCGCCTGATGTGGAGGGTGGTTCGCCTGATGCTGCGGATGGTTCGTCTGATGCTGGGGATGGTTTGTTTGGTGTTGCGGATGGCTCGGTTGATGTTGGGGGTGGTTCGTCTGATGCGACGGATGGTTCGTCTGGTGTGGCGGGTGGTTCGTCTGGTGCGACTGGTGGCTTGTCTGATGCGGTTGTTGATGCGTCTGCGTCTGTTTGATCTCTGGTTTGACTTCGCCCCGCGGTACGGGTAGGGCGGTGGCGGCCGAAGCGACGTCTACTAGAGATGTGAACGCTTCGTGACCTGAAATATACATGGATAGTTATTATTTGCCTCTGGATAAATTATAATGCGATCTGAAAGTCTGACGCCTATTTAGCTCCTCTCCAATTTCATCTTTGACCCTTGTGATGCCATTGAATAATAGTACATTGTTACCTGAGTGTTGAAAGTCACGTTTTTTGAGTCCCGAGACGGGTTTGGCGCCAGAGCGTTAGCGAGGGCGCCAATGGAGCTTGAGGGACTCAAAAGACTTTCACCCGAGGTAAACACTGTGCTTTTCATTACGAATACAAGGAAAGTAAAAATAAAAACATGAAAGAAAAATTAGTGAAAATGAAGATTGAATTGCCGCCTTCCCGGTTTTTTTTTTATTTTTCTCTGGCGGGCCTTCGGCTTCGGCTCGCCAGCATTATTCAGCCATTATTTTCATTTTCATAATTTAAATCTATGTTATTTTAAATAAATAGTTGAAGCTATACACTAATCAAGTAATTTAGAAGATATATTATTTATTTAATACTATCTTTATGTTATTTAAATTTAAATATTACATTGCGCTCTAATTAGACTTTATAAACTTCTTACCGTTGTAATGGGTTTCCAACCTACTTGCTGAATAAAAAGTTGAAATTTGGTTGAACAACCTCCTTGCAGTTAGAAAGACTTTAGAATACTCAATACTCAATACTCAATACATTTATTGCATAAACATGGTTTAGTTTAGGTACATACATAGTTCTTAGGTGTAAGTCAGTATCACATGGACCCTGTGAATAGGGTAAAGCAACATGGAGGTAGGTCGAGGCTTATACACAGTAGTCGGTACGTATATATTATAATAGATTGAGAAATTCCAGGAATTATAATGTAGATAGTTTGTTACTTTATTTATATGTCACTAATTAATAAGCTTGGTAAAACAGTTTAAACGATAATGTCAAGGTCTTAAAAGTAGTCAAAGTTAGGTTTAGTGCGTAGTTATACATTTTTATTTTATTTATTTAGTCATTAGTTATGTCAAATATTCTTTAATGTCATAGTAGGCTTTGTCAATTAGGAACAACTTTAATGTTTTTGTAAAAAAGGAATCTTTTTCTATATTTTTTATTTCGGTAGGAAGCTTATTATATATTTTTACTGACATTCCATACGGGCCGTCGCTGTGCATTTTTAGTTGAGATCGCGGTGTTATTAATTTGTTTCTTCCCGGTCTTAACACGTATCTTCGAGGCATGTCATTTAAGTTTTTATAAAGGTGGGGATATTTCCTTACAAATTTACACATTTCTAGAATATAAATACTGGGTAAAGTTAATATTTTCAAGTGTTTAAAGTGTGGCTTGCAGCTTTCTCTTCGTCTTATATTTACTAGGATACGGACGCACTTTTTCTGAAGAATAAATAGGTCCTGCACATCTGTGCTATTGCCCCATAATATGATAGATAGGGAAATATGGGAGAAAATATTCGCATAATAAGCAGTTAGCGCGGTCGCCAGGTTAGTAGTCGTTTTTAATTCGCGCAAGGCGTACGTGAAGCTTGATAATTTTGATTTTAGCTTTTCTACGTGGTTTTTAAAGTTCAGATGGGTGTCGATGTTTATGCCTAGTAGGGAGAAAGTGTCGACGCATTCCAGTGGAATACCATTATGCGTCGCTTGTATGTCTATTGCACGTTTTTGAGTCGGTCTAAACTGCATAACTTTTGTTTTTGTGAAGTTTATTTCCAAATTGTGGGCCGACAACCAGTTTGATACTTCTGTGAGGGCGTTTTGAATTTTACCGGTGATGTTGTCAGTGCTGCAACATGGCATCAATAGGGAAATATCATCCGCAAAGAGAACGCTCGGTGTTTTTATACATTTAGGTAAGTCATTAATATAGATCAAGAACAATAGGCATCCGAGAACACTGCCTTGTGGTATTGAGCTGGTCACGTGGTGAGCATCGGACCTTATGTTTTTTATAACACCTACGTCATGGTCAAAGTGTTCAATTTCTACATATTGCACTCGTTTATGTAGGTAGGACTCAAACCAGTTATGTGCTAGTCCTCGGATACCTATGTCTTGTAACTTTGTTAAAAGGATATTATATTGAACTTTGTCGTATGCCTTCGACATATCTAACAGTAATCCGACCGCGTACTCTTTTTTGTCTAGAATTCCTAACACTTTATTAATATATTTATAGACTGCTAACGTCGTAGATCGATGTTTCCTGAATCCGCATTGGGCTTCGTCAAATAAGTTAAATTTCTCACAATATGAATAAACACGGCTGCACATTATTTTTTCTAGTATTTTTGACGAAGTAGGAAGTAGTGCTATGGGTCGATAGTTGTTAGGGTCGGTTTTTAAACATTTTTTATGTATAGGTTTTATTAATGATATTTTTAGCGAGTCCGGGAATGTTCCTTCTGACAAGGATTGATTTGCTAGCATTAAGTAAGGTAAAGTTAGCTCGTCCGCACATTGCCTAATTAGTTTAGGTGGCAATTCATCAATTCCGCAGCTCAGCTTGTTTTTAAGGCTTTTTAATATGACATTAATTTCTTTTTGTGTAGCTGGGCTCAGGTACATGCTATTTGTTACGCGGGTTGAGGTAGGTATGCCATTGGACGTACTCACTACTTGACCTACGGAAGCAAAAAAATTGTTAAATTCATTCGCAATTAATTTTGGGTCATTTATTGTTATGTCGTTCATTTTTAGTTTTATATTTTGTTTGTCTTTTATTAGTATTTTATTGGTTTTTTCTTTTATTATTTTCCACATACATCTGATTACATTATCGGATTTTTTTATGCGTTCAATGTAACTAAGTTTTTTTGCTCTATTTACTGCGCATTTAAGTATTTTACCGTATCGCTTGTAATATTTTTTTAATACTTTGTTGTTCGTAGTGTTTAGGTGGATTCGAAGGAGTCGTTTATTTTTACATGATATTTTAAGGCCGCGCGTCAGCCAACGATTTTTTGATTTCTGCTGTAACTGAATTGTTTTTTTTGGTATACATTTATTCAAAAGTAATTGTAATGTTTTGTCGAATGAATTGTAGTTTGTATTGATATCTGTATTTGATTTTATAATGCTAGTCCAATCTATATTTACTAATTCAGATTTAAAGTAATTTATATTTTTAACTCCATACAAACGTTTTTCAATTTTCCAAGGTTTATTTTTAATTTGAATTTTGTTTATGTCAAAAATAACAGATATAGCTTTGTGATCTGAGAAACCTAGGTTTAGGACGTTTGTTTTTAGGTTTTCTACGGCACAATTTGAATAAAGATGGTCTATACATGTGTTACTATGTGAAGTTTCTCGTGTTGCTGTGTTTATTTTCTGAGTGAAGTTAAATTCAGACATTGTATTTAATAATGTTGTGCTCTTACTAGTTTTTCTCAAAATATCTACATTAAAATCTCCTCCTAATATTATTTTTTGTTTTCCAAATTTCCTTTTAGTTAATTCTAACGTTAATCTTAATTGCTCATAAAAAACGTCGGTCTCTCTCCCATTCCAATATAAATTTACAATTACAGTTTTTAGTTCAGGAATGTGCACGGCGCAAAGTTCTACTACGTATTCTATTGACAACATTTTAAATTCCTCGATTTCTTTACACTCGATATCCTCGTGTGATAGTATACAGACTCCTCCCCCTTTGAAGTGTTTTCGACAAAAGGATGTCACAATATGGTAGTCATTTATGTGTATTAGATTCAGCTTTTCTTCCGAGAGCATTGATTCCGATATGCATAGGATATGGTACTTTTCAGTTTCTTGATCTAGAAACGCTTGAAGCGTGTCTCTTTTATTAAATAAGCTCTGCATGTTGTGAAATAGTATTTTAAGTTGATTTTTAGTTGCGAAATGAATACTGGGCAGTGCTATTGCGCTGCCCATTTAAAGGTGAGTCCACAAAATACTGTCGTGTCTGGTTGTTTTCTTGTGTTATGTAGTTTTCTGTTGGGTGTCTAGTGGTAGTTTGTGTCATTAGGTTGTTGTTGTTGCGTTGATTTCTTTTCGCTTGCAAACTGTTCCTATCTAGGTATTGTGAGACATGGGTCCCTGTGTATTGTAGCATATCTGCGTTTTGTATAATGTATTTCGTCATCCTTTTACTTATAAGTTCTACTTGGACGGGGCGCCGATTCCCTAATCTTCCTATCCTGGAAATGCCTTCTACATAGCCGGTAAGGTCTACGTTCATTGTGTCATTGAATAAGTGAAGAATGCGATTTTCTAAGTCAAGTTCTCGTTCATGAAAATGTTCACTTAGCCCGTAAATTACTAGTTTTTTATCAAGATCTTTTTCTGTGTTTTTCGATGTGTCTTGTAGGTTTTTTCGTAGGTTGTCTGATTCGGTTTCTAGTTTTTTTATTTTCATGGTTAACTGCTTTAGAAAGAGAAAGTTGGAACATGGTTGAATAAAATAGAACTTGTTTTTTTTTATAATTTGACAGCTGTCAGTAGAAAGCGATTCTCCCTAGGGCTGAAAGTTTTACTTTCAATTAGGCCCCTCAGGCAACTTCAGACCTACTTTCAGAGTATGAGTAATGAAAAATAATATAATACCAGCCGGATATCTCCTCATAGGTGGGGCGACCATCAGTACACCTTGTGTCACTGACGGGCGGCGGTCACAGGGCCACACAAGAAAACGTTGGCGGGACGATATCGACACCTTGGTGGGAGTAGGCTCGAGAGAGAGATATGTGGAAGTCTTTGGGGGAGACCTTTGCCCAGCAGTGGGACGGCATAGATTAAAAAAAATAGGTTGTCTGTAAAGCCGGTTTACTGACGATAGTTGAACGTGCCAACGTCATAGAGCTGTCCACGCGGACGCATCGCTCACTCAAGTAGGAGATAGACAGATGTCAAACGCTGCCGAACGCGGAGTGCCTGTTTGTCGCTCGTTCCGCGCTCTCGCTTGCACTTCAAGCCTTAAATGGAACGCCTCAAGATACAAGATACAAGATCCAAGATACAAGAGCGAGGTATCGCCGCATGAGTCATGTTTTTTCGTGCGTGCAGCCGGTTCCATCGAATTATAAGACGTTGTCACGTCAAAAAAGCGGGAATAGAAAACTTATGGGTACCTACTTTAAATATTGTTTGTTTTTGGGATTTTTTATAATTACGTGCTAATTATAGATAGTGCAATCCACGAAGGCGCGCCCCACTATTCCTCCTAACCGTTTATAGTATATGTGTGCAAGCTTCCGTCAATGTTTGAGTGTTATCGGTACACACTAATTACCTATGAGTGCACACGCACACTACAATGAATAGACTACGGTTCGCGACTGCCGCTCGGAGCAAACTCCCCGCACCCCGCGAGGGGCGCGTCTTCGTGAATTGCACTATCTATAATAGGCATGAAGACAGTAATCAAGTATCGTCAAAATATTTATCTGATCTAATGAAAAAGGATTCAAAGATTTTGAAAAATGTATTTATACTCATAATAATGTCGAGATTGACAATTTATTTGATAATATAAATCTACAAAATACAACAATCCGCCATGATAGCTTAAACACCGGTCAGAGCGAAATACGTCACGTTTACGTAAACGTCATTCTGATTTAGTACAAAAGCACCAATGTTTAATGTTGATATACAGAAACGTGACGTAATAACAGACGCCATGACACCAGCGAGCGTTTTGGCGTGAATTTGAAAATTTCAATTTAAATGTACTTTTATTGCACAAAAACCTTAATTTTCTATAGAAATATGATATATTTTAAACATAACAGATACTTCTGAATATGATAGAAGAGATTTTGAAAATTAGTCGTCATGCCTATTAGGAAGAAACACGAGTTGTTCAAGTGATGAAGATATAAGCTGCACTCCTGGGTTACCTGGCGGCGGCTGCGGGTGCGGTTGCGGCGCGTAATGCCGCTGTATGACGGAGACGGCAGGCTCGCGCCGGTAGTACTGCGGGGAGGGGAGGGGGGCGGGGGGTTACCTGGCGGCGGCTGCGGGTGCGGTTGCGGCGCGTAATGCCGCTGTATGACGGAGACGGCAGGCTCGCGCCGGTAGTACTGCGGGGAGGGGAGGGGGGCGGGGGGTTACCTGGCGGCGGCTGCGGGTGCGGTTGCGGCGCGTAATGCCGCTGTATGACGGAGACGGCAGGCTCGCGCCGGTAGTACTGCGGGGAGGGGAGGGGGGCGGGGGGTTACCTGGCGGCGGCTGCGGGTGCGGTTGCGGCGCGTAATGCCGCTGTATGACGGAGACGGCAGGCTCGCGCCGGTAGTACTGCGGGGAGGGGAGGGGGGCGGGGGGTTACCTGGCGGCGGCTGCGGGTGCGGTTGCGGCGCGTAATGCCGCTGTATGACGGAGACGGCAGGCTCGCGCCGGTAGTACTGCGGGGAGGGGAGGGGGGCGGGGGGTTACCTGGCGGCGGCTGCGGGTGCGGTTGCGGCGCGTAATGCCGCTGTATGACGGAGACGGCAGGCTCGCGCCGGTAGTACTGCGGGGAGGGGAGGGGGGCGGGGGGTTACCTGGCGGCGGCTGCGGGTGCGGTTGCGGCGCGTAATGCCGCTGTATGACGGAGACGGCAGGCTCGCGCCGGTAGTACTGCGGGGAGGGGAGGGGGGCGGGGGGTTACCTGGCGGCGGCTGCGGGTGCGGTTGCGGCGCGTAATGCCGCTGTATGACGGAGACGGCAGGCTCGCGCCGGTAGTACTGCGGGGAGGGGGGACGCTCCCGCCTCGCGCCTCCGTGCATCTGCTGCGATGTTATGAAGTCCGTTATTATGATCTGACGCTGCTCCATGCCGTATTGGCTGCGGGAGTATGGTGTAGTAGAATTCTGTAACAAACGTACTTAAGTTAATACCGTCTTAGACGTACGTGAATTCTGTGGCGTATACATTATTTTGTGACAATCAGAAAAAAATAAGGATTTTTTCAGTCGAGAATGACTGATAATTTTTGTTTTAAACATAAAATGGGATTTTCATTTGTACTTAGATTTATTTATTTCCACATTTTTTATTTACATAGCTTAGTTCAGCACATTTTTTACATAGCTGAGGTCAACTCTATATTTACATAGCTTATGTCAACACACTATTTTCTTCTATCTGTTTTACACGATAAATGTAAATTCGTAATTGGCTGTAAGTTTTATTATAAGATATGTTATGTATACCTTAAAGAGCTATGGATTTTGTTAAAAAAAGTTAAAATAATCCTTAGGTCAACGCATTATTTACATAGCTTAGGTCAACACATTTTTTACATAGATTAGGTCAACAACCAGGTTCAACGTCATGGAAACAGTACTACAAGTCATTTTCAAAGTTTTGTGTAAGTTTTTGGGAGCAACTATGATAAAATTAGTTGTGTTTCAGGATCAAGGATTATTTCAGCAAATAAAAAGATGAGTGCTTCTTTTTATTTGCTGAAACAATCCTTGATTTTTGGTCTGCCGGTTGTCAATTGAAAAATAGAAGAAGTTGGTAAGCTTACTAACCGGGGTGAAGGGCGGGTCAGCGGGGCGTTGTATGGCGGGCGCGTAGTACGCGCCGCGGGCGAGGTAGTCGAAGTTACGCGGCGGAGCAGACCCGTGGACCGGCGTACCAGCTGTTATTGACCTAGACAACGACATATACATATCTATAAAGAACTGAAATATTTTTTTCCCTAAGAAATAACAGTACAAATACTTTAAAACCAGCAAACAAATGCAGAAAAACAAATTTTTTGAGCTGTTAGATAAACAAATCATTTTTCCAATAATATCAAAAAAATAATTTAGACTATAATTGAAACAACGGGATATTTACCATGATTACATTTTGTGAGTTTGACTTCCGATATTTCGGCACAGTTGCATGCACCATGATCACGGATGAACTGAAGTCCACGAGTAAAATAAATGTTATTGGCAGATAAATCAATCTACCCTCTTTCGCACTACTACTCAAAACTCACAAAATTTAATCATGGTAAATATCCCGTTGTTTCATACAAAAATAGTGTTAAAAGTTATAAATAGTTTAGAATTCATCAAAAAACCAACCCTGCTTTCGGCTCCGGTGTCCTTCTCGCGTCGAACCTCCCTTCGACCGGCGTGCCGAGTGTGATGGAGCCCTTAGCGGCGGCGGGCTTGAGCGCGGGCCGCGGCGGTGTGGCCGCGGGCTTAGGCTTAGAGTTGTATGTGGGGGATTCCCGTTCCGACTGCGCACGAAAGGTTTGATATTCCGAGTTTCTGTACATCTGGAATTACATTTTTGAATATAATTTAGGTATATAACTAGCGGCACATAACTTTAGCGCTGAGCGATACGCGGAGGGGATAGCTGCGCATGCGTCGTAGTGTGCGCTGTGTGGATGTGTGCAGAGTGTCCTATTGGTACAGAGAGCGGAGTGCGACTGGAGAGCCAATCAGCGCTACGCACGCCCGCCCTTCATACCTTAGTTTTGACTTCTGCTAATCTCGGCGGTAACTGCTGGTCCGAATTGAAAAAATATTTTTGTGTTGGATAGTCCATTTATCGAGGAAGGCTATAGGCTATATAACATCACGCTATTTTTTACTATGAGATTCAGTTTCCAGTATGGGGACCCCCAAAATGTATAGTTTTTTTTCTATTTTTGTGTCAAAATCTTAATGCGGTTCACAGAATACATCTACTCGCAAAGTTTCATCAGTCTAGCTCTTACGGTTTCGGAGAAAAATGCCTGTGACACGGACGGACAGACAGACAGACAGATATAACGAATCTATAAGGGTTCCGTTTTTGCCATTTGGCTACGAAACCCTAAAAAGTGCTAATAGTGTGAAGCCCGCTAATATTATTTTACCTTATTAGGATGTTGAAAAGCCCCCTCCCTCGGCATTTCGTGTCGTCTCTTCACGCTCAGATCCAGCAAAGATTCCTGTCTCTCTCTCTCATGCCTGGGCTCGATGTGCAGTAGCATCACCCCCTCCTTAGGGGTGTCATTGGGCTGCAGGGGGGTGATGGTGGCGGGGCGCTGCGGGGAGCGCGGGGCGCCGGCGGGGTGGTTGGTGCTGACCACGCTAAGGGTAGCGAGGGAGTCGTTGCGACTTGTTGTTGATGAGGACACCTGGGGGTACATTTAACATTTTTATAAATGAGTTTTAGAATCAGTGGTTTAAAAAAATAATAATTAAGAAACTCGATTCTAAAGGGAGCCTCTCTCTCTCTATCTCTCTCTCTCTCACACACCCACACTCTTTCTCTCTTTCTCACACACACACACACCCACACTCTTTCTCTCTCTATCTCTCTCTCTCTCTCTTGTAGGTAAGCCAAAAGAGACGAACCCTATTTTTTAACTGTAATTTGATTACAAAAGAGATAATTACGGTCCCTAAATTAAAATCTAGCTGCTTAAAAAACAAATTAATCTTTAAACAAAACCTAGTTACGTGAACGACAAATAAACCTTCAATATAAACTTAGTCAACACTAGAGACAAACACTGTATTTAACTTAAAACTTAGTTACGTAAGAGACAAAAAAATCTTCAGTAGAGACTTAATAACGTAAAAGACAACACCGTCCTTAAATTAAATCTTAGTTCAAGGATCACTTTGAAACGTCTTAAAGCTAGTTGAGTCTAGATGCCAATTGCACACGACCAAGCCTAGAAGAACAGGCAGCAAACTACGGCTTGGTTTTTACTGTTTTTTGTAAGAGACAAACTAACCTTCAACTGATGCGGCTTGACGCCCGGCGGCTGTGAATCTCTCGTCAAACTAATCTCAATGAGATTGAGTACGACGTCCCTGACCGTTACCGGCGCGTTCGGTCCGTTGCGATGTAACGCGGGGGACGTCACGCAGGTGACCGAGGAGGTTGTTACGGGGCTCGGCGCGGGGGGAATGGCTATTGACGATATTGAGGGGGCAGGGATTGATGTTGGGGGTAGCGCAGCCTGGAAGAGAATATAAGGATAAGTTAGTGAACGCAAAATCTACCTCGTCGAAGAGCAATTCGGCAAATTTTTTGTTCCGTACTTAGTTTCCGCAAGTAGGCCACTGGTAGCCCCTTTTTGCGTGTCACTTGACACATAATTATATGAAAAATCGAGTATTTATAAAGATTTAAAAAAAAGTACATCCTGTATTATTTAATCAATGGATTCTGTTAGCTGATAAGGATCAATCTTTGCAAACAAATGTTTTACTAAAAATGAATGCAAATAGCAAACTTTGACTATTTTATATTTTTACACGGAAGAAAACTCATCATCATAATCACTCAGGATCAGAATCCATTAGTTCAATAATACAGGGTGTAATATTTTTTTTTACAATTTATATTTTATTTCATTCGTTTATTTGCTTAAAAACATTGTATGAGAAAGTACATAGATGTCAAAAGTGATATATACCACATATTTTTACCATTTTGGTGTGCAAATTTGGATATAGGCTTGCGCTTGACCGCAATCTCACCTGCTATTAAGTGATGACGCGGTCGACGGTGTAGCACGCTTACCTAGAAGATACCTATTCACTCTTGTCTTGCAAACGTCCAAGTTGTAGGTGATCGGAAAGACTGACGCCGGCAAGGAATTCCACTCCTTGGTTGTCCGCAACATAAAGGTTGAACTGCTATTAATAAGCTGTACATACCTTGCTAGTCGCCGGTGCCTCGCTCTCCTCATCAGCGGTCTCAGTGGCTCTGCTATCGTACTCGTCCCGTCGCCGCCGCGCGGGCGGGGCCTCGCCGGCACTGGCGTCGTCTCCGGAACTAAGAGTCTCTTCGGTGGACGTCCGGCCTGGCATGTCTAGTGCATACCTTGCTAGTCGCCGGTGCCTCGCTCTCCTCATCAGCGGTCTCGGTGGCGCTGCTATCGTACTCGTCCCGTCGCCGCCGCGCGGGCGGGGCGTCGCCGGCACTGGCGTCGTCTCCGGAACTAAGAGTCTCTTCGGTGGACGTCCGGCCTGGCATGTCTAGTGCATACCTTGCTAGTCGCCGGTGCCTCGCTCTCCTCATCAGCGGTCTCGGTGGCGCTGCTATCGTACTCGTCCCGTCGCCGCCGCGCGGGCGGGGCCTCGCCGGCACTGGCGTCGTCTCCGGAACTAAGAGTCTCTTCGGTGGACGTCCGGCCTGGCATGTCTAGTGCATACCTTGCTAGTCGCCGGTGCCTCGCTCTCCTCATCAGCAGTCTCGGTGGCGCTGCTATCGTACTCGTCCCGTCGCCGCCGCGCGGGCGGGGCCTCGCCGGCACTGGCGTCGTCTCCGGAACTAAGAGTCTCGTCGGTGGACGTCCGGCCTGGCTCCCGGTTACACCGTTCCGTTACTATTGTATCGAGGGAGTACTTTTTTCTGTAAACAATCATATAAATAAAGATTTAAAGAGATTTAAGATTTAAAAGTTTTTTTGACGTGATAACGTCTTATAAATCAATGGAGCCGGCTGCACGCACGAAAAAACATGACTCATGCGTCGTTACGTCGTTTCGTCGTTCCATTTACCTGAGCCCGAGCCCGGGTCGGGTTATGGGTAAGGGTAAATGAGGGTAAGGGTAAATGAGGGTAAGGGTAAGGGTTCGGTCGGGTTCCGGGTTCGGGTCCGAGAGTTCGAGTCCGAGTCCGAGTCCGAGTCCGAGTCCGAGTCCGAGTCCAAGTCCGAGTCCGAGTCCAAGAGTCCGAGAGTCCGCGAGTCCGCGAGTCCGCAAGTATTTTCTTATGACGTTATCACGTTCAACTATCGTCAGTAAACCGACTTTACAGACAACCGATTTTTTGACGTGATAACGTCTTATAAATCAATGGAGCCGGCTGCACGAACGAAAAAACATGACTCATGCGTCGTAACCGTCGCTCCGCCGTTCCATCGTTCCGTCGAGCCCGAGCCCGAGCCCGGGTAAGGGAGTCCGAGTCGAGAGAGTTTTCTTATGACGTTGTCACGTTCAACTATCGTCAGTAAACCGGCTAAGACAACCAATTTTTTTGATATAATAGACAACGCCGTACAGCCCACGGCTGTTGCAACACAGTCAAAACGTCGGGAAATAATAAAGGTAATCGCGATAAATACCCGTGTTTCCATATTATCTACACAACACTTATTTAACTATACATAAATTAATATTTTACGGAATAATTGTAAATACGTTCAGTCTGGTACTTTATACATTGTTTTAGATTGATTATTGCAAGTATATTAATAATATCGATTTAACCGTGACTGTCGTTTTGAACTATTTTGCTTGGTACCCTCTTAAGGATTTTTCTGAAAATTATCGACTTTGACGAGGATAGAATGCTCCTAAACGCTCTAGAATGTTCTATAAGCTTCCGTAATGATCTGGGATGATCAAATTTAATTCGAAGACTTTTCGAAATTATTAAGTACTTAATAAAGAAGAGACTTACCTATACTTACCAGTGGGTGCAAACGGGCTGATGATGATATAGAGAAGAGATTTACCTATAGGTGAAGTAGAAGGCCTTCAAACTAATAGCCTGCATGTTAGCATGAGTCGCCATCGTCTCCCAAGCGGTCCCGTGTTCCTTCAGAAACGTCCGAAACCGGGACAGTTCTTCCTCGGAGGGCTCAGAAGGAACGCCGGCGCTTTCTAGCCGACGCGAGATCCGTTTGAAACAGGCGAGACAGCATTTACTTAGGTCGCTCGGTATTTCTGAAACAATGTTGTTGGCTTTATTAATGGCTCTTCATCATCATCATCATTTCAGCCCGGTATCACCCACTGCTGGGTATAGGCCTCCTTCATATTTTGCCAGCCTCCCCTGTCCTGCGCGTCTCTTATCCAGGTGTTTCCTGCGACCTTCACGATGTCGTCGACCCATCGTGCTTTCGGACGTCCAAGATTTCTTCAGCCCGACTTCGGCCGAAGAAATGGTTCTTATTGAAAGCCAATTGGTTCTTTTTAAAAAATCACAAGGATATCATCAGGTAAATCTTATTTGATAGCCTTCACAGCTTAGTTGTGGCTTTGCCTTCTGTGGGTCGTGGGTTCGATCCCCACAAAGAACTAATATTTATAATGATGAACATAGTTTGTTCTCTGTCTGGGTGTTATATTGTATTCTAAGTATGTATGTACAAAAATATATTAAAGTATCAGCTATTTGGTTCCCAACGAACAAGCTTTGCGTAGTTTGGGGCTAGATCGTGTTGTGTGGATTGTCCGCAACATTTATTGTATAATTTATTATTGACATCAATACCTTCTTCTTCTTCTTAATGAATGGCATCTGTCCTTTTCGGAACAATTTTGATAATATCAAACACAAGTAATTTTTTGCCTGTCATCATTTTATCATAATTATGTGAAGTGTACTTACGTCATGCGTACTTTTGATTCGTTTTCTGTGTTTGGGAAGTCACATCGATTTTCATTTTAATTGTTTTATTGGTGTTATTTTGAGTTCTGCTGTGTCATTTTGGTGGTATATTACAAGAAGTATCTAGAAGAAGAATAAAGTGCACTTCTAAAACTAAGAGACTTACGAAACTCCTCCATAATAGGTCTCTTGGTGTCGATAGGTAGATCGTGCCACCGCGGCGGGAGATGCCGCAGCCGTCTCGCTCTAACCCGCGGCCCCCCGCACCGCGGCACGGCGCACCGCGTGTATCGGGACACCACGCACCGACTGTGGCACGAATCGCACACTCGGCCTCCGACCATGTCCTCCTGATCATAGAAGAAAATATAATTTATTTAATGTTTTGACGTGAATACGTCTTATAATTCGATGGAGCCGGCTGCACGCACGAAAGAACATGACGTCATGCGGCGTTACCTCACTCTGAGGCGTTTCATTTAAGGCTTGAAGTGCAAGCGAGAGCGCGGAACGAGCAGAGGCACAATCGGCCTCCGCGTTCAAGTGTTCGACATCTGTCTCCTACTTGAGTGAACGATGCGTCAACTATTCCATCAGTATTTTCTTATGACGTTATCACGTTCAACTATTGTCAGTAATTGTGTCTAGTGCATGAAAGGAGTCTCTTTGAGGAGAACTAAACTCCTTTCACCACACTTGGTTCAAAAGAACCAGCGACACGATAACAAGCAAGCTAAGCGAGCCACAAACAAACCTTGAGTCCATAATGTGAAACCCGTGATCTGGACACGGTTCTCGTGGCGCCGGGCGCGTCACAGACCGCGCACGTTGATATTGTGGTCGTGGCCGTGGTTGTGGTCACAAGCGTGGGCGTACTCGACGGCGTTGGGGTTCGCTCTATGACAGCTGTGGAGGGAGGCCTGTGATTAGTTACACTTGAAGTGGGTTGATTGATCATGAAACTCATCAAAATTGGCAATTTCTAAAGTTGGCAAATTCACAATTAAAAGTCAATTGAAAATTATCAATAAATGCGGAACATTCTTGAAACTAAATGATTTTCATACATCATCATCATCAGCCTGAAGAAGTCCACTGCTGGACATAGGCCTCCCCTACACATTTCCAGGAAGAACGATTCTGAGCTCTTTCTATCCACCGACTTCCCGCGAATGTCGTCGGTCCATTCTGGCCGGGCGGCCTACTTTTCGTCTTCCGGTTCGTGGTCGCCATTCGAAAACTTTTATTCCCCAACGGTTGTCGGTTCGAGTTATATATATGACGTTCCCATTGCCACTTCAACTTACTAATTCTAAGAGCTAGCCATATACATATACCTAGATATTAGATAGTATAGATAGTTTGCAAATACCCGTTTACACATAATTGGATCGAGACAATACCCGGATGGGTACAAACTAATCCGTGCATATTTACCAACCCGTTTAACATAGCGCCTAACATTCAGACTGAGCTGTAATTCACTGCCCAGGGTTGTCACGTCTCTGATAGCGATTATTTCTAGTCAAATTCAAATATTTATTTATTTAATGATATCACAAGGATCACTTTGAAACGTCTTAAAGCTAGGCGAGTCTAGGTGCCAGTTCCACACGACCGAGACGAGTAAGAGAGAGAAATAGATTAAAGAAAAGAGAAAAAATAGAAGAGGAGAAACTAAATAAAATAAGGTTATTTACGCGATAAATAACCGTGTAATACATAGATTCAGTATGTCTATTTATGATCGCGAAAGTTTAAAAAGTTACAATCATAGTAAAGTAGCTATTATTATACGTATTCTATATTCAGTACTTATATCTATTGCCATAAATGCATGTAAATTTAACAATGTCAGGGTATTATGGCTAGTTTTTGAATCAATACATAATTTACCCTGTAAGGGTGTTGCAATTATAGTAGAAGCGGACCGATATGATATAATCATGCAGATTGTGAGCAGGTCAGAATAAAATGATAAAAGGTATTTACATATATTCAACGTTGTTCTTTCCTTTGAATACATATATCTCTGAAAACATGTATTTATAATTAACGTTTATTCTTTTATTTGTATACATATATTTGTCTATAATATATTTATTATATGATAATGAATATATGTATATTTGCAATATAGTGAGCAGTGCCAACCCTAACCCGCCGTTATTAATATTAATAGTTCGCGCTATGGGTGGTCTGAGCTGATTACTGGATTAGCCTCGAATATTCTATTCGTCTGCATCAATAACGATATCACTCGAACGCAGTTTAATTATTCAGTCGGCCCAACTGAATCGGTTTTCAACATTTTGTCATCGTGAACTGCTTTTTTATCGAAAAAAATCGGTTGTCTGTAAAGTCGGTTTACTGACGATAGTTGAACGTGACAACGTCATACAGCTGTCCACGCGGACGCATCGCTCACTCAAGAAGGAGAGAGACAGATGTCGAACGCTGCCGAACACGGAGGCCGTGCGTGCTTCTTTGTCGCTCGTTCCGCGCTCTCGCTTGCACTTCAAGCCTTAATGTAACGCCTCAGAGCGAGGTAACGCCGCATGAGTCATGTTTATACGTGCGTGCAGCCGGCTCCATCGAATTATAAGACGTTGTCACGTCAAAAACGAAAAGGTTCACGATTTGTGCTTTCTTCTTTTAGAAGTAGGTACTTTCGTTATCTAATTTGATTCAGTGTGTACCTTATCTAATTAGTCCTATTCAGCACATAGATATCGTTGGTCCTATCCCTAACATTCAAACTTCGAACACAGCTTCAGTTCAAAGGACATTCAATTGTAAACGCAAAGTCGACACGAGACAAGATTATCGAATTGACAGTTCCATTCAGTAACATTCAAAATTGGAACGGGTTACTGAATGGCCCCTCAGTGTCTCCAACTGTCAATACGAAACTACAATAGCAAGCTCAGCGTCATAATCAACTTAATTTGTTATGCAACTACCCGCAAAGTTACCACAGCACTATCCAAACTTTGAACAGGTTACTATTTTGTGGCTAACTGCTAAAATCAAAACTGCACAAATCAGTTTACCTAGACAAGTTGCGCTGGCTGTTAGGCCCGTGGGATTAGGGCTGCCAACCGTCCGGACTTGTCTGGATATGTCCGGAGTTTCATCCGGACTGTGCTAGACTTTAGTCTTTTTTTAACATGATATAGACTATAGACTATCCTCACAATCTCATCCGTTTGACGATGGAGCAGGATGGTCTAAGAATACCTATTTCCGCTTGCCTTGAACAGGCCCAAGCTGTAGTGGTCAGGAAGAAAAGTCCAGACTTTTGCAGTCAAAATGGTGGCTCACTACTGAAATGGTTTTTGTCAACGTCACTTTTGCGTCAACAAAATAACGATAGCAACAGCTGCCATTTTCGTCAATGGAGATCCACGACTGTTTCAAATAAACTTATTGTACTAATTTTTGTCCGGATAATTTCGCAAATGTCTGGTTCTAACAGAGTTTTTGAAATGTAACGGCAGCCCTACACTGAACACACAGAATACATAGACCAGGGATGCATAGAGTCGACTAAACTACAGATCGCAATATGCAATGGAACTGCTACGTTGTTAATTGGCACGTTTTGGCAGTCTGCAAAATCATTGTTAGTGGCATAACTTGGATGGTTGATTGGTGACTGAAATGTATTCTTTACGCCTCTCAGCTCAGTTGGTAGCAGCTTTGCATTCTGGCCGTGTGTGCAATACCACCGAGAACAAATATTTATGTGGTAAACACAGATGTTTGTTCTCTGTCTGGGTGTCATATTATATTCTATGTTAGATTGATGGTTGATGTTCCAACTGTCCGCACCAGGAGCTTTGCTTCAATTTTTATGTTGCTGACAACCAAGGAGTGGAATTCCTTGCCGGCGTCTGTTTTTCGGGCACTTTTAACTTGGATGTTTTGAAGAGAAGAGTGAACAGGTATCTTCTAGGTAAGCGTGCTACACTGTCGACCGCATCATCACTTAACAGCAGGTGAGATTGCGGTCAAACACAAGACTATAATATGTAAAAAAAAAATCTCATTCATTTTTTGTGATCGGAAGATATATTTGCTGCCCATTTTATTCATGTTTTCTCGTTCTTGCGCGGACTCTAGTGAAAAGATGATTTAATATGTTCAATTTTGTCTTCCATCTCTAATAATTTTGAATTAGCTCTGCCATAAACCAAAACGGTAAGACAACAGTTTTCGCTCGTGTAAAACGTCTTAAAAAGTCCATAGTTCCTGGAACCTGGACTTCATGACGTCAGCTGATTCCCCGAAGTCCGCAATTAAAAGCTAGAGCGCTTTAACCAAACGTTTGTCTTTAACGGATTGGGAAGCGTTCGCTAATGAGTTAAGCTGGCGGTATTTGCACAAATCTATCTCGCTAGAGAACTAACTAGATGTAGAGGTCACTAGATGAGTCTAGAAGGGGGAAGAAGCGAATATTACGATGTTTGGTGGAATCATAAGTTATTTTGACGGAGAGATCCGGACAAAAATTGTATTTGAATATAGACTGCATAAATACTTTTCTTCCATCTCGAGTATCTTATTTCCAAGCATGACAAATCTGCAAGTCTTGTCATGCTTGGAAATAAAAACTTCCAAGACCTCTTTTGTGACCCTAGGCCACCATTCTTTCAGAGCTTCGCCTGCTATCATAAAATCTGCCTTAGTGCCCAGTCTAGCTCCATTTGAGTTTCGTAATACGGTATCCAATATCTACCACCTTAGCCCTACGTCAGAAAGAGTTGATGGTGAGTAATACAGTACAGAACAAACGTACAGTCCTGTACTAAATAATCCGCCAAATCTAGTCAGCTGTTTTACATCCCAGAAGGATTCACTCCATTAATCCGCGTTCAATCGCTGGATATTTGCATAAGAGCTAATTGGATCGGCTTCGTTCTATCGCTGTGATTTAAGCTCTTGGTGGAGGCTGTTAGCGATTTGGATAATTGGCGCCCAACGTGGGGCTATTTTTTTTGTGTTGGAAGTCCCTAGAATTGTATGTATCTTACGAAGATTTGGCTTCTGATGTCATAGAGCAAATTGCGACGCGGTTTTTGTTTAGAATTGTGTCTCCAGTTATTTATCTCGATAACTGGCCCCCACCACGGGGCCAGCTCAAAACTAAAGTTTGTAAGCTACTAAATTAAATAAGCTCACGAAGTAATCCCCGAGAATGGTTGATATACCTTAAGGCCTCTTGTTACTTAACCAATGGATCATACCTTATTAATTACAATTTTCATAAAGTTACTACAAATTTTTGTACCGAACGAGAAATCATCATAGATAGATGATAGAAAATTATTTATTGCACAAATTACAAAGTACTGCTTCATCATCATTATCTTGTCCTTGTCCCACTTTATGGAACTGGCACCTAATAGACTCACCTAGCTTTAAGACGTTTCAAAGTGATTCTTGCATCGTACTGAATAAAAAACTATTGACTTTGTATTTATGTAGGGTCGGCACAACAGGTTTTCGTTCTCTACTCTTCTCTATTAGCCGTAATTTCAACAGTCACTCCTTTCTTACCCATGTCATCCTTCACACAATCCATCCGTTTTTTCTTTGTCCTATCTTTTCTTGTACCGAACGAGAAATATGAAAAAAGTATTTTATAAACGAAACAGATATCTCCAATTCCAAGTAAAATCAACCCATTACATTAACAAAGCAAACACGAGATCTACGCAAAACATTTAATCTACAAGATGTCTCTGTTTGGCAAACATGTCGGTTAGCTAGCAGCTCGTTAAAATGCTACGCTCAGCGAGCAGCGCAAATACGCGACATCCCACCACTGGGAATGTTTGAGTTAGATCAAACACTGAATAAACATACCCGAAAGAACTGTTTTACATAGCTCAAAGAAATTTTATTCCCGATTTATACTTTTTCAGACCAACGCAATATTTTTTACAAAGAAGGTTAATTGATTGAAGACTCGTCGGAAAATCGATGTACTAAAATATGAAGCTTTTTAGAGAGCGCCATAGACAATGACATAAGTTTTATTCAAGTCAAAAAAAAAAGGTTGTCAGTAAAGTCGGTTTACTGACGATAGTAATTGAACGTGACAACGTAACGTCATAAGAAAATACTGATGGAATGGTTGCCATGTTCAGAAGATAATTTTACATCATACATGCTCAGTAAATAGGATTTTCTTTAGCGCAAAGAGGCTGTGTAAGTAGGCGTGTGCAGCCCAGTGCATTGTAAATGCGTTCCATTTTCAAACGTTGATACGTAATGGTTCATTACAGTTCAAGAGCTATGCAAACCTCCTTGGTGAAACAATCTCTTTTCTTACAAAATGATATGAAAACTTTTTACTGAAAAGATATAGTAGCTCACAGATGTGTGCGTCTACGACTGTTTTAGCAGATACCTACCGGTACAAATATTTTACTATTAATTAATAGTATAATTATAATAATATTATTATAGTAATTTTATTTTTCTCAAATTAAAATTACATTTTGTCATACCCGTTTAAATGTTGTGTTATTGTTGTATTGTAAGCCTATTTCTGCCGAAAAGCAGCATTGCTGTGTTTCGAGTTGAAGGGTATGGGTGCCGGTGAAATCACTGACACGTGAGGCTGAACATCCGTATGCCTCAAGTTGATGGTCGTAGGGCAGTGCATTGTAGGGCACGTTCCTGATGTGCTTGGCCTACGAGGCAATGCTTTGCTATATGCAATGGTTACCACTTAACATCAGGTGGGCCACATGTTTGTTCCATCAGCTAGTTAAACATTTACCTCGCATGAATGATGTAAAGTAGAATGCTTACCTCGGTCATAAGTAGCTATTGCACCCTCGAACTATATTTGCCCTCGCTCGCTTTGCTCGCTCGGGCATCTAAATATCTCGGGTACACTCGATCCATTAGCGCCCTTTGCGAGCTGTGCTCGCACGGGCGCCAAAAAGGATCTTGTTCTGCAAAAGCTCACTTACTGCCCTTGTATAACAATCTACTATTACATCATACATGCTCAGTAAATAGGATTTACTTTAACGCAAAGAGGCTGTGTAAGTAGGCGTGTGCAGCCCAGTGCCTTGTAAATGCGTTCCATTTTCAAATCACTTTTACAGTCACACTATGCTTGATACGTAATGGTTCATTAAAGTTCAAGAGCTATGCAAACCTCCTTGGTGATGGTTCATTACAGTTCAAGAGCTATGCAAACCTCCTTGGTGAAACAATCTCTTTTCTTACAAAATGATATGAAAACTTTTTACTGAAAAGATATAGTAGCTCACAGATGTGTGCATAAGTGTGCGTCTACGACTGTTTTAGCAGATACCTACCGGTACAAATATTTTACTATTAATTTTAATAAAATTAATAATATTATTGTAAGTTTATTTTTCTCAAATTAAAATTACATTTTGTCATACCCGTATAAATGTTGTGTTATTGTTGTATTGTAAGCCTATTTCTGCCGAAAAGCAGCATTGCTGTGTTTCGAGTTGAAGGGTATGGGTGCCGGTGAAATCACTGACACGTGAGGCTGAACATCCGTATGCCTCAAGTTGATGGTCGTAGGGCAGTGCATTGTAGGGCACGTTCCTGACGTGCTTGACCTACGAGGCAATGCTTTGCTATAGGCAATGGTTACCACTTAACATCAGGTGGGCCATATGTTTGTTCCATCAGCTAGTTAAAAATTTACCTCTCATGAATGATGTAAAGTAGAATGCTTAACTCGGTCATAAGTAGCTATTGCACCCTCGAACTATATTTGCCCTCGCTCGCTTTGCTCGCTCGGGCATCTAAATATCTCGGGTACACTCGATCCATTAGCGCCCTTTGCGAGCTGCGCTCGCACGGGCGCCAAAAAGGATCTTGTTCTGCAAAAGCTCACTTACTGCCCTTGTATAACAATCTACTATTAATTTTGATGTCGAACGCTGCCGAACGCGCAGGCCGATTGTGCCTCTTTGTCACTCGTTCCGCGCTCTCGCTTGCACTTTAAGCCTTAAATGGAACGCCTCAGAGCGAGGTAACGCCGCATGAGTCATGTTTTATCGTGCGTGCAGCCGGCTCCATCGAATTATAAGACGTTGTCACGTCAAAAAGCCGTTGTTTTTAGGAGAAAATGTTTTTTCCTGACGTTTGTCGTCGTCGTCGTGACTGAAGCCCTTTATACAGAATCATTGCTTGAGTCTGTGTCAAGCCTCAAGCATAGACTTTTTAACAGTTTTCCATTGAAATGTGTCTTCTGCATACGGCCCTAAGATGGTAAAATCCTCAGTCAAATAGCTATGTAAGTCAGCTTGAATTTGAAAGAATATGATAACGTCCGTATTCCAGAACCAACGCACACCTGGCATGACATATGACAGTTCGCAGTAGCCATGTCATGTCACCGCTAAGCCTCACACAGAGAATAATAAATCAATGGCGCCGTTCGCGCCGTGCGAGCACTTTTGTCGGATTACAGGCTCACTGACAGCACTTAGTGTAATTTCGGAATTATCATTTTATGCTAATAATGTTGTATGATTTTCATGAGGTCATGTTCTATTGAATTACGAGTTACTTGTACCTCGCTACTTTTAGACTAAAGCCGTTTGTGAATTTGCAAGATTTCACAAACGTCATTGCGACAACTTTTTCCAAAAAACCATGCAATTCAAATTCTAAACTTCTTTATCCAGTTGTAAAAGGATCACTGTGGTGGTTGGGTGAAGAATTATTATTATAAGATATTATTATAATCATTTAAAGATGGGGTAAAGAAATTATAATAACTTTTCTGTATTTTTTTCTAACTTTGATCCGCCATTTTTGTTTCACCACTGAGTGTTAACTACTACAATTTTGTGTTTCCACATACAATCTTTTAAATTTACATAGATTCTGCGTATTTATTTTTAAAACTACGGTCCTACTCTACCATTCTACCGATTCTAGGTAATCGATTGGCGACAATCACTTTGAAACGCCTTAAGCCTTAAGCTAGGTGAGTTTAGGTGCCAGTTCCACACGACCAAGTTTAAAAGAACAGGCAACAAAACTACGGTTTTGGCCCCGACCGTTTTTTCGGGTGATTCTTTAATAAAATGAAAATAAGAGTAAGCGTGTAAAATGAGAGTAATTAAGACTTTTTCTTCCCAAAAGCACGCAATAGTGAATTTTTAAAGTTGTAGGTATACAACTTCAAGTAAGATATTATGAAGTCTCTTAGTTTCTTTTTGACATGAAACCAAAAGGAATCCCCTATGGTCGGTTAGACGAACGCGTAATATTGGAGTCTTGTGGGACCCCTCCGGTGACTGTCTCGGGGACGGCTTTATGCAGTACTGAGGCAGGTTTAACTTTAAAGCTTTTGACTGACAGTTGAGCAAGACGAGTTTATTGTTCAAGCATTTAAAGAATCATTATTAACACAGCTTCACGATTTTGATCATTGATTAGTAGATTAGTAAGTACTAGCAGTTAGTGACTGAGCTTCGCTCGGTATTTTTTTTTGGTAAACTGTTGTTGTGAATTATATTTAAATACGAATTACTTACATACTGATGAAATATTAATATTTTTCGATCTTACATAATAATAAACTCCACTACTCGTCAATAGATGGCGTTCTCTGTCCCACTAACTCATGACTTAAGCAACAGATGGCGCTAGGAGTTATGATTTTATGATAAAGTTGATTATTTACTACACGAATAACACGACATTTTCTAAGAATAAATCCTAGCTAGATCGTTTTATCGTTCCCGAAACCCCTGTATACAAAATTTCATGAAAATCGTTGGCTCAGTTTCCGAGATCCTAAATATATATTATACAGGGTTATTAATTATTAGCTGCAAATACTCAGGAATTAGGTTCAACAAATAAAATTAAAAAATATTTATGAAATGATTTTTTTTAAGTTTTGTTATGAAAATCCCGAGAAAATCGATAAAGGAATCATTGGCGCCTGACCTATTTTGACCTTTGATCCGCGCCCGCGCGCCGTGAGCGACACTCTGCGTTCAGTCACTGCCTGGGTGGGTCATCGTCCTGTTCTCCATGGCAATCATTAAGCAATAGCCGTAAAGAAATTAATAAAAATAAAATTTTGATACAAAAACTTAAATCAAAATTTAAAAAAATCATTTCATAAATATTTTTTATTTTACTTATTGAACCTAATTCCTGAGTATTTGCAGCTAATAATGAATAACCCTGTATAAACAAGATTTTCTCGTTTAAAGGTATAAGATAAGATAAGATTGGACCCCTCATACATAATCCCTCAGTCAGTTTTTAGCGGTTTGCTAAAAGTCTCTTGTCACTATAGTTTTCATGGCAACAAATAGAGATGGCAACAAATAGAGATGGCAACAGACTTGACGACCTGCTAAGCTAAATGACTGCTATATAACCATTATGAATTCTTCGCGTCTTGTGGAACTGGCACCTAGACTCATCTAGCTTTATGACGTGTCAAATCCTTGTGATACAATTTTTTTTTTTCTTTGCCTTGAAAATTGTGTCACGTTTCAGCGTGCATAACACCATCCAACGCCGCGGGATTCTTTGAATAGCACACTAATATTGAAGTGATTCCCGCAGAATGATAACAATTCTCGTTTATTTGCTTAATTGCCCCTTGGGAACCGATTGAGATGAAAAACGGAGGGAAAAACGTATACCACTCGAGAGGTACGCTCAATATCTCCCTTGCAATGATTGCATAGAAATACTTCTACAAAAAATATTAAAGCTTTGATGTTGGTTAGTTTTTACCACGCGTTTATAATTTACTACGTTCTATACGATATACAAAAACCAAAAAATTATCTTCTTGTTCCTGCCCTTATCCCACTTTATGGGGGGTCGGCACAACATATCTTCCTCCTAAATTCCCCTCTGTCAGACGTTAAAAAAAAATACATCCTCCAAGGTCCAGCTTTGATCGCGTAGCAAAAACAGCTTCCTAATAAGTGGTTCTCTTTCACGCTACATCTGTACGGTTAGTGACTATGCCAGTTTGGTTTGGTTCTACTTCTATGGTAGGTTGATGTACTGACGACTTTTTTGCAAATTCCATAACGGTATAATTTTATTCCAAAACGGTATTTTGACAAAATTTTTCAAAGTCCAGAAAATTATATGCCCTAGTAAGAACTATTCAGCACATTTTAAATACAATTAAAACAAAACACCCCTAAAACTTTGTTGAACTTCCCCGACTCTATAAAAGCGAATGCAAGAACCCGCCGCGCGTCAGTCTACCTCCGACCTCACCGCGAGATGTTGTCTCTATACCGCGCTTGGCTCGGCCCGAGTCCTTGCGTAGCTCGACCCGCGCCGCCGCCCGGGGCTCACCGCCCTGTCCCCCGCAGGGCTAGGGCTCCATCACCGAACCCAACTAGCCTACCACAGCCATCACCGTCTTCGACAACCTCCAGCGAGCTAGACGTCGAGAGAATCGAGCCGGAAGAACCCAAAAACCCGTCAAACACTGTTTTAGACATCGCATCTTGCGACGGTCCTGTCAGATTCAGTCGTGTTTTAAACACTGCGTGGCAGGAGGAAGTTACGGAGAGAAACTGGCCGTGCAGACGAAAGCAACGCACTTCTCTACACTACTACCCGTGCAAGACATGCGGATGCAAGTTCCCATCTTATTACTTCGTGCATAAGCATAGGAAGAGTTGTCATGGCGAAGATACGCCTGTGAACTTGGCTATTGAGACCCAGAACTGCGATGGGACCCAGGTTCTGAGCAACGAGCCTGAGCCGTCTACGTCTAGTGCCGGGGCTTAGGACGCAGGTTTGCAAACTGCTCAAGAAAATGAAGATTTCAAAAGAGAAAACACACTTTTTTCGAAATGAAAGTGATTTGTGATCCAAATTTGTGAAACTAATCGAGAGTTTGAACTACTTACACAAGTTTTACAAAGTTACCAAGCGATTTATGTAAAAAGTGAACGTTTCGCGATCTCTTAAGATAATTTAAAGTGGCAAAACACAACTTGTTCACGGTTAAGTAAGTAGTTATAAACTATAAATAAACACGTAATTGTAAAACCTAGCTAGAAGTAATAATATTGCAAATAATCATAGGAGCAGAAGAAAGAGATGAGAACTGTTTATTATTAAATCATTTTTTTTACACTTACGAGAATAAGATTTGCTTGAATAGGATTTTATTCGACATAGTTTTGAATAGTACAATACACTTCCGTAAAGCCACCGGAATCACAATCATTAATTCGTAAGATATCAAAAATATAAAATAACTATTGTAGATTTTTGAAACTATCACGGTTTTTTAACATTATTTTTATGAACAACGGGATTTTTACTAATATTTAATCAGTTCATCCCGTGATCTGCAACTGTGCCGAAATATCAGGAATCAAAACTCAAAAAACTAAAACATTTTATGCCGTTGTTCATACAAATATAATAGATTAACTAAAATTGCTTATAAATGTATAAAAACAAAGTGAAGTCTGTAGACTATAACGCATCAACCAAGCGTACCAATAGTGTATTACTGATAGCCACCATGCCCGCTATCGCGAACGCAAGTAGAACGCATCAAGTATTACTAAGTGAACTAATATTATTCAGTGAAATGTAGAATTTTTTACTAAAAGCACCCAAAGACAGTAGTGATTCCAGCACATATCAGTAAAGTGATTTAACGAGCTTAGGGACGGTAGATATTTAATTTAAATGTAAGACGTTAATAAATATTTAATTAAACTTAAAATGGTATTTAATTTAAATCATACAGTCCCTTTAAACTGGTCACCACTGACGTCGACATTAACTCTTCAAACTACACGATTTTTCCGGAAGCTGAACGTGGGACAACCGGCGACATTGTAAAGATTACGAGAAGCCAATAGATTGAGAAAGATCAAAATATTTCTTTCTTACTTCCCTCACAGCTAGCCGTGTCGGGGTCACCAAAGCCGTCGAGCACGGCAGCAGTGACATTAACATTGAAAACACTACTGACAGTAACTCACCAGTCTCAGGCGTGGGCGGCGGCTGCGTCGGCGTGGGCGGCTGTGCTGGCTGCGGCGTAGGCGGTGCACTTCCCCCACTGCTAGCCGTCGGGGTCACCACTGCCGTCGAACACGGCGGTGGTGACGTCGACATAAGCACCGTCGGCGTCGACGGCGTCGGGATCATCGACGGCGAGGGCGTTGATGATGTCGATGATGGGGGTAACGTCATGGGGATCGGAGCTGACGTCTGGGAAAAGAAAGTTATCAAAACCTATCAAACCGGCACCTACAAAGCATCCCAGAAATGTGGGGAATGAGTGCAACTTATTTTTAATATTACTTATAAGATCTTTTGTACATCACCATTGAAGCAAATAAATGTTTTTATGATTTATTAATAATGTAGGGAGGTATTAAAAAAACTCCTGTGGATGCAATAGCTTTCGAAAGACCAATTAAAGTAACAAATAAAAGTTTGAGTGATAGTGGACGTGGCTAGCGTGACATAAGTCAACGTCACTGCTCAGTATGTCTTCTTCTTCTTGAAAACTTCTTCTTAATGAATGGCATCTGTCCATTTCGGATCAATTTTGCCATCAGTAAGTCTTACCGTAATAGCTGTTATAGTGACAGTGACGTCCGCACTGGTCACAGTAACAGTAGTTGCCTCCATCGGCGGTAGCGGCGGCGTGGGTGGCGCGGGTGAGCCCACCATGCTGATAGTGGACGTCGCCAGCGAGGGGGGTGCTGACAGCGCGGGGGGAGGGGACGGCGGTAGCGGAGGTGTTCGCATCATTTCTACCCTGGGAGATAAAGATATTGTTAAATGTGCTAGGAATCGTGCATACATATTTGTAACTAGCAGCCCGTCCCGGCTTCGCACGGGGTAGACAATATTGTTGTGCATTATTTTGTTCTATCGCTAATAGTTTCGGTAGCGCATTCGACGAAAGACATTTTAAGACTCATATTTCTACGCCTTCGGTTACATTGTTAAAATTTTACCAACGATCCCCAATTTTTTTCAAAATGAAATGTAGCCTATGTCAAATTGGAAGAATGTAGCATTCTATTGGTGAAAGAATTTTTTAAATCGGCCCAGTATTTTTTGAGCCTATTCATTACAAACATACAAAAATAGGTACAAATCTTTCCTCTTTATAATATTAGTATAGATAGAGATAATATTTTTTCTTTTTAAATAATCTAACACCACACTTGGTTCGAAAGAATCAGTGACACGATATGAAGAATAATCTAAAAGATGAATTTCTAATTGGTATTGGTCAAAACTATGAAATTATATTAAAAATTGGCTGAATTTCGAATCAATGATAAAATATCCAGGAGTGATTGCAGTCAAAGTCAGCGTCAGCCTAAAAAGTTCACTGTCTCCCTAAGCTTGTTAAAGCAAAGATAAATAATAAAGATTATTTATTTGCATAAACATGTTTTACCGATGTCGGTGTACAAATACGGGATGGCACTTAAATAATATCAATGTAGTCAATAATTAAAATTATGTATCGACAGAAAAAAAATTACGTCTGTTGTCAAAAAATTTACAGTTAAAAATCAAATATCAGTTTTACATCGGAAGGTATAAGAAAATGTCAAGAAAACACGCTTCTACTATACTTCTCTGGAATTACAATAATGTGTATTATCGATCTTGGTAGAAAGTTAAACATAAATCTTGTTCGCAGTATTCCATACTCCCCAGAAAATCAAAGGGGAGGTCGGGGTAATAACGGCTACAAGAAAATATGGAATAATCTGTACTGTTGACAATCACTCGGCTGATTATTTGCCGACTGCCTCGCGGGACGCACCAATCAGCATATGTGTGACTAGCAACCGCTCGCTGCTTTTCTCGTTTTATGCCCGAAAACGTGTATTACATTTAGCTCATTTCTAATAAATATCACAGCCGTTTGAGTTTATTTAAAAATACATTTTTACTATGTCTGTGTACTTCTACTGGCAATATTATAATTTTGTAAATCAAAGAATACACAGTCAAACAAAACTTCACGTGGTTATGATGAGAGTAGAGTATTTTATTGAATTTATGTTGTTGATTTTATTTATTTGCTGAATACATGGAATACCAATTACAAAATGCATTAGCTATTGCGTTTTGATAAAACTAGTGGCGAACCCTAAACTAGACGAGCTCAAAGGTCTAAATATAAAAAATATATTTCGCCACAACGCTATTATAGTTATAAGCAATAAGCAATGGTCCACCTGATGTAGACCAGTTGCTTCTGCCCATTCTGCTAAGTTTTTGTTAAGGCTCTAAGTCTAAGACGTTTCAGAGTGATTCAAAGTGAATTAAGAACCTTTTTCTTTTTTATTTGAAGTCGGTTAAAAAGTATGAGTAAGGTTTAGTCGCCAACTCTGGTAAAGCAGGTTTTAGGCCGGCACAAAAGAACGGTTGTTTCCCATACCCCTATGGGAAACAACCGTTCTTTTGTGCCTTTTAGAGATATTCACTTAGGTAAATAAAACATTCATAGCGTTTGAGCATTATCGAACTCTTTCCCATCCCTAGCAACCCGCTCCGGGTTTGTTTAGATTTTTACGCAAACAGCGCCGAGCCATATTTCTAATTGCCTTAATTAAAAGCATTCGCCAATAAAGAACGAAGAAAAAGAGTTCGCCAATCAGTTTTTGCTTTGTTTGGCGTTAATTGAATTAAAGAAAATATTGAACGACATTTTTGAAAAATAGACGAGAGGTTAGGAAGCCATTTACGAAAGTTAGAGGTGTATTATATTCATGACTCAGTAGGTCTATAGAATTCTTTTCATTTGTGTCGCCACCGTATCACTAAGTTCAACGGGCACCACACTGGAACTTTACGGCTACTTTAATTTTGAAAAGGATCATACAAAAAAACGGTTGTTGCCTGTTCAACTAGGCTTGGCTGCGTGGAACGGTACCTAGACTCCTAGCTTAAACCTTTAAGACCTAGCTTTAAGACGTTTCAAAGTCATCTTGTGATACAACTGAATAAACTATTTTTGACTGTGACATAGCCAATTAAGCAGACAAACAGTCTTAATCTAGACTGAATTTTTAATGAAAATTATTTTAGCGAAAAAAATACGATTTAGCATTTAATGACCTACACAAAATCCAATTAAAAAACTAAAAAATCGTCACTGTCCAAGTTTACAAACCCGGTTGAGATTAATTTGATTGTCGGGTTTACCCCGACCCCCGTGTTTGCACTCGAACCCTCCAACCCCCGGAGACTGGCGTTTGCCAGAGATAATTACCACACGGGTGAGTATTAATTGGCCAAATTTTAATGATGTTCAAATAGACAGCTCGAAAGCGCTGAATCTGATGTATTTTATGATTTTTCAGCGGCAATGAAGTAATATAACAACCTCTATACTTCTATACGATATTTAAGCGGCGTAAACGGTTAAAGCCTGTAAGGGTAAGGGTAAAATTAACAAGAATATTATATTAGTAGGTATAAGTTTTAACACAAGTTGATGCACGCAAAGCTTTGCATCGTAGAAAGGAACGTTTTCTGAAAATACGTGACCTGCGAGGCAATTCTTTGTTAAGTGATGGTTACAATTTCACATCAGGTGGAATACCCGTTCCATCTATAAGTTATATTAAAAAAAAGACTAAAGCCAGGTGTTTTGTAAAAAAAAACAGCTGCTTATTTGTAGGTAGGTACCATAATATGTTTTGACAAGATGTTTAGAATCAAAGGTAGAAAGAGAAAAAAGAATAAATAATAGGATTTTAAGTTATTTTCCGTGCATAATATCCGTCGATTTCAAACACCCTGTTCTCTACCCACTGGATAATTAAAAGAGACGGAAGGGTAATTATGTTTGACTTGCCCCAGCCTCCCCTTGATTGTTTTGGTTTTATAATCAGCGCGCCAATTTTGGTCTGATTCATCAGTGGCTTTGTAAATGAGTTTGCGGATACCGTAAATCTGGATGAATTAAAAACTCTGGTGGAGACTCAGGAGGCCTAAATACCAACCGAGGAGGCCTACAATTTATCGGCTTTTGCAATTATTAATTCGACTATAGTAGATATGATTAGATTATACCTACTTAGGTATTTTGTTAATTGTTTTAAACAATATTTCAAGTTTTATGTATTATTTAGGATAATATGTCTGTATGTTCTTGCCAAATAATTTGTATATATAATTTGTTTTTATTGTTATTGGGCACAAACTTGCCCTTTTATTGTACGTCCGGAACGGACAAACTGTGAAAACTGTACCTACCTAGCCATAGCCACTAAGATCTTTTCTGTACAACAGTTATGCAATAAATATTTCTGATTTCTGATTTCTGACTTCTTTTGGTAAGCTGAAGAAATTTCATTGAATTAGAAATTTTCATTCTGTTTCGGACAAATCTGTGACGAAATGGCGGATCAACTTATACAGCTAAATACTTGTAAATTGTAATAATAACATAGAAACTATTTTTGAAATATACAACCGTAAAATGATTGAATTCATCCATCACTTCCCTCGGTTCTTTCTCTACCTACCTTCCCCTAATCACTAACTAAAACATTCAACCCATTTTCCAAGAAAATTAGGAACAGAAAGGAAATTCAAGTTAAAAGTATTTCCAACTGTTCTTTTGGAAGTAAGAAAAAGTATACGGAAAACTTCATAAAAGAATGAATGAATTTTAAACGATTTATCTTTGTGATGAAAAATCGAGTTTTTCTCGTTTTGTGAACCTCATAAAGGCGAGTGGCGGGGCAAACATGCCGGCCAGGGGTGCATTGGGGGGATTAAAGTGCTTTAAATTAAGGAACACACCAGGATATCATCACGATGAGAATAATTACACACAAATAACATTGTCAATTTAAAGGGCTCATCCTGAGATTTAACATCATTTTGTCGTTAGCCCCGATTTTGTATGGAGAATCGATTTTGTATGTAGAAAACGAGTTCTCGACTAATGTTTCTACGTAGCGTTCGTAAGTTATTTATTTATTTATTTAATCTGGGAAACTAGAACAGAGAAAACAAAACAATACGCTTCTAAAAATGAAATAAAATTAACAAAAAACAATATAACTTATATCAGTAAAACTACTAATGAAAATCGTATGTCAGCGTTAAATATAATGTCATGTTAAATAGTATATTTTTTTAACAACAATTCTACAATTAGTCTTTTTGCGATTTTTAAAATGTCACTTAGTTATTTAGTTATGATTTTTTTTTTTTAATCTCAAATTTTCGCACGACCCGCTCTTATTGAATGTCAGTGTGAGCTAGAATGTCAAATTGGATTTTTGCGTGTACAGAAACCTACAGCACCCTAGAGTGCAGAAAACTAACTGAGCTAATACCAGTCAACCCTAGATACCGCCCTGTACCATAGACAATACAGAAGCTAGGATAACAAAACCGAACCGTTATGGAAATTAGAATTGGAATAATGAAACGATGAATTGAATTCATTACTTTTTACGCGATGAGATATAACTTTTTTATTTTATACATTAACTAAATTAATTTTAATAATATTAGAGCTTCGTTAGCTTTTACGGGCTTTGATACTGTACTGTGCATTTTGCAAAGAAATATTCCATTAACGTTTATAAAATTCGAAAACAATATTTTTGTTTGTTTTTAAAAATAGGCGCGAAAGACCGGGATGAATGTGAGATTTTGGAAACACAATTTCTTGCTTTTTCAATCAATCTATTGTGTTTAATTGATAGATCGTTTGTGGCTTAACGGCTCATTATTTAATCTACAGTTAAATTTGGCCGTCTTGTCGAGTGTGTTTAGGCGTGTTGAAAATAAGTTTTTTTTTTATTTGACGCATACCTAAATTCCGTAAGGCCTGCGCACATGTCGACGACGGCGATGGCGATCAGCTGAAACGCTGTCAAATATGACAGCGGTATTTGACAGCGTTTCAGCTGATCGCCATCGCCTAGATGTGCGCAGGCATTTATTAGTCCAGCGAAAAAACAGCTCTTAATCTAGTTTAAATAAAAACGCATCAGTAAATGCATACTAAAAGAATCCTATTGATATTACAAACAAATACAAAAGTTTACTACATAAAGAACACAGAAGAAGGTTGTACTCAAAGCAACATTCTAGCCGCCTGAATAATTCAGCAGGATAATGTTGACATTATATAATTAAAAAGCTACCGGTAGGAATATTGACAGTGTAGAAAAATTACGTAGAGAACTTTCTATATTTTAAGTATACTAGTTCAGTCGGGAGAGAGGTAGGTGGAAGGCTTTGGGGGAGATATTGCCCAGCAGTGGGACGAAATAGGTTACATAAAAATAAAAGTAAATTATACAATAAGACTAGTAGGTATAGTAGTAGGCAATAAAAATTGCACATCGGCTAATTTCGGCTTCATAGAGCGTAGTGTGCGTCAGAAAGAGATAGCGCTCTACAAAGCTGAAAAGTCGATGTTGCCTACGACCGTAGTTTAGTAGTAGATTAACTTTGTCGTCGGTTCTTATATGCTTGGCCTCGTGGAACTGGCACACACACTCACCTAGCTTTGAGACGTTTCAAGGTGATCCTTCTGATCTTCAGAACTACCAAGAACTGAATAAACGATTTTATACTTTGACTTTGAACTCATTGTGAGTTTGTTCGTTCTGGGAAGTAATACCAATACCATGTGTCTTCTTCTTATCGTGTCACTGGTTTCAAAACAGTGTGGTGAAAGAATTTCAAGTGCGCCTCAGAGAGGCTCCTTTCCTGCACATGTTTTCAAACTTTTTAGGACATCGGTTTCCTCACGATGTTTTCCTTCACCGTTTGAGAGTACTGGCAAAGTGCACATAGATTTTTGGACAGATATATTCATTCAAACCCCCAACTAGGAAACCCAGGATTTGTAAAAGTACCTTAGTATGGCAAGAGAGGTCGCTACTAAACTAACAGTTACTTAGCAAGTTTGAAACCGGAATTTGGTAAACGGTGAACCAATTTGGTAAAAAAATGACACCGCACATTTAGAAACTAAATTTCCTGCCGATAGATGTCTGTGCTAAAATGTTTGCAGCCCGCCTAAATTGACCGGTAGATGGCGTTAATTTAAACTGACATGTTGCCGTAGATAAGGAGGTTCGTTGGACTTGCCACTAGATGGCACCACGCCAGTCGAAATCATCCCTATCAGAGGTTCGGGGTTGTAATTTTGTTGGAGCGAGGTTTTAAATTTGCAATGGTTATAAAAATTGATCTGACTGCTAGAAGATGGCGCTGCTATAGTCCGTCCAAGCTTGAGTCCGCGCCACGACTGTCTTACGGCAAAAGCGGGAACTAATCCTCTTTACGTACAAAAATAGTGGTAGAGTCTGTTCAGAAGGAAAGCCGTCGTGGCCAAATTGTGAACTAACGTTTCGATTTTTATAAGGCAGCCCGATAGATAAACAAAATTAATAATCAAAATATTTATCTGCTCCAGTGTACACGGGCCTTAACAATTTCCTAGTCGAAAAAATTGGCATCGTATTAATAGTGTGTACATTAACTGGCCGTACATTAACCGGTCCCGTTGATTGAAGCAGCTAGTATGTATAAAGAGTAGTTTTTGCTGTCGAAATCCTCTTCCTACAAATATCACTGTTCCTTGGAAGGAAGAAAGGAGAACAGTGATATTTGTACAAGGTGTGTTTTATACAAGGATCCATCCTTGTATATATCATTGATTAGCATCCTTTATTTATGTTAATAATATTATTTTTTGTAAACTGATCCTGTCCCAGTCCTTAGATCCGCGTATTTTATTATAACTGTTTCTCTAATTTTTTGATACAAGTAAAAAAAAATGCCAAATGCAAAAAACCATGCGACGCCGAAAAAAAAAGAAAAAAAAAATATAAAGAGTTAAATAGTAGAGATCGTCCAATCTTAAACTGCACGCCCTACTACTTCAGTCAGTCAAAGTAAATTGTTCTTTATAAGGCGGGGTTCCCACTATGCCGGACCGGCAGATCTCCCAGTCCGGTATAATTGCCGGAAGGCGTAGTGGTTGTTGTCATTCGAAAATAATTGAATAACTATGATCCGTCACTTCTAAGTTCACCCATCAATGTTTCAAATGTCCCAAGTGAAAATCTTTCCCGTAAAATAAGATGTACCCAATACTTTCTTCTTTTATTTTGCCTTCTGTACCACCACCACCACAACACAACAATTTCGTCGTCCATTGTGTGCACAGGTCCAAATTCAACTGAGGTGCTTGTCCGATTTTCTTGTGGGATCCGGTGTAATGTGAACACTCTGTCCGGTGTCCGGTTTCCGGCAGATCTGCCGCTCCGGCATAGTGGGAACCCGGCCTTACCTACATCTTAGAACTGGTTCACATTACTCCGGTCCGGTGATTTTTCTGGCATTTTGTAGTGACAAAACGCTCGGTAAAAATGCCGGGCTCGGCAAAAATGCCGGACCCGGGATAATGTGAATAGCTTCATATAAATTGTACAGCCACTAGCCCTTCCGGCAGATTTACCGGCGCGGCAGATCTGCCGGTCCGGCGTAGTGGGAACCCTGCCTTAGAGATCATTTTGAAGTATTTTGCTGTGAGCCAACGTCAAGAAAACGTGTTGGAGGGGCGTGCATTTTTAGACTGGTTTATCTATACTAGTACTAACCTGGAGGGGTGTAGCGGCGCGGTGGGGGGTACGGGGATGCAGGTGACGGGCAGCCCCCCCGCCCCCGCCCCCTCCTCCTCCTCCTTGCCCCCCTCCGGGCCCAGCGACGCGGAGTCGCACAGCACGCGGCCCACGGTACCTACGTCAACAACACACACATTATAACGAGGAAAGAATTGCATTTTTACGTGTTTGTAAATGACCCAGAACTTCTTTATTTTTTTTACTAGTATACATCGTCCCACTGCTCGGCAAAGGTCCAGCAGAGGGGTGTGGGTGGGAGTGGGGAGTGGAATTACAGATTGTATGTATTCTCTTCTTTCCTTATCCCACTTTATGTGGGGTTGGCACATTGTGTTCTCTCTCTTCAACCTCAACAGCATTACAATATTTGTATGCCCAGTGTGGTGAGTGTGAGGTGACTGACCCTGTGAGCGCTGCAGCCGCGTGGTGACGCCAGCAGGCAGCTCTGGCTCGACGGGGGGACGGTATGTATGTATGTATGTATGTACTCCCAGTGTGGTGAGTGTGAGGTGACTGACCCTGTGAGCGCTGCAGCCGCGTGGTGACGCCAGCAGGCAGCTCTGGCTCGGCGGGGGGACGGTATGTATGTATGTATGTATGTACTCCCAGTGTGGTGAGTGTGAGGTGACTGACCCTGTGAGCGCTGCAGCCGCGTGGTGACGCCAGCAGGCAGCTCTGGCTCGGCGGGGGGACGGTATGTATGTATGTATGTATGTACTCCCAGTGTGGTGAGTGTGAGGTGACTGACCCTGTGAGCGCTGCAGCCGCGTGGTGACGCCAGCAGGCAGCTCTGGCTCGGCGGGGGGACGGTATGTATGTATGTATGTATGTAATCCCAGTGTGGTGAGTGTGAGGTGACTGACCCTGTGAGCGCTGCAGCCGCGTGGTGACGCCAGCAGGCAGCTCTGGCTCGGCGGGGGGACGGTATGTATGTATGTATGTATGTACTCCCAGTGTGGTGAGTGTGAGGTGACTGACCCTGTGAGCGCTGCAGCCGCGTGGTGACGCCAGCAGGCAGCTCTGGCTCGGCGGGGGGACGGTATGTATGTATGTATGTATGTACTCCCAGTGTGGTGAGTGTGAGGTGACTGACCCTGTGAGCGCTGCAGCCGCGTGGTGACGCCAGCAGGCAGCTCTGGCTCGGCGGGGGGACGGTATGTATGTATGTATGTATGTACTCCCAGTGTGGTGAGTGTGAGGTGACTGACCCTGTGAGCGCTGCAGCCGCGTGGTGACGCCAGCAGGCAGCTCTGGCTCGGCGGGGGGACGGTATGTATGTATGTATGTATGTAATCCCAGTGTGGTGAGTGTGAGGTGACTGACCCTGTGAGCGCTGCAGCCGCGTGGTGACGCCAGCAGGCAGCTCTGGCTCGACGGGGGGACGGTATGTATGTATGTATGTATGTAATCCCAGTGTGGTGAGTGTGAGGTGACTGACCCTGTGAGCGCTGCAGCCGCGTGGTGACGCCAGCAGGCAGCTCTGGCTCGACGGGGGGCCGCGGGGGGTTCCGCGCCGACCGCCGTTGCCGCGGCTTCCTTAGCAATTGCTTGTAGTTCTCAGCCTTTTTTGATAAATAATAAAACCTGGAACAAGATGTAACGATAAGACACAAAGATGAAGCAGAACGATAGTATAGTATAGATAGTGCAATTAACGAAGACGCGCCCCTCGCGGGGTGCGGGGAGTTTGCTCCGAGCGGCAGTCGCGAACCGTAGTCTATTCATTGTAGTGTGCGTGTGCACTCATAGGTAATTAGTGTGTACCGATAACACTCAAACATTGACGGAAGCTTGCACACATATACTATAAACGGTTAGGAGGAATAGTGGGGCGCGCCTTCGTGGATTGCACTATCTATAGATGGAAATGGATCATCATCTCAGCCCTGTATCAGCCACTGCTAGGTATATCCCTCGTTTATTTACTGCCAGCCTCTGTCCTGTGCGTTTCTGGTTAGACCATGATTCTTAACGTGGTCCAGGTGGACCCCTGGGGGTCCACGGTAGACTCGACTGGGGTCTACGATGGCGTGACAAAAAAATGGGGGTTCACAGCTCATAAGCGGGGTCCACGAAAATTTATCTGATTTCGATAGTGAAGTACTAAATGTTGGCTTCACCTATGAATTTATTAATTAACCAATCAATCCTCACTTTTTTCCAAAATTGTTAATTCGTGGTAGGAAAGAACTCAACCACAACGCAAATGTCCATAGTTAGATCTTTAATCCATATTTTTTTTGTCGACTGGGAATATAGTACAAATGTATCTGCAGTGCCACCGGAACCAGCAAATTTCATGAGTGGTTTATGAGAAAAAAAAGGTTGGGAACCTCTGGTTTAGATGGATAAATTGATGTAAGATAACACTATTGTTAACAGTCAAACGGGATTCGAACCCGCGACCTTCCCCTTGATACGGGGCTGCGCTGACAGTTTCCATCGGATTCTTATCACACTCGACAAATAACTTTTAAGGACTGATAGAAAGACTGTTAAAGCCGTGTGACGACTAAACCATGACAGTTACAGTAAGTCGGCTAAGCCATGACGGTTAAGCCATGACGGTTTAAGCCATGACGGCTAAGCCATGACGGCTAAGCCATGACGGCTAAGCCATGACGGTTTAAGCCATGACCCACTTACCTAACACAATCTCTAACACTCTTCCTGGGCAGAAAGGAGGCGATTTGTCCGAAGTTCTTGGGATGTTGCAAGAACTTATCCCGGAAGACTTCCCTCTCGGCTTGGGACCAAACGTTTCTTAACTGAAGCTCTTTGTGTTCTGACTCCATGTCCATACATCTCCCTGGAACAAGAGTTTAATATTTTATTAATTAATCAAACCCCAAATTGGACCTTTCAGATAAAAAAATTCTAATCAGTATCCGAAGTCCCAGTGCATTTACTATTAAGAAAAGATGAGACAACTCTAACTACGTAACGTATTTTTGCCGTCTCATATTTTCTCCATACAATAAATAGAGAGAGACAAATAGGCGAAACGAAAACAACATTTATTTTGGTAACGAAATGTTGTTTTCGTTTTGCGTACGTGACTCTAGTCTTTTGTATGGAGAAAAGATGAGACAGCAAAACTACGTCACGTCGTCGTTAGAGTTGTTGTCTCATCATTTTTCCATGCAATATAGAGAGCCACGTAGGCGAAACGAAAACAACATTTGGTAAAGAAATGTTGCAAATGCACTGGGACTTTGGGTACAGTTCATCAATTAGAAGTCATGCGATAAACGTTTCCAACGTTCGCGTTCAGGCGTTTCAAAGTGAGTGCTTGTGCCCTATGCATGCCCCTACTTGCGGGACTCTATAGTGCCTGGGACAGGATTTTAGATGGAATAGGCTTGCTCAGCACCTTATATCATCCTGACAGCTTAGTCGGCCTAATCCATAGGAAAGACATGGTCAATACGTGCAGAGCTGACTAAGCCGCAGGTTTCCTATATTTTCCTTCACCGTTTGAAAGTATTATTCACATTATTTTTGAAGTGACAACGTCTTATAATTCGATGGAGCCGGCTGCACGAACGAAAAAAACATGACTCATGCAGCGTTACCTCGGTCTGAGGCGTTCCATTTTAGGCTTGAAGTGCAAGCGAGAGCGCGGAACGAGCGACAAAGAGGCACGCACGGCCTCCGCGTTCGGCAGCGTTCGACATCTGTCTCTCTCCTTCTTGAGTGAGCGATGCGTCCGCGTGGACAGCTGTATGACGTTGTCACGTTCAACTATCGTCAGTAAACCGACTTTACAGACAACCGATTATTTCGGATTCGTTTTCTGTCATTTCGGGAAGTCACATAGCTTTTTGATTTTAATTGTTTTTCTGGTGTTATTTTGAGTTCTGTTGTGTAATTTCGGTGGTATTTTAACCAACATTACTTGAGGTCTTAGCTCAAAGTGTTAGCAGTTGAAATTAAAGTGTATTAGGTGATATTCTGATTTGATAGAAAATGTTTCAGATGTTTTTTGGAAAAAACGGCCTTCTTTTTCCAATGCCAATTAGGGTAGGGCCGACCTGTGATTGACGACTGACGACTTGACGAAAAAGTGTTTTATCTATGTAATATTTTATCATCATTAAACTACTCGACACTGGCAAAATTAATCCGAAAAGGACAGATGCCATTCATCAAGAAGAAGAACCGATTATTTCGACAGAAAAACTCATTGGTAACAACTTACGATTAGTATCGGTATATTTGGGCGCGGTGCTCTTAGGGTCTCTCAACAAAGGTGGTACCACAGTCAGGGCACGCATCTTCTTATCCTCATGTTCCTGCTCGTGCAAGCCGTCAGCGATCTCCTCTAGCTCAGCCTCCGACTTCACTCGCGCGCCGAGCCGGTTGAACCGTTCTCGCTCCTCGCGCTGTTTCCTTAGCTCGGGGAACACCTGGGCAAATAATAACTAGAATTCAGTAAAATTATTGTTAATTTTGTGGATGGAGAATACTAAAAAACATGATTATGAATATAAATAGTTTGATCACGTCGGGGTCACCAAATGTAAAATGATGCGATCTGGAATAGTGTATAGAGTATAAGTAGTTGACTGTAACGTCAAACCTGTAGATGGAGCCACGGTCGCTTTAGTGCCGAACAGTTCCTAAGAGTCCGGTCAGGGTAAGGTCGCGGGTTCAAATCCCGCTCGGCTCTTAAATTTTGGGACATTATAAAAATCTTTGTGATATCCTTATGTGTAGTATAAACTCTATAAAATCAATAAAAATAGTGTATAGAGGTTTATTAATTAGGTAGGTAATGATAATGAGTGACAGTGCGTGTTGTTCGATGGTACCGAGCGAAAGAGATGGGGGGCACTTCGGACAAACCTTATAAAAACTAAGAAACTAATTAACTAGCGATGCAGGCTGGTAAGTAAGGTGATAGATTCTGTTCAGAAAGAGAGCCGTCGTGGCATTGGAGGGCGCTGCTGTGCTTAATCACCTTTTTTGTTTAGTGGGCAATACAATAGCGCGTCTGTTGCGTTTTGATCGTATCACAACTAGTGTACTATTCCTTTATTTAATTTTTATGATGCATAATGCTGACAGAAAGAAAGGGATGAGCTGCCATATAAAAATCGAAACGCTAGTTCTCAATGTTTGACTGCCTTCACAGCTCAGTTGGTAGTAGCTCTGCCTTCTGCGCTTGAGGGCGTGGGTTCGATCCCCACCGAGAACAAATATTTGTGTGGCGAACATAGATGTTTCTTCTCTGTCTGGGTATATTGTATTCTATGTGTGTATTTACAAAAAAAAATATTCAAGTATTATATCAGCTATCTGGTTCCCATAGTACAAGCTCTGCTTAGTTTGGGGCTAGATAGTGTTGTGTGGATTGTCCGCATTATTTATTTATTTATTTATTTGGCCACGACGTCTCTTTTCTGAACAGACTCTACCGATGTTAAATGACAGATGACGTTTATCAATTACCTTTTCAAAGAACTCCCTATTCCGTGCGTCCTTCGCTTTCCTCTTCTGGCCCTGTTCTATCCGCTCCACTCTTCGGATCCAGTCGGCGGCTCGTCTTGTATACGCGTCCGCTAATGCATCCTCTCGCTGGAAATAACAACACATTTCATATCTATACTAAAACTATAAAGCTGATTGTTTGTTTGGCTTTTTATAACGCTTTTATTAGCTTCACATGTAGTATGTATGTATGTATGTAACCGACCCCGAAAATATACTTATGCGATTTTTTCAATAAATCTGTATAACATTTAAATTCGGACAAGCAGTTCCCTAGATGAGCGCGTTCAACCAGCCTATGGTTTCTTTGTCTGCCGTGAAGCAGCATCGCTGTGTTTCGGTTCGAAGGGTGTGGGTGAAATTACTAACACGTGAGGCTGAATATCTATGCCTCCAGTTGATGGACGCAGGGCAGTGCATCGTAGGACACGTTCCTGATTTGCGTGACCGTACGAGGCATTGCTTTGTTATAGGCGATGGTTACCACTTAACATCAGGTGGGCCATATGCTTGTTCCATCATCTTGTAACATAAAAAAAAAGGAAAGAAGATGGAAGGAGGAAAATTTGTAAGCTTTGACGGTGTCTAGCGCCCAAACAATCACCACTAAAAGTATAGTAGTAGGCAACTAATATCGCACATCGGCTAATTTCGGCTTGTCGTGCATCAGAAAGAGATAGCGCTCTACGTAAGCGACGTGCAATGTTTATTGCCTACAACCGTTGAAATATTACCTTCTCAGCCTCAAGTTTCAGCCTCCGTATATGTTCTGCCAGCCTCCGCCTGAAGGTGCGATGCTTCCTGATGTTCTCGTGGTAGACCTCTGTGTCCTGCGGCTGGTTGTACAGCGGATACAGCACGGGCGGACCCAGGTGCGCTAGCTGGGCGTGCGCAGACGTCGCCTGCAACGAACACGCCTGACTTTTATTAATTCTCTGCCGGATTAATGGTTCATTATAAATGTAACATGCGCTAATACAATTGTCGGACTCGTGAGACTCGCACTCGTGAGACTCGCAAACGTGAGACTCGCACTCGTGAGACTTGCACTCGTGAGAGTCGCACTTATGAGACTAGCACTCATGAGACTCGCACTCGTGGGAATTGCACTGGTGAGACTCGCACTCGTGAGACTTGCACTCGTGGGACTCGCACTCGTGGGACTCGTACTCGTGAGACAAACACTCGTGGGACTCGCACTCGTGAGACTCGCAAACGTGAGACTCGAACTCTATTGATAATGCCAGTTTTATTAATTCTCTGTCGTATAAAAGGTTCATATTACAAGTAACATTATGCTAATCATAATCATCATCATCATCCACAGTCCGACTTCACCCACTGCTGGGTACAGACCTCCCTTAGTTTGTGCCATCTACCTCGATCCTGTGCCAGTCTAACCCATTTCTGCCCCACGACTTTGACTATGTCGTCCATCCATCTTGCTGCAGAGCGCTCTACGCTTCTGTACCCGGTTCTTAGCCACCATTCGGTTCGGTTGTGCTAATACAGAGACAAATGTTAAATAGCGGCGCTAATTTGCACACAATTTTTAAATCTCACTCACACTGGTCAGACTCGCATTCGAAAAACTCGCATTAGTCAGACTCGCACTAGTCAGACTCGTACTTGTGAGACTCGCACTCTTGGAACCCGCACTCGTGAGAGGTACGAATTAGCGCACCCATTTATAATTCGTTTATTAGAAAGAAAGAAAGATGAGGACGTCTTAAGGGGCCGGCGGAGGGCGCATTTTCATACAATCGTAATACCAAAACGATTACTAGTTTAGGCAGATTTTCACTATATTATTGTAATAACGGTATTTATATTGTATTTATCTAGGTATATAAATACAATTATTACAATAATATAGTGAAAATCTGCTTAAATTAGTAATCATTTTGGTATTACGTTTGTATGAAAATTCGCGCTCCGCTGGCCCCTTAAATTCCATCTTCGGTTCGTGGTCATTTGGTACTTACCTTCTTCCTATTATCAGCGTAGACGCACTGCGCGAGACTCCGATGCCTTGGAACTGCTTCCTCCGGTTCGGCAGCCTGCGCCGGCTTTGACGCCGTCTGTTCCAGCTCCTCCTGCTTCTTGCGGAGCTTGGACAGCGTGGCGTCGGATAGCGCCATCTCTCGGTCCACCTGGAAACAACCAATACCAAATGTCACTGTCAAAAGAATGAAAATAAAATGATGAGATTGATGCAGCAGCCAAAAAAGAAGAAGTGAAGTGATTGATGTTTGTGTATTTTAAATATTATGCGCTTTTTGTACAATAATATACATTTTTCAGTTGATTATTACAGTTTTATTTTTAACTTTTTAGTTCAATTAGTTATAAAAGCGTGTTTTTTTAGTTTTTTAAACTATATTTTTTTTTACTTTTTCGTTTTTTTTTATCATATTATTGCATTGTCATCGACCTTTGACAGGTGTGCAAAGTTTGAATCAAATCTGATCGTTCAAAGTAGGACAAAATCGAGCTCAAAGGGGTCGGTTACATACAAACATACATACAGGTGAAGCTAATAAAAGCGTTATAAAAACCCTACTGCTCTAATGTTTATTCAATCAAAAGATATATTAGTTTACCTTAGAGATCTGCTGGAGGAGGTCATCCTTGGTGGTCCGAAAGCTCTGCTCTTCGACCGTGGGCTCGGACGGAGGGTTCGGAGACAGCACCTCCACGGTGTTGTATGAATTCACCGGTTCCTGAAACAAGCATCGGTTGTTATTGCACGTCTTATGATGGAATAGGAAGCGGGTTCGATTCCAGTCGCGCACCAGTGAGGTTACTAATCAAAAAGAAAGCATATTTTTATTTCTATTATTCCAGTGTTCTCAAACGGTGAAGGAAAACATCGTGAGAAAACCGGCATATCGTAGAAACTAAAAAGTTCGTAAATATGTGTCAAGTGCACGAAAAGAGCCTCTTTGAGACGCACTGAAAATCCTTTCACCACACTAGGTTCAAAAGAATTAGTGATACGATAAGAAGAAGATTTCTATAAGTTTTCTTCCTCTCATGTTTGGCCTTGTTTCTGTGTTATCTGCTTTTGTTTCTCACATCAATAGAAATCTTGTCCTTTGGCCTTCCGCGATACAGGTTTGTCCTAGTGCTTATATTCTTCTGGTAAATAAATAAATTTGTATACATAATGAAGAATGCATGTCAGTAGAATGTATCCCGATAAATAGACGAACCAGATAACACCGTGGCAACCAGAGGGAAGGCGAGGTCGGGGTCGGCCAAGAAAGCGTTGGAGGGACGATCTCGACGCTTTCGAGCGAGGATGGTGGGATATAGCAATGGATAGAGACAGTTGGAAGGATTTGGGGGAGACCTTTGCCCAGCAGTGGGACGACATAGATTTGAAAAAAAAATATAACAAGTCATATTGGTACGTATTGGCACAGTCTGTGGATGAGGCAGACTAAGGTGCTGGTATACTGGGCTGCTTCATCTAAAATCAGCCCTAGATCTGAACCTAGAGCTTCTGGATCAGTCTGGAAACGATACCTATGCTTGCTAGCTAAACTGTAGATAGACTAGACTTGAGAGACATTATGAAACAGTTGCTTCGACTATCGTAAGGGTAATCAGGAAAATGTTCTATTCGACCTTAAATCAGATCAAACCAGATCAAAAACAGGAAAAAAGATATGGGCAAATAACTGTTAAAACCGGATCAATCTGGATCAAAAAACGGATCAAACCATATCTTCTTTTTTACCTATTAGGAAGCATGGAATAGCTACTAAGTAAAACAGTGGTGTAATCAAACCAGACTAAACATAGGATCAAACCGGATAAAAAAAATGGGGTGTGGCCGTTTGCTGTACGCGAATACGTCACGTAACATCGGGGCTTCTCCCTCCGCCGCGCGCGATGTGTTACAGTCCTAAACTTAACGTTATAAATTATTTGATTCTTTGGCTATCCAGTGGTGTAATTTAAATTTGGATGGAGATGATAGATATGTAGCTGCAACACTAAACTCTATCCCCCGATTTTGTTATCATACTTTTTTTTTAATTGCGTCCCATGCATGCAATTTTAAAGACGTATTCACGTCAAAACAGATCAATCTGGATCAATCTGGATCAATCTGAAACAATCTCGATCAACCTGGATCAATCTCGATCAATCTAGATCAACCTGGATCAATCTGGATCAATGTGAATCAATCTCGATCAACCTGGATCAATCTGAAACAATCTCGATCAACCTGGATCAATCTGGATCAATCTAGATCAACCTGGATCAATCTGGATCAATGTGAATCAATCTCGATCAACCTGGATCAATCTGAAACAATCTCGATCAACCTGGATCAATCTGGATCAATCTCGATCAACCTGGATCAATCTGGATCGATTTGGAACAATCTGGATCAAATTGGGATCAATCTGGATCAAAAAGCGGATTAAGGTAACTTGCCCTCGTGTCGACTCTGAGCGGCTGGTGCGGCGCCGTGGCCCGCTCCGCCGTGAGCCGGATCTTCTTGAAGGGGGGCGGGTCAGCGGGCGGGGGGGCGGGCCCCGACAGGTATCCCGTGCCGAGGATGGACATGCGGGAACCGGCGCGGTATTCCCCCACGGCGCCGCCGCTGCGCCCGTAGCTGCTGTCCCTGGAACGGGAGATACTCCTATTAGTAAATGTCAAGCAGAGAGCACTGGTGGTCTAGTGGTAGCGGCCCCGCCTTCCGACCCGAAGGAGGGTTCAAATCCAGTCGTGTACCAACGAATTTTTCTGTCGAAAAATGTATGTGCATTATGCCAGTACTCTCAAAACGGGGAAGGAAAACATCGTGAGGAAACCGGCGTGTCGTAGAACCTAAAAAAGTTCGAGCAACACGTGTCAAGGGTCACGCAAAAAGGGCCCGCCAGCGGCCTAGTTGCGGAAAAACCAGCCCGCACATCAAGTGCGGTTGATAAATTTGCCGATTTTGCCGAAGAGTGTCAAGCTTAGCAGGCAGTAAACTGAAGTGGCAGTGGGCCGGTCATATTTGCCGAAGAAAGAGAAGAAGAAGAGAGAGAACGAATACTAGAGTAGAGACCGCGTTTAGCTAAGCGTAGTGTAGGACGCCCTCCGGCAAGCAGCCTTAGGGTGGAGCCAAACGAGCGTAATTTTTTGAGTTGTGAGTCGCGTATTTTCGGTCGCAGAAATTCTGCTGCATTCGGTTTCATACAAAAGTCCTGTTTCATTCACACGGCGACGCAAAATGAGTTGTCTGCCGACTCAAACGCGTTATTCGGACCGAATTGAGTTTACGGGGGGGATTCGTTTTCTGTCATTTCGGGAAGGCACATAGCTTTTTGATTTTAATTGTTTTCTGGTGTTATCTACTTCTTCGTCTTCTAAATATGCTTCGTATATACACAAAATTTTCATCGGTTCCATTGCACGACGCAAACATCCGCTATAAACGTTCGATAGTAACTGAATGGCATCCCAACAGAATTTCTGCCAGGCAGAATTTCTGCGACCGAAAATACGCGACTCACGACTCACAAAATTACGCTCGTTTGGCCTCAGCCTTATTGTCTAACTTGAAATCCATTATCCATCATATGCACTGAAGGAGCCTCTTTGGGGCGCACTTAAAATCCTTTCACCACGCTTGGTTCGGCAGAATCAGTGACACGATAAGAAGAAGTAAACTTTAAGTCGATTGTCACTGGTCGACCAGTAAGTTTATTCTACATTTTACTCAGACATCAGAAACCTTGCCAGAAAGCTACTCCAAGCGGTGACTCCCAAGTTACAAGATGAGAGAAAATGGAATTCTAGTTTCTTCAATCTACGTAATTCTTATCTTGAATACTAAGGTGGAATATCTAGGTTTGCAATTCTCGGTAACCCCTTACCATTCGGATAAAATAAACATAGCACAATTTCAATAATCAATCGGTTATTCATTGGAAATGCGATGTTTATTTACGCAATATTTGTTTTGTTTACATAGCAAACGTCAAAGCTGACACTTGTTTGAAACGTTTGAAATGTTAGATTGACAGCTGTGGGGAAATAGTTTGTGTGCAGAGGGTAAAAGAAGTTTGTTTGAGTAACGCAAGGCCTGCTCACACGAATAACCATTTTCTGATCAAAACATTGCTTGCAAAATAGTGAAGAATAATATCGTGAAAAGGATTTATAACCTGTCACCTAATAGACTTACGTATTACTGCAAAATGTGGTCTTGTGGCACGTGTAGTATTTTCATATTGCCTCTGACTACCCCTCATAGGAATTAAAAGGACTCGACTGGAGGAAGTAACCAGTACATACCAAGAGATTTGAGGCACAGGAGAAGAAGCAAGCTAATTTATTTCCGGCGTCTGTGGACTTTTTGATTTCAACGAACTAGTTTTTACGCAATTAATGCCTTTGCTTGCTGTATCAATCTGAGCATTGTGGATGTGGTTGGTATCTTACACGACACATACCTAATTAGATACGTACATCGTATATTTAATCAAACATTTACCGGCGTTACTACCTAACCTACTTCTTGGCATAATATAAGCAGGAATTAAAATAGTTAATCCTTAAATCCAAACGAATTATCTTTATTATCTCACAATAAATCTATTAATAACCTGTACGTCCCCAGTTATTCCGAGCGAACCACGCGAAGGCCAAGGTTAGGTGTTTGTTTTTTAAAATTCCGAGCGCCACGTGGCTAACCAACGCGGGAATCATTCCGCCACGTAAAGATGGCGTAACTCATGAGTTTGCTTATACATCTGCGAGCTTGTCTTTAAGTTTAGATCTTTCTGGGGACTGTTTGAGGGCTGTGAATAGGAAATGAGTTCGGTATGATAAAGAAAGAAACACGGATAATTTTGTACCTGACACAATTACATTTCACTATGCAGGAAAGCAGAGTCTGCTGCAGGAAAGAAGTCTAACTTTCTATTTCGATTACAAAAAACCCAAAATAAATTGCAAAATCGTTAACAAGCGACGTGGGAGGCTGGCTGTAAAGGAAATCGACATAACGGGAATAAATGGCGGATTAAGTATATTTCTCACCACATTTCTCAGTAATCGGTGTGTCATTTTGAATTTCGAACTCATTCGAACTTGTTTTTTATACACGTGGTAGTTTTATTGCAGCGAGTGGACGAAACGTGACGCCATGACGGTGCCAAAACATCGCGTGATGTTGTTTTTAAAGAATTGCCAACGTGCATTTTTTTATAATGGCAGGCTGAACTATAATAAAATTTATTTAAAAACATTTGGTTTGAGACTTTCTGTTTTGTTTTAACAAGGCCTGCGCACATCTAGCGCGATGGCAATGGCGATCAGTGAAACGCTGTCAAATATGACAGCGTTTCACTGACATGTGCGTAAGGTTTCAAAAGAGAAGTCGTTTTTGTTAACATCATTGTCATGCGTAATACAATAAACACCAGGGCAGAAAGATGGATTAAGGTACCTAGTAGATATTTAGTCCATCAACTTATAATACGACCAACTTTTGTGGTCGCCACAATGTCTGTCAGTTCAGCACGGGCTACAGGTCAATGGACAGACGACATAATCGAACAAATTATTATAATTAAACCGGATAGAGGCTAGTGTTACTTAAACCTAGACAATGCACTTATAATAACGAATTTTATATTTATAGCTTAGCGGAAAGCGTGCAATTATTCAAATATGCTATTATAGTACATCAAACAACCATACGAGGTCAGTCTTTTACATAATACGTAATTTGATTGACCTAGATAGCCACGTGGAGAATGACGTAGGCTTCCGTGCCTGTAATCCATACAATTTCAAAAAGTGGTGTCGCATTTACGTTATTTTTTTCAAATGGACAAAATGCTGGTGATCGTCTGACGATTTTTACAGCGCTACCGGACAATCTTTTAGCGTTCTCTATTTAAAATACTATACAACAAATACTTGTCATTTACTTTTTTTTATACAAACAGCTGATGGGACAAGCATATGGTCCACCTGATGTTAAGTGGTAACAAAGCATTGCCTCGTAGGTCACGCACGTCAGGAACGTGCCCTACGATGCACTTCGCGTCCATCAACTTCAGGCATACAAATGTTCAGCCTCACGTGCCAGTAATTTCACCGGCACCAACACCCTTCAAACCGAAACACAGCAATGCTGCTTCACGGTAGAAATAGGCATGTTTCTTTCATGTCGACTTCGACTACAGTACCGTTTCATACATCGTAATTCCTACAAAGAGGGCACAAGTTTTGTTTAAACTTTTGTGTGCGTCTGTCCTGTAGGAATATTTTTTTAGAGATTTCGCTTTGTTTACATCCGTTATTACATTTTATAACAAAGAATCGTGTAATGAATGATCAACATATTTTCATTGATAGATAAGGATCAATACTTACACAATAGCACTCAAATTGAGTACGGATATTGAGTATAGATGCACCATTCATACTGAACACCTTGACCTAGTTCCCATGCGACCTGAATCCAGGCCGTTGACGCCATCCTGGTATTGACTAACTACTACCTACTACTACTATTTCGATGCGATCGGAACCGACCTAGTAACTTATACCTGTGTGAGTACCTTATGAAGTGACAACTAGAAACTTTTTCGATCATAAAACATATTTAAACTATTACACGGGTATTTATCGCGTATATTACCTTATTTTATTTATTTTCCCGACGTTTCGGCTATGTTGCAAAAGCCGTGGTCGCGGGCTGACCTAAATAAATAAAATATGGTAATATACGCGATAAATACCCGTGTAATAGGTACATATAAACTTTTTTTAAGTTTTTTGTAAACTAGGAACATTTATCATTTAATTTGCGACTTTAATGCAAATCTAATACACCAAAGTGGTCTGGGAAAAATCGGGTCTTATTGTTGAGTGCCAATTACAGGCACATGACACTTAGCACGTCTTCGCGTGATGGACGCAGTGCAATGGTACATAGGGCACGTTCTGCGCGTGATCTGCGTAATTAATTATAAGACAGAGGTACAGCTAAATAGCATAGGTTTTAATTTATTCCGCTTTCATTTAAAAAAAGTAAGCGATCAATATGCAAATACTCTTTCGGATTCAAATTTAGATCGTCCTATTTCTGACATCTAGACGTCAAAACGTTACTTCCAACGCACCTCTTTTTAAATCAACATTATATCAATAATTTCACTGCCAGAATTTAAATTTAAATATAAACTGAAACCGCATACTTTGTGCAATATGTCATGCAGACTTTAACTGGTCTATTTTTGAGCACCCTTTCAAAACCGGTGTTGGAAGAGCTCCAACAATGAAGAAGTTTTAATGTTGGATGTTCTATGGACCAGACTTTTTGTTAAAACTGGTCACAGTCTCACAACTTAGGACATATAATTTGTATTGGTTGCGAATGAAAAGCTTCAAGTTTAACAAAAGAATTACTTATAAAAGAAACTGGTCAAAAGACGAGTTTTTTTGAGTATTGTTCAAACGTGATGCTGTGTTCTTTATAAATTGAAAGATATTTATTATTATCACTGTCGGTCAAAAGTTTTGGTCGCATATTTTGAATGTCAAAACGCCGGTACGCGATAAAAATATTTAAGTATACATTTTACGAGGTTCTCTCAAACAAAAATGCGTTTTATCGAGATTTTATGACAAATTGTTATCTATAAACATCCTAGATCGGGCCCCGGTACCTCTTAACTAATAGTAACCGGATAAATACTTACCTACAAAGATATCATAGTATATCTGATCTCTATCTGACTGCGTACTTAAGTAGACATAGGTACAATAAAACTTGATTTCAGCTACAAAAATAAAACAATAAAATATAATTCGCACAATAAAACCAGATACGCAATCTAACACATTCAAAATTAACTCTTATCTAAACCTGATTGCGTCTTAATTTCTTCTGGCTGAGTATTCTTGCATAAAAATCTGCTTCCCATGTTGTGGTTGCAATACTTCGCCTTCTTGTTAGCTAGGGCTGTCACTTACAGGTAAGAAAATTGACAGTTGACAGTTTTGACAGCGAAGCGAAGTACAGCGCACCGGTATTTTAGAAACTAAAAAGTATTTATTCATTTATGGTTGCAAGTTGTATAGTGTATATTCTGTGATCGTCTAAGTGCATCGACTAAACGGTAAATGACTACTCAACCTAGATTTATATTACATGGATGGACAAGGCCTTCAAAGGCATCCGTCGATTCGTTTCCAATTTGTTACTTCATTGACAAACAAAGCACTCATTGTCCTTATCCCACTTCATGTGCGGTCGGCACAACAGGTTTTCGTTCTGCACTCTCCTCTATTAGCCGTCATTTCAGCAGTCACTCCTTTCTTACCCATGTCACACAATCCATCCATCTTTTCTTTGGCCTACCTCTACTTCTATACCCATCCACATACATATTATCTAGCACTCTTTTAGTAGCGTTTTGGCTCTTCTGTGCTTCTAGTTACATGCCATTAGAGCAATCATTCAGCAATGTTTTTTATTCCCGTTACGTCGAGTGGGTTCCATTTTTATTTTTAAGCCATTTGTATGTTTTTTGTTAGGATAATCAAACGTATTTGCAGAAATGAAACCTCAGCACACTACACAGCAGTTGGTAAATCTCAGGTTCACATGGTTTGGGTTATAATAGTTATTTGTTATACAAGAGTGCAAAGCTGCTTTTTAACCGCGTGCTCAATTTTGATGACTGAGCAGCGCAGGATTCTGAAGTTTAACCACGAGCGTAGCGAGTGGTTTAAAAGTTAGAATCCTAAGCGTTGGCGAAGGAATCAAAAGAGCACAAGGTGAAAAATCTTTGCACTCGAGTGCAACACGTAACTTTTCATCCCACCTCAGCGAGGAAATGACTAAATGCAAAAAAGAACATGGCGCGACTAAAAGTAACACACCAAGAAGGTTCTGGGTATGAGTTATAAACAAATTTAAAAAGGTTGTATTATAAATTCGGCAGCATGCAGGTAGAAGTAAATAGGTTTAATGGTGTTTTGAATTCACAAATACACCAAGAAGGTTACGAGTGCGAATTTTTAACAAAATAAAAAAGGTTGTATGATAAGTTCGGCACCATGGAGGTAGAAGTAAATAGGTTGTGTATTCACAAACTTAGTGAACGCGATATTCTAAATTCAAATTTACTTTATCCTCTAGAGGATAGAAACGGCTTTTGCAGTCAGATATTGAACAGCAAAAACACACTTTCAGAGCTGGTGGGATGAAAAATAGCATTTTCCTACTAAAGTGCGAAGGAACTGATAGCTATAAAACCAAGCTGTAATTTTAGGTGTGATTTAACTTTAACCATTCTTTTTTTTTGACTAAATACTGTGGACAATTTACACTACACTATCTAGCCCCAAATTAAGCAGAGCTGGTACTATGGGACTCAGCTAGCTACCGCAACGACAACACAATCCTTCAAAAATAGGCTAAAAAATATGCTTGTTGAGGAGTGTTTTTATAGGATTTATTTAGGAGAGTTTATTTAATAATTAAAATTGTTAATAATTATTGTTTTCAATAGTTATAGATACTTATTATACAATGTATTATTTATTTTTACTTTACCTTTGACCTGTAACGAATTTGTTATCAATAAATAAACTATGAACTGAATGTGTATGAATACATAGGCCCGTATTCAAAAACAGTGCTTGAGTCTGAGTCGAACCTCAAGAATAGATTTTTTGACAGTTCTCTATTGAAAAATATTAAAAATCTATGCTTGAGGCTTTCAGACTCAAGCACTGTTTCTAAATACGGGCCTTAGAATACAATATAACACCCATCCAGACAGAGAACAAACATGTATATTCACCACACAAATATGTATTCTCGGTGGGGGTCCCACGCCTCCAACACAGAAGGCAGAGCTACTACGGACTATGTGGGCTGTCAGAGTTTTAAAACAACAAAGTCCAGACAAATTACAATATCCGGTTACGGTTTCATTACAGCATGCGTCAACAAGGACGCAAGTATAGGACCAGACGGCCAAAACTACAATTATTATTAAACAATGTTATCTACGTGATGAGATAAGCGAGCTATAAATAACTGAGACTAATGTTATGGCTAGATCACGTGAGCGAAGCGTGTCGCACTGATTGGATTCAAATTACGAACAGTTGTGTTACTTGCCCTTTGTTCAGAGGTCGTAGACAAAGACTACTCTCTACGAAAGATATTAGTCTAATTACTTGGATTATTGCGTCATTATGTTAAAACAATAGCGAATACATCGTGAAACGCCTTCGAATATGGCAGCGATATTTAAAGGCCTGCGCACATCTAAGCGATGGCGATCAGTGAGACGCTTTCAAATATCGCAGTCATATTTGACTGATCGCCATCGTAGAATGCTTAGATGTAAGGCTTTACTTACACGTAAAAACCAAATTAAGCCTATTATTAGCTATTCAGTGGGGCAATGCCACCAGCGTTTTGGGGATGCTTCCGTCTGGCACTGATTTGGATCAGTTGAGCTATCTGTAGATCGTTTGTTACGGTCTGCAGCTCTGCAGATAGGTCAACTGTTTCTTGTGTATTATGTAAACAATTCTTAAATTGTAATTTTGTGTAAATAAATGCTTATAAATTAAATCTCGGTCTTTCATGCTTTTTGCATAAACAGCTTTTTAAAGCCTTCGCCGTGAAACCTAGACTCACCTAGCTTTAAGACGTTTCAAAGTGTATAATGTCAATAGAATAATCAATTTTTGACTTTTAATTTGTGAAAAATGATGATGATGATACACGACACTACACGGCAGCCCTGATTCAAACAATGACTTCTCATCACAATACGATGCTTCACACAAGAATACAGATTGTAAATGTGATGCTCCTGTTATGTTGACTTGTCAGGCCGGTATATTTGTTCTAGATCTTTAGATATTCTACATGGACGTATTTTTAAGTATTCTATACAGTCGGATTTTTGAGTAGCTGACGTTTCGGACAAATTTCGCTGGGACAAAGTGTCCCAAATGACACTTTTGATTTTAATATTATTTTTACTGACGTTTCGGACACCATCAAATTATTAATACTTTTGAGCACAGTCAGGTAAAATATGTTTAAGCAAAATATAATGTAATGTGATAAAGCTAATCAAATTGCTTTGCGAGCGTGTGGTGAAGTACTTATAAGTAAAAAAAAACAACAAGTCTCATTCACATAGCGTATATTTGGCATAAACCTATATCTTGTGTATGATCACATAAAAATATATCAAAGATGTTTTTTAATTATTCTAAGACAGTAACGAGTATGTTTAAAAATCACAAATAATCAATAGCTAAAACAGACCTAAAATTATTACTTATTATTACTTATTGTTTGTTTTCAACATCAGCAAGGCGTATTATTTATTAGTATTAATCATCTCCAAGACCTATTATCCAATTAAAAAACAGTAAACCTCTATAACAAGATAAATAAAAACATTAACCTAGAACAATCACAGTAATTTACACAGCATTTGGCACAGTATTTTACCAAATAAACACTTTAAAATAATCTATTTTCCATATTATCTTTTTAAATAAAACTTTTTTATGTTTGGGATTTTTACTATTTTTATATAACAAGGCGTTCTATGCATAATTCAATATTTATTTGTCCTTGCTCAAATTCAGTCAAAGTAATATACGGTGTTCATTGAAATCAATCGTGGATTTAGATTTTTTTTTACCCCCAAAATAAATAAATAAATAAATCTATTTCGTCACCTTGCTATGCCGCCACCGGCGCCGCCGCGTCACGGTAAAAACCTGTTTTTTTACCTGACTGTACAATGCAGTTATTTTGAATGGTGTCCGAAACGTCAGTAAAAATAATATTAAAATCAAAAGTGTCATTTGGGACAATGTGTCCCAGCAAAATTTGACCGAAACGTCAGCTACTCGGATTTTTGCTACCACATTTCGTCTACCAAAATATGTTGTTTTCGTGTGAGCATAGTGTCTCTCCCTGTTGAATGGAAAATTGATGAGACAACTCGTTTCGATCGTTTCTACGTAACTGATTTTTGCTGTCTCATATTTTCTCCATACAATAGAGAGAGACAAATAGGCGAAACGAAAACAACATTTCGTCGACGAAAATGTTATAAATGAAGTGGGACTTGCCCTTCTGGTATTCAAATTGACCTTTTATTTATGCATATATATTTATACATACAATATTGCCAACTATAAAATTGTATTATGGTGAAAATGCAGTCGAACGCTAACCTGTCACGTCCGAGGACGGAATACTTTTTAAAAACGTGTCTAAAAGCAAAATTATTGCAAGTTAGCACACTATTGGTTAATTCTGTTGTATTATTTTGTATCTTATAAATAAAGTAATAAGTATCTTGTAAAATTCTATGAGATATTTATGTTACAGTACGGACGGTGCCGGTGGATTTTTTCTACACAAGTAGCTGTTGGAATAAGCATATGGCCCACCTGATGTTAGGTGGTAACCATCGCATATAAACAAAGCATTGCCTCGTAGGTCACGCACGTCAGGAACGTGCCCTACGATGCACTCCCCTGTGTCCATCCACTTGAAGCGACCACCGATATTATACCAACTGATCTGTCAGTACGTTGTTCATGGAGATGCATTTGTAGGTAACATAGAAGGTTTAACTAGCGGCACATTACTTTAGCGCTGACCGTTATTGCGCAGAAGTCTAAAGTAAGGTACCTGAGGGGGGCTAGCGGGATGAAGGGCGGGCGTGCGTAGCGCTCCAGTCGCACGCCGCTCTCTGTACCAATAATAAGACACTCTGCACCTTTACCACTTAACAGAACCACTGTACCAACCTGTAGGAGAGCGCAGCGGATCCATATCCTGGCTGGTGCAACCGCATGGGGGGGTAAGGCTGGGGGGCGTAGGGCGCAGCAGGCGGCGGCCGCGGCTGCGGGGGCACGACCCCCCCCGGCTTGCCCCCGTACGCCAGCGTGCCGCCACCGTGCCCGTGATCCGTTTGCCCCGGCCTGCGAACAACGAGAACTAACTTAGCTTTTGATGTCAAATAATCTTGTAGCTAAAGAAGAAGAACTGTCAAGAAGAATCATGTGATGACCAAACATTGGCAGTAACACATGTGATGCTTATCAGTACGGAGGATAATCATGTGCCAAGGCGTGACCGATAACACACAGCACATGCGAAATCATAAATTAATACACACAGCGCTATCTAGCGCCAATGTATGCAAAGATTTTACTATGGGAACCAGATAAGTGAAAGAATGCATACTTTTTTAAACCTAGACACAGAACAAACGTTTAATAACGACTATGTAATGCAATTTTTATACAAATACAGGGCCGCTTTTCTTCGGCTCAGGCACCAGTTTTTGGTTCCCATGATTTCATATCAATCATGTGCAGTGCACGAAAGTAGCCTCGTTGCGGCGCACTTAAAATCCTTTCACCTCACTTGGTTCGAAAGAACCAGTGACACGATAATAATAATATCAATCATATCAGTCATAGTCTGAACGTGTGTGTATGTATACAAATCTATTTATACCTATTGACATCAACAGCATTGTGAGCCAAAACTAACATGCCAACTGGCAATTATCGTCCTCTTAATAGTTAGGGAGGCGAATAGGGGAATTTTCGGAAATACTCGAGCGTGGCAGTTTAAGATATGAGAGATACCTTAGACCTAATAGAAAAACCTTGTTAAGTATTTAGCTCTATATGTAGTGACGCGCGCCTAGGATAGACGATCAGATTAGTAAAAAAAAATGGATAGTCTGAAATACTCGAGCGCGTCAGATTTAGATATTGGGGGTCGATTTTAGTGTTTAAAGACTAAATTTAACTAATCTGACGATAAGTCCTTGACGCCGCCGAGTTATAGGGTCGCGAACTTGTAAAAAAAAAACGTTAATCCGGCATTCTCGAGCGCGATTTTTTTTATTTTTATTTTGAAGAATATAATCTAGAACTTACTAAAAATACAAAATCTGCCGGTTTCCGCATGACCGGAAGTGTGAAGGAGCCATTTCGTCTTCCTAAGAACGCGTTACGGCATATAAGTCGCGAACGATACATTTTACAAAAAAAAAGTTTAAATAAACAAAAAAGGTAATTTTATTTTACACAAAAAAGGTCTCTTTACATTTTTGTCCAAAGAAAGGAAAAAAAAGAAACCAAAAAACCTTTTTCGGTCAGATTAAGAGAACCCACCAACATTTTAGTCAGATTAAAAAAATATGCTTTCAGGATACCGAGATAAACCTCCCCTATGAAAATCTGACGCGCTCGAGTATTTCAAAAAAACGTTTTTTTTTTGCATTTTCAAAAATTCATCGTAACTTATCGTCACGCCGAAATCGTCAGTTTTTTTAAAGGGAGCTTCCTTGGGGCCTACTTAACGCCCTTCCGAAAATCTGACGCGCTCGAGTAAATTTTTTTTTTTTGCATTTTTGACTACTTTATATGCCTACCCCCACCACGCAAACCGGCAGATTAGTATACCGTTGTTATCAGAGGCACTCGGGGCATACGTAGAATGAATATCTGACGCGCTCGAGAATGCCCAAGTAACTGTTTTTTTTTACATTTTTGAAAAACCGTACACGCCAAACCCACCGCTAAAATGGTTTTTGCCATACGAGATTTTCTTTTCGAAATTATTTTATCTTTCGATTTTGATAGGTCTCGACGGCGCCGTTGAATTACGCCATTTAGCTACCTCGCCTCCCTAACTATAATTAGTTCGTCCGGTTTGTAAATACAAAGTACCTAAGATCGAATATCTGCATGATAGTTTCGAATAGAGTTACTAAGAAATTGTTTAGAAAATATTCCACGAATAAACAACTACCTATTTTATCTGTTGATTCACGTGTCATGTAATGTCATTAACCTGTCAGAGCAAAAAGTCATTCGTAAAATTATCGTAATAATACGTATCATCAAAATTATCAAAATAACAAACCGGTACATGTGTCGTTCTAATTAATATCTTAATTAACAATAAATAACTATGAATCATATTACAAAATGCGCAATAATTAGTGCCGTGCACGCAATGTTTTCCTCTATTTATTTTCGCTGAATCGTAACAATTTACAGTATTACAATTATTGGTACCTACCTATTTATAGCACACCTAGTTATTCAAAACGTTTTCCTTATATTTTACACGATGGGATTTTATTTTAGTGGTGTAGGGCCAGACATGGGAAAATTCACACATAAAATAAAGTTGGCAACTTTTCAGTTTTCGAATCACAAGCTCTAATTTCAGTGTTATATGATAAGAAGAGGAATTAAACTCTGGCATTACCCATGCATACAAATCACATAAAATTACAACATAATAACGTTAAAAACAGGGTCCGCATAAGGTCGTAAAAAAAAATATACAGAGCGACGATAAAACACCTTATTCCTATTCGTTCTAGAATATCGCTACATCATAACTAGTTTTTTATTGCACGATCCAAAGTTCATATGTTTTGTTACTCTTTTACCGCAGCAACAATTTGAGCTTATATGATGAAATTAGCAGATAAACACAATATTTTTATTCATCTGTCTCATTTTCAAGTACTAGAACTTGATTGATAAGTTTTTTTCTGAATAAAATACCCAAGACCAAAAAATCTTATTATCCACTTTACTTCTTCAATTTGACTAATGCGGCAATCTTTTCGGTAGCATTGAATAAAACGTCTGACGGCTCGGTTAAAAATAACTCACTTTGACACTTGTCTTGTAGAGAACTCAACAGTGCCGTCAAGGTCGTAAGCGCAGCTGGGGGTGACAAAACCACGTGTTTCAATCAAGGAGGTTGGAATTGGTACAGCAAGGAGGTTGATAATGATATAATATGAAGTTTATATTCCAACCTTATTACATATTATTTCTATGGCATAGAAGCTACACACGAGACGATCAAATCAAATTAAGGACTCTTTATCTGTATTATTACCTAAAATACCACTAAAAGGTCAGTTATGTGTTATGTATGAGTAAGCGAAAGGAGAAATTGAACGCAGTTCACACTGAACTTTCTATTTTTGCAAAATGGCGGAATGATTTTTCCATCGTTTGCCTTGACTTTTATTTATAACGGAAACTCGCCGCCTTCCGTCCACAAGTCACGACTACAGTTTCCTTCGCCACGTCATTAAAGATAGATAATAAATAATATTTGCTAGCTTTAATATGCATGCATAAAAGTATCGGTAATAAATTAATGAAAGTGACCACCTACGTGAGCTATCTAGTATACACGAGATTAAGGTAAATTGACCATTAACCGGCCACTTGGCTAATATTGGGCCAGTCTCTAATTGTTTCTATTTGAAAACTGTTTGTTTAATCATTTTACAATATTTTTGCAATTTGAATGCGAATGAGAAAAACATATCAATAAATAAAACAGCGAACTCCCACATGACCTGGAGGGAATGTGTGTCACGGCGGGCGCTTAATTTGCCACAAAATCGATATAGAAGTTGGCTCTATAAAAACAGCATAAACACGTGTCACGGAAGTTCGAAGTAGATTTATAAACCTATAGCATACATTGAAAACAGAAACGTTGCCAGGCATGTGTTATTAACCGACTTTATTGAATTGATTGATGCTTTGGACTTGGACTGACAACGAGCCAGTCAAAGTACCTGTAATTATGATGACGATGAAGAAACCAAACGCCAATATAAACAAAAATACGAATTCATCATTTCACGAATACAGAGTGAAGAAATCCACTCAACAACTCAAACACCCAACTTTACCGAAATAAAGTAGCAAAAAGCACTCAAGTTTCTCTCGCAGCGAGCACACGACGGCTCGAGACGAGTGACCTTCGAGCGCAAACAGCCGGCTGGCAACAGCGTAACGTAAAACTTGTCTATCTATACCCATACCTACAGAGATCGGATCAAACAAGTCTACATACACCTACGATGTGTATGTAACGTTAGCACGATGACCCGCGCACCACCCGCCGCCATTCCGTGACGCATCGAACAATGCCAATCTAAACGACGTAACTCACAAAGCAAGGCACTTTATTTTAAACTCTAAGCCAGCACTGCTAAGTTTGAATGTTCCAAATCATTATTTTGTAGGTTAGTTTGTTAAAGTGCAAGACAACGTCGTGAAAGCATTCATTGTATTTTTATTTTTGTACACATCAGGCGCAGCGCAGTCGGACACAAGTGCAGTGTTCCGAGAAACGTTCAAAAACAGATATTGTGTTGTTGCTCGTGTGGAGAACGGACACGATGCAAAATGCAGCTGCAGTCTCGTTTTACATTACCGATGCAAACGCAGGACTAAGCTACTTTGATGTTCGCTTTGCAGTACTGGTGGATAAGCTAAGCACTGTCTAAAAGCAGACAGCTGTTTGTAACCACTGTAATAAAGACGCATGCAATCTTGATGTATTCACTCTCGAAAGACAGCTCAGATTTCCTTTCAGAAACTTCACACCAGATAAAATGTGAAACCTGACAAGCCGGTTTTAATAAAGTCCACAGTCTCCAAACAAAGATGCAAAAAGTGCACATTACTTACATTTCATTGGATGGGGATTTTAAAAATTGTGTGAATGCAAATTTTCATTACAGCACTGTTGGCTGACTGAGACAATGACAAAGGTTCACGTAATTATGTACAGCAAACCACTCGTGGCTTGGTCGAATTTACATTACGAATCAATTATCATGACCCCATTACGCACCGTAATTAATGTAAATAAAGCATTTCTATTCGATCACTCTAGCATTTATGTTATTATGAAAACATGCCAAGAAAAATCTATATCTTCATTGCATTGCGTGCGCTTGATTAGGGTATAAGTTATAATAACGGAAAGCACATTATGCTAGCTTGGTGTTGAAGACTAGTAAACATTGTTGCAAGTGGATCGATTTTCACCAAGCATTTAGCATAATTACTGCTGCGTGTCAATAATGTCGTTCACCCTACACAACTGTCCCCACCCTGGCAGCTGTCTGATAGACCTGCCTTGAAGCTTGAAGCGTGCTCTCGAAAACACTTTGTTTTTCCAAACTGTCCAATTTAATTAGCCCAGAACTGTCAGTGTCAACAGTGAGTCGCTCACCCTTTCCGAGACCGTTATAACTGGACGTGGTTTTTGTTTTTCGCGAAACAGGAAACGTTTTAAAAGTCAATACTCATTTCGGACCGGTAACGGTACTTTGTGAACGAGAAAATATCCACTAGTGGCTGTAGCTATGAATCCAGGTTATTCACTTGTGGAGTTATAGTCTGTTTCTGTTTGCAAATCTTATTTTTGACCCATTACATTACTGAATTTCAATTTAAGCAACGCATTTTGTTCTGAAGAGCACTAGTAAGATGGTTCCAAAACGAAATTATTAATTTTTACTACTTATTTCGTTTACTATTTGGATTCACAACTTGTACAAATTACTGATATACTTACAACGATAAAGGTCAATCAAAGAATCAAAACATGCCGGAAATTGGTAAATGGCCGAAATCAAGCGCTCTACCCTACAAAATTCATCTTATTGATTTTAAATATTGAAATCAGGATCTCAACCGATGCAGATTTGATTCCCACTGCTGGACAAAGGTTTGCTTTATTAATTGGTTATTTATTGAGTTTCTCTTAAAATTACTTTTTAATTATAATTGCAACTTATTTACGTATAACCTTAGTAGGTACATTGTTTTCAATTTCAAACTCTTCGAAGTTCGAAAAATAATTGAATTTCGATTCCCAAAAAGTTACGATAAAGGTTCAAATACCGTAAAAGTTTTCTCCCCGTTAGTAGCGGGCTTATGAATTCTACGTATTCTACCAGGGCGTAAAAAAGTAAAAAACATTGGCAAGCAACGGCAAATGCACTCTGCCAATATCAGAAACTTCACGTAGAGGTACCACTTTCTTTTTTGCTCTGAGTGAGAGGCTTAGCGAATGCGATTACGTGCAACCTGCAAGGTGGAAAAATACTAACTAACAAGAAACTATGCTTCTATAGCGATTACTACAAATTAAACTGATAGCAGTATGACTCTAGCCCAGTACAGCTACTACTACTGCTTGAGTAGGACTGAATTTTAAGAAATTAAAATATTTGCCTTGCCTAGCACCTATCTACAGTGTAGATAGGTGTTAGGCAAGGCAAATTTCTGTAGATTCTACACCATCCTTTTAGCTTAGTCTGCCTAATCCTCAGGAAAGATAATCAATATGTGCGAAACGAACTTATTCGAAGATTTCCTAACATTTTGTGGTGTATTCCTTCATCATTTTAGACCATTAGAATTGCGTAAATATTTTTCCAATCCATAAATCCACAATCGGATTCACGCGATCGAGACCGGAAAATGGGGTTGCCAACACTAGTCCACCAGTGCTATCATACGATATTTTTACTCTGTGCTATTATAATGATGCAATAACTTTTTCATTACTCATACTCTGAAAGTAGGTCTGAAGTTGCCTGAGGGGCCTAATTGAAAGTAAAACTTTCAGCCCTAGGGAGAATCGCTTTCTACTGACAGCTGTCAAATTATAAAAAAAAACACGTTCTATTTTATTCAACCATGTTCCAACTTTCTAAAGTCTTTCTGACTGCAAAGAGGTCGTTGAACCAAATTCCAACTTTTTATTCAGCAAGTAGGTTGGAAACCCATTACAGCGGTAAGAAGTTTAAAAAGTCTAATTAGAGCGCAATGTAAAATTTAAATTTAAATAACATAAAGATAGTATTAAATAAATAATATACCTTCTAAATTACTTGATTAATATATAGCTTCAACTATTTATTTAAAATAACATAGATTTGAGCAAACAATTTACCATTTTTTAAATTATGAGAATGAAAACAATGGCTGAATAATGCTGGCGAGCCGTAGCCGAAGGCCCGCCAGAGAAAAAGAAAAAAAAACCGGGAAGGCGGCAATTGCAATTCAATCTTCATTTTCGCTAATTTTTCTTTCATGTTTTTATTTTTACTTTCTTGTATTCGTAATGAAAAGCACAGTGTTTACCTCGGGTTAAAGTCTTTTAAGTCCCTCAAGCTCCATTGGCGCCCTCGCTTACGCTCTGGCGCCAAACCCGTCTCGGGACTCAAAAAACGTGACTTTCAACACTCAGGTAACAATGTACTATTTTATTCCTGTCTGGTAGATTATAAAAGCCATTCATTCATTATACTTCTGTATATTTCAAGCCAAAATACCTACCAGACGTGTTACAAAGTAGGTAATGATAATACAAGGTGGTAAGATTTCCATACAAATTGATTTTGACATTTATAGGCGATGGCATTAGTTGGCTTTCATATTGACCGGAAATAACGATCAATATGAAAGCCAACCACATTTATTTCAGTGTACAATTAATTATGCTCTCATTGCCCATAAACTTCTTCTTTCTGCCCTGATCCCACTCTAAGTGGGGTCAGCACAACATTCTTCCTCCTCCATTCCCCTCTGTCAGCCGTCATCTCTGCATTCACTCCTCTCTTATCCATGTCATCTTTCACACAGTTCATCCATGTTTTCTTTGGTCTACCTCTGCTCACATATGTATTTATCCACATCCATACTCATCACTCTCCTAGTCACATGACTTTCATCCCTCCTCTCATCGCTCATAAACGGTAGAATTAATTTGTTTGTATGGAAATCGAACAATCTTTACCAACGATGTCTTGTGTTGCGCATTACTACCGCATATTTCATAATTTTAAAAGAGCAGCCATGTGCGAGTCGGACTCGCCCATGAAGGGTTCCGTAGCGTAAAATAATATAAAAGTTCTTGTAGTTCGTCGAAAGGTAAATTGCGGTTTAAGATTTATGACGTATAAAAAAAAAACTACTGACTATATCTCGTTCAAACCAAATATCGTTGAAAGTTTGCATAGTAATGTACAACATAATATATTTTTTTTAGTTTTATCTTTTTCTTGTTTTAGAAGTTAGAGGGGGGGGGACCAACTTTTTTCCACTTTAGAAGTGTCTCTCGCGCAAACTATTAAGTTTAGAAAAAAACGATAATAGAAACCTCAACATCATTTTTGAAGACCTATTTATAGATAACCCCACAAGTACGGGTTCGATGAAAAAAAATTGTTGAGTTTCAGTTTCAAGTATGGGGACCCCCAAAATTTATAGTTTTTTTTTTATTTTTGTGTAAAAATATTAATGCGGTTTACAGAATACATCTACTTGCCAAGTTTCATTAGTCTAGCTCTTACGGTTTCGGAGAAAAATGGCTGTGACATACGGACGGACAGACAGACAGACAGACAGACATGACGAATCTATAAGGGTTCCGTTTTTGCTATTTGGCTACGGAACCCTATATATAAAATGAAGTGGCGTACGTGAAGCAACTTTCTCTGAAAACAGTGAATAATAAACAATATACCTAGGTAACGTATAATACCTACTAATACCTACCTACACTTACAAGCAACAGCGGCTCGCAGCTATTTCCGAGAAGCGCGTTGCAAACTAAAATTACTTTTGCTTTCCCGCGGAGTTTGCAAGGGCGAAGGATTGACCTAATTGAAACTCTATTTTAGTCAAGTTTTAATGCACAAAGTTGAAGGAAACGCGGAAAGGAAATGATTAGACATTTTATTTTAAATTTTACAGACAGTTTAAATTTTTTTTATCAACTTTTAGGGGGTTTTGATGCAGTTTTCTCTAATTGAGTCTTACGAATTCGGCCTCCTTGACTTCCATAAACGTCATGACAGCGACATTTTCTTGCATCAGAACCCCAACAAGAGCTAAGCTCTTAAATTGAAGAAGAGCCTACAGACTGATGGGGACCTCTCTATGGTCTTCGAGTTTTCTATCTTCGATAAACTTAAAAAAAGTTCCTCTCCTGTCCTAACGAGATGATGAAAAAAGTATGTAAAGGTTGCAACTAAATAAAATAAAAAATTGTGGCACTCCATGAACGCAGACAGAATTGAAAACTTGATCAATAACCCCCCGACTTCTGGCGAATTTGTTCGATCTATTCTGAAGAGGATATGTGACAGGTGACGTTTGTCCTACCTCATAAAATGCTCAAGCCAGCGAAAGAAGTTTTTACTCAACTTGAGCAAGTTATTAATAATTCTACTTATTTTTATTCTGTGCTAATTTGTTGGTACCTATACCTACGTCATTTATTATGGTGTATTGTGTGTGCCTATAGTTACGGATAAGCTATCTACTATCTATATCTACTACCGACAATCTTGTATTCATGAGTATGACGACATACCTACTTATAATTTGTGGATGAGATACCAGCATTATTGATTCACCTTTTTTTTTATCGATTGGTATTTTGTTGAGTTTCGACCATCTGGTGCCAAAAAGTCACAAGTCACAACCGACCGTTTTCTGAGAAATTCCAATTCTCCATAATGAGTAGGCAGTTTGAGATGCTTTAATTACCTTGCAATCTTCAGTCAGGAAATGGTGGATTTAAGATTACCAGAAGCATTTAAAAGCTATAAATATAGGTTGTAGTTAGGTATAACCCTAAACTAAGTAATAAAAGATGTCAACATGCAGAGAGTCTAGTCTATAAATGCCAACGCGGCGCTGGCAGAGTGCAAATACTGGTATTAAATTTCAATCCCAATTTCGAGTTGGTTTTAATTTTGACACGAATCGGATTGATTTTTTGTTAAAATCTTGTTAAAATTAGAGATTGGGATTAGAATCGAGTGTTGTAGCCGCTCAGGGAAGTTTCGACTAGTTCTACTCCCGTCACGATAGTCTGGTGTGTAAAGATGAGCAGAATGACACATTGGTATGAAGAGCCTTAATACCTACCTGGCAGTGGAGGGAATGGGGCTATAGATGATGATGATGATAATATAGTGAGTTACGCATATAGGAATCATACAGTCGTGTGATGTCATTGACCTTAGATAATGTAACGTGCAAATTATAGTATAGACCATCAATAGCCAACCTAATTCCTTTGGGTCACGGCACTGTACTCATATTGCGGAGGTTGAATGTGACTCATACATTAGGAGTATTCCTGGTTTTGAACGAGTGTACATTAATATGTAGGTCAGTGATATAAAATGAGAAATGAAATCTAGATAAGGAATGATCGAAACCGAGTCGTATCACGTCTCGTGTCTGTGAGTACTGCGCCATCACATGACTCAGCCGTTAAGTTCAGCCAAAACAACAAGTTTCTAACCTCGTAACGATGTCAATCAACACCTCGCTCGCCGGAGTGGACCACACCATAATATCACAAACACAGAACACTAGTCCACCTGCCTACGAACATTTCACGGATAAGGATATATGCGAACGGTGATGATAACGCGGCCAAACAAAAAAAAACCGGGGGTCCTAAGAAGGTCGAATCTGGTATTTTTTCTGAAAAGCTGGCAACGTCGCCGACGGACGCGCGTTCAGCTCCAGCACCGTTCATTGGCCGAGTGTGGCAGCGGCCATCATTGCGAGCCTGTCGACTGCCCAATGAAGCCGCGTCCCGCACGCCCCGCCCACATCCTCGCAGCTTGTTGAATGAATTTCGCGGCAGTCGCTTTCCAGACTTCAGATGTGGTGCACGTGTTTATCGACTTCGAATGATTGTAAGATCAGCGATATTGTGATCGTAGTGACATTTCAGAGTCGTGATCGAATGCATAAGTACAAATATGCACGAGTAATGTATATATATGAAATGTTAGTTTGATGAAAGTGGTTAGTTTAAAATAAAAATGTAAATTTAGCTCAACAACATGAAAGAAATCGGTCTGACACGACGAACTTCTCTACCACTACCACGGGCAGCAAATTTACCCTCTAAAAGTAATCTTAATTCACTATCAGTGCAAAGCGTCAACAGTGCTAAAAATCTAAGCATCGAGAATAAAACTTAAGAAATAAAAAACAAAATCAATCCAAGTGGCAAAATTCAGACTGAGTCCCAAATTGGAACAATTTGGAAAAATATTTTTTTGCACTTATGGCGTTTTATATCTGGTATGTGATGTGTTTGTTGGTAATTTTAGTTGCAAATTACATAGAATTTTGAATCCAGTGAGTGAACATAGACACTGGCGTTTTTTTTTTATACCAACCAAACCTTTCTGTGTTCGTTCTAATGTTGAGCTGCATTTACCTGAAACAATTAAAAAACTAATTATTATAAAGAATAGATTTAAAACTTAGATATTCACAAAAACATTGCTTTAGAAAAGATAAGATTTTTGATTGCAGCTACCGATAGAGGGCGCCTGCAGGTTTTAACATAGTTATTTGGGGAGGTTTTTTTTAACGTTTTTACTGGTCTTCATCACGCTTTTGTACAAGTAAATTCACGGTCCGAGGAGGTAGGTATATTTTATTTCTCGGCTTGTCTAAGGAGACTGGAAGGTGACCTTGAAGAGGTCTTGGCAGCAATAACGATGAAATCAAACAATGAACAGCAGCAATTGGGTAGGTTGGGTTAGTAAATAGGCAATCAAAGAGTTAGGTAACAACACAACCATATTAATTAAAATAGGTGAGTAAATAATCAAAAGGTTAGGTAAAAACTTTTTAGGCTTTTTACAATTAGGCTTCCGTTTGTCCGCAATCTCGTTTGCTGATAAGTAATTATGCGGACGAACGTATATAAAAAAAACATGCGTAAAATTCTTGCCTGATGTCTGACTAAAGGTGATGATCAGAGGTATGTCCAAGGTCACTTTTTCCTCGTGGTTCCTTTTACCAGAACAAAGTGTTACGTGAGAGGTGGCAAGCCCATCTCCGCTGCTATAGAAATTTCAAGTAGGAATAGGTTGCTATTCGTGCGCAAACGGGTTCGAACCTCTGTCTACCAGCAGGGTCACCAAGTCATCACTAACCTACTACACAATATCAATTCTACAATGAAAAAATTTCTTGCTTATAAATAGTAAAGTTAATAAATTAGAGAACATAATTTGTTATATTATTAACTTTACTATTAAAAGCAAGAGATTTAGGTCTACTTGTATTATAAGTAGGTATACCTATTACCTACCTATCTTAATAAACTTAAGATAACTAAATTGGTTTTTTTATTACATATTTATACGACGAAAAACGAAAATAAGTGGGTGAAACGCATTTATCGCTATTTTGTGTGGGTGAAGACAGGGTTATCAGCACTTATCACCTTTTACTACGTTTAAAAATAATTTTAAGACAGCGACCCGAATCCAAATGCTAGTTTTATTTGTTTATTATTTGATCATACTTTTTCTTCCATAACAATTATTTATCTCAAGTCTAAAGTCACATAAATATTTAATGAAATCGAAAGGATTACTTTTAACTTGAAGAAACTTATTAACGTCAGGTGAACTTAGGTGCTAATGGCAGTTCGTCATTCCACGTGACCTACACACAAAACCTTGAAGAAGTGTGTTTTAGGGCTGATTTTTTACCGATTTTAACGATTATCACCGAATAAAAATGTCAGTCCTTGTTTTGACAAGCACTAAAAATGAATAAATATATGTATTTATATCTGACAATGGAAAAAATAGGCATTTACTTTCCTTATTTTACGATATTTATCAGGTAAAAAATATTACCGTCTCGTTGTCAAAAACAGAAACGGTTATATTTTAAAGTAGCGTTATGAAAGCCGTGGAAGTTTAACAAATAAAACAAAACAAAAGCTGTTATAAAAATGCAAAGGCATTAAAGAAATGACAGTGACAACCTTACTCAAACATCTGCGGCATTCAGGATGTCGTCAGCCTCCGAGTCTAGCGACCCACGCACGGAATTGAAAGTCTGCCATGCACAGGCATACCTGCACGTTGGTTAACTATATTGTTTACTATAGCTCTCACAGCTCAGTTGGTATTATATCTGCCTCCTGCGCAGAAGGGCTTGGGTTCGATCCCCACCGAGAACAAATATTTGCGTGGTGAACATAGATGTTTGTTCTCTCTGGGTGTAAATTTGTATATTCTAAGGATGCCAAAAAAATACAGATACACGTATTTTATTTTATATCTGGTTCCCATCGTATACGCTCTGCTTATTTTGAAGCTAGGTAGTATTTTGTGGATTTTCCACGATATTCATTTATATATTTTAATATAAAGGCACCTAGTGTGGGTTTCGACTTCAGATGGGTTTGTATTTTGTTTGTACTCAAAATGATGAACTCAATAAAATCAAATCTTAATGCAAATAAAGGTATTTCATTTCACACACGATAATTATTTATAGCAAGCAATGCGTCAAAGTAATTGAGAGCCGTAGGTAAGGTATCTGAGTATTCAGAATTAATTAACATCGTTCTACCTTGAAGGTCTGCGTTTTGATGTCAATGTTTTGATTGCAAGCAATATTGGGTTATGGTTCATAACATGCGTCCAGTGGGGAGATTGCGTATCTTTTGTTGCAATCAAAACGTATCTTTGACAAGACTGAATGCCGTCGTAATATACATGAGATAGCGAATAGGAACTTCACTTTGTCAAACTTGTATGGCAACAAATAGATAAGTGGTCGAAAAATTATGGCAAAAGATATGTGCTCGCTGTTGATTGTCCGTATCGTTTATTTGTTAGTGTATCCAACAGCATAACACAACTAGTTATTAGTAGTTTTTAACAGCAATGCAATTTCAACACATTAGATTATATTTTTCATCTAAATATATAAAACTCTTACGTTACTGACTGACTGACAATCAACGCTCAGCCTAAGCCGTAAATCCTAGAAGCATGAAACTTGGAGGATATGTTTCTTTTATAGCATAGGGGTGCACTAAGAAAGGAAATTGGAAAATGATTTCTCTAAGCGGAGAAAAAGAGGAAAAACTTTAAGAAAAATCAACGGGGCAAAGGGGCGAGCGAAGTCGCGGGCGTCCGCTAGTACCTTATAAAACAGCTGGTAACAGATCTAAGAACTAAGGAAGACTGATGTGACGAATAAACTTAAAGGTACAATAAGACTTTAGCAGACTCAATTATAAAAGCAAGAATTGTAGCTAACCCCAATTCCATCCGTTTCCATTTTCAAATTCACATGTACTGTCAGCTGTCAAACAATACACTGTATTATTAACCTGAGAACTTGCCTTTGTTCGGTTTTTGCTAAAGGTGTTTGAACTTATTTGCACATTGTCGTTCGCTTACCTGAATCTACCTGCGCCTTGTCAATAATAACCTTTTACGGGTACGTTTAATGAAAGAAAGACACATTTGTGTTTAGGGCCTTTTCAAATGGCAATTCAAAGAAGTTTAATTGTTTAAGATTTATTAGGAGTAAGTTGAAATCCGCAGCTTTCTTTCTAGTTAAAAAATATGTAACATCCTCTACTCATCATTCTACTGACTGAAAAAAGTAGATCAATAAACTTCACAAAACACGTCGAATTTCGGTTACACGTGTCACGTTTTGGAGCGACGACAAACGTAATTTTGTGAGAGAAAACCTCGAGAATTTTCTGAAAGTTCTCAACAAAAGAACGAAGAAGCCTGCAAGTGCCAGTTTTTCAGAAGTTACGAGGTTTGTTTTATATCCTAAAGACGCCTGACGCGTGACTATAAAATGCTACTTCAAAAATGCTCAAGCTCGCTTATGGCCGGGATACACGAGGAGTTTTTCATGAAGCAGTTCTGTTTACACGAAGCTATCCTGGTTGAAAAACTAGCCTCGTGTAACCCGGGCATTAAAGAAGTTTACACCTTAAAGGCCTGCACACATCTAAGCTATGGCGATCAGCTGAAACGCTGTTAAATATCGCTCTCATTTTAGGATTTTGATCGAAGATGAAGGCGGACCTTATGAACCTTGGCTTATAGCAGATAGAAAGATCTAGAAAAAAGTTAAATTTGGTCAATATGGTAGGTAAATTGCTGACATCAACCCGATGACAATTAAGCTGTCAAGCATAATTGAACTGTCATTGAGCTGTCATAACATGCGATGCGATGACTGTGCTAACTACCGGGGATTTAGCAGGCCTGTAATTTGTTATGGTTGGCTGATTGCAAGCTTATTATATTCATGATTTTAGAATCTTTAAAGTGCCTTTATTGCTATGTTATGTAGGAATATTAACCGTGAAACCCATTTTTTGCTACTTTTCGTAGGTAAACAAGTCGGTAACAATTTTTTTGGCAGAAAACTGGTTTGGATGGATTAGTAGATTGGAATTTTTTCATAAATATCGCTTCAGTGGTTTTGTATCTTTAGAAATATCGATATGCGCGATGTGCGAGTAAGAAGCTGTTTGACAGTTATTAGCCCCTCAAATGACGTTACCTAGGCCCTTATTCAGAAACAGTGCATGAGTCTAAGTCGAACCTCCAGCATAGATTTTTGAAATTTTTCAATGGAGAACTGTCAAGAAATCTATGCTTGAGAGAGCTTGAGACTCGTCTCAGAATCTAGCACTGTTTCTGAATACGGGCTTCAGATCTGTCAGTTTTGACATTATTTTGAGCTTCGAAGCTAATTAGGGTAGGGGGCCGACTTGTCTATGACTGACTTGACTTGACGAAAAAGTATTTTATCTATGTAATATTATTATCATTAAACTACTTGACACTGGCAAAATTGATCCGAAATGGACAGGTGCCATTCATTAAGAAAAAAAAAGAAAGACTGAATGCTGACGTAATAAACATGAGATAGCGAATAGGAACTTCGCTTTGTAAAACTAGTATGGCAACAGGATAATGGTCAATGTGATCGCTGTTCCTTGATAATATCATTTCATAATTTTCTTGTCTTTGTCCCACTTCATGTGGGGTCGGCACAACGGTTTTCGTTCTCTCAAACTTGTTGGTATAATTTATTTTTTAGTACCTATTTAACTTATGATTGCAACACAATTTCACAATGCCCAGCTGCTGTTATGAAAACCCAGTATAAAATTAGTTAAAATAAACGTATTTTGTTGTGATTGCTCTTTTGAAATCTCCAATCATATTTGACAGTCCTGCTAATTTAAACAACCTGTCAGCTGGCAAAAGGTTTGATCAAGCTCTCATGTTTATCTGACAGCTTTTTATAAGTATGGCTATAAGTATAAAACAGCTGATACTCCCGAAGACCCATTTCAAGGTCCTCGAAACCGCCTGGGAGGGGGAGGCAGTACGTGGGTGGAAATCTAATTTCGCATCCCCTAAACACCCCCCACCCTTAAGCAATCCAGGCGCCCGCCCCGGAGCCGCTTCACCCCTCTTGGCAGTTAGATATTTTCGCTCGGTGGGATGCGAAAGTAGGCAAGTAGCTTTTATAAAAAATAGCGACTTCGATATTTTTGCAATGAAACTGAAATTGTCAACTGGAAAAATATATAAAAACGCCAAGTGTGACGAAAAGTCGGAACAGTAAAGGCTTCCGAAATTTAATAGGTATAAAAATACCATAATACCTAGGTAGGTCTACCTTCTTAAAGTTAGAACTTATACCCCCTCATTCCTCCTCAGTATCTCTTGTCACTGTCACTTTCATGTCAACAATTATACTCTCACCGCCCATTAATGGTAAAATAATTTTTTTGGAAATAGCACAACCTTAAATACCGACCGGGTTCAGTCTATTACTCAAAATTTCGACAAATGAATTTTAATTTCGAACGGATAAATCTGGCAACGCCTCGCGCCGCTCGCACGCATGCCGTCGTTATAACAACAAAGTCGAAATCACACAATTGGAAATTTACAGTTCGCGCTCACTGAATCATTGAGCAATAATTTATAACAATAAATTCAAGTTATTTATTTGTAAATAGACGAAACAATGCAGGTACATTGTCTGATTTGTTCCCAACTGCCCAATATAATTGTAAATACAGGAGGTAAGGGTACTAAAACTGGGTTCCTATTTATTTGCAAATATTCGTTATATGAAAATGTAATTATGAAATTGTACTAGTTTCATCTCTAATGATGTTGAGATAAGAAATATAGGTTCGTTGTAGGTATGCATGCAAAACTTGAATACTTCAAATAACTAAGCCAAACCGGGTTTGCGACTAAAGGCGACCATGCGAAAATACACCTACCTACGTAGGTACTTTGTTTTAGATACAATAATACTAGGTAGGTACTATAAGTTCTACATTGTTTGTGCCGCGACACTATGCGAGGAAGCAATACCATAAATCTTAATATCCCCGTTATATAACAGTTGTACCATAAGACCAGCAGAAACCCGGCCAAGTACCGCCTCTTCGTTGTTTCAGAGAAAAACATTTTCTTAGTCTCGCCAAGAAATAGAAACATCACATAAAGTACGAATGGGTATGGTATAGGTAGGTAGGTAATGGCGTATCCTGCAGAGCATGACCAACAATAGTAATTTCATGATAAAAGATAAGAGCGATGCTTTGATAAAAATACGCACAATGCGGCGTTGCCGCTCCGCTGGCATCCGTGCCCCGTCTCCGAATGACGCCATTTGCAATTCAGATGAGCGCTAGTCAGTTACGCCACACACTCAAAATAAAAACAATGTTTCTAAGTAATAGCGTTGGCAATGTTGCTAATGCGATCAGACGTCAATGCACTCCTAAAGATTAATATGCGAGACATGTTTTGACGATATTGTATCCTAAACGAGAGCAAGCAAACACAAACATAAACCACATAGGTACCTAGGTACCTACTGTTCTCAAATATTGACAAAACAGATTCAATAAAATATATGTAAAATCTACAATGGCACTTCATAAAACAGTTTTCGAAAGGCAAGAGACCTTACCAACATTACCTAACCTGTTTGGTTCACCACACCGAACGACTTGGCACCACTAGCATAGCTAATAGCTAGCAAGGTATAGAATTACATTATTGTGTTTAGGTAAGCTTAGAATACAAGAAGCTGTATAAACTGCAAGTTGGCCGTAGAACCTACCTGTAAGTTTCTATGTACTTGTAGGTACCTGCAAAGTAATTTAAAGCCACAGGAAACCGCCAAGGACGTCATGTTCAGTGTCCGTCAAGCTTGACCAAGATGGCGGACTTTTTCTTAGGCTTTCTACGCAGTTACCGTTCTATTACTAAAGACAACAAATCAAAATCGATTTTTAACTCAATCTGTAGCGAGATTTTATCATGAGTCTGCAGTGGAATCATAAACTTGTTTCACAGAATACTTGTTTTGTCTGGAATGGGACACACACGCTGAACGCCGTGTCAGTGGAGTGGGTGTTGTAGGTATTATGTTTCAAGCGAGGTGAGCGGACGTAGGTATAGACTTTCACGTCGTGCGAATTTGAGCACTAGACCGACAGCAATTTGATTTTACAACAAACATGCGATAGACTTACCGGTTTTGATGATCCATCAAATGTAAGAGTAACTTTACCTACTCGATGAATGAAACCCAAAATGTGTTTTCTTTGTTCACAATGCGAGTTAACAGAAAATTCCAAGAAACTATAGGTAATTTTTACAAATGAAGCAGAAGGAATACCTAATTGCAAACGACAGAAAAACTAAAAAACCAGTTTCGTTTATTCATCTTTTCATTACGACTGAGAAAAACGAAACAAAAATAAAAAAGAAATGTAATAAGCGAGAACAACTGTTACTGTTGGTTGGTTTGTTTCCTCTTGGCGAGCTGATGTGAAAGTTTCACAGAAATATAATTTCGAAGTGGTATGTCTGAAAGTGAATGGATTATTGCAAGTTTCGACATCATAGTAAACTATAAGATGGATTTATGCCAGAAAGATGTAAGGCGTAAACAAGTTGCCACTGCCAAGAATAATTTTAAATGATGCTTCTCTGGCATAGGCCCGACGTTCAAAATAGACTCTATTTCTTGCAAGCTTTAATTGTTATATGGATTGTTATTATTAACCTGTTATACATTTACTTATACATATTTTTTTATTTAACCTACATTGTCCCACTGTCTCTCCCAAAACCTTTCTCTCATCTCGGTCCTTAGCAGTCTCCCACCAATCTTTCCTCTGACCGACGAGATCATCTCGCAACATTTATATTAAACAAAAAAAAATTACATTTCTAAAAGCGAGATCAATCAATCGAACCCAGACTGTTTTTTTTTTCAAATTAACTAGCAGCCACCTAAGGCTTCGCTCGCCCCGTTTTAAAAAAAAAAAAAATATTCCGAGCTTTTTCATATTTATCTGAATTTCCACAAATAATTCAAGACCAAAAATAGCCAAATCGGGCCAGCCGTTCTCGAGTTTAGCGAGACTAACGAACAGCAATACATTTTTATAAATCAAAATAATAAAAAGATCTCGTCTTACATCTGCTGTACCTTTATTGCATTAAAACGAGTTTTGATTTATGTATTTCTAACAATACCGTGTCCTATATTACTTCGATAAATAAGGTCGAACGTAGCACATTCGTGAAACTCTCTTTCATTTGACTCAGCTCATATCTTTATAGACACTAGGACGCGTAAATAGGCTTCAACAAAGTGCTCCTTTGTGCTCTCAAACGCAGTTTCTAAAATACGAAGCTTTTTATGTTGAAAATCAGCAATTTCATCTCAAAGCCATTTTGGAGTCTCAAAATATAAAGATTCTTTTATAAAATTGTTAGAAAAACTTTTTTTAAGTTTTATTTGCGGCGGCGGCGGCGCGGCGCTCGGCGCAAGGTAATCGATTTTGAGTTCCGACTGGTTCGTTGCCTATACTTTCACTTTGTCGTTGTGCTTTGGATCTGGCTTCTAGTTTCAAAGATGACTATTATTTATTCACGGCTTCCTGCGAGCAATACATACATAATATAGCATTTCTTACAGTTAGGTTCCACAATGAATATTCTTTTCCCGTGCTTGCTCTTAATGATTACACAAAAATGAAGCCATTATTTAAGTAAGTACTAATTATAAAAAAGCAGCCAAGTGCGAGTCGGACTCGCCCATGAAGGGTTCCGAAGCATCAAGTAGCATAATATAAAGGTTCTTGTAGTTCGTCGAAAGGTAAATTGCGGTTTACGATTTATGACGTATAAAAAAAAAACTACTGACTAGATCTCGTTCAAACCAAATATCGTTGAAAGTTTGCATAGTAATGTACAACATATATTTTTTTTAGTTTTATCATTCTCTTATTTTAGAAGTTAGAGGGGGGGGGACCAACTTTTTTCCACTTTGGAAGTGTCTCTCGCGCAAACTATTCAGTTTAGAAAAAAACGATATTAGAAACCTCAACATCATTTTTGAAGACCTATTCATAGATACCCCACACGTATGGGTTCAATGAAAAAACATTTTTTGAGTTTCAGTTTCAAGTATGGGGACCCCCAAAATTTATAGTTTTTTTTCTATTTTTATGTAAAAATCTAAATGCGGTTCACAAAATACATTTACTCGCCAAGTGTCATCAGTCTAGCTCTTACGGTTTCAGAGAAAAATGGCTGTGACATACGGACGGACAGACAGACAGACAGACAGACAGACATGACGAATCTATAAGGGTTCCGTTTTTGCCATTTGGCTACGGAACCCTAAAAAGGGGTTAAAAACAAGCTAGACATTTCAAAGTGATCCTTGTAATACCATTGAATAAAGACATATTTGACTTTGTCAAAGGTCACTATCACTAAGATGTATAAGAGAAATAAGCTAGAAATGAGATACAAGACGAAAAATTGAAAACAAACACATCAATCACATTTTTTAAATTTTAAATTGATTACAAGGTCGATATAAGTCAAATTGAGACTGGTGACCAAAGGGCTGGCGCTTACCTAGGGCAAAGAATTAGCTTAGCAATTCAAAGAGGTAACGTTGCCAGCCTTTTGGGCACATTGCCTGCGGTCGGTGATCTGAACTCTGTTTTCTACCTGTAATACCTAAAGGTGGAAAACAGAGTTCATTATAAAATTTTCTAGTTTCTTATAAAATGTAATTTTTATTTTTTCTTTTTAATTAGGTATTTCATGTTGTTTAGTAATAGTTTTTGTAAATAATGTATATTCTGTTGTAAATAAAAAAAAATAAAAAAAAAATAAGTCAAATTATAAGTTTAGTATAGTTAGATACCATAATTAAACTGGCAAATCCAACTCCAGAATGCTAAGAAAGCCCTAAGTCTTCAAAAACACTCCGGTAAAATGGAAAAATGTATTTTGTATATGTATAATCTCGATGTACAGTCTTTACATGCTAATAATGGTAGGCTATACGCAAACACTTTTATTTACATGGAAACACATCGTTTCAAAAATTCATGCCTCGTAAAAACTTTACAGTTTCTTGGAAGTAAGCAAGTAAGTAGGTAGCGATGACACGAATAAAAATGTAAGTATCTTCTTGGAACGAGGTGTGTTTAAACGATTGGTTTAGTGACGTTATTACAGCAAACTCGACGATTGCAAAAAATCAATAGTAAGTAGGTACTTGGAAACGGTATGTATTTTATATTCACTTTAAAAAATAAGGTGCGAATTGTAAACAGTAGGTACCTTCAATGTACGATGTACATAATGAGAATAAAATAAAAGGACCAAAACGACAATAATAAAAACGTGTCTATTGACCCAATATTTTTTTCATTAAGGGTTAGACGTCGATCGTTAAGTAAAATGGCATTCATCTTTGAAATGTTGGCACGATGAAAAGTCGCATTCTACGACTAAAAGATAATGTTTATTCATATATTCCCCTTGTTTTTTTTATTTGCAGCTTTTTCGCTAGTAATCTGATTAATCTGAATGGCACTGGCAGACTGCAATAGCGTAGAGGATGTTATGCATGCAGGCAACATAATTGCAAGGAAACCGCATAGGGTTTTAACGCATGGCTGAAGGGCCCACAAAGGACGGGAGTGCCCAACGTTCCAGTTCGTAGACCCAGGGTACAGTCAACGGCAAAAGACTTTGACTTTGATCTAGCTAGGATTCATTTTTAGAAAATAGTCTGTTCGTTAAAAAAAAACTAAAAACATAAACTGAATATGTGACTGCTCCTGCCATCTATTGACGATTATGAGCAACTAACTGCAAGCTTGTCCAGCAGATGGCGTTGGTCAGTAAGAATAAACCAGTAAAGATAATAATATGACTCTTATGATTTCTTAAAAATACAAATTAACGAAAAAAATTCCGGCTACCAACTAGTGGTTAATAGAACATGTAAATTAATTTGGTACGTCATCGTCGTATCACTTATTCACGGTTACATACAACTAGTCGCTAAGTAGTAACCTATATTATCTTTAAAACTTTGCATGTCGATATAATATCGAAACATTATCATGAAAAACATACTTACCCCTAGATATTGTTCTCGTATCGATGCTTTTTCCAGAGATAACAAGAATAACCCCCGTTCTTATAAACGTACTTAATCGAGAACATTTTTTAAAGTTAGCTCTTTCTCTGTTTTTCATTAAACATTGGTAAGAGATGGCAATATCAAAAGCACTGATTTATGTTTTGACAGCTTTTTATTAGACAGACTGATCATCTTAAGAGATGGCAATATGTAAGGCACTTATTTATCTTTTGACAGCTTTTTATTAGACATACTTAAGTATTTATTATCTGTGCATGATAAAATCTGTATCTAATGCCAAATTGTGGCGTCCTAAAAGTGATGATGCTGACTGTACTAGGTAGATAAACCTTTGCAAAACCGGTTTCCCCGACACGAGCCAACGGCAACGGTCAAATTGTAAAGGGTACGGAAATCCTCCGTCAATGATATTCCACGCCATTAGGAGATCGGCCCAAATCGCAGAGTGCCTGGCCGTGCCAGGGGTTGGGTAAATAATCTACGGTTGGTTGGTACATAGCTTTTACATATAGGTTGTATGTACTTTGCTTACTGGCTGAGTAGGTTGTTACTGTAGGTTGTACTGTGTAGCGCGGGACGTAGCTCATTTTTAACCGACTTCCAATCAAAAAGGAGGAGGTTCTCAATTCGGTTGTATGTTTTTTTTTTTTTTTTTTTTTTTTTTTTTTTTAATGTTTTTTACCGCATAACTTCGTCATTTGTGAGCCGATTTGAAAAATTATTTTTTTATCTGAAAGGTACTGCTTCCAGATTGGTCCCATTTTAATTTTATTAAAATCGGTGTTGCCATTTTTTTTTAATAATTTTTTTAATGTTTGTAACTGCATGCCTCCGTCATTTATGAACCGATTTAGAAAATTATTTTTTTTATTTGGTTATTCTTACGTCCAGATTGTCCCAAACAAATTTGATTAAAATCGGTTTAGCCGTTTGACAATGAAGTCGGTTTCTCAAGTTTTTTAAACTTATAATTATTATTTCTTTCTTTATTATTTGTGTGTTACATTTTTTTTTTTTTTACTTATGATAGTACCTAAGTAATGCTCCGTTCTGTGTAGGTACTTGTGTTTTGTCAAATAAATAAATTTTCTTTCTTTCTTTTCTTTCTACACTTTATTGAATTCAACTACAAGTATCTGATGGGTCAATGCGGCCTGCATTTGAAAGAATCAATTGGCTAAAACTGCATCAAAACCCCGACAAGAGCAACATAATTATATTAGACTAGCAGCCCCGTCCCGGGGTAGACAATATTGTTGTACATTATTTTGTTTCGAGAGCGCATTCAACGAAAGACATTTTAAGACTCATTTTTCTACACCTTCGGTTACATTGTTCAAATTTTACCAAGGATCCCTAATTTTTTTCAAAATGAAATGTAGCCTATGTCAAATTGGAAGAATGTAGCATTCTATTGGTGAAATATTTTTTTAAATCGGCCCAGTACTTTTTGAGCCTATTCATTACAAACATACAAAAATAGGTACAAATCTTTCCTCTTTATAATATTAGTGTAGATAGATTAACACCTAAAATGCATACCATGCTATACAGACTTTGGGCGGCATTACCTTACCATTAGGCTGCCAAGGCAGGTGCTTAGTACCTGCTACAATATCTATGGTATGTAGTACTTAGCGGCTGGTAAGGTCATGTAACGTAAGCAAGTGAAAGTAACTGAAGGAGAGAGAGTAGGTGCACCTAAGTTTAATAAAAAAAAAGCAGCCAAGTGCGAGTCGGACTCGCCCATGAAGGGTTCCGTAGCATCAAGTAACATAATATAAAGGTTCTTGTAGTTCGTCGAAAGGTAAATTGCGGTTTACGGTTTATGAAGTATAAAAAAAAAAACTACTGACTAGATCTCGTTCAAACCAAATATCGTTGAAAGTTTGCATAGTAATGTACAACATATATTTTTTTTAGTTTTATCATTCTCTTATTTTAGAAGTTAGAGGGGGGGGACCAACTTTTTTCCACTTATGAAGTGTCTCTCGCGCAAACTATTTAGTTTAGAAAAAAACGATGTAAGAAACCTCAACATCATTTTTGAAGACCTATTCATAGATAACCCACACGTATGGGTTCAATGAAAAAAAAATTTTTGAGTTTCAGTTTCAAGTATGGGGACCCCCGAAATTTATAGTTTTTTTTCAATTTTTGTGTCAAAACCTTAATGCGGTTCACAGAATACATCTACTAGCCAAGTTTCATCAGTCTAGCTCTTACGGTTTCGGAGAAAAATGGCTGTGACATACGGACGGACAGACAGACAGACAGACAGACAGACAGACATGACGAATCTATAAGGGTTCCGTTTTTGCCATTTGGCTACGGAACCCTAATGATATAAGGTACCATCGGGCTTAAGTTAGGTATTGGAATTCCAGCGACAACTGAGAGCGAAGCAAGCTAAGTGTACCTATAACCAGTAATTTAATCCAATTCTAGATAACATTCGGAAAACTCCGATAGCAAGTTTCAAGTTCATTTCCTAGAGGTAAATGGTTTCTCTCATGGTGCGTAGCAGAGATTTGTGAATAATTTACGAAAACAACGATCTCGCTTCGATTCCATCGTCATTCAACCGTGGTGCGTGTTGTTCGATCGAGCCACGCTTCAACGGAGTAACAGTAAAATATGACCATAATAGTGATAATAGGTTCAATTCGATACGTTCTCAATTGAAATTCGCATATTATACCTACCTATGTTGTCCACAAGTTCCCTTTACACTAATTGAATGAATGGTATTTTACGATTTACGGTTTTTTAGAGGCTGCGCGGGACGGCAACGTCGCGTGGCGCCCGCCCGCACTACACAAGCTGGCAACGCGGCGCCATCGTATCCGTCAGTACGGCAACGCCTCGCACTGAGCGGCAACGGAGCGCACTGATTCAGCACATCATCAAATTCAGGTTCGGCCGGAGACTTGCTACTCTTGCTAGTTACGAAAACAGTGTTCTAAGTTACTAGGCGTAGGTATATAACCTACCTATCTATACCTATAGCTAGATGGTTAAGCTAAGCTTCATTCCAGTAGGTTAATTTAGGCGTTGTTGATTTAGGTTATTTGGAGAAATATTTGGTGCAAAGTCAAACCATCAACCAGCCAGAGGTTTACATTGTAGTGTAGGTTTGGTTTAGTGACGTATAAAGATCGGCTTTTACCTTCTAGTTTAGTAACAATTGGGGAAAAATAAAATAATTTGGTTCACATTTTTATCTACAAAATATTTATTTTCAAACAATTTTTTTTCGATCCTATGATCCAAAGATATTCGCACAAACCTTAGCACAAACAGATTGAGGAAAATTAAAAAACAATAAAACGTACGAGATTCTTTTCACTTATTAGTTATTACAGAAATACAGGTTTTGTTCAAATGAGTGTATTTTTATGATATTTTCTTCAATTGTCGTCATTCTCTTCTTTGACTTCAAGGACGCAAGTTTCCGTTGTTTCTGAGGCATCTTCGACTGTAGCAGCAGGTTTATAAATGAATTGTTTGTCTGAACAATCCATATTTGAATTTGCAGTCTCCGTTGCATATGTTGTATCAACAAACAGTTCATGTCTCATCGGCATATGTGGTGGTGAAGCTGCAACTACAGATCTTAGCGGATCCTCTTCATCAAGGATCTTCTGACTGACATGAGCCAACCTCGGCATTTTGGAATAATTTTTTCTTGGGTATGATTTAGCTAGTGGTTTCCGTTTAGGAACAGATTTTGTTTTTTCTTGGCTCTGAGACTCAGGGTCTGCTGGACAAGGACAGGAATTTCCCGTTATTTCTTTATTTTCTGGTGCCTTTGAGCTGAAATCATTTTATAGGTAAGGTTTACCTTTAAAATTACTTACCTAGGGCACTCCTATGATAATTTACCTAGTTATATGTAGGAAATGTTTATGAACACAATGCTAGTACTCTCAAACGGTGAAGGAAAACATCGTGAGGAAACCCGCGGGTTAGTCAGCTCCGCACGTATTGACCGTCTACCCTGTGGATTAGGCGATTAAGCTGGCAGGATGTATATAGCTGTGGTATAGGTGCTGGGCAAGCCTATTTCACATAAAATCCTGTCCCAGGCACTATAGCGTCCCGCAAGTAGGAGCATGAGTAAAACACCTTGAACCTGACGTTATATGAATCATCTACAATAGATGCAAAGGACTATATTACTTTTAATGTGTATATCCATACCAAACTACAATTTCAAGATTACCGAACGACATTGGCACAGACAAAGCTAGCCTTCCGGGAAGGCACGACATTGTCAGTTTTTTTAAAGCAACGTAAGTAGAGTCTGCGTAAGATTACTCAGCACGTGACAGATGGCGAAAAAAATGGACTGGAAGTATATCTCCTGATTTCAAAGAATGTGGAAAACGAACTTGCATAGCATATTTGTTACTGGAAGATTATTTCAAGCCAGTTTTTTCACATTTTCCGCCATATGTCATGCGCCGAGTTATCTTGCGCGGGCTCTAAAGTGAAGTATGGACTGTACCTACCCCAGTGACATGTCAGTGTGCCTTCTGTTAATCAATTCCACGAACTGGGGATCAGCATGAATTTGGCAAACCGTTTGACATTTGGTATTGCTTCCTCCTATGGTACCAAATGTTTTATTCAACCATTTTGAGTGTCTAAAAAATATAATTATTATTATTTTAAAACCCACCATATGGACTCATTATTGTCTTAACTGGCCCCTTGCACACATCTAAGCCCCTTCCCACGGTCTGTGATATCACGCACGGAGGGGCGGATCAGCTCGCACGACACACCATGGGAACGGTCTCGTTCGCCGAGGTGCGCGGTAGCACAGGAGCCCTGTCTGTGTGCGTTGCCGTGCGTCGTCGTCGGCTGTGCGTGATGATCTGCAGAACCACGCACCGTAGGAAGGCAGCATAAGCTTTCAGCGGCGATAAGTGAAACGCTGTCAAATATGACATTGATATTTGACAACGTTTCATTGATCGCCACTGCAGAACGCTTAGATGTGCGCATTGCTTAACAGTTCAGTTGGTATGGTCCTAACACTGGCATCTTAATTGCATATCGTGGGTTCTATTCCCACACGGAAAAACATTTTAAGAATTTCTAGCAATCTTCTACGAGAATGGAATATTCAGTAAAATTTTGATGAATAAATAAACAACACATCTATAAAAAAATATTAATATTGAATACGTAATTAATTACCTATACTGAATCTATAATAAATACCCGTGTAGTATTAAATGTGCGGTTATTACCTTATTTTATTTATTTTCCCGACATATTTTATTTATTTTAGATCCTGGCCTACCACGAGCTCCATATGGTAATGGCTATGGCTGTCAAATTGTGTATAGTATAGATAGGCTGACACACACATTCATTTTTCTCTTGGGTTTGAATGTGTTGATACTGTTGACACAAATTTGACAGCCATAGCCATAACCATATGGAGCTCGTGGTAGGCCAGCAGTATACTTATTTTATGATCGCGAAAGTTTAAAACGTAATTTAATTACCTATTCATCGTATCTTATAATCATAAAATTATAGAATCCATGTTTGCTAATCTTCGTCTAACTAATTAAAATTAAAACGTATCTTAATTATTTTCCGTAACTACTACATATTCTGTGCCTAATGTGTATAATTAAAACAGATAATTTTTTGCTCAATTTATTTTTATTGTTAAGTTTGGTAAGAATGAAGTAACTATAAATGTATTTAAGTAATAGAAAAATACTAAATACCTTTCATTACAAAATAAAGGAAAACGAGATAAATGTACAAAATTGGGTCATTTAGGACATAATCCTTATGATAAGTACAGAGGTCACGACATAATCTCTTTTTATGAAGAGACATCACACTCCACGAAAACAGATTCTTCACCCGAAGAACTTTCATCGTCCTGCTCAGCATCAGACCCCTCTGAGTCATCGCTGTCAAAGTCAGATTCATTGTCACTCGCGAAAACTGTCACTTCATCTGTCAATTGATCAATAACCAGGTCGTTTTGGTTGTAATCCTCCTCGATGCTCCTAATCCCCTGGCAAATTATGCTGAACTCTTCTGTCATTTCCTCCACCTTATGCTGCACTTTTCTTTTGACGGACTCCAAGTTTTTAGCGCCATTATTTTGGGTCACGTAATTTTTGATTGCTGGCCACGCCATCTCGAAAGGGTTCAGTTCAGGGTGGTAGGCGGGAAAACGGACAACTGGATGGTTTTCTTCAGCTAGAATCTGGTCTATCTTGTATTTTTTGAAGCAATCTTTGTACGCGCATATAGTTTTGTATAGCTGCAATTTGAGCGTGTCGGGTTTAAACGGTATTCCTTTTTCAAAAAGCCACGTCTCCATTTCGCATCTTTTTGAAGTAGACGTCGGCACAGCTTCCTCTAGCTTGTTGAAACAATGGGTTTTACCAACCACTAGAACAGCATTTTCGGGGAGGCTTGGCATCAGTTTCGTACGTAGCCACTTCTCGAAAGTTTTAGCGTCATCGTTTCTCGTACCAGTCTTGAATATTAAAAGCGTCTTCGGCAAGAATCCTTCGTCAGTAGCAGCGTGGATTATCAAAACTCGCTCTTTGCTGTGCTTCCATGGTTTACCGGTTTCATTGCCAGTTCTCGTCTGTGTATCCACAAAAGAGGCGTCTGCATATACCACCGGTCTACCCTCGGCACGCAACGTTGTGATAACTTGCAAATAGTCGATCCGTTTCAATCGGATGTGGCTATGTTCTATCAGAATATGGCGTTTATCTTCTATCCTCCTCCATTTGAAACCCAGCTGCTTCAGAATCCTTCTCAAGCTAGTCGTAGATCCTTGGAAATTGATTAATTGTCTTAGCTTTTTCGTCAATTTCTCCACTGATGGCACTTCATGTTCCGTGACATGGAAATTATGGATGCAACGTTTGATGATTCCTCGTTGGTTACTGTCGATGGCGGTTACTTTTTTTTTCCCCGTGCGTCTTTTTCCTGGCGTTCGGAAGACTTTGTCTAAGTCCGCGCCGGGTGTATTAGCGGCCCGAGCGATGCTTTGCACGAGTCTGACTGAGATCCCTGTAGCGGCCGCGGTTCGCTTCTGTGCTGCTTTTATATCGTATCGTAGCCCTTCTATTGCTTCGGTCTTCATATAAGTCATTACGTCGTGAATCATTTGGCGTGCTTGCGAACGCAAAACATTTCGACTAGGCATCATAACAACATGGATCAACCAACACGTTTTGGAGAAGCGACACGCAAACTAAATTGACGCGAGGACTCGTTCGACGCAGAGCCCGTACTGTGGCGTCAAAGTTTATGGCCGGCAAGTTTGATTGTAGTCATAGGCCCCGCCCACTTCGCGCGCCAGATATAAGTGCGTCTCGCTCAACCTATACTTTTTCTAGGAATTAAGAGTAGTCTTCGTGATTAATAAAAATAATTATGTATTTTATGAGTAGGTATATTTTTATTAGATCTTGTTGAATTTAGTTAGATGTAGGTTGTTTTATTCAAAAAAGGATAAAAAAAGTTTTTCTTGGCATTTTATGATTTTATGTTTGAATTTAGAACAAAATGCATGACCAACAAGTTTATCATTTAGAATTTTAGGCGAAGACCACCAAAGATAAAATCACGGACTGTATTTAAAAGGGTTTAAATAATTATGCAAGTGTGAAATTTTTTCACTGATTTCAGTGTTTCAAAATAAATTATTTCCAGACTACGTACAGGCAACGGTTGCTTGTTTAAATGAGGGTTTATAAGCTACTGTTTTTAGGGTTCCGTAGCCAAATGGCAAAAACGGAACCCTTATAGATTCATGTCTGTCTGTCTGTCTGTCCGTATGTCACAGCCATTTTTCTCCAAAACCGTAAGAGCTAGACTGATGAAACTTGGCGAGTAGATGTATTCTGTGAACCGCATTAAGATTTTTACACAAAAATAGAAAAAAAACTATAAATTTTGGGGGTCCCCATACTTGAAACTGAAACTCAAAAAAATTTTTTTCATCGAACCCTTACGTGTGGGGTATCTATTAATAGGTCTTCAAAAATGATGTTGAGGTTTCTAATATCGTTTTTTCTAAACTGAATAGTTTGCGCGAGAGACACTTCCAAAATGGAAAAAAGTTGGTCCCCCCCTCTAACTTCTAAAATAAGAGAATATAAAACTAAAAAAAATATATATTGTACATTACTTTGCAAACTTTCACCGATATTTGGTTTGAACGAGATCTAGTCAGTAGTTTTTTTTTTATACGTCATAAATCGTAAACCGCAATTTACCTTTCGACGAACTACAAGAACCTTTATATTATGTTACTTGATGCTATGGAACCCTTCATGGGCGAGTCCGACTCGCACTTGGCAGCTTTTTTTTTAGTATCCTTGTACATACTTACATAATCTCTTTGCCCAAGATCGATTCTTATAAGCGCTTTGTTTTTCGCAATGTGCTTTAGTATTTTGTTATTCATTTTTAAATCACAATGATTCTTATGCTTTTTCCACATTATAAAAATCTATATTCGTTAGTGTTCCACAAACAGACTCGCCTTTCCATCAGTTTATTTGATTTACCGATATAAGGGTTGTTCCACTTGAAGTTTTAAAGCATAACAGTGCATCGCGCCAACGCTAAAATACGGTATTACGGTGACTGTTTTTTAAGAAACTAACAAAAGTGAATAATAAAGACAGCAACGTTCGCCGTACAGATGGGTGACCGCTAAATTGTAAACAGGCCTAAAAATTTGGCGCGAATCGGTCGACCAACCAGAGCGGAAGGGGCGGGGCGACCGGCCATAATGTTTTGCGCATTCTACAGAGTGGGGAATTCTGTCTCTCTTCCTCCAACCGCCTGTAGTGTACATTCCTACTCCGCGCACGACGCTACGTGTCAGCCATTTAAGTTTTTTACGTGTTTTTGGATAGTTTGTCAACAATGCCGCGTGGAAGCATTTTGCGCTCACAAGCGAGACAGATTGTACACCACGTGCTAACATTCATGAAGAATGAAGCCCAGGAAGGCCTCCGATACGATCTAAAAGCCATCCAAAAACGCACAGCAGCCGCGACGGGCGTCTCCGAAAGAACAGTCCGGAGAATCGCCGTCGTCGCCAGCGTCCCCGGCGCGAGTATGCGACAAGTGTTCCGAACGCCCGGCAAGAAGAGGATAGGTCGAAAGAAAGTAACATTATTAAGCAGCACCAATCTAGGAGTGATAAAACGTTGCATTCAAAACTACCATAAAACCGAAAAGGAACTGCCCACAGTGAAAGAACTCCTGAAAAAACTGAAGCAGGTAGCACACTTCAAAGGCAAGGCGTCTAGCATGAGAAGGGTTATAACAGATTTAGGTTTTCAATGGAAAAGAACAGAAGACCATCGCAAGATTCTGATAGAACACGCTTATATACGACAGAAAAGGATCGAATACCTGGAGGAAATCAAGAAGTACCGAGCGGAAGGAAGACCTATTGTTTTCGTTGATACTTCTTTCGTCGAAACCGCGCACATGAGCGAGAACTCATCCAGATCACTCAGGAAATGCGAAAGAGTCAGCATAGTCCTTGCTGTCTCTGACAACGGTTTCTTAAAAGACACTCTGCTCACCTTCAAATCCAACTCAAAGAATGACGATAGCAAGCAATACGACAAGTGGTTACGCAATAAGCTTATTGCAAATCTACCCGCAAACTCCGTAGTGGTGGTCGGTACAACCCCATACTTCAATAAGTCTGAAGACGCAGCGCCCACGTCCACCTCCAAAAGAACCGCCATGGAAGCCTGGCTTACAGATAAAGGTATACCCTTCAATTCAACAATGCTAAAACCACAGTTATACAAACAAGTTTGCACTTATAAATGTGGGTTCAGGCAGTGCAAGATCGATTCGATTTTGAACGAACATAACCACCCAGTTCTGCGATTCCCCCCATGCCATCCAGACTTGAACCCGTTAGAGATAGCTTGGACTGGAATCAAGGGTTACGCTACTAGGAAAGCTGATCGCAGTGTCGAAACAACAAGAAATCATGTACACGATAAAGTTGCCGAGATAAATAGTGAAATGGGAAAGATGTGCCAGAAAATTGAGATCATAGAGGAAGCATACTATCACAGTGAGATGGTTATAGACTCGTTGACCGATGACGTCACTATCCATGTCAGTGACGTTGATTCCGACGACGAAACTGACGAGAACTCTAGTTCTGAGGATGAACAGAACGATGGCAGCTCTTCGGAAGAACCTACGGAGGTAGAGCATAATATGGAAGTGAATGTTTCTCCTGAAGCGTTTAAATGATTAACTTGAACGTAGATGGGCGTAACATGGATTCTTTAATAAAGTTATGATTACATACTACAAAAAGCATTTTTTTTTTGTGTACATACCAACCAACGAACAATACAGGCGCCATCTATAAATTGATTGCGTTTTCTTCTACAAGTACCTACTAACTTGCCTTAAAAATAAACTTACTAAATTGTGTTTCAATAAGTGAAATTAACTTACCCATGTCGATCCGATGGTAAAGTGATAAAAATTAAATTCGGATTTCCGTCCGCTGTATTGTTACAACCCTTTGCGTCACATTTTTGCGCCATCTTGTTTTCATAACGCGTGCAGTCTAGGTGGTGGCCCTGCCCAGACTGAGACTAGAATGAGATGGCAATACTGAAACTTTAAGCGAGAGAAGGAGAAGGAAATACACACATTTAGTCAGACATTTAGTCTAAGATGGTAGGTAGGTACTACCATGGAACTAGCTAGGATATCATTATTCCAAGGGACTTACTCTAACTCATGAAAAGTACTAATCAAAAATTGAATTTATCAAATAATTAAGTCAGGCTGACTACTTTTGTTCCTTGTTTGTTTTACCTTTACTTTGGAACAAATAAATAAACTTCAACTACAATTTTGGTTACGGTATGAGAAATGGGAATGTGCTTCCGGTCAGTCAGCCATCTTTTATAAAAAAACTTGAAACAACATTGAAAGCCAAGGTGGCTTTCAATGCGTAAGAAGAAAGTTCATATAACATGGCCACTATCTAATTAAGAAAGTAATTGAGTATATAATTTAAAAATCCAGCTTTAGTTTATCCGAATCTAGTTCAGGTTAAGCAGTCTTAATGCCGCATCGTACCTTTTTACTTTTTGGCTTTCTCTTAACACCAAAGGTTTGCTGGAAGATATCTCTTATTAGGGTTAAGCTCGCCTATGTACATGCCCTTTGTTATTGCTTATTTGTATATGTTACCGTGTGCATTAAAGAATTATTTAATGAATTGGCATTACTAGATTAGAACCTGCTACCTTGGGATCTCACACTCTACAATTTACCAGCACCAAAGACTTGTTTACTTCTATTGCTCAACCAAAACGGAATCCTCGAGGTGTGAGTATAACTCGCACTAGACGAATTCATTTATCAAGGTCAACAATAGAAAAAGTGTTCTATTTTTCAAAACTGTGCCGGATATCCAAAAACCGAAAACTTAGTAGCACGACCTGTCGAAATCCACTTCAATAATCAATCAATTTACGCCAAATTTAGCAAAGTTAAAAAAGGCCTGTTGCGGTTTGTTTTTCTGGGTCGATCGTTCCGGCAACGTCGCATAGCGGTGATACAGCGAAGCGGCAACGTCGCGCCAAGCCACGCTCATAATAATAGACGGAGCTAAATCTTGATTTCTTTTGACAGCCTACCTACCTTGCGAGTAGGTACGATGGTATTTGCTGTCTGTGCTCGCTTATTATAACTCTGTTGTTTATTAAACTAAAGATAACAGATTTGTATGTTTATATTGGATAACATCAAAAACTAATATACTGTTGAAAAAAAATAGATAGGTAGGTTAGGCACACCGGGTGGATTTTAGTGGGTCGACATCCCCACACACCCCAACTACGCTCCCTCAGCTTATTTGGATGGTCTGGAAGCAGATTTACAACCCGCAAAAAAAAACAAGGTTAGGCACACATCAAAATAAATTATAGTTTAAAAAACTAAAAAATCAACCATATCTCTAATCGCATATTAGAGATATGGTTGATTTTTTAGAATGCCTACTAATTAGGTATTCTTGCTCTTAACAGCGTGTCAGGCAATACTGGAAACTGACAACTGTTTAATGACAACATGCCTAGGAACAATAAATGCATAGTACTAGCAAGGATCTTTAAAAAAAAATATATTTATAGAATTGCATTCTAAAAATCAAATTCTTTGAAATGTTGTGGTGTAGCATCGTTCGGTCGGTTCGTTAAAAAAATGTACGCACCCGAAAAGTGCATTGCATTCCAATAATTTTAAATTGTGCTGTGTTATGGTTATGGACATGCGAGTGCGGCCTGGCAACGCCGCACTGGCACGATTTGGCAACGCCGCAGTTTGTTGTCGTGTTCAATTTCAAAGGCATTGCAGACATTGCGGTCACGTCACGAAGGACTGTTTTGACTTTGTAGTCTACGGATGTATAATACCAACCTACATTCTGAATAATCGTTTAATTTATTGGTATCACGATCGTGGAAGTGTGTTTTTTATCTCTCGAAATATCTGAACTTGGTATAAATCAAATTGTTGGTGGGTATACCTACCTACTTACACCTTATCGCATCAACGAATAGGTGTAGGTGTTCCTACGCTTTACCATGACGAACGTAGGTTATATACCTAAAGAAGTACCAAAGTAAATAGGTCGCCAGCCACAACACGTGGCATAGCAGCGCGCATGATCCGCGGTCCGTCCGGTCGCCTCGACGAGCGACCAGTCTCCATCTCTGTCGCGCGTCGAGGTCTCGCTACCTCTGTCGCAATGCGACCAATCGTTGTGCGCCGCAGTCAAGTCACGCGATCTAGCATCAGTCGCGCAGCGTTTTTCCGTCGCTCGGTCGCGTCTTATTCTCAAAACTACAAGACGTCAAATCTGACACTGACAGCTACATACTAACTTCATTTAACTTGGGTCGTGTAAAAATGTCTTTGGTTTTCAACCCAGTTAGACTAATAGATGAGATAAAGGCGCGTCCGGGGCTCTACGCGGCGGAGCGCCAGGACCGCAACGAGCGTCTCGACCTCTGGAAGGAGGTGGGGGCCGCGATATTCCAAGACTGGGGAGATTGCAACAAAGCTACCGTATACGGGCGAGGTAAATATTTGTTGTTGTAACAACCGGCACAAATAAATATACAAGAATTTCTACTTTCCTTCGGCATTTGAGTGAAAATAAACAAACTCACGCCAAAAACAGAGACATCTAAGGCCGAGAATAACGGGCATAAACAATAAACTGACCTTTTCAGTAATAATAATAAGTAACATTCGCTTACTTTCTTTGTACCTACTTACTTTATTCGTCAATCAATCGATTCTACGTAAAAACTATTTTGTTTACCAACACATTTTGTAATAAATCGCGTGCAAACTTATATCAGGATTTATAAAATGTAATGAGTCCATTATCATTTTAACCTTGACATTGAATATCACTCATTGTTAAATGGTTGTAGGTAGTTTATATAAGAATATAAATAAGGCTGATGTTTATCGTAATACCTACATGAATTTCAAATTAAGCTTTAGCAAGCACAGACTTGAGTACTTCTGCTTGGGTTATCAATAAGGCAACTTGTGGCGACGAATCGTAACTTTTATCAATATGAATCGATGAAAAAACCCTTGCTTTGTCCTTTAATCTCAGAAATTCGTCACCTTGAGTTAATTTGTTTGTAAAAGCCATTACGCATTATCATTGTCTTAAGCATTGTGAAAGAAAATAAATTTTACTTTACTTTACTTTAATTCCTTCGTCGGAAAACATTGACATGACATTAGGGTAGGTACACATTTTATAAAAAAAGTATATTTTTTTTTATATAGATAGCTAAGCATTTGGCTGCCATCATACCTGATGGAAAGTGAGGATGCAGCCTAAGATGGAGCATGTTTATCCATAATCCACCTGTTCACTCTTGTCTTGAAAATTCCAAAGTTATAGCGTTCTGGATATACTTGACGCTTTGTACGTGAGTGTGGGATATCAACCATGAAGGAGTGGCACTAATCCATGCTTTTCGTTCGTAGTTAATTCGCTAGGTTGGATAGTTAGATATATTAAACAAAATGCCCTTGGGTTTTCTGTACAGTTTGACAGTGACAGCAACAAATTGTTTCTCTCGACAGTTCTCCAACTACAAAAGAAATGGAAGTCGCTACGAGACGCGTACAATCGCGAATTACGGATCCGCAGAAGCAACACAAAGCGCTCCAGGATCGTGTACAGATACTTCAAGCGGATGTCATTCCTCGGAGGTTACGATGGAACCATCAGCTCAGACGAGTATGATATTGTTCTCTATTCTTCTTCTAGCTAGATCTTTCGAAACCAGAATGCTGAAAGGATTTTAAGTGCGCCTCAAGGAAGCGTCTGCAGCACTTGACACATGTTTTTGAACTTTTTGGGCTGTTTTATCAAAAGTAGAAAGTAAGGACAAAATCGTGAGGAAACCGGAATGACTTTTGGACTAACTTACAAAATTCGAAACATGAGTCAGTTTAAAAACGGAACCTCTATGAGGCACCCTGAAGACTTTGACCACACTGGTTCAAAGGAACTAACACGACACGGGATAATCTACAACGTACTCTCCAAATAATAACTGTTCGAAATGATGCCCACATCTTCAATTTATCATCGGACGGCTCGCCATAGGGAGAGGGCTCATCCACATACCTCGGAGCCGGCATGGTCGCGCACCGTCCGGTTCCAGAGGAACTTCCTCCCGCGCACCCTAAGGTTGTGGAATACTCTTCCTGCCGAGGCTTTCCCTATAAGTTACAGCATGGGGCTTTTCAAGAAGGGCGTTTTAAAATATTTAAATGGTCAGCAACGCGCGAGTGATGCCTCTGGTGTTGCAAGCGTCCATAGGCTACGGTAACCGCTTTCCATCAGGTGGGCCATATGCTTGTTTGCTAACTTTGTTGTATAAAAAAAAAATATATATAACAATAATACGAAGGGGATGTTTAATTTAAATATCTCGTAGCAAAGCTCTAACGCTGGCTGTCAAATAAAAAAATGACGTCTTTGTATTTGAAGCTTTGATGTCAAATCTGAGACATTGCCAAAACTTTGCTAAACTTTTACAAACATCGTAAATGTCAGAAATTAAAAATGGAATCTTTTGAATAACCTACTGAGAATTTAACCTACTTACCTAAATGTATAACTGGAAGAATGGTTAAAAGTACAGCCAATTCAAGTGTAAGAAAACGTGTCTATCACAGGAATTAAATAAACTTTGCTATGGTTGCCTACAGCTACACAACATTAAAAACGACATTCTTACTTAACATAGACAAAAAACGTGCCGTATTTCCTCTGTTTCAAGGTCTGTTAAATAAAGGAATTCCCAACATAATAATAAACGAGTTCAAAATGAATAATTACTCCACGTACCCTCTGTCATGACGACCCCCTTTTCACGGTCCAAATACGCCCTTCTACGTTCTATTGTAAGTAAGCAGTTACCATTCTCAATGCCCTTTTTGAACCGATGATGGTCTTACACAACAGAATATAATTTTATAAATTATCATGTCCCTTATGTTTTCAGAGCTTCAACGGGAGGCCAGGATGTCCACTTCTCCCAAATGGATGATGAAATAAATACGCCACTCAAGCAAGAGACACTAGACGATATCCCAGTCATGAAGAAAGTAAAAAAGGTGAAGAAGAAAAGGCGTAAGCGTCGCATATCAGCCGCAGAAGTGCATTCAATCGAAGACGCGGAAGAGGTTGAAATGCCAATGTTCCCGGTTGAGTACCCGGGCGAGTCAGAAAATGACAGTGACAGGTTGTTTCTCCTGTCATTCGTGCCTGAAATGAGGCAACTTCCCGCCCATCTCAAGATGTGGACAAGGGCCCAGATAGCCAATATTATGCAGGAAGCTGTCAGTAGTCATTATAATAATACGAAGCCGGAAAGTTCCATGGGACGTGTAAACGTCAAAAGTTATAAGCATGACAGTTCTGACTCTTAGCACAGTTTTGTGTTTCACATTATTTTTTTAGTTTTAATAGGAAAAAAATAATGTTAATTATTTCTAATTGTTTGATGTATGGAATTAGGTATGTATTGTATTGGGTATTGTTGTAAATGTTAAAGATAAAATAGAAGTTTCATTTAAAACAAATTGTATCTTTGAGACATAAAAATACAACAACCTACTAAGCATCTATGGCATTGCAAATATTCGAAGTATCTACTATTCGAGTACTCGATTATTTTTCGGATGTACTAATCGAACACTCGGACTAGTGTACTGTTCGAAATATTCGAATGCAAGCCCTAGTAGGTACCCACTGTTACCTTGAAAGTTGTTCTTTGAAATGATTTCTCTGTTGTTACTATAATTGCGTAAATAAATAAAAACCGTTTCTCTAAATAATAGTTGCTGTTTTTGTTGGTATTTTACCTGAATTTTAAGAATGCCAATAATGCAAAAAAAAACAATTCACGATAAGTAAATCGATAACGAGGATTCATGCGTTTTCTAATACATATGTATACATTCACTCGGCACGGCACATTCACCAGATGTTCTAAACATCTGGTGAATGTGGTGAATTAAATAAAAAGGATAATATTTTTGTGTTCACCAAAAATCTTAAGGTACATCAATGTACATGCATTTCTAAAATATTGAACTTCCCCGAAAAATACTGATCGTACACCAAATATTCCTGAATGTTACACAAAGGGCGGATCCGACTTGGATAGGTTAGGTTATGTTAGAATTGAACATAATAATATAATCGCCGCAGTGCCAGAGAATATTTTTTTCCCAATAACCTCAAAGGGGCTGCCAGTATAGTACAATTGTTCATTTTTTTATTTATTAAGCTTCATTGGACATTAATTGGTATTTGATTCAAATACATTTTGCAGTGCATTATCTGAAGTAAAACTAAAAAGCTTGTTTTTAAAACTAGGTGTATTACTATTTTTACAAATTTGCAACAGTTGTTAAATAGATGCTCGTTATGACATATTTTAATTAACATATTTTGGTGCACATTCAGTATATTTGGTGGAACACAGGCAAAATTAGGTAAATGAAATGGGAATAAATTGAAGTAAGTACTTTTAAATACCATCCAAATAAAAATACTACTAATGTACCTCCTACTTCACGAAGTCCAAACTATGATCGTTGACTGGTTTACCTGAAACAAAATATTTATTATTAGAAAAGTAACTTAAAAAAGGTAAAGCACTAAAATACTTACACTGTAATTATTATGACTGAAGGAGCAGTGTAATTATATGGGGGTAAGTACACTTACCCCACTAGCTAACGGAAATATAGGCGCAGGTGTAATCAAGGTGCGAGGGGGTAACATAGTCGCAAAGAATACCTGGGGATATTCTATAAGTAGGGAGAGAATTTCTAACGGGAGAGTACCTATATTTTCTGGTCGTTTTGATATTAAAAACGAAAAAACAGAAAATAAGAAACTCGAACACTAGCCTCTGCACATCTAAGCGATCTGCGATGACACTGTCATATTTGACAGCGTTCCACTGATTGCCATCGTCTAGATGTGAGCAGGTCTTAGGCTTCTATATTTTTTTATACCTGGATGAAAATCAGAATTTTAGATATAAACAAACGTTTGTGCAATCAAAAACGTTCGTAAATCTAAGTGAAAATTGCATGAATAAAATTGGAATAAGATTATTTATTACCTAACTATTTCTACCCCGGTTACGTCACTAACTTAGTTACGTTTTTCGGAAAAACGCGATCGAAAACGCCTCAAAACTCTGAATCTTCGTGGAAACTTCCAACACTAAATCGTGGAGGTGCTTGCGTCTTGCAAACGGCCATGCTATAATTTAAGTAGAGTAAAAATAAACGTAGGTATGGTAACCTCAGGTAATATTTCTTACTTTACGCTTCTATTATTGTAATTTATGTTATTACAGTGGGCGCGTTAGCTAAGGCCGCCTGCAGGTATTATTAACGAACCTGAGTCAAGTGAGAGACTAGCAGAGATTTTTTTGCGTCTCCTATTATTTAAGATTTGTCAAAGTAAATGTGATAAATATCTTGCTGTACCTACCATCTGTTTATATTTATTACCTACTTGGCCTTGGATAATTTTTCAAAAATCTCAATTAACAATTAATTTGGATTAGTAAAATTCTTCAAAATATAAACACGAATACAAAATGATAAAATGCGCGACGTTGCCAGCTCGCTGCCCGCTGCTAGCCGCTGCGACCCCGCGCGATACCGCTGCGTCACTCCGCGTCGTACCTTCGATCGTGCAGTTGTCGCGCGCGAAACGCAACGAAAACGTGCTATGACTTCATACTCTTTAGACGTAGAGTTGTTCATTGGTGAAATTCAGAAGTACCCAGAGCTTTGGGATATTAACTGTGAAGAGTACAGGCTTAAGAATAGGAAAAGTCGGGCCTGGGGAGAGGTGGCTAAGATCTTCATCGATGATTACCAAGATCTGTCTGTGAGGGAAAAGAACGATGTTTGTAAGTAGTCTGTTAAGATCATGAGTTTCTCTACGCACGCCACTCTACTTATTTCTATTCTGTGGTCTAAGTTCTTTTTTCGAATTTAGGTAGGTTGATATGAATCTACAAATCGAAGATAAGGTAGTAATACTGTACTGTGTACAGATAAGACTTTAGGATTTGGGCCGATACTACAGACAGTAGGTAAATAGGTAGGTATTCAGTTAAATCACATGACAGGCGATTGTATGAGGTTTACCAAAATAGGAAAGGTAATGTATGTTATTCTATAATTTCATGCATGTGTTACGTTTCTTTACAAGTAGCACTGTCCAAAAGACCATAATTATTCTTAAAAAACGAATTCATCCCACGACAAAAATCCAGTCTCCTCTTCTTCTTGAAGCCTCTGACAGCGCGCCAAATACTTTGACATTTCAGATGCATGACAGATGACGTACCTACCTTGAGCGTATAATAATCGAGTCAGTTAAAAATGTGTTTTTACACATGTATGGTATAAAATAAATTGGAATCAAGATCTTTATTACCTAGTAGATGGATTTATTTGGATAGTAGTTAGTATGAAGATCGTGAAGCGTCGAAGGCTAGCAGCTCTAATTATTTTTGATTGCCTGGTTTGTATACATTACGAGACCTTGGATCCACTACAGTTATACCAGAACCGAGTCTTGTATGATGCAGTATTTATAACTAAACAGGACATAGTAATTATCTGCTTCCGTTATTTCGGGGTCAAACCCTTAACCTTCAAAGGTTAAAAAGTAATGAAACAGAGAGATATGACATCATCATTTTAATTAAAAAAACCTACTTAGAGCTTTGTTGATTGATAGAAGGTTCAAGGTTCTGCTCAAACAAAATCAACTAAAAAACAAGAACAAACACTAACTAGTAGCGATCTTCCTCGGGTTCGCAAGGCTGGAAAACTTCAAAGACAGTGTTTCACATTATCTCTTTCTTATTTTCTAAATAATGTCCGTGTGATGTTATGCCGGGATAATGTAGCTTTCTAATGGTGAAATAAATTTTTGAATCGAATAGGATTTTTAAGTAAAAAAACTCGGCAAATTTAAAAATAGATAAAAGCCATTTTAAAAATAGATTATTTTTATCAAAAGGGACGACACTTAGATGACGTTTAATTTGACATCTGATTGACACTTGACAGGACGATACCATAGATTAGGTAGGTAATGTGTGTGATTTATGTAATCATACACACATACAAAAATTCTCGTAAAACTGGGTACAAAATCCTAAAAAAGTGACTAATAATAGTTTCCGGTTTTGGTTCAATTTATTACTAATGACCTTTGTAAGGTACGCTGATCATTTGCATGACTTGAAATTATACAGACATCTGTTGTTTTTTTTGCTATGACTCATGTCTTACGTAGGTATTTGTTATGGTAGAATCATTGTGATGATAGGTATGGTACTAGTTACTTCCTACAAAAGAGTACCACGTTATTGTCAAATCCAGTTTATTCCGAGGTTGTCTGGAGAAATCACAGCAATAACCCTTTGTATTTCACTGTTTTTATAAAAAATCTTATAGAATTTACTATCAATTGTTTAAAATAAGTAATCCTTTGGTTTCCAACTTGTGCAAACCCAAAACATAATTATATGATACCGCGAGTGAAACCGCGGGGATGACTGACTAGCTAGCTGCGTAGCTACGAAAATCAATCATTATACAGTCTTGCGCACATTTAAGCGTTCTGCGGTGACGATCAGATGTTTGACAACGTTTCACAGATCGCCACCGCAAAACGCATAGATTTGCGCAAGGCTTAACTGACATGACACTGGAATGTCAAGTTAGTAAAATAAGTACAACGGCATTATTTTACAGACAAGAAACTGTTCAGCAAATGGCGTAACATCCGAGATTCGTACGTGCGTCACGCCAAACGGAAGTACTGCAGCAAGAAGGGATATTTGTACGCAAAACAATTGTCTTTCCTCAGCGAGACATACAAACAAAACACTCTCTCAGAAAGTGAAGGAGAGGATAACCAAGGCGAGAACTGGGGCAGCGACTCAGAAGAGAACAAACTAAAACATTTACTCTTCAAATCTGACTTCGAATCCAAATTAGAACCAATAACTTGGCAGAATGACGACGAATCAATAGCCACACAACTGAAAAAAAGAAAAACAGACATCGAGTTTGTTGAAACAAATTATCCAGAGTCCACGAGCAGTGTTGCGAATGTTGCGATTGTCGACGAAGACAAAGCGTTTTTCGACTCCTTACTCCCAGCAGTGAAAGATTTCACGATCGATCAAAAGCTAGAACTCCGCACTGACATTTTAAAATTAATCAAACATTATAGAAAAGACGCGCGTTCGTCACGATTGAATAACGATTGCGACCAAATGTAATACTTTAGTTTACTGCATCATAGAATGTATTATTCCAATTTATGAGACTTACTCTTAACTTTAACTGTTCAGGTGATGATGATAAATTAAAATGTATGCCAAGAAAACCCAGCTTTCATTTACATTGTGTGATTAAAAAAATATCTAGCCTCAAAACATCGCAGGCGTTAATTAGTAGGTAAAAATAAAAAAGTTTGGCTTATCTCTTTTTCCCATGTGCCATGAAAATTGGGATAAAGTATTAAAAGCTCTTAAATTAAAAAAAGTAGAGTTTGTAAAAACCTAGCAGAAGTCCCACTACGCTACGAGAACGAGAACATAATATTTCAAAGAGGAATTCTGGGAATTTCGTTATTATTAGATAGGTACATTAGTAATAGAAGAATATTGTATCAACAATATCTGCCCACAAAATAAACAAGCATTGCAACTATTTGCAACAAGTCATAATAGCTATTGTTACTAAATAATGGACGCGGGCTGGCAACGCCACGAGAAAGTGCCACGAGACGTTGCCAGCTCGCAGATCGATAGAACGAGGGGAATTGCGGGGTAAGAGGGGTGACCCCACAATCTACATTACTACCGAAGATACCCTATGTACCTAAAGTATAGAACACGTGTTTTGTAACTTGTGGAACAAACTGGTTTTGATTGAAGTTCATAGCAATAAAAGGTCTGATTTGATTTGACATTATTTTAACAGTAGATAGTAGAATCGCTTTTATGTAGGAAACTAAACACATTTAAAAATATGCCAAAGTATTAATTTACGTAGGTTAGAAAATGGCTGTCATTTGATTAGGGACGCATCTAGGTACGTTAATCAAATACGCACTATTTTTTCGCTCGCAGTGAGCATGCGAGTTAGACGCGTTTGAAGCTAAATAATTTTACAAAATTATTTTAAAAAGTTGCTAAGCCAAAACCAATCTTAACACAGTATAGAAAATATACATTTTTACCTGCATCGGACTTATGACTTAAAACGTTGCGTTACGGATCTCACTAATCGGAGAACAAAAGAGCGGCCGGTTTCTGTGTGCCTTGTTTTTGTGCGAAGCGGCGGCAGCGTGGTGAGTTTCTCAACATAAACTCTGACTCAACGTAATAAGGCCTAAAACATAACTACCCGCAAAACATCATGAGTTTATTACGGTCACCAACTGACGGTCGTGGAGGCTCCCAGCCCGACTTATCAAAGTTTTCAGATGAGGATCATGCGATTGCGTCAGGCAAACCGAAAAGAGTCGTAAGAAAACGCAAAGAGTCTTTACCCGATTTCGACATGAAGTACGAATTTGAGAGATTCACTAATGAAATGAGGTCATTTTTTTCATCTTTCACGGATATGCAAAAAGAAAGTACGTACAAAATGCAACGTGACATGACTGAAATTAAGGAACAACTCAATGGCATCAAGGTGGCTACAAACCTTGTAATTGAGGATCAGAATAAAATAAAAGTAGAAATCGAGAAACTAAAAACTCAATGTGACAAAAATGATCAAAACATTAGTCAATTGCAAACTAGGGTGAATTTGTCTAATACATTACAGCCATCCACATCCACATCACAGTCACAACCGACTTCATTTACTTACGAAGAAGTTCTTTTAGAGTGTCAGGAGCGTACTCAGAGGCAAACAAATATTATTGTCATGGGAATACCGGAGTCACTAAACCAAGACAACAATGAAAAATTTGATTATGACAAGAAGGAAATACTAAACATTTTAAATAAATTAATTCAAAATTGTCCCGAGCCGGTAAAAATTTTTAGAATTGGCAAGCACATCCCTGGAAAGAACCGCCTTATAAAGGTATGCTTTGAATCTGAACAAACAGCGCTGAAATTACTCCGAAACAGTAAACACACACAAAGCGATCTGAAAATATTTTCTGATCAAACCTCCAACCAACAAAATCATCTGAAATCTCTCAGGGCAGAGCTGATGCAGCGACAAGAGGGCGGTGAAACCCATCTGACGATCAGATATATAAGAGGTACGCCGAGAATTGTATCAGAGCAGTCAAAAAACTAAATCACCTCACGTCCCAAGTATCCATAACAACAAAACATGATGAAACTATGAGTACTATGCATGAAAATACGATACACACTTTGATAAACGACTATCAACAAATACCCTCGATTCCACACTCCCTGAACTTTTTCTATGCCAACGCAAGAAGTATAATGACACCCGGAAGATTTGATGAATTGCAATGTATAATAAAAGCTATCCCGACCACGACACACCTGGTATTACTTACAGAAACGTGGATTAAATCAGAAAACGACGCCAAAATTCAGCAATTACCAGGATATACGCATTACTATAACTACAGGAACGACTCCGTTGGAGGGGGTGTTTCGATTTACGCGCACAATAGCATAGACCACACACTGACCGAAGAAAAATACACAGATGACAACAACTTTCTCTGGATATTGCTAGAAAAGATGTCTCTTAATATTGGATTAATATACAAACCTGGACGAACAAACTTTAAACGTTTTAGCAGAATCTTTGAAGAAAATCTTGAACAGCGCAAAAGATCCATAATATTTGGCGATTTTAATATCGATCTTCTGAAAAACGAACCAAACGTATTGCAACACATGACTACCCTGGAAGAATCAGGTTACTGTGTCCTTAACAAAATAGACGAAATGTATTGCACTAGAGATTCAAACACACGAAAATCAATCATAGACCATATCTATACTGACTTGATCGAAGAAAACTACAATTTATTTATCCTTGATTCTGCAATGTCTGACCATAAGCAAATGTACTTAGAGCTGAAAAGAAAGAAAATCACAAAAAAACGAAACTTAAATACGATACCATAGACTATAACAAGCTGTACAAACATATGAATCAAATACACCTCAAAAGTGAAGATCACAACTACAGTAACCTGGAATGTAAAATAAAACTAAGTCTAGAAGAAAGTAAGATCACTAAAACAAAAATACAAAACCTGCCGAAGGAGGACTGGATTACTAAGGATATACTTGTGGGAATAAGCTCCAGAAATGCTCTTTGGAGAAATGTGAAGAAAAATCCCAAAAATAAGATAATACATAACGATTTTATAAGAGAAAGAAACAGAATAACAATAAAAATTAACAAAACAAAGAAGACCTACTACTATGGAGCGTTTCAAAAATGTACAAGAAATCCTAAAAAGATGTGGAACCTTATTAACTCATTAGCAAAAAACAAAATAAAGACTAATAGTGTACCTACTAAACTTGAAAGTGACTCTGGAACGCTAACCGACCTGAAAATTATTTGTGAATACTTTAACAATTTTTTTACTACTATAGGCATTACGCTGTGTAATAGCATACCAGCACAATATCACCTACCAAGTAGTTTTACCTCTAGTGAAAACGACTTAGCGGATACATTACCGCACCTAGAACCAACTACCACAACCGAAGTCTTAAAAGTCATAACAAATTTGGACTCTAATGTAAGTTCAGGATTAGATGGAATTAACACTAAGAGCATAAAATGTGTAAAGACTCTTATTGCCGAAGAACTAAAAGATTGTATAAATAGCTGTCTAGAAAAAGGTTTGTTTCCGGATTCCTTAAAATTAGCCAAAGTTACACCTATATACAAATCTGGTTGTAAATCAGAACCTGGAAACTACAGACCTATATCGGTGCTGCCTGTAATATCAAAAATCTTTGAAAAAATCATTTACACTCGACTTACGACATATCTAAATTCAATTAACTTTTTATTTGAACGCCAATACGGCTTCCGCGAAAAATCGAACACCCTTTCAGCTACCATTGATCTAATTACCAAAATTAAAAACAACACAGATTCAAAAAATATAGCACTTGGTATATTTATTGATTTAAAAAAGGCCTTCGATACGGTCAGCCACTCCTTACTTTTGCATAAACTGAAAGATATCGGTATAACAGGAGCAGCATACAACATCCTAAAATCATATCTACAAAATAGGTACCAGATAGTTAAAATCAATAATCAGGAGAGTTCCCCCAAACCTATAAATTGCGGTGTGCCACAGGGATCCATCTTAGGCCCGCTGCTTTTTCTTATTTATATTAACAACCTGCACAAAGTGAAATTCCACGGCCACTTAACACTCTATGCAGATGATACGTGTCTTTTTTATTTTGGAACTTCACTTACTGAAATCATGCAGCGGGCTCAACACGATTTGGATGTTCTTTTCAATTGGTTCCAATATAATTTACTAACAATGAATGCCTCCAAAACTTCCTATGTAGTATTCGCGGCAAAAAATAAAAATCTAGATACAACGGCGGGTTTGCACATCAATGGTGAGACTATACTAAAGAAAAACTACGAAAAATACCTAGGACTAATTCTTGATAGCCAACTTACATGGCAGGAACACATATCACAAATAAAACCAAAAATTACCTCGTTAACAGGAGCACTACGAAGTGTTGTCAGCTGCTTACCAAAACAAGTTCGTGTTAATATATACAACTCTTTAGCTAAACCACATCTAGACTACCTAGTAGAAGTATGGGGTAATGCTGCAACCTCTAACCTTAAAACCCTGCAAACAGCACAAAATAAACTCATTAAAGTGTTATTCCACTATGATTTTTTAACATCAACGAAAAAAATATACGCAGAAACTAAACTAATGAACCTAAAACAAATATATACATACAAAACCCTTATCCTAATACGTAAATTACTAAACAATGAAATACAATCAGAAATAACTTTTACAAAAAACGATCAACTAAACAAAAAAACATTAAGAAATGCTGAAGATATAAATCTACCCTTTCCGAGAACTAAATATGGCACTAAAAATATTATGTTTGAAGGAGCTAAACTTTATAACAATTTACCTAAAGCCATTAAAAAAATAGAATGTACAAATAGTTTTAAAAAGAAAGTTGCTTCACATGTGATTGAAAACGTTCCGATATAATATTCCTATATTAGTTTGCAGGTAGAAATGTAATCTTGTGTTGTTAAATGTACTTTTATTCTGTAACCTATATTTAGCCTGCTCACTGTATAACATTATTTTATAAGTTATCTTAAGTTGTCTTTTAAGTGAAATGTAATTATTTCTTAAGACAATAAAAATTCTCTAAACCGACTATTATCTGCAATATCAGGAAAAGTTGCCTTTGCCACGCATTGGCATAAAACCAAATGGTTAGAAAAAATCCACAATTTGCTGTTTAAGTATTGTTGGCACAGCAAAACACATAAAACCTTTCGTGGAACTATTGCGTCAATGCACAAATACATGATTGTGCAAACATTTTTCGGATGATGAGAATGTCAAGTAAGTATTTTCTGATAATGATGCCAACATTATTATTATCAAATGATTTAAAAAACGTTGCCTTTCAGTCAAATGAGGCTTCATAACGAGCTGTCTACTTCATTCATTAACTAATTGGACGATCGACCTTCCCACACAAATATCAAAGATTTATCATCAATCTTATGTCTACCTTCATTTTTGTATTTGACATTAGATTTAGAATCCTACATAAAAACTGTAGGCCCGTTTTCCATACGTACGGAATGGTTAAATAAAACAATATTGATTGCTTCAAGGCACGCAATGGGACTATAACATCTAAAATCAGGATTCTGTATGGCTTTCGGTATAAAAAAGTTGTGTTGCTAGAAAACGTTTGACCTACTAAGCTAGATTGGATTGAACCTATCTAGATTGAGTTATTTTTAATTTGGGGCACTCTTGGATTGTTGAAAACTTGAATAATAACCCTCTACCTTGCCGAAGAGGTGACGGCGACGGTGATTGGATTTTTCCCACCTCAAAAAATACTCAAGCCCCGCAAATGCTCAAAAACTCTCGAATGGCGATGGCAAATAAGAAAAGTAAAACACTTTCCTCCCTTCCATCGTGGATAGTAGATGAATAGAGTGGACATAGGTACCTAACCTAATCATTTCATAATTCGTTATTTTATAACCTACCCAACTAACCTAAGTTATTCAAAACGATTTCTTTGTAATGTTTGATTTGAATTTTTCCTTTGCCATGATAGCTATAAGGTCTACCTACATTATAAACGCTAAGTTTAGTAAGCCAAGAGCCAAGTTTGAAGTTAAGCTCAATAGCTTTTCAATTTAAATTTAGAAAGTTCGATCAATATCCAAACTTCTTGCTCGTAACTTTTTAGGACCCTAAACGGATCCCTCCCTTACTTACCCTACCGAAGTAATGTAAAAAGAATTTTGAGAACTCTCAAAAATCGTAGCTTAGGGATTTACCGGTTATTTGTAACCAGTTGAAAATGCAGGTATTTTAGATGCGACTTCAGCATACTCATGATAATGCAGCTGCTTACTTATTAGGAGTGTCATCATCTTCCTGCCAATTATTTGTGTAATTCCGAAATAACCTAAGGTTTGTTTGCCCTTGCTCTACCTAAGTACATACATACATATATTATGTCTGTTGTGTACTGTTCCTTAAACTCTTTTGGTCACTAATATTAATAATACCTATCTAGGAAGTTTCATGGCACATTATAGCTATAAAAGACATCGCTAGCCCATCATTGAAGCCCCGGGCCATTGCACGAATGACGTAAACATGCAACTTTGTACCAAAAGCGTAGTAATAATAAATAATAATAGGAGCGCACGAAGCGGCAACACTACGGCCGGGTCGGTCGGGCGTGCAGAGCGGCAACTCCTCGATCGATCGAGCCCGGCAGGTTATCTCCGCTGGTGGATGTTTCTGAACTTTGCGATACATGAGTGTGGTTAGTTAGTAGGTATCTAACTACCTACATAGGGGAAGTATATAGATATATCTATGACAGTAATAGAACATGACACGAAATGGCACGAGGCATTACAGTTGTACACGCTGTAATATTTCATCATTAATTTTGTACAACATTGTAATTAGGTAGGTATCACAATTGTACATATACCCTAGCTTTACGAAGAGTTATTTATCATAGGTATTATCCCTACTATAGTGTAATAGATACGCCTGAAATAACAAGAAAAATAGTCAAACAAAGTAGGTTTATTAATACTTAGGGGTATACCTACAAATTGATTTTTAGCTGCAGTAATGTGTCAGTATCTGCAAATACTTATTTCTACAAGTGTCAATGCATGTGGCAAATTAGCAACAGAAAAAGCAACATTGCCAAAAATTCACAAAGGTGAATAAAGTGACTAACGTAGGCGAATTCGGTGAATCTATAGAATTACATGGAACAATGTTGAAACTAGGTATTTTCATGGAATAAACGTGAAATGAGTTCCATTATGAATAGAAGTCTGTCGTGTTTATTGAACCTATATAACTTTTTTATTTTTATCCGAGCTAATGTCTTGTTCAATTTGCTCACCCTTCATGATAGAACAAATAAACAGTACTAAATAAACAGTGTTTTGCCTTATCCAGCGTAATTTATCTACACTAATTTTATAAAGAGGATTGTTTGTATGTAAGGAATACATTATTCAAAAACTACTGTAGGCCTAGCACAAGCTCTGTCTCTGTCTCTGGCTTTGAGTCTGTGTGAAACGTTTTGACGTAGGATTTGTTTAGTCAACACTCACATAGACTCAAAATCAGAGCCAGACACAGCTTGTGGTCGGCCCTACTGGTCCGATTTCAAAAACTCTTTTACCATTAGAAAGCTACGTTATCACTACGTAACATAAAGCTATTTACTAGCAAACCGCCCTGGCTTCGCACGGGTGTAATTTCTCCACCTGTGCGAAGCTGGGGCGTATCGCGTATAATATTATAAAGAGGAAAGATTTGTATTTTTGCGTGTATGTTTATAATGAATAAACTCAAAAACTACTCTGCCGATTTCAAAATTTCTTTCACCATTGGAAAGCTACATTCACCCTGAGTAACATAGGCTATATTTATGTCTTTAAATTATTAATGTCCACCCGTGCGAAGCCTGGACAGGTCACTAGTAAACAATAAATTGACCATCGAACGTAACTCATTCATTAGAGCGAAAAAGGGAAGGGCAAGGTCACGTATTAGTAACGGACTCGATTATAATTGTATACCTACCTTGTTTGTTTCGACTTGCAATATTCGTTATCGCGTTACTCAGTTAGGTATGAATGAAGTTAATTTTACCGTATTTCACCTTCAAAGTAACTACGTAGGTAAAATAAATATCCAACCGACCTTATATTTTTCCAGCAAGGTAATCTAGGTACCTAGGTAGGATAAGAAGCAAGCAACTAGGTATGTGTTGTATGTGGCTTAATTGAATTAGCTTAAATATAATGATTATCTACGGCGTGTATTCCAAATTTCATGTAGTACCTATGTAGATATTTATTGTTCAGGTACTTTGGTTAATTAAAATAATAATATTGACTCCATAACTAAGATCAAGGCGAAAACCGGCTTCATATAAAACGTGATTATAACGAGGCCATTGTCTACAATAATTTAATTAAATTATCGCCAACTACCTACCTTACCTACCAATTACGAGCCAACAAGTCCAAAAACCAATAAACCAGTTAAAACCGTTACAAAATACTGACATACCTACCTTCGTACCTACTAATTATGGATCACATTCACATGCATCTACGTACTTTTGCGTCGCAAAACAAGAAATTCGAATTTTACTCGTGTGTCGTGCACGGAGCGGCAACGTGCGCCACAGAATAAGTAATAAAAGTGGACTCGTGAGGGTTGACGAGCTGGCAACGCCGCAGTTCGTTCCTGTCTCAAAGTTGAGAAAATCAGCTGTGTTTGTGCTATAATTTACAAACCTGCGTTTGAGAGAATGTGTTTTATCCATGTAGTTATATTTTTACGCTCGTACCTGTACCCCGACATAAGTTAAGCTCTTAATTTTAAGAAGAAAACCTAGGTATCGTGAAAGTGCCAACGGGCTGGGATGGCGAACTCAAACCTAAAAGTTTTAGCAATATAGGTCGTTCTTTTAGGAACAACTTACATTACTAAACTTTTAGGTTTAAGTTGTTTTTCTTTGAGTTTACATTAAAGCCACCCATACTTCGCTCTCCCCGTTCTCGTTACGCCTCGTTCCTGTTACTTTTTTGGGAAAAAAGTACCCTATGTCCGTCTCCTGGTTTTAAGCTACCTCTCCACGCTGTAAATTGTACAGCCAAATCGGTTTAGCTGTTCTTAAGTTATAAATAGTGCAACTAACACGATTTTCTTTTATAGCTATAGATCAAAAACAAATCCGTCCCGCGGGAACCATAAATTTTAGAGTAGCTGACGTCTCGGACAAATTTCGCTGGGACAAAGTGTCCCAAATGTCACTTTTGATTTTAATATTATTTTTACTGACGTTTCGGACACCATCAAATTATTAATACTTTTGAGTACAGTCAGGTAAAATATGTTTAAGCAAAATATAATGTAATGTGATAAAGCTAATCAAATTGCTTATAAAAAATATAAAATTTAAATTTAAAATTAAAATTTTATAAAATGTTAACTATGAAAGATACATACTATAAATAGAGATCTTAAAACATTTATCTCTCTTTCATTACGTTTCAAAAAAGTCATTAGTTTAATAATGTATAAAAATCACAGACAATTTATAGTTAACTGAGCAAAATATCCCGATCATATTTACAGATTTAGCGCTATTTGTTATAATAAAAAGTACTAAATTATTTTAAGCACGTCGATGAAATCAACTTAGAATCACAGATAATCGTTAATTCAGTCATAGACTTAAGATTACCGCTAATTATTTATTAGTATTAATCATCTCCAAGACCTATTATCCAATGAAAAAACATTAACCTAGAACAATCACAGTAATTTTCACATCATTTGGCACAGTATTTTACCTAATAAAAACTTTAAAATTATCAATTTTCTTATATTCTTCTAATATTTTACCAAATAAACACTTTAAAATCATCTATTTTCTATATTGTCTTTTTAAATAAAACTTTTTTATCTTTGGTTTTTTTTCTATTTTAATATAACAAGGCGTTCTATGCATAATTCAATATTTATTTGTCCTTGCTCAAATTCATAAATAAATAAATAAATAAATAAATAAATAGATAGATAAATAGATAAATAAATAAATAAATAAATAAATCTATTTCGTCACCTTGCTATGCCGCCACCGGCACCGCCGCGTCTCGGTTAAACCTGTTTTTTTACCTGACTGTACAATGCAGTTATTTTGAATGGTGTCCGAAACGTCAGTAAAAATAATATTAAAATCAAAAGTGTCATTTGGGACAATGTGTCCCAGCAAAATTAGCCTATGTGCTATTTCATACTATAATCTATCTCTGTGCCAAATTTAACCCAGATCCATTTAGACGTTCTGGCGTTATTGAGTAATAAACATCCATCCATGCAAACTTTCACATTTAAATAAATGAATATTGTGGATAATTCACACAACACTACCCAGCCCCAAACTAAGCAGAGCTTGTAATATGGGAACCAGATAGCTAATATAATACTTGAATACATATTTTTTTAGTAATATTAGTGGAATAGTGGGATGGACTGAGAAGGGTGGGACACAAATCTAAAAATTAACTGGTATAGATAGCTGCTCTAGTTGTGCCTGGCATAGTCCGGATTAGGTTCCAAGTCTAATACAAAATCGATAGATCGAGGTTGGCTGCTCCACAAAATACCTACTTAATGTGGGTTAGGTACAAAAGTGACTAAGGTGGATTATTAACTTTTGTAAGTATAAGGTAATAATAACACCAATAATCTTTTTGGATTTAGCAATAACTGTTGACATGAACATAGGTCATTTTCTTGCCCAATCTCCTCCACTCTTGTATCTCTATCTCTCTCTACCTATACATTATGTCGTCCGTCATATCAGTACCTAAGTACCTACAGAGCACTGGTGCTAGCGGTCTAGAGGTAGAGTTTTTTTCACGAAAAATGTATGTGCACTATGCCAGTACTCTCAAACGGTGATGGAAAACATCGTAAGCTAGTTGATAACCACAGAGCAGCGCATCGTAAGGCACATTCCTGACGCGCATGACCTACGACCTGCTACGGTTTAAGAAAACTAGTGATTACAAGATCTCTAAATCCAATCCATTGAAATTAAACATGTTGTGTTTACATAATTTAGGTATTCGATTTCCTGATGAGAAGTAAAAAAAATAACGTTCTCCACCGAGACTGTTAAGAAGTGGCGTTTGAAAAGCACTGGGAAGAGAAAAAGGGAAGAGAAAAAGTCCATTTTCATTATGCATTAGGGAAAGAAATAAACTCGTTACAAAGAAAGGAGTTTCTAGGCCGCATTTTTTATTGCAATACAAGCTAGGGTAGGTAGCGTAGTTAGATGCCCTAGCCCGCATTTCCCAAGGGTCCAATTAGGTGAATTTATTTTTAAACTTTGCAAATAATAACGTTGATGTTCTGACAGATGTCATATGGGATATTTTTAAAACAATGTGGAAGAACATGGTCAAAGCTGAGCGTTGTAAGTGGTCGCTATCAGATATTTTAGATAGGTATTTAGCTAGATAGTAGCTCCTGCAAACACGCTACCGTATCGGCCCCTACCCCGATAGTTAAGTACATCGATAGAAGTGGTTCTGGCACTTAATATAGTTTTAGTTTAAAACTAAATACCTACATTTCGTTTTTAAATAAGTAACAAGATTCAACATTTTCCCTAAACCACAATTTTTTTTTTTTACAAGGGTTATGTGGCCAGTACGCGTTCTTATACAAAAACCATAGACCTACAATTTTTAAGACTACGTTACTAGTCGTTCCTAACCTTTCTTTCCCTGAAATAGGTAAGTGATCAGGAACAGTCTGAATCTGGGCTCTAATCCGAACGAATAACGAAATCGTTATCTGCCTTATCTACAAATAGGTGTTTATTTAATGAAACGGGGTCAGGTCAACGTTCTAAAGTGGGAGCAGACATCACGTGACTAATAGGTATGCTATCGTTGCTATTCTTTCAAGTCGGACTGATATAGAAAATCAATAACGACTTCGAATATAACTTGTCTAGGCACTATTGACTTTCGATTAGACTGGTTTTTATTTGGAAAGAATATCACTTATTTTTAAGTTACATGCAAGTTTCCGTTTTGATAAAAAAACTGCCATCAAAACTAAACTTTTGCTTCAAAACTATTAAAAGTCAAGTCTAAAGTATTATTGCATATAGAATACATGACGAAAAGATGTCAAATGTATTCTACTTAAATCTATTATATTAAATAATTAATATTGTTATTTTTGAAGCCAATGGTGGCAATTTTCTTCATAACCTACTAGAAACATCAGGATAATCACAATAATACTCTCATTCCAACTAACTACTTCATAAAATACCAACATTAGAAAACTATAATTAAAAAAAAATGGCGCTTCCAAAGATGATAGGCGTTGATAGATGAATTATAAAATCAAATTAAACATTCACCGCGTCGACTGACCAGCTGGCGCAAGTCAGAGTGATGCATTTATTATTTAGCGAACGTGGTGGTAGTCACATAGAGAACCATGTGGTAGGTGAGGTGGCCTAGGTGGGCATGAATCATCCTATTCTAATAATAGCTCATTGTGTATCGAAGGAAGCTGCATAAAATTAACAAAGCTAGATAATGGTGGTACGTCTATGTGGTTACTACACAAATCATCTTGTTAAATTCTTTCAAAACGGGGTATTAGTTTAGTTATAACTCAGTTGTAGAATTAGGTTTTGACGTAGAATCTAAAAATACGAAAACATTTGTGAGTGCACGAAAGGAGCTTTTCCGAGGCGTACTTTAAATCCTATCATCACACTGGTTTGAAAGAACCGATTGAGATTGAGAACCGAAGAGTGACACGATAAGAAGAACTCGGTTGTAGAGCGTTAAATAAGAATTACTTACTAATTTGTGTCTGACAAAACGTGAATGATAATTTACCTACTTGCTCACAAATTTTAGGTTAAGTTTGCGAGTCTAAAGTCTACCCTCAATAACAAAACTCACAAAAGTTCATCAGTGTAGGTTAGGTACAGGCGCTGTTTAGTTTGAGAAATGACGTTATGTAAAATTTCCTCTAATATTTATTCTTAGTACACCTGCTCCAAACCGACGCTTAAAATAACGAGATCTGCTGTATTCGATTTCAGTAGGTAGGTACTATTGCATACAAAAGAATGAAGCAGAATGCTAACGTCATAAAATTGGCTCATACGACCCGAGACACACTGTGATCTTATTACATTGTAGGCCACACTCTAGCGATGGGCGATAACTACTATATTTTATCGAATTAGTCGATTGTTCAGTTCAGTCGATAAAAGTCGATAACAATTGAAGCTAGTCGATTGTTATCGACTGAAGGCGCGTGCGGCGTGCGGCGCGCGGCGACAATGACTGGCACGCAACTTTAACTACTATTTGCCGCGCGGTCACGCCGCGCAACCACGCAACGCACCTAACTACTATTTTTGCCGCGCGGTCACGCATTCACGCAAGGCACCTAACTACTATTTTCGTGCGTACTACTGAATCAGTAGTTACAAAAGATGGTGCGTCGGGCGTGCGCTGCGCTACAAATCTATAGATTAAAAGTCCGTGCGCCGCTACTTAATGCAGTTATTATGCGATTTAAGTTATTACATTTTAAATTACATTTTATTAATTTGTTTTAAAGTATAACAAATTACGAATAGATGGGTAGGTAAAGAGTTTCTAACTAAGGAAAACACAGACTAGAATAAAAATTAAGTAAAAAAGGTACATATAGATATTTATTTGAAATATTTTCTACAGAAAATCAACTTATAGCTAGAAATCTACCTTCTAACATAATTTCGGTAACTACACTTTTTACTTGACAAGGTCAATTTTACATTTCTATAAAATGTATATTCATAACACAAACAAACCGAAGTATTATTACTTAGAAACAATCGACGCAACACCATCCCGCCCCCGCATGCACCGCCCCGCGCGGCCTTCCGCAGCGCAGTTCACCGCACCGCACGCACACTTACATGTATAGTAGTTAGTAGTTTGTCGATTGTTATTCGAATAATCATGGGGAGGAACTACTAAATCGACAATCGAATGCGCAGTAGCGCAATTTTCGATTCATTCGATTGTTTTTTTTGAAGCAATCGCCCATCGCTACCACACTCTCTTGGCAGTCGTAGCCATTTCAATGCATGCCAGCAATTCGGAAGCAAAAGGCTCGCTCTATCAAAATGTCAACACTCAAAGACGTTAAATTTAACCAATTGCGTGCATTTTTAAAACATGTTTTTTCTTCTTTAAATTGTGAATGGCCCCATTTTGTAGTTGTTGTAGATTAGAATTGTGGGCGCCAGGAAGCTTTTTGCAAGGCTATTATTATAATGCATCCACTCTACTCCACTGCAATGCGATTAAATGGTGCTTTCGATTTAACAAAAGACAACTGAAAATTGAGACGGCCCCAGTAAACGTGAGTGGCTCATTCAAGTACAAATTGGAAAAAATGGGAATAATATTGGAAAAAACCTACACCTAAATACCTGGAGAAGATTCATTCTTGGTAAATCCAACAAAGCAGAAACCGTAAATTATAAAAAGAAGGCTGTGGAAAAATTTCGATATGTTGAAATAAACAGAAAGTCCATCCATCGCTAGCTCGTAATTTTCAACGATGGCAACCTTGACTCACGCAGTCACGGCCGACGAATAAATAAGAATCGTGGCGTTGTGTAACGTTTCGCCCGGCAATCACCGGCGCAGCAGTCCGGCTCGAACCGGTTGCATGCTATACGAACAGTTCCAGCGTATGCAATTTGACAGTGACAGTTCGTAAACTGCAGTTTTAATTAGCACGTATTCTTAGGTCATTTAAAGAATGCGTGCTAGAGAGAGCCCATCTTAATTAATATCTACGAAGTTTAAATGAGACTCTGACTCACTCTGCCTGTTCGTGTTTTCGTTTAAAAGCCGCGTAGGAAAGTTTGAAATAAATGAATATTTTGATTTAGATCAGATAAGCGCACTAAACAACGATACCTCCAACAATATTGTGGTGGGCGGAATCTAATAACATCTTGGCTTAAATTTAATGAAGTGAACTAGGTATAGCATAGGCTGACCTCCAACACTAGTTAATGATTACCTACTGTCTATGAATAATGAGCTAATGTAAACGCCTCAGCAATTTATCCAAGCGTTCAGTCTATGACAAACACAGGATTTAAACTATACGATGGCAGGTAAACTCAAGGTTGCTACCGAGTTCAATGTACCTGCCACATTACATTGTTCTGTTAATATTCATTAGAATGGAATAGACTGAACATGCTATTGCATGATTTGAATAATCTAAGAAGTTTCAGACAAGGAAGCTTGGTCACGAATGGTTGGCTTTGCAGCCTTCAACAGCATAGTCAAAATGACATAACGCATTGGGACAACGCTGACTCACAGAAAACAGGGTAGACGAGCCCTTGGCCCTACCCCAAAGCTCAGTGGCAGCCAACTTGCAAAAAAAAAACTATTTTATATTTAACATTATCTTGACGAGGTGGTATGGGGTCTTGGTAGTGAAGCCTGTTTCGAAAGAAGCGATTTTTTTTTTATTAAAACACGGCAAGATTTATCGTCGAAATGACAGACATACACAACGAGAGAAGCAGAGTTAATTTAACATTGGCAGAATGATTTTTATTTTTCCAAGAATTTAAGCAGTCGCGATCTAAAACATATTCCAAGATTCATTCAAATCCATTCAGTCGTTACGGAGATGAGTGGGCACAATCACAAACTTTCACATTTTTTATTATTATTGTGACGGCATAATAACAAAACTGGTAGAAACATTTAAAATCGCCTACGTAACACGAATTTTAAAAACATCAACCGACAATAACCAATTTGTGACCCAATTCAATTGAAAGCCGAATTGAGTGTTAATTAATAATGCAACAGCGCATTCAATTTTAATAGAACCGTTGGATAAACGGTTTCATTCGCCGTTATGGAAAATTTTAAATTAAATTCTCTAAATAGGGATTATTATGATTGGATTCAGAACAATCACAGAGTAGTAGAGCTCTAACTAGGTATTCTAGGCCTGGCACATCTATAAAAATATCGCTGTCATATTTGACAGCGTTTCAGCTGATCGTGTGACCTGGATGTGCGCAGGCCTTCATGGAAATGTATTCTGTCAAAACAATTTAGTTAAAAGCGATGTCTCTACGTTTGATTCATTAGGAAAATAAAGGTTTTTGTCATTAGTAGGGCTCTTGGGCTCGTCCGAGGAAGTACTAATACCAAACACCAAGCTTATTTCTGCTGTCAGGCATTGTTGCTGTGATTCGGTTTTGATGTGGATGCCATAGACAAAGAGGCCTCAATTTGATGGACGTAAGTCTCTATCGCACAATCATAACGTGCGTGACCTATGAGGCATTGCTTCGTTATAGGTAACGGTTACCCATTATGGCATTAGGTAGACCATGAATAAAAAAAAACAAAACAATTTGAAAAGGGATGTCACTAGTGTTTCGTTACGTATTATACGTATGCAGTAGTAATAGGAACTGTGTGTATGGGTCACTAAAAACCCCCAAAAACAGCATAAATCGTGACTTAATAAAGAAAGCTTGCGCCAGCCCTAGATGGCGCCACTACGTCGCTCAGTTATTTTGTTATTGTGAAATTGTTACTTGGCGCTAGACACCAAAAACAAGTTTGCTACGCCCTTATAGCTTTGCGCACATCTAGCGCGATGGCGATGCCGATCAGTGAAACGCTTTCAAATATGACAGCGATATATTTGACAGCGTTTCACCACTTTAGAATATTTTAGGCCGGAATCGTTTTCTGTTATTTTGGGAAGTCTCATAGTTTTTTCATTTTAATTGTTTTTCTGGTGTTATTCTGAGTTTTGTTGTGTAATTTCGGTGGTATTTTAACCAACATTACTTGAGGTCTTAGGTCAAAGTGTTAGCAGTTGATGAAAGTGTACTATGTGATATTCTGATTTGATCGAAAAGGTTTCTGAAAACAAAAGACCATCATTTTGTTTTCAAAGCCAAGTAGGGCCGACTCGACTTGACGGAAAAGTATTTTATCTATGTAATATATTATCTTTAATCTCATTAAACTACTCGACACTGGCAAAATTTATTACACATTATTACATGGACAGATGCCATTCATTAAGAAGTAAGTAAGTAGGTAATATTTTAAGCCAGCACCTACCAAATTATGTATTTTGTGTCTAACTAACTCAACCGTAGGAGGATAAAATGAAACACAAAAACTAAATGTATAATTTAAGAGTACAATAAAATTACAGTGATCATGATGCGAACCGTACTATGTCATCATCATCATCAGCCGTAAGAGTCTAGAGTCCACTACTGGTGTAAGGTATTAGTCTCCCCTATACATTGCCGGAGTTTGTTGCCTGTTCTTCTAGGCTTGGTCGCGTGGAACTGGCACCTAGGCCCGTATTCCGAAACAGCGCTTGAGTCTGAGTCGAGCCTCAAGCATAGATTTTATGACAGTTCTCCATTGAAAAGTGTCAAAAATCTGTGCTTGAGGCTAGACTCAGACTTAAGCACTGTTTCGGCATACGGGCCCTAGAGTACTAACTTTGAGACGTTCCATTGAATAAACACATATTTAACTTTGACTTTTAAATACGATAAGAGAGGCCTGTGGATTAACTTTACTGTTTAATTATAATGATATGCTGTGGTTGGATGTGGCAGAAAGGTAGGAAAGTCTTCTGGGAACGCGGATGTTCTTCTGGGTTGGAAGAAGGTTTTCAAGGATGGATAAAGGTCTACTGGCATGAAATAAGGAGTTCAGGGATGGAAGTTTTCTAGGATGGAAGGTCTTCTGGGATCAAGGATGTTCTTCTGGGATGGAGGTAGGTATTCTGGGATGGAGGTAGGTCTTCTGGGGTAGAGGTAGGTCTTCTGGGATGGAGGTAGGTCTTCTGGGATGGAGGAAGGTCTTCTGGGGTGGAGGTAGGTCTTCTGGGATCAAGGAAGGTCTTCTGGAATGAATGAAAGTTTCTTAATCAGGAGGTAAGGTTGAGGAGCCCTTGAAGTAAGGACACTGAAAGAAGGAATATTTGTGAGAATCGTGACATGGTTATCTTGACGGGTCTGCAGTGAGCTGTTTGTGCGAAAATGGCCAAACAAAAGATTATGGTAGGTATAATATACCTACCAGAATCTTTTGTAAGCTGACAAACAATAACAGATTATGGTAGGTATAATATACCTACCAGAATCTTTTGTCAGCCATTACATATTATGTCATCATCATCATTATCAACCTGAAGAAGTCCACTGCTGGACATAGACCTCCCCTACACATTTCCAGGAAGAACAATTCTGAGCCCTTTCCATCCATCGACTTCCCGCGATCTTTAAAAAGTCATCGGTCCATCTGGTGGGTGGGCGCCCGTGGGGATCGAACCCACGGCCTACGGCGCAGAAGGCAGAGCTACTACCAACTAAGCTGCGAGCCCAGTCAAACTGACCATTAGACAGTTCTATTCAAACAACGTATTTCTTGTTAAAATATTGGCCTTTCCATTGAACAATACTGAAGCGTTAACTCAAATATTTAACGGTTCCGAGAACTAACTAAAGAGGAAAGTTGAGGAAACTTTTATTGCTTTTACCGTTGTTTTGTCATTATTGGTTATACAGCCTTTATGCACATCTATTGGGGCTTTTGACGTGACAACGTCTTATAATTCAATGGACCCGACTGCACGCACGAAAAAACATGACTCATGCGGCGTTACCTCGCTCTGAGGCGTTCCATTTAAGGCTTAAATTGCAAGCGAGAGCGCGGAACGAGCGACAAAGAGGCACAATCAGCCTCCGCATTTGGCAGCGTTCGACATCTGTCTCTCTCCTACTTGAGTGAGCGATGCGTCCGCGTGGACAGCTGTATGACGTTGTCACGTTCAACTATCGTCAGCAAACCAACTTTACAGACGACCGATTTTTTTACTTAGAAGAATGAATCAAAAGAGATAATTTATACAATGAATCAGTTAAAACAAATAAGATAGCTTCAAAAGAAGCAAATAATGGTTTGTTTAAATTCTACAGAAATCTAGTAGCGTTCTCAGTATGACTGTTCAAGAATGCGTCATAGCATGCAAAGTATGATGAATTTATAAGTTTGTCGAAATATTTATTTGATGATTTTAGTTTTATTTTGATAGTAAGTGTTTTATGCTGATATTTATTACGCAGGTAGGTGGACCGATGCCAATAAAGAAGACGAAGGAGTAACGTTCGACTATGCCGAAAAAGTTGGTTTGATTAAAGAGTTTCCTACGTCTGGTGTCTGGAATTGATCCAAAGAGGTTTAGCAAGGAGTTTTAAAGTCTATGGTTTGATGAGATCGTCTCCACTTTATTATGGTATGACGGAAGCTTGTTTCATACAAACTCGGCAGAAAATCGTATTGACTGACTTGACCAAAAACTATTTTATGTAGGATTTATAATTTCACTTGACATTGTCAAAATTGTCCGAATAGACAGACGCCCTTAATTAAGAAGAAGAACCTTTTAGCCTAGACAAGGCCTAGATAGACCCCTTGGTCATCTGAGTCAAACCTAGACTTATCCCTATGTAGACTAAAGGAAGGTAGGTCTAGGTTAAAACAGAGTAGCTGCACAGATAGTAAGTCTAGGTTTAAAGAAAGTAAGTCTAGGAGTACAGATAATAAGTCTCATAGAAAACAGTTTAGGTGTTCAAAAAGTAAGTCTAGGAGTACAGATAATAAGTCTCATAGAAAACAGTTTAGGTGTTCAAATGGTAAGTCAAGTGTACAGATGGTATGCCTAAGTGTACAGATGGTAAGTCTAAGTGTATAGATCGTAAGTCAAGATATACAGATGGTAAGTCTTAAGTGTCGCCGCACACGGGCCTCCGGCCACCAACCACAAAACGCCGCCACCGGCATATATATTTTTCATACATTTTATACAGACGCACACGGTTGACGCCGCGCCGGTAGCTGAAACACGCTACAAATCTTCGCTATATAAAATGTATGAAAAGGGAAATATGTCAGTGGCGACGTTTTGTGGTTGTGGCCGGCCGGAGCCCGTGTGCGGGAAGACTAAGAGTACAGATGGTAAGTCTAGGTCTACAGATGGTAAGTCAAGATATTCAGATGGTAAGTCTAAGTGTACAGATGGTAAGTCCAAGTGTACAGATAAGTTAACTGTGCATCGGTGCCATGGCTGGCAGCTGCTCATAGTTAGGAGCTGCGCATGTTTGACTAAGCCTAAGTGTACAGAAGGTAAGTCTAGGTGTACAGATAGTAAGAATTGGCATACAGATGGTAAGTCTAAGTGTACAGATGGTAAGTCTAGTTGTACAGATGGTAAGTCTAGGTGTACAGAATTACAGATGGTAAGTCTAAATGTACCTACAGATGGTAAGTCTAGGTGTAAAGAATTACAGATGGTAAGTCTAAGTGTACAGATGGTAAGTCTAGGTGTACAGTTATGTTACCTGTGCATCGGCTGTGTCCGCTGTGTGTACTGCGCCATGGCTGGCAGCCGGTCATGGCGAGCCGCTGCGCATGCTCGCGCGCCGCTAACTGCGCGCCATTGTTCGCGCGCACACAACACTGACACTACACACACTACGGACGCTCGCTCACTGCACTCGCGATCTGTGGACAATATATCAGCTTAGCTTTCATTCAACTACTCATAAACTAGCTTCTTCCTTCAAGCAGGCGTTTTGCCGCCACGTCACATCTTTTTCAATTAATTTATGTTTCATTTTGGCACCTGAATGCTTGTATTGAAAAAAAGCATGCACGAGCAAGTTGAAAAGGGTTAATATGTCAGTGGCGGCGTTCTGTGGTTGTGGCCGGCCGGAGGCCCGTGTGTGGGAAGACTTAGAGTACAGATGGTAAGTCTAGGTTTACAGATGGTAAGTCACTAGTATGCCCACTGACTATCACTCGCCCGATTTTCAGTGGGCACAACTTTTTTTGAGGGCTGGATCCGCGCCTACCTTCAAACTTCATTATTATATTATTTTGTAACGAGCTAATTTTGACCTTAACGTCAAGTTTGGTGAAATTCACCGGGCATAGACAAGTCCTGATTCTAGCCAATCAGCTACAATTTTTTTAAGGCTTGCAGCTTGGTTGGCATCAATTGTTTATGCTTGATGTCTTCACCAAATTTGGCGGTAGAGCTGCTGATTCCCATAGTACAAGCTTAGCTTAGTTTGTGACTAAATAGTTCTGTGTGGAACATACAACAACATTTATTTATTATGATGAAGGCTTGGGGAGGCAGCTAGTTACAATAACCGCATTCGAGCAATAGTGGGCGTCTAATGCGCGGCAACTATTCGGCATTCTCAAATCAAGGCCGCCATTTTGATTTTCCAGCCGTAAGTTTGTTTTTATAGACTTTGGCCACAGAACATTATAATATACCTATACCAAAATATCTAAAGAGTTCGAATACATGTGTCAAGTACACGAAAAGAACCTCTTTGAGGCGTAAAATCCTTTCTCCACACTGATTCGAGAAAACCAGTAAAACGATAAGAAGAACTACGGTAGACAGATAACACTTTTGGATGGGAAACGTGGGCATTCTACGTTTCATCTTGACCACCCAATGGACCGACATTGTCAAGATTTATTTAATTGTTGATAGCTTAACGTTTGACTGCCATCACACCTGATGGAAAGCGAAAATGCAGCCTAAGGTGGAGCACGCTTAGCTATTATCCACTTGTTCACTCTTGACTTGAAAATTCCAAGGTTGTAATTGTAATGCTCCGGAAATACTGACGACGGTAAAGAGTTCCACTTCTTGGCAGTATGCGCTAAAAAGTGGAAGCGAAGCGCTTTGTGCGATGTTGACGGACATCAACCATGAAGGGGTGATACTTATCCGTACACTTAGAATATTGAGGGTCGGTTGATGGGGAGAACCCAGAATATTGCTGGAACATTTCCACCAATATTTTGGGTCCTCCATAAGGGCGGTTTTTTTTTATATATATAGTTAGCTAAGCATTTGGCTGCCATCACACCTGATGGAAGTGAGGATGCAGCCTAAGATGGAGCATGCTTAGCCATAATCCACCTGTTCACTCTTGTCTTAAAGTTCCGAAATTGTAACGTTCCGGAAATACTGACAGCGGAAGAGATCTATGTCCAGATGTAGCTCCTTCAGGCTGATATTGATGACTATTTATGCGCTATTATCAATGTTGGGATGTTTCTTGAAATCTATTTACTAAATATTGCGCAATACTGCGGTAACAGAGGAAACTGCCAGAAAACGAAACCTAGGAGCTAAATAAACATCTTGAGAAAAGCAGTTATAATAAAAATGTAAATAAATTATTTCATTACGCTAAGAATTTATGAATTTTTGGGTTTGCTGCACGTGTGTAAATGAAACACGCGTTCACTATTGTTAAGATCGGTTTTGCACAAACCAAACACCGCTAGCTCAGCTATCCATCCACTCCACTCCACTACCACTCTCGTTGCTTCTTCCTCTTGAATCCCGCTGACAGCGCGCCAAATACTTTTGAGATTCCATGGCAATGACAGCTATACTAGTGTATGACGTATGACAGATGACATATCTACCTTGAGCACGGATAATAGAGTAAACGCCATGTCAAATGTATCGTTTGGACTTCTAAATTGAAGATCGCTTGGACGTGCTCTTGCACGCCGATTGCCGTTTGGACGTACCGCTGACTACGCCTATTAGATATCTCGCAGAATCTGGAGTACCAGTGATCTATGGGGATAACTACCGTGCATGAGGTTTATAGCTATTAATTTTGATGTTTCCTGAAGCCTTGCTCCTGAAGTTGTTCACTAGCGCGATGACGATCAGTAAAACGCTGTCAAATGTGATAGCGTTTCACTGATCGCCATCGCGCCAGATGTGCGCGGGCCATACAGTAAGGCTTGGTCAGGGCCTGTTCTATCCATCTTTGCAACCTAGGATAGGTTGAAATGAATGAATCAATAGAGTGAGATTTTTTAATTTCTGCCGTGAAGCAGCATCGCTGTGTTTCGGTTTGAAGGGTAAGGGTGCCGGTGAAATTACAGGCACTTGGGGCTGTATATTTAATTTTGCAAGTCTCAAGTTTTTGGACACGTAGGGTAGTGCGTCGTAGGGCATGTTCATGACGTGCGTGACCTACGAGGCAATGCTTTGTTATAGGCAATGGTTAGCACCTAACAACAGGCGGATCATACGCTTTTTACATCAGGTAGTTAAATAAAATAAAAACATGGAACAACCACAGCTGACTGAGCCTTTTGATGTTTTTCGTCACTGTTTAGTTTTTGGACCTAGTACATAAAATACCCGACAATAAAGTTGAATTCTGTGTAAACTAGCTTTCTAGGTTTGCTTGCTAGTCACGTTTTTGTTGTAGGTACCTACCTAGTAACGAAATTGATGTAGAACTATCACAAAGACTAGATTATTTTTAAAAAACAAACGTGATCTAGGTAGGTAGGCTACAAAAACTAGACAAAAGACTGTCGACTAGGTGTTCGAAATTTGATTTTCTGTTGGGTGACGGCGTACCTAAATTGATTTAAATTTCGAACACAATTTACTTTTAACATGAGAAGGTAAAGTTGGAATGAGGTTTTTATCTTCGTAGACTAGGTTCGCTAAACAGGTAAGTACTGGGTTTAACTAATTTTGTTTTTAGGTTTTTTTGCAATTCTGTGCGCGGCAATTTCTTTCGGACGCTGAACACTTGTGTTTTATTAAAATTAACTTACAAAAACTGGACAAAAGATCATCAAGAACTCGAAATTTGGTTTTTATTTGCGTGGCGGTGTAGGAAGGTAAATTAATTTAAAATTCGAACACAATTTACGTTTTAGCTACCTACCTAACCTAAGTGATGGTAATGTTAATGATAATGACAAACGCACTTTTCAGGGAGTGGCCAGGAACCTAAGTTATGTACTTCTACGTAACTTCTAAGTAAGTTTCTATTGTTATTACTGATTTCAAAGGTACATTAACGGAATAAAGTGGTCGAGTATTGCTGAGAATGAATAGGCCTACGCTACGTCTGCAAGCTTTCGAAGTTTCGAGGCTGGCGGCCGTTCACATTCCGAGAAGTGGACGGTCCACGGCTATTTCTGGCAAACCAAAGGGCACGGGGACACAAATAACGAGTCTCTAACTGACTACGATAACCTTATCTTGCCTTACATAAGCTGGTCACCACTCTCACCACGTGCAAGCTGTTTCACCACCACACCAGTCACTTGACCGAGTATGCTACCTCAGCACAGAAACTCGCACTCAAGTTATTTTGCGCAGTTCAGAAACTTCTTCGTCATGGAAAAGTTAAATTTCAAAACTAGGTTTTCTGCAACAAAACTTACTTCAGATGAAAGCCTACGTGAAACTGAATGCAACTGACTAGTTTTCATGAAAGAAACACTTACCTTTTAGCCAAAAACGGACTTCGAAGCTCCCAACGGGACTCTGTTCACGAAACACGCACGGACACGCAAACTCTCACTCGAATAACACAATATCATACAGAAATAACCGTTTTAGAACACTGCCTACAATGCACCATGTGCCATGGTGGTTATAACGCCTTATGAAGTTATTAGAAATTACGAGAAAAGTCCATTGAACTGTTTCAGTAGAAATTTACGTCCAGCGAAATTATAGGTACGGAATGGCAACGCTGTATAGACGACGTGTACATTGCGCGGGCCGGCCGCTACGCGGCGCTGCCGTCGGAGGGGGGCGGGGCCGGGAGCGTGCGAGCGAGACGCAGCACCGCGCCGATACCGCGGTGCCACCATGCCACGTCGCTACTAGATTATATTTTTTCACGGTGTGCTTATGGGATTCTATGTCGAAACTGCGATTGTTTAGATCGCGAAGACATTAGCGGATGGTAGTGAATAGCGAGTGCGACTGGTGACCTTTCGCGTAGCGCGACACCGCGGGTGGCGATAACGCGAGGTCGTCGGTCTAGCGCGCGGCGTTGCCAGCTCGCTGCGGCATTCGCTGAGCCCACGTTCGGATTACGAAAGCAAGCGGCAAAATCCCTCGCCTGGCCCTTTGGTATACCTGCTAGGGCCCTGCCAGCCACCCTAGCCTAGACACGCAGATACCCTCTATATCTACTGGTACATTATATAGCCCGCCCGTTACAATGTTTGCAGCAAAGTGTAGCTGCCTATAATACAACGGCAGTGGAATCTACCTACTTAGCCAAGTTGTACACATTTTTACATGAGAATAGCGAAATGAGAGTTATGACTACGGCCCCTATGGCGTAGTTCCACAATTCTGTGAAATAATACACCCTAGGGAGATATTAGGTAATTCCAATGCAGTCGGATATAAATATCTTTTCCTGAAAAGGTGGGGAAACCTAAGCTATGTTTTCAAGCTTAGTTAGAGTTAGAGCTATAATTAGAGGGGAGAACGAACGACGGTGTTTCCATACCAGTCATTATAATAACACTATGGCACCTCGCACCTCCCTGGAATTAAACGTTGGGTGTGTGTGTGGTGTATTACTACCAACTTACCTACCTAGGAATATAGGAATCTTAGTACATGTACATAACTGTACTTATGGACCTGGTCATAGCATCTGGTCTACCTCAAGGTAGGTATAGGTATGTATAAATAAAAGAAAATCTATTTTGTGAAATCCAAGCAAAGTTGGGAGTAGGGCAACCATAATAATAACAAATTGACAGGATTTTATTGACATTCTGACATCCAATTTTGCCGCGTCTGTTATGTCAAGCCGAGCTCAAAATTCGAATGCGTTCGATATCCAAACCCGAACTCGTGACTAGGTAATGTACTCTCGCATATATTTAAATAGTTGTTGGGCTATACAATCTATCTACAGTAATGCTATGATGTAATATTGTCTATTATAGTTATGCAAAAGAGTAGGTATACGTATTAATAACTAATTAACCGCTTAAGCGTCTTGGGGACGCTTCCGCCTGGCACTGATTTGGATCAGTTGAGCTATCTCTAGATCGTTTGTAACGATCTGCAGATAGCTCAACTGTTTCTTGTGTATTTTGTACATTTTGTAAATAATTTGTTTAATTGTAAGTTTCTTTGTGTAAATATACAAAGATTGGAACCTTTAAAAAAAAAATAACCTATCTACCTACTTATTAAGTACTAACCTATCTAGCTGCTACCATGGCCTAAAATAAAAGTAAACAGGTCTTTTCATCTATTATAGATGATATAAATAGCGTCAGGGGCAAGGTGTTTACTCATGCCCCTACTTGCGGGACGCTATAGTGCCTTGGACAGGATTTTTAGATGAAATAGGCTTGCCCAGCATTTATATCATCCTGACAGCTTAGTCGGCCTGAACCACAGGAAAGATATGGTCAATACGTGTGGAGCTGATTCCTAACGATGTTTTCTTTCACCGTTTGAGAGCACTAGCATTGTGTACATAATTTATCCGACAGCAAAACTCATTGCGACATGACTGTGAACCCACGACCTTCAGGGTCGGAAGGCCACTACCGCTAGACCAGAAATTAAGACATAACAGAGTCAAAATACTTATTTATTTTATTAAAGCACTGGCGATACGTTCACATCTCAAAAGTCACGAAGCCAGCGAGCTAAGCGAATACCTATTTACTAAATAACTTCGTAATAGTCATCTTATCGAAGTATTCTTCTTCTTGTCGCGTTACTAGTTCTTTCGAACCAGCAGGGCTACCACGAGCTTCATATGGTTATGGTTATGGTTGTCAAAATTGTGTCAACAGTGTCAACACATTCAAACCCAAGAAGAAAATGAATGTGTGGGTCAGCCTATCTATACTTTCTATACACAATTTGACAGCCATAGCCATAACCATAATGGAGCTCGTGGTAGCCCTGCAGTATGGTGAAAGGACTAAGTCGATTTTAAGATTGTATGGAAGTGAAATAAAAATGTTGTAGTTTCGGTAGTAAAATTTTTTCAAGTGGAAAAATTGGTTTTTAAACGATTTGGACCCATGACCTATGGATCGAGTATCAGAGTAAGCATCTACTTGGCCAACACAACACACATAAGTATGTTTATCTAAAACAAATATAAATGACTTGGCGGCTTTCCAGCGTTTAGTCTGTCGACAGAGCGAGCTAAATAGTCTTCTAACTAAACCTCCAAATTTTCAAACTTTCGCATTGGATGTGCAAAGGCGTAATAATAAATACAAATAAATATAAACAGAGCTTGTACTATAGGAACTAGATGGCTGATATAATACTTATATTTATATTTTTGTAAATATAGGTAGGTACTTAGAATATAACACCCAGACCCAGAGAGAATTATCTATTAGCCAGTTTTGGGAATAGGACATCCCTAATAGGCATGAAGACAGTAATCAAGTATCGCCAAAATATTTATCTGATCTAATGAAAAAGGATTCAAAGATTTTGAAAAATGTATTTATACTCATAATAATGTCGAGATTGACAATTTATTTGATAATATAAATCTACAAAATACAACAATCCGCCATGATAGCTTAAACACCGGTCAGAGCGAATAACGTCACGTTTACGTAAACGTCATTCTGATTTAGTACAAATGCACCAATGTTTACTGTTGATATACAGAAACGTGACGTAATAACAGACGCCATGACACCAGCGAGCGTTTTGGCGTGAATTTGAAAATTTCAATTTAAATGTACTTTTATTGCACAAAAACCTTAATTTTCTACAGAAATATGATATATTTTAGACATAACAGATACTTCTGAATATGATAGAAGAGATTTTGAAAATTAGTCGTCAGGCCTATTGGATCAATCAACGGGACACATACCTACAGTTGTAAAAAAAAGCAGAAGAAGGATAAGATGGCGTCGTTATGTTGTGTTGTTGTATTGTTTCCGTGTAATAAAAGTAAAACAGAGTTGTAGCTATAATCAATGAACAGTTTTCGCTGTTAACATATCATACAAATCTTATTTTTAAACTAACCCAGAAATAACAACACAGACGAATGACGGCCTTTTTGGTAACGTCAAGATCACTGCGGAGGCCGAACGATGAATACTTTGGCGGGACGTCTTGGACATATCCTGGAAGTGGTCTACGATTGGCCTAATTTGGGCTGGGAGTTTAACTGGAAAGAAAAGGGGCGTCATAAACCGCTGGATAAAAATGTTGTTTCTGTTGTCATTAGGCCGACTAAGCTGTCAGGATAGGTGGATAGTAGTATTTTTTTGTGAATATTTTAGTTAGGTATTAACAGGTTAGCTGTCCCGAAGCAAGTTTCGATCTTCTTTGTACACGTCCTCGTAGTAAATAATGACAGCTAACGCTAGATCGATTGCATTATCTACATCATTGGCCATGAGGCACATATGCCTCATGGACGTACCAGTGCAATCACCCATGAGGCACATGTGCCTCATCGGACAGCTAACCTGTTAAGTTTGTCTAATACATTTTCTTTCTCTCTAAGCTGCCCCTGACGCTATATAAATCGTCTTCAACATATGAAAAGTCCTGTTTTTTTACTGTTGGTGATTTAAAGGCAAAGAACCTTATTTTATAAAACTTCAAGGACCAATGCAAATTAAGTGAATCACGCCAGTGCCGACAAAATCTAGACGCACAAAGAAAACACGGCTTGGTTCCCAACATATTTTTGTATGTGTTTAAACAAATTAATGTAATAATGACTCCACAGTCTCCAGACATCGTGGAACCATTAACTTAGTGAGGCGAATATAATTAAAATACATTTTATTTGAGGATCGCTTTGCTATCTAGGTCACTGTGTAAGTATTGATTACACTGGAAACTCTTCGTGACTCCATGCAAAACATTAGCAATACAGAAAACGCTTCAACCGTTGAGTCTCAGGCTCAAGCATAGGGGGTTAAGATTCTGATTCTGATATAAAAATCCACGTTTATAATGTATATTTTATCAAAACCATATCAAATTCCAGAAGAAAGAAATACGTTGGTAAATGCGTTCGTTTTTCTAAAGAGATGATCCTGAACATTTTTCACTCGCATTTTCACAAGATATTTTTATATTTTATGTTTTTCAGCAAAAAGCGGAGAGCTCTCGTAATTAACGAGGGTGGGAAAACCCGAGTCGATGTGCTGATGGTCGGCTCAGCCATTGAATGTTTTCGAAAACTTTTTCGGTAAAGGAACGAATTCTCCGTCCTTAAATTTCTAGCCCAAGCATTATGTTAGCAATTTAACATTAAAACTTTCCATATCGGCCTCCGGCGAAGTATGTGGTAGGTACTAACATTATTATTAATAAGAATATTTTCAATATAGAAAATTGAAACATTTCATTAATCACAAAAGCTTTATCGGTCATTGATCTTACGTAAAAATACCAAGGAAACAACAACAAAACGAATAGCAAGAGTGAGCTATCGATCGAACGGGGCGCCATAGAAAATGTTTCTTTCCCGGAACCCGTGCGGTAGTGTTAAACGTAAAAAGAAAGAAATAGAACAAAGAGAATTTCCCTTTGTTCTCCTTATTTCTCTTTGACGTGGGAAATTATAGAACCTTTTACAAAGGAAAAATGTTACTTCACGTTACAGCAATTAACAGAGGGACTGGCATCTCAGCTCAGTTGGTAATAGCTCTGCCTTCTGTGCCGTAGGTCGTGGGTTCGATCACCACCGAGAAACAATATTTGAGGGATGAACACAGATGTTTGTTAACTGTCTGGGTACCTATTGTATTCTAAGCATATGTAAAAAGTATTATATTAGCTATCTGGCTCCCATAGTACAAGCTCCTGCTTAGTTTGGGGCTAAATAGTGTTGTGTGGATTGTCCTCAATTTTATTTTTACTGATTTTTTGGTCAATCTCCCGAAATAAAGAAGAACAAAATTAAAGTGTATTTATTCAGTAGAATCGCAAGGATCACTTTGAAACGTCCCAAAGCTAGGTGAGTCTAGCGCCAGTTACGCGACGAAAGCCACTGAAAGGACGCACAATAGGGAAAATGTTAAAATATATGCTCTAAATAGCTATGCTTAGCTACATATATTTATTTATTAACTGTTTGTGATTGTATAATTATTAAATCTGAAATTCGGAGGATGATGGCTGCGCTATCGTATTAGGGCGCTTGTACACGCTAAGAAAATTTGCCGTTCCTGCGGCAGACAAGACAAATTCTTCGTGTAGACGACAAGAATTTTGTCTTTTCCACACACGAAAACTTTTCAACGTTCGCCGCGTCGTGTCTTGCGCAGATAAGATTTTTTTCGTGCACCGCTGCGAGCAGTGTACACAGTTATTTTCTAGTTACGACACGAATTCTTGGGTAGACCCGGCGTTTTTTCTTAGCGTGTACAAGCGCCCTCAGGGTACACCAGCAGGGCTACCACAAGCTCCATATGGTTATGACTATGGCTGTCAAATTGTGTATAGATAGGCTGACCCACACATTCATTTTCTTCTTGGGTTTGAATGTGTTGACACTGTTGACACAATTTTGACAGCCATAACCATACCCAATGAAGCTCATGATAGGCCAGCTGTAAGGATAGGGCAATGTGTATAAATAAATAAATAATTATAACAACATGCACAGGCAAGTTTCAGTGAAAATAGGAAATAAAATAAGCTAGGCTATCTAGCTTTGTTTGGAGCCAGTTTGTCTGGGTCTAGGTCACATGAAGCTAGCTTAGATTCATTAATACGAAAACGATTCAAAGTGATTTTCTTTGCAAACTTGATTTACTTTGAATCAAACAATTTGTGAAATTGTAGTTTAAATAACTAAACCTCAAAACTTTGCTTATATTTAAACATAACTAAAAATAAGCCTTCTTACTAGTTCTCATTGCCTACTTAATTACTTAATCATTGTTTATCTTTTGGTAGATTCTGTTTAAGATTATTAACTAAATACTAGGTGGAAATAACTGGTAACCCGCCATCTTCTTATCGTGTCACTGATTCTTTCAAACCAAGTGTGGTGAAAAGATTTTAAGTGCGCCTCAAAGTGGCAACCCCATTAAAATAAATACATTTATTCCCCTCCCTACACTTTGCAAGTTTCTGAACTTCACAAACCAACATACGTGAAGCTTTTAAAAAATGCTCTAGAACCAATGCCAATGCCTGTCGAAACACACAAAATTGAATTGAAAGGACCGAAAAACGTTTCAGTAATTACAAGTTACGAGTAGGACTTCCGCAAGGTCACGCCGTGGCTCCACTACTCATCCTACCCCCAGTGAAGGGAGCCACCTATACCACCCACCACCTTTACCACCCTTACCCCACTTACCACCGCCCCGGCTTACCACCCAACCACCCTGGGCCCGAGCTTCTCTTCTATAGGGTTCGTTTTATACGCGTATATTTTTATATAAATGAAATACGTGCTGTTTTTACAGCTGGTGTTTTTACACACTGTTCGCAGTTGGTTTTACTGGCGCTCACATTAATTTAAAATGAGTTATTTTATTTAATTACTTACTACATTATTTAACGCACAACCAAAATGAGAGGTTGAGCCCTTAGCTGTGTGTTTGTTTGTCTGTCTGTATGTTTGTGGCCTCGTAGTTCAGAAATTAGGTTTTTTTGTCAAAAACCTAATAGTTCTAAGATGGTTTTAAATCATGCTTGATTGGAATCCATGAAGGAGTATCCATGTTTTGAAGATATACATCACATTTTTATTTTTCTTTTAAATATATTATCAAAGCACAGTTGTATTGAATTTCCCTTAGAGGTACCTAACTACTTTCCAAGTTCACAAGAATTGGGAAGAACTTTTGGCAAGAAAGTAATTTCTTAGTTTACTTATGGATGATTTTTTCCATTTACTGAGTAACGCTAAACGTCGAATAAAAAAAATCATGGCACCCCGGAAAAAGTGAAAACTTAATGAAATGAAATGAAATGAAAATTTATTGCTTAAAATGTGGTAAGGGATTAGATGTCAGTAATTAAATTATTGATTCAGCACATTTTGCTTGAACTCAGCATGCAATTATAAGTATAGGTTAAGTATTTAGAATTACAAATAGTCACAAATTGATTGTCTTAAAATTATTAATTATTTTTACCTAAGAGTAGGTAAAAAAAAATAACTTCAAAAAAAATATTAACCTAACGCTAAAAGTTATACTCGTAGAAGTTTTAAATTCAAGATTGCCAGTCCTTGTTTTTGACAATCTTTAAAATAAGAATTGTTCCAAAAATTACCCTTTCCTACTTGTAGAAAAACATAAAACGACAAAATTATGGTCACCGTACTTCACAAAAGAGGTCCATCTCTATTTTGACAGGGGATCGCTGCATATTTTCTCTTTTCTATTCTAATCTGAGGGCCAGTGGGGGCACCTATCCTCACTGGCCCTCAATTTAGAACTGGCTAAAATTACACGTTTCCGCAAAGCAGTCCACTGCGTCACTGGGTTGGATTCGAAGTACACATTTCGAACTAGAAATGAAGGCAATATTCATCCTCCGAAATTCGAACTAATTACTTAAATAAAAAAAATATTATAGACAATCACAACGCCCCAAACTAAGCAGAGCTTGTACTATGGGAACCATATATAGCTGATATAATACTTATATACATTTTTTTGTAAATACATACTTAGAATACAAAACACCCAGACAGAGAACAAACAACTGTGTTCACCACACAAATATTTGTTCTCGGTGGGGATCGAACCCACGACCTACGGCTCAGAAGGCAGAGCTACTACCAACTGAGCTGAGAGGCCAGTCATTCATCAACTAGCATTGCAATAAGCATTATTGTTAATGAATATAGCTGATGGAACAAGCATATTATGGCCCAATGATAAGTGGTCACCATTGCTTTTTAAAAAGCATTGCCTCGTAGGTCACGCACGACAAGACTGCCTTACGATGCACTGCCCTGCGTCCATCAACTTGAGGTTGAGGCATATACCTAGATAACCAGCCTCTCGTGCCAGTAATGTCACCGGCACCCAGACCCTTCAAACCGAAACACAGCAATGCTGCTTCACGGCAGAAATAGGCATGGTGGTAGTACATCCTCGGACGAGCCACACACAAAGAGTTCCTACTATTACTCAAAATCATCAGCTTAAAGAAGTCCACTGCTGGACATGCCTTCTCCATTCTTCTCCGAATTCCAGCGATCTTGACAATGTCGTCGGTCTATCGGGTGGTAAGTACATATTTACTTATCTGTAGCTTAGGGTATGTTATGCAGGCTAGGTACCTACTAGCCAAGCTTTTTGGCTATTTCCCAGGCACCACTTTATCTTTTGGCATGTCCCTATGTAGCATCCAATATACTAATACCTACGAAATAAGGTAAATGTGCACAAACATACCAACTTACAAAGTTACAAGTTTTTTAAATTTATGCCACAGACTGATTAAAACAATCAAAGACCACAGATTACTGATGACTGGCCTCTAGCTCAGTTGGTAGTAGCTCTGCCTTCTGCGCCGTAGGTCGTGGGTTCGATTCCCACCGAGAACAAATATTTGTGTGGTAAACTCAAATGTTTGTTCTCTGTCTGGGTGTTATATTGTATTCTAAGTATGTATTAAAAAAATCCGGTTCCCATATTACAAGCTCTGCTTAGTTTGGGGCTGGGTAGTGTTGTGTGAATTGTCCACAATATTTATTTATTTATTTATTATTATTATTACTAAGATTGCTCCGCTGTCTTTTCAAAACCAATAAAATACGAACGAAACCACACTGCTCAAAAACCTTACCACTTCACAAAGGGCGTCTGAATGGAATTAGAATAACAAAACTGAACAAAACCTAGATTATACGCACTACGCATCTCTAGCTAGTGTCTTTCGCGTCATTCGGCGAGCTGGCAACGTCGCATTGGGTTGGGTAGAGCCACAGAATAAGGAATTTGATGTACTGTACTTTGGCTGTGTACAAAGTATTTTGTGGTTACGTGTTTTTTCCTTTTGAAGAGGATTTCAGCTTTACTTAGCAACAATGTAAAAAGGTAATAATGGCTTTGGTCTACTTTTGAGACTTCCTTAAAATTAAAGAACATTATGTAGGTTAGTAAATATATGTAGGTAGGTACCTACCAAACAAAATGAACTGAATATTTTTTTTTCATGTTAGGTTAGTTCTCAGCCTATTTGCTTGTATCTTATTAAGTGTATTTTATAACATCGTGAGGAAACCCGCGGCTTAGTCAGTTCCGGACATATTGACCATGACTTTCCTGTGGATTAGGCCGACAAAGCTGTCAGGATGGTATAGGTGCTGGGCAAGCCTATTCCATCTAAAATCCTGTTCCAGGCACTGAAGCCTCGTAAGTTGGGGCATGACCAAGTAATCACCAGTTGCTCCTGATGCTATTTACATCATCTACAATAATAGATGCAAAGGCCTGTTTACTTTTTTTTTAATCTGTACCTAGTAAGCTCATGACATTTGATTATAAATTCAAAGCTGCCAATATGACCATGGCATGGAGCTCAAGCCATTTTCTCAGGAACCGCTAAATTGTAACGGTACCGTACTTGCGTAAGACCACCTTAGCTGAGTTCGTATGAGCTAACAAGTATAATTATAAGTTTAAAAAACTTGAGAAACCGACTTCATTGCCAAACGGCTAAACCGATTTTAATGAAATTTGTTTGGGACAATCTGGACATAAGAATAACCTTCCAAATAACAAAATAATTTTCTAAATCGGTTCATAAATGACGGAGGCATGCAGTTACAAACATTAAAAAAATTATTTAAAACAAAATGGCAACACCGATTTTAATAAAATTAAAATGGGACCAATCTGGAAGCAATACCTTTTAGACAAAAAAATAATTTTTCAAATCGGCTCACAAATGACGAAGTTATGCGGTAACAAACATTAAAAAAAAAATACAACCGAATTGAGAACCTCCTCCTTTTTGATTGGAAGTCGGTTAAAAAGGCGCGAAACTAGTCAACTCACGTAAGAATTTTTAGGGCTTATTCATTCGTGCCCTCTGAATCACGAAAGCGATGTTGAAAATGTTACTAGCAGCGGATCCAAATAGAATGGTAATCACGCAAAACGTTGCTTCGATCGGGTAGGAATAATAAATATTATTTTCATCTTAAAAATATAAATATATTTCGATAATATTCCTTATGGTCAATTATTTTTTGTCACACATATGCTGTTTTTTTTAATTTACATCATACATGCTCAGTAAGTAGAATTTACTGTTGTGCAAAGAGGCTGTTTATGTGGATGTTTGCCTTATACCTACGTTTTTTTTCTGTTCCGAGGGTCTAGTATAAGTGTGTGTGTATAGTGAGGGTCTGAGACTTCCTATAATCATAACCTTAGCTGATTTGTTTGATAGACATGTAAAAATGAAATTGATTGTTGCTTTTGGCGTTTTCGAGATTTATTTCAAATTCTCTAATGCACATACTTTTACCTAACAAGTACGTTTTCCTGTATATGAATCCCCTAACAATACTATCAAGTTATCAACCACTATCGCCGCTATCGCCATCTAGTCTTAAAAAAAACAAATCCTTGTTTTTTTTAAAGAATGTACACCTCATTGACGGATAAAAATATTGATAACGTAAAATCTCGCAACGCCGCCGCACCACTTTTCGCTGCTACCGAGGCCGAATGCCATACATTGATCGTCTGTCGGTCGGGCGCAGTGAGCTATTGCTATCTTCTTCCCTTTAGGATTTCGCTCACGACAGAAAAGGACAACTACAACGTAACGCATTGACTCTCCGGCTTGAACGTGTGTTGGCGTTCATCGTCAGTAGCTCACTTCAATCGCGCCATGTCGGAGTGTTCAAATTTAAACGAAAGGGCCAATGATTACGAAGCACGCCAATTTTCTAAAAAGTTCATTTCTCTGTACAGAGATCAACTAGCATTATGGAACCGCAACTGTGACGGCTATTCCAACAAGTACATGCGTCGGAAGGCACTTAAGGAGCTCACCTTAGCGCTGCAAGAGTTCAAACCTGGTTTTACTGAAAGAATGGTGCGAGCTAAGATCAATACTATGCGGACGAATTTCAATAAGGAGTTTAGGAAGCGAGAGAAAATGCGACTAATGGAACAAGACTTGGATCCTCCACCGTGGTACTACGATTCCATGATGTTTTTGAAAGACGAATCTTGCCAAGCCAAGCCTGCATCAGTGACATCTGAAGGGGGAGTTTACATGGTAAGTTAATAAAAATAGTTTTGATAATGTAATAACAATAGCAATTATATTGCTAGGTGACTATTGCATTACTTAAATTGCTAGGTACCTAACCTACTTAATGGGCATATTTTAAAACTGTTTTGTTGGTACCCTGTCTGACATTGACATTGACACGCCGCATTTGTGTTACTGTGCCAATGAGGTAAGAAAATAAATTACTATGCATTATGAAGTTTTCTAAGTCCCTGTAGTGTTCTTGTAGAACAAAATACTCGGTGATCTCACCACAGTTCACAGTAGATTCCAATTTTAAAACTTCTACTATGTGGAGTAGCTTGCTTGCCCTTAGGTATCGACCGACCGATCGATCCACTGAGCTAGGGGAAGCAACAAAATAATGATGTAGTGACGTTCTGCGCAGCAACTATTTGGATGGGCGACCGCTTGTATTTTGGTATTTACATCTGAGCATTTCCGTGCTAAAAAATTTCGTCACTATAATTAGCCACTAATTCATAATAATGAACTAAAGTTTTTCATTCGATTCTAAAAAGGTTGGCGCAGGTTTTTTGTGATTAACTGACTGACTGACGATCAACCAACATAGCCTTAATCTATATATATAAATCTTTCGTGTCACAATTTGGAACGCGATAAACTCCGAAACTACTGAACGGATTTCGATAAAATTTTGCAACTGCCTAAAATATGGTCGGACTTAAAATATAGGATAGTTTATATTCAATATTTAGGTGTTATTAATTTATAAGGGGCAAAAGTTTCGAAATCTATGTCTATCCCTTTCTATCACGTAGGGACTTATATATGTCTATCCCTTTCTATCGCTTAGGGATTTTTCTGAAAATTCTCGACTTTGACGAGGAAAGAACGCTCTAGAATGTCTTTGAGGTTCTGGAATGATCAAATTTAATTCAAAGACTGAAATTATTCGGCTAGCATCCGGAATGCATCGAAACGTTAGTAATCCAGAATTATCTAGAATACTCAAATATACCCATGCAAACGGTTTTGAATTCTAGATTTGGACAAAATGTTCTAGAAAATAGTGCCCCTAAACGTTATAGAATGTTCTTTCATCATCATCATCAATTGATATCAGTCCACTGCTGGACGTAGGTTCACCTTGAGTAACAAAGGCTATATTTGTGTGTTTAAAAAATAAATGTCCACCCGTGCGAAGCCGGGACAGGCAGCTAGTAAATAATAATCCTTAGATTTTAGGAGTATTCTTGGCATAGTGTAGGGTTGCACTTAGAAATATATTATACTTACATAGTTGAACCCCTGCAGGGGTTCAGGATTGCAGTTTATATATTTTTTTTTATGTAACTATCTGATGGAACAAGCATATGGCCCACCTGCAATATAACAAAGCAATGCCTCTTAGGTCACGCACGTCAGGAACGCGCCCTACGATGCACTGCCCTGCGTCCATCAACTGGAGGCATACAGATATTCAGCCTCACGTGCCAGTAATTTCACCGTCTAATCACACCCTTCAAACTGAAACACAGCAATGCTGCTTCACGGCAGAAATAGGCATGGTGGTAGTACGCACCCGGACGAGCCAAACACAAAGAGCTCTACTACTACTATATGTAAAGGAACTATATGGAATACTATATGGATGGTGTACTATATGGAAGCATAATGAGAATAAAATTAAATATAAGTTTCTAGTTTGAATTAAATGTTTCTCTCTTCTGTCATAAAGCACTACCACCCACTCCACATAACACAATGGCTAACTGGAAGAAAATGCTAATTAGCATTAAGTTCGTCTATGTACTGTTTTTTTGTGCAATAAAGTATTTTCTAATCTAATCTAATAAAGTTGTGCAGGATTCCATTAGTTACTAAATCCAGATAAAAAATATGTAATTACTTAAATTTTTTTTTTCAGATCAAAAACAGTCAAGGGCGTAAAAGATGCAAGCTAGAATATGACCAAGAATCGGTGACAAATGAACTGTCATACAGTCATCCACTGTCACACACAGAAGAATCGGAATCAAAAATAGATACATCGGACGAAGTCGACATTGTATCAGATTGCTCATATCCTAATGAAGCCCAACCCGAGATCACTTACGCGGATGATCCTCTCATAAATCATAACAAGTTAAATATATATCAAACCGTGACAGAATATGACGCGGTAGGAATAAATGTCGCAAAGAAATTAGCTAAAATGGACCCGGAACAAGCTATTTATGCGGAATTCATTATTAACAATGTTCTTCGAAAAGGGCTACAGCTGAAATTAACTGATGATACCAATTTGTGTGAAATTGGTTGTAATCAGGTTAAATTTACATTGGACAATAGAATTTTAATGAATAAACATTCGGAATAGGTAACAGTTTTGTATTATATACCTATACGAAAATACCTACACGAAAATATCAGTATTTTCCTCCCTCGTTTAGACCATAAACATTATTAAGTAGGTAATTTAAATTGCACTTATGTTAGATACAGGTGATACAGTAGACTAGTTTTAAACATGACTGGCCTCTCAGCTCAGTTGGTAGTAGCTCTGCCTCCTGAGCCGTAGGTCGTGGGTTCGATCCCCACCGAGAAAAAATATTTGCATTGTGAACACAGATGCTTGTTTTCTGTCTGGGTGTTATATGGCATTCTAAATATGTATTTACAAAAAATATTATACTAAGTATTATTATCAGCTATCTGGTTCCCATAGTACAAGCTCTGCTTAGTTTAGTCATCAAATATCATAGAAACTGCAAATAAAGATACAAAAGGGTATTTTAGGTCACTGTGTCACCCCACGGTGAATCCCGATGTCGTACCGAGACTAGTCTAGATTTCCGCGCCGTAGACTGCCTATACGGCTATACGTATACTTACGCTCGGTACTTGGTAGTCTACTAACAGATCAATAGATGGCTGGGTACTAACTTACCTATTTGGCTAATAATTGTTGAATTGATGTTGGTTGCTAGATGTAAAAAATCGTGTTGAAGTAAGAATGTAGGTAAGGTAGGTACCTACATTATGTAATTGAGACAAAATAAAGCAATTTTAGGACTGAAAGAGATATCTATTTAGCTACCTATTCCTATACGATTGGCTCTCTACTGCAATAAACATAAGTAGGTACTTAATTTAGCTTCTCTCTTATTGTAAACGTATTAAAGATTTAAAAGTATGAGGGAACCGGCAATGATTAATTATTATGACCGCCCTTGGTGAGCCTATTTGAGGCGCAATAAAAATCCTTTCACCACACTTGGTTTGAAAGAACCAGTGACACGATAAGAAGAAGGACCGCCATGTAAGCTTGTTTTTTTTATGTTGGCACGGGTTAAGAAGTTACATCACTATATTTAAAATGAGATAACCGACGTTCGTCAGTTGAAGTGCCACAGTTAGAATTTCAATGAAAGCGCCTGTCTATTCAAAGCAGGCTTGAAGTGAATTTTATATCCCATCCCAACCCAACCCATTCCAGCGAGTCGCCCGCCTTTCACAAACTGCTACCAACTCCTCCCTAAACTGTGACCGGGGGATCGATCGCATCGCGCGACGTTGCCGCTCCGTACGCCACGTTGGTTGGTGTGATGTGAACACTCTGCCGGGTTGTGGCAGAACAGCATAAGCGCCTTTTGGAAAATTTTGCGGATTCGTGTGGGTCTGATTTTTTTTTAACAAGCGTCATAGAGTTTTCACCTTTAACAACACAGGCTTAAACTAAACTTATATTATCATGGTATTTATTATAAGATACTATCAAATTTTATTGCTTAATAACAGTGCATGCAAATAAATAAATGATTAGTTTGCATTTCATTTATTTTAATTCTTAGATGTTACTTAAATATATCTAAATCTAATAACACAATAATTATCGTATAGGTATTTACAGTTTTCTATTTTCAATATATTTTTATTACTACTACTACTACTACTACCAGCCCGTAGTGTCCCAGTGTTAGGCAAAGACCTCTGCAAATTAAAGAAAAGCATTCAACGCATATACATCTGTTATATTATTAACTACAGGACTGACTGATCGATGTGAGAAAGTCGTTACTTATAAAATCACGTCTGAAATATTTTTTAGTATTGGAATGTTTACCGTTCAATCGAATCATTAAAAATGGTAATTTGCTACTAAGTAAGTCGTTTGTTTATTTTGACTGTCATAAATTAAACTTCCTTACACGGAATACATAACTAACTAATAATTTGATATCCAGACTAATAGTTAGAATTATTGGCATTAGTAAAGTTGTAATGTGTCTCTAACAACTCACCATTGTGACATCTTCAAGTCATAAGTAGCTATGAAATCTGAGGTTAGGTATAGGTATGTCTCCTTGATTGGGTTATTTTACGTTCCTAAGCATTTTAAACTTTAAGACAAACTTCAAAGAAACTTCTAAAACATTAGTGTTTTTAAGCTCCTTGTTTAGATCCTACAAAACCCAGGTTTTAAATTGTCTAAGCCTAACTAAGTAACTCTTATAAGTAACGTTTATCAATAGAGATCCCCTTTGATTTTATGGGGGTATGTATTATGTTTCACGCTGTATATGCATGAAATGGTGAGTAGATATCTGATGACCTTACAATACTGTCACGTTCCGCATTTCAGCGAGTATTGACTACGTTTGTCGCCCGGGGGGTGGTTCTGACATACACAGAAGGGTGGTCATGCGGGGGGCGCTGCAAGCGGCCGGGGGGCGGTGGAGGTGGGGGCCTTACTTGCTCGACCCGGATTATTTGCGGCTGGGCTACTATGTCCTGGCGAGGCGGCATCTGAAATTTGACATTCTTTTATAAATACCACTATCTCTTCAATATACCTACCAGCCATACCTTCAAGCGTTATTTAAATTTAACTTGTTATTGCTTAAAGCTATCGTCACTGTTTGTCATTACCCAGTGGTAAGAGATGGCAGTAGTTTAATCTCTGGTTATCTATTGACAGATTTTTATAATTAAGGTCACTATTGAATTCCGTATTACGTGACAGGTTATCACCACTGCTTTATTGATGGTTTCATACGATGTTTTTCTTCGCCGTTTGAAGATGAATTGAACGTGTAATTAACATGTTTAAGCAACAATGTTTTTTAAAGAGAAATTCATTGGTTTATGATTAGATTCGAACCCACTATCTTAGTATAGGCGAGGTTTGACCGGCTCTCACGTATGTTTTATTAAAGGCAAACGCTGTTTTCCATAACTTTGATCCTCACATTTTCAAATTCTTTTGTTTTTACTGTTCCTTACAGAACAACAATGCTAAATTATCGAGGCGTTTCCAAATGTTTTCTATATTCTCACACTTTTATTGCGACGTAGATAACATAACGTTGACGTAGAACAACAAGGTACCAACCTACTTAGCGCCATTTAACGTGTGCTTGCACAGGTGTTTTTATTCTGTTTTGAAAGCTCCAATATTAAAAGCCTATTTTACAACAAACATATAACCAACCCTACCAAATGAAAACGGGCACCTACTTACCTAAATGTATTATTAAAACAATAATAAGTACCTATGTTGCTAATTATCAGTAAAATATTACAATTTAAATTACTTACAGTTTACCTTATCTCATATAATATTTTTCTCTTCTCTGTAGGTATTTGTAAAAGCGAAATCTTTTTTAAAGATAGGAATTCAGACTTGGTTTTAGTTTACGTGCACAGTGATTCGAGATCTCCCGCTGTGAAAAATACTATGACTTTGAAAACATGGAATCGCTCAAACCCAGGTTATCTGAGTGATAATGTTATCATGAGTAGAGTGTCAGTTCAGTTATCACTTATCAGTAACATGTACCTACCTACATATCCAAATATCATAAACAACATAGATATAGGTACCTACCGATCCTTACCTACATAGATAGGTATAGGTCCTATACATACTTATAATAATTGAAAACAGTAGGTTTTATGCAATGGTTACTTGCAATAAAAATAACTTAACAACCTAGATATAATATAAACCCCACCCACCTCACTTAAATGCATACGTATTTACGTACTACTACGTTACGTATTATTTTATTACATACTACTCCTTCTCGTGTCCTTGGTTCTTTCGAACCAGTGTGGTGCAAGGATCTTAAGAGTGCCTCAAAGAGCTACTGAAGATGCGCAATTTATACACCTAATCGCAAAGTTACTGTCAGATTACCAACATTTTAGACATAGGACAGCTTCCCACAGAATCTACGTTGTGGCAACGAATAGCGCTATTGATTATTTCGTAAAATAATTTAGGTGTCAGCGCCATCTAGTTTCAACGACTAACTACCAAACAACACCGTCACGTCAAAGTCAAAACTGAAACTGACGGTTACAAAATATATTAAAAGTGTGTCAAAGTCAAGTCGGTGCTCTGTCATGTTACCTCTGCTTCATCACGTCACCGTCCGTCAGTGTCACAATTTTTCCGAGAGAACTCGTGTTTCGTGTTTTCTGTTCTGTTTCTGTGTTTTCTATTCCTTCGCTTTGCAAAGGTTTTTCCTTCTAGAAAATGTAAACTCGGCGTGACACATACATTTCTTGAATAAAACTAGTGATCATAAAACTACGCGCTACGCTGCACGTGGTTTTATACGAGAGCTTTTCGTTCTTCGTGACAAATATCGTAGTGAAGTGTGGTTGAAAGTAACACCTTCAATAATGGATCCCAATTACCCGTACAATGAGGAAGTATTAGATGATGCAGAAGGCGATGCGAGAGTGGTTTATCCAACACCCATTGAACAGCCGCGGCAGCCGCATGACCTACAGGTAAAGACTCTTCTTGATAATTAGGACCAATGCTCTTGTCGGCTTAATGTATGCATTTTTCTCCAGGTATTTTTTTTGAAGGCAACCTCCTGACTAACACCTTGAAATCCTCGAATCGAAAATGGCAATGTGAATGAAGTTTTCCTTCAAAGACAGTGGCTTCAAGGTTTTCGAAGTACGAAGTCAGGGCGAGTCGCTAGTAATAAAAATATAGCTTACTAGCAGCCCGTCCCGGGTTTGCAAGGGGTAGGGTAGACAATATTGTTGTACATTATTTTGTTCTATCGCTAATAGTTTCGGCAGCGCATTTTACGAAAGACATTTTAAGACTCATTTTTCTACACCTTCGGTTACATTGTTCAAATTTTACCAAGGTTCCCATATTTTTTTTCAAAATGAAATGTAGCCTATATCAAATTGGAAGAATGTAGCATTCTATTATTGTTGAAAGAATTTTTTAAATCGCCCCAGTACTTTTTGAGCCTATTCATTTCAAACATACAAAAATAGGTACAAATCTTTCCTCTTTATAATATTAGTATAGATAAATATATTATGTTACTCAGGGATGTATGACTATGTAGCAACTGATGGTAACATTATTTTTGAAATTGGTCCAGTAGTTTTTGAGTTTTTTTGTTACAAACATAGAAATCTTTCTTATTTGTAATATTAGCAGACTGGTCTCTCAGCTCAGTTGGTAGTAACTCTGCCTTCTGTGTGGGAGGGTGTGGGTTCAATTTCCACTGAGAACAATTATTTGTTTGGTAAATGCAGATGTTTTTCTCTGTCTGGGTGTTATATTGTCTATGTATTTAAAAAAAAATGCCATTAGGTATTATATCAGCTATCTGGTTCCTTCAGTTTATGCTCCTCTTAATTTGGGGCAAGGTAGTGTTGTGTGGATTGACTACAATATTTTTATAATTCTAATTCTAATTGTGTTGGAGGAATAAGATCTGCACTGACGTCCTGCGATATTGTGCATTGTCCCCCTGCCAAACCTCACCCCAGCCAGCCCAACTCCTTAAAATAACGGAGTAGGACTTTGGGTTGGTGGCAGCAATGTTCTAGTTAACCCAATGGTGATTCAGATGTGGATGTGGAGGGACAAGACTCAATCAGTTCTCTGAGCCCTGTCTTGGACCTCGCTTCTTCTGTTGCGGAGCAGTATATTAAGTAATATTTTTATATTTGTTTGATTTAAATTTCAGGGTCTTCTCCGTTTTGCTATGGAAGCTAGGCGAGATAAGCCAGAAGGTTCCGTGAGTAGCGCCTCCTTGGATGCCGATGTAAGTGTTAAACTAGTATAGATAGTGCAATCCACGAAGGCGCGCCCCACTATTCCTCCTAACCGTTTATAGTATATGTGTGCAAGCTTCCGTCAATGTTTGAGTGTTATCGATGCACACTAATTACCTATGAGTGCACTCGCACACTACAATGAATAGACTACGGTTCGCGACTGCCGCCCGGAGCAAACTCCCCGCACCCCGCGAGGGGCGCGTCTTCGTGAATTGCACTATCTATATCTATGAAGAAAGCTTGTATCAGGAGCCTAATTCTCAGGCCGACCGAGATCATTTTGCAATTTTATTTTATTGCTTCTTTGTGTGCTATTTAATTTATATTTATCTGAAAGGTATGGGACTGGCCCCATAGAAGTTATATCAAAATCGGTTCAGCAAGCCATGAAGTAAATAAATAAATAAATATAAATTATTAAATAAATCCTACTACAGCATTAAAAGCGGGTCGTGCGAAAATTTGAGATTTAAAAAAAAAAAAAATATACTAAATAACTAAATAACTAAGTGACATTTTAAAAATCGCAAAAGGACTAATTGTAGAAGGAATTTGAGATTAATTCGAATTTAAGTGACATTCTATTTAACGCTAATGAAAATCGTATGTCAGCGTTAAATAGAATGTCATGTTAAATAGTATATTTTTTTAACACACTTAAATTCGAATTAATCCCAAATGTATAGTCTACAATTAGTCCTTTTGCGATTTTTAAAATGTCACTTAGTTATTTAGATATGATTTTTTTTTTAAGTCTCAAATTTTCGCACGACCCTCTCTTAAGAAATTTATGGAAGACGAGTTTTAAAAACGACGCCTTACCTACCTCTAAATATTACGAAGCCGTCCAAGTTTAATAGTCATACATCACGTTTAATAGTTCATATTATAAGATTTATTGTTAAGTTACATTTTATAAATTAAGAAGTTTGTTACCTAGGTTTACCAAATTTAATTAGCCGTAAGGCCATTGTAATGCCCCAGCGGGGCTCATGTTCTGGACGTTATTACCCCCTAAGACCTTTAAAACACATGAACCAATGAATAAATGAATATATGGTTCAAGGTATAAAGTTTCTCAAGCTATAGTAATATTTGACTGGCCTCTAGCTCAGTTGGTAGTAGCTCTGCTTTCTGCGCCGTAGGTCGTGGGTTCGATCCCCACCGAGAACTAATATTTGTGTGGTTAACATAAATGTTTGTTCTCTGTCTGGGTGTTATATTGTATTCTAAGTTTGTATTTACAAAAAAAAATGTATTCAAGTATTATATCAGCTATCCGCTTCCCATATTACAAGCTCTGCTTAGTTTGGGGCTGGGTAGTGTTGTGGGAATTGTCCACAATATTTATTTATTTTTTGTTACAGAGAAAAGCATTTCTGGCAGAGGCATTAGACAACCTTGTGATTGATACCCTTATATCGCTCCGGACGATTCTTCCCATCCTCACCGATCCAGAAGTAATCGGCAAGGAGGCTAACAAGGATACCATATCCGAGGAAACTAAGGCTGCCTTCAGTAAACTGATGGAAGTGGTTGAAGACCCACACAATGCTCATGGTAACATAATCTATATCTATACTGACATTATAAAGAGGAAAGTTTGTATTTTTAGGGTTCCGTAGCCAAATGGCAAAAACGGAACCCTTATAGATTCGTCATGTCTGTCTGTCTGTCCGTCCGTATGTCAGCCATTTTTCTCCGAAACCATAAAAGCTAGACTGATGAAACTTGGCGAGTAGATGTATTCTGTGAACCGCATTAAGGTTTTGACACAAAAATAGAAAAAAAACTATAAATTTTGGGGGTCCCCATACATGAAACTGATTTTTTTTTCATCCGACCCATACGTGTGGGGTATCTATGAATAGGTCTTCAAAAATGATGTTGAGGTTTCTAACATCGTTTTTTTCTAAACTGAATAGTTTGCGTGAGAGACACTTCCAAAGTGGAAAAAAGTTGGTCCCCCCCCTCTAACTTCTAAAATAAGGGAATGATAAAACTAAAAAAAATATATGTTGTACATTACTATGCATACTTCCAACGATATTTGGTTTGAACGAGATCTAGTCAGTAGTTTTTTTTTTTGATATGTCATAAATCGTAAACCGCAATTTACTTTTCGACGAACTACGAAAACCTTTATATTATGTTATTTGATGCTACGGAACCCTTCATGGGCGAGTCCGACTCGCACTTGGCTGCTTTTTGTATGTTTGTAATGAATAAACTACAGTGTTGATTTCAAAAATTCTTCAACCATTGGAAAGCTACATTCACCCTGAGTAACATAGCCTATATTTATGTGTTTAAATAATAAATGTCCACCTGTGCAAAGCTGGGACAGGCCGCTAGTATATTATAAAAAGCCAGTTTGTGTACGTTTTTTTTCAATTTTTATTTTTGCGTTTGACCGTTATCTCACCTGCTGTTAAGTGATAATGCGGGTTTACGTATGTCCAGGGATTTCTCTATCACCGCTGACTGGATCTACTCCCCGTTGTGGTCGTAAATACCCCTCGGTCTCGTGCCGTGAGTAGTTAGACCGTGAGTAAGGAGAGTTTGGACAGAATTGGTGAATTGGTTATTGGTGGATTGGAAGTTTTGAAATCTATGTCAGTCCTACTTGTTACAAAACTAGGGGAAGAAGACTAGAAGAGAACTAGAATAAATTATAGTTTAAAAAACTAAAAAAAAACGCTTTTATAACTAATTGAACTAAAAAGTTAAAAATAAAACTAATAATCAATTGAAAAATTTATATTATTGTACAAAAAAGCGTGGGGTGTTTTTTATAATAACTTCAGATATGATAAAATATTTACAACAATCAAAATCACGCACCCCACGCTTTTTGTACAATAATATAAATTTTTCAATTGATTATTAGTTTTATTTTTAACTTTTTAGTTTGGTCAGTTACATACATACATACATACAGGTGAAGCTAATAAAAGCGTTATAAAAAAGAGACTTTTCCATGCATATCTTTTACTTTTAACTGTCATCAATATCAATACGACTCATTGTCAACATTAACATATAAGAATCAGTATCGTTTTCAATCACATATTATGAACTTAATGAAGAATAGAATGCTCCTTAACGTTCTAGAAAGTACTTTAACGTTCTGTAAGTATTTGTGTGTCTTTAAGTTTTTGTCTTTTGACGTGACAACGTCTTATAATTCGATGGAGCCGGCTGCACGGACGAAAAAACATGACGTCATGCGGTGTTACCTCGCTCTGAGGCGTTCCTATTTAAGGCTTGAAGTGCAAGCGAGAGCGCGGAACGAGCGACAAAGAGGCACAATCGGCCTCTGCGTTCGGCAGCGTTCGACATCTGTCTCTCTCCTACTTGAGTGAGCGATGCGTCCGCGTGGACAGCTGTATGACGTTGTCACGTTCAACTATCGTCAGTAAACCGACTTTACAGACAAGCGATTTTTTTTTTCAGGTTTCTGCTCGATGAACGGATTCGATATGTTTCCTCTCTGCTACAGCGCTAGGAACCCGGAGCTGTGGGCGAACGCCACTACTGTGCTAGCTGAAGTATGCCAGGTATTTACCTTTTTAACCGACTGCAAATAAAAGAAGGTTCTCAATTTAGTATGTTTATTTACACAAAGAAACTTACAATTAAACAAATATTAACAAAATGTACAAAATACACAAGAAACAGTTGAGCTATCTGCAGATCGTTACAAACGATCTAGAGATAGCTCAACTGATCCAAATCAGTGCCAGACGGAAGCGTCCCCAAGACGCTGGCAGCATTGCCACGCTGAATAGCAATGCTTATATGCTGTGCCAGATACCCACCAGCTCTTCGGTCACGCGTCGCTTCGATCAGTCGCCTAGACAAAATTTTGAAGACTCGCGAGCCCTCGGTTCCCCTCGGTTCAATTTAGTTGTATTTATTAATTAGTACGTAATTAAATTACAAAAAAATAAATAAATTAAGTATTATATCAGCTATGTGGTTCCCATAGTACAAGCTCTGCTTAGTTTGGGGCTAGATAGTGTTGTGTGGATTGTCTATATTATAGACAATCCACACAACACTATCTAGCCCCAAACACGACTTTCTTTTATAAATATAGATTGTCTAGATAATTTATGATGTACAAACTGGTTTCATGTTCATAATAAAGCAAAGCATTAATTAATTACTTATGATTATATTTGTATCGTTTTCAGAATAGCGAGGTGGCCCAGATCTTGGCGGTGGAAAAGGGACTGCTGTTGAAATTGATTGAATTGATCGAAAACCCTATCACCTTTCCTAGGAGGGATGCTATCGTCTACGCCATGTCCAGTGAGTAGATTCTTTTCGCTTAGTGTGGTGAAAGGATTTTAAGTGCACCTTTTTTAGGGTTCCGTAGCCAAATGGCAAAAACGGAACCCTTATAGATTCGTCATGTCTGTCTGTCCGTCCGTATGTCACAGCCATTTTTCTCCGAAACTGTAAAATCTAGACTGATGAAACTTGGCGAGTAGATATATTCTGTAAACCGCATTAGAAAAAAAACAATAAATTTTGGGGGTCCCCATACTTGAAACTGTCGTTCACGTTACACGTTACGTTCACGTGTCAGTTATCTCACCCACATCCACATAGTACGCATTTATGTGTACTATGCCAGCACTCTCAAATGGTGAAGAAAAACATCGTGAGGAATTTGGCATGTCGTAGAATTTACAGTTCGCAAACAACTTGAAATCCTTTCATCACATTGGTTTAAAAGATCCAGTGACACGATAAGAAGGGAATTAATAAAAGCGGCCAACTGCGAGTCGAACTCGCCCATGAAGGGTTCCGTAGCAACAAGTAACATAATATAGAAGTTCTTGTAGTTCGTCGAAGGTAAATTGAGGTTTACGATCTATGACTTATAAAACAAAAACTGCTTACTAGATCTCGTTCTAACCAAATATCGTTGAAAGTTTGCGTAGTAATGTACATCATAATAATATATTTTTTTTAGTTTTATCATTCTCTTATTTTAGAAGTTAGAGACCATCATTTTATCACTTTGGAAGTGTCTCTCGCGCAAACTGTTCAGTTTAGAAAAAAACTATATTAGAAACCTCAACATCATTTTTGAAGACCTATTCATAGATAACCCACACGTATGAGTTTGATTAAAAAAAATTGAGTTTGAGTTTCAAGTATGGGGGACCCCCAAATTTTTTGTTGTTTTTCTGTTTTTGTGTAAAAATCTTAATGCGGTTCACAGAATACATTCACTCAACAAGTTTCATCAGTCTAGCTCTTATAGTTTCGGAGAAAAATGGCTGTGACATACGGACAGACAGACAGACATGACGAATCTATAAGGGTTCCGTTTTTGCCATTTGGCTACGGAACCCTAAAAACGAATTGTATTTGTTTCAGGTATTGTCCGAGGCCAGGAACGTCTCTCCCACGAGCTGATAACCCTGGGTGGAGTGAAGGTATTGATGCCATTACTGGGCTCCGATGACGTGAGACTGAAGATCAAGGCGGCTCGACTGTTGTTATCGCTGCTAAAAGCACATCCGTACGAAACTAAAGGTAGGTAGCACTGTAAGAAACTTCAGGAACGTTCCATTCAATAAGAAACTTCAGGAACGTTCCACTCAATAAGGAACTTCAGGGAGGTTCCACTTAATCAAATCAGATCAAAAGTGTATTTATTCAGCAGAATCGCAAAGATCACTTTTGAACGTCTTAAAGCTAGGTGAGTCTAGGTGCCAGTTCCACGCGACCAAGCCTAGAAGAACAGGCAACAAACTACGGCTTGGTTCCCACCGTTTTTAGGGTTCCGTAGCCAAATGGCAAAAACGGAACCCTTATAGATTCGTCATGTCTGTCTGTCTGTCTGTCTGTCTGTCTGTCTGTCCGTCCGTATGTCACAGCCATTTTTCTCCGAAACCGTAAGAGCTAGACTGATGAAACTTGGCGAGTAGATGTATTCTGTGAACCGCATTAAGATTTTTAAATAAAAATAAAAAAAAAAACTATAAATTTCGGGGGTCCCCATACTTGAAACTGAAACTCAATTTTTTTTTTTTCATCGAACCCATACGTGTGGGATATCTATGAATAGGTCTTCAAAAATGATGTTGAGGTTTCTAATATCGTTTTTTTCTAAACTGAATAGTTTGCGCGAGAGACACATCCAAAGTGGTAAAAAGTTGGTCCCCCCCCCCTCTAACTTCTAAAGTAAGAGAATGATAATACTAAAAAAAATATATGTTGTACATTACTATGTAAACTTTCAACGATATTTGGTTTGAACGAGATCTAGTCAGTAGTTTTTTTTTTATACGTCATAAACCGTAAACCGCAATTTACCTTTCGACGAACTACAAGAACCTTATTATGTTACATCAAGTAACATATATAAAGGTTCTTGTAGTTCGTCGTGCTACGGAACCCTTCATGTGCGAGTCCGACTCGCACTTGGCTGCTTTTTTGATATGATCCTTTTACAAATCAAAAATAATCTTAAGTCATTTCATGTTCATTGTTTTAAATCCAACAATTTGTGTTTCCAGAGCGGATGGTGACAATGCGCGTTCTAGAGAGAATGGCGCCCCAACTCGACAAACACAAGCAGCCATACACAGAGCACTACTTAGCACTACTCCACGCGTTCGTCAGCGCCACATTCAAGAGTCTCAAGCACCACAGTGGGCCTGTGCTGGAAATCAAACGGGTGATTGAAAAGCTGCTCACCTCATCCAGCATTACCGAAGACCCGGAGCAGAATAAGGAGATCATAGAGCATGCGACTGAGTTGGTTGATATGCTCAAGTATAAGGGACCTCCTGTTTATGATTGCGGAGAGGAGGCAGATCGGTAGAGCATTTTTAGATAATGCCTTTTGCACATCTAAAGGTGATATCATACGATTCATTTTTTGTTTATTTAATGCCTTTCATTCGGCTGTTTTCACTCGAAATCCAAATGAATTCATTAATAAACAGTACATGCGAGTGAGAGATGCCGAATAAAAAAAAACCAACATCGTTGGATCGTTTCATTCGGCACTATTCTTTCATTCGGTGTTCACACGTTTCATTTCGAGTTAAAGGTGCCGAATGAAAGGCAAAAATGAACAAAAAATTAATCGTGTGATATCACCGTAACCGCAAGGCATCGTATACTTAAGAAATTTCACGGGTAATTTCTTAGGTATAACTGTGATTTTGAGCAGTTTCCTTAACTTTAAAAAACTTCTGTGAAGCAGTTTTGGACACTAGTCAATTTATGTTTGTGATAAAAAAAGATAGTTTTCTGGTTTTTAGAAATGTCTCAAAAGTTATGAGCCGAGTGGGATTTGAACCCACGACCCTCTTCATGCGGGAATGGGCATTGGTCCGAATACCAATTAGACCGAATACTTTTTCAAATATGTGCCACTATCAAAACTACTGACATCTTTGTGCCAACATAGCATGTTTCTTTACAAATGTTTAATTGATTGATGTATCTTTTGGGACATTAAATTTTGTGTTCTTACCACTAATATCGAGTAAAGTTACAATAGAAAGTTATGATACTAATACGAGCTATATCAGAGTCTAAAAACCGATTACATTAGTGTCTTGAGTTTTTTTTTCATTATTGGTTTTCCGTATCCAGGCAATCCGCCCCCTATCGGTCGTGCTGAGAACTTTCGCAACCACATACAATACGGAATATGGATAACCAAAAATGAAAATAACTCATACTTACTACTAGCCTTAGGGCATCATGTGATTGAAAGCAGACACGCCCTATGACTTAGCACTCGTGCACTGCATATATCGCTCTGAGAAGTGAACATTTTTGTGAATACAACATTGCGAATATAAACAAGACGTGTAGGTTGGTTAGATTTTTTGTTTCATAGTTGTATGCCTGACGCGATGTGGGAGAAATTTCCCAGGGTTTTAGCTAGCCAGTTCAAAGACGGTGAAGGAAAACATCGTGAGGAAACCGGCGTGTTGTAGAACCTAAAAAAGTTCGAACAACACGTGTCAAGGGTCACGCAAAAAGGGCCCACCAGCGGCCTACTTGCGGAAAAACCTGCCGCTCATCAAGTGCGCATGATAAACTTAAACTTATCGTCTGCGAGGCGGGGCGTCGCGTTAGACCACGCAGGTGATGGCAGGACAATCTGGACGTCTTTGAGAGGAACTGGCGACTTGGTGGCACCCAGATCGTGGAGAGAGCCGGGATTGGCCCACCATTGGGTTGATTGGGGCTAATAGTAGGTAATATTAACTTGTATTTGTAGTTTTGTAACATGTTTATACAATATAAGTACATGTATTTGATTAACCCTTTACTACCTACCCCCTATTTTTGTCACATAACTACCTACCCACGGTCTGTGAGACTCTTGCAATATTATGCTCTGGCAAATAAAAACTATGGCTTCTGGGGTTAAATTGGGTTTAAAATTCTGGTTGTAGTAGTTTTAAGCGTTTATTAGAATTATTGAAACATATAAAATCAACATAGTTTAACACAAAACTTAAAATCTGCCTAGAGACTCAGAAAATACCGTAAAAAATTAACAAGTCTAGAAAATGAGATCCATGATCCATGAAACTTCATATAGAAACTTCCCCTTACTAATTAAGCTTAGTTTAATAATCAACTTATACATCTACATAAAAATATCAATCAGAAAATATTTATTTCACCAAAATTGCAACTGATCAACTTTACAGTTTTTCGCGGCAGTTTATGCACACAATTTTGGAGCACCCAAGGCAAATCGGCTTTTTGCATTGAAAACACAAGTATTGGCTCTTGTGTTTCTTCTTGGGATTACAGGTAGAGCAGGTCTTTCGAGTTTCCAACCTATCTTCATCAGCACTACTGCCTGCAACAGCAAAGAGTGTTTCCTCATTGTGATGCAGCACCCGACTCAAAGACATCTTGATATCTCGCGGAATCGACATATTTAGCTGTCTTCGTTCCATGTGTGGCCTCGTGAACTGCCCAGCCAGTTTCTTTATGAATTGGAATCAGCTCTCAGTCTTTCCAGGTTGGGTGGTCAAATTTCCAACCAACCTGGAAAGACCTGTCCTGTCCAGTAACCTGTAAAATATTGCTTCCAGCGGGATGTCGTCGTCTGAAGATGATTGTGTTGACAAACCTTCAGGTATACTTTGGGGCCTCCAAAAGTTACCTTCTTCCGTCAGCGCCAAATCTTCTTCAACATCTATTTCAGAACCAGATTCGTAAAACTTTTCTAGCACAAAATTTTCTCCAACGTCACTTTCAACATCACTATGGCCTCCGTTTGGTTAATCATTATCATCTGTAGGGTCATCCTCTAACCAGCGCGCTATAACTTCTTCATTAGATACCATTTTTCACTAAAACAAATAAAAGTATTTGATTAAAAAAACTCCCGTAACTACCTACCTGCGGTCATTGAGACACTAGCATAAAGCTTTTTACTCACCATCGACAAACGAAGGCACGTGTAACCTCGACGAGCACAGGAGCGGTACTGCGGTGTGCGGGGAGAAGGTACATGGACGCACGAAATATAAAATAGCACGTACGCTTAGTTATTCACAAATATATGTTCATGAGTGTCTGTGAGACCGCGGGTAGGTAGTTAAGGGTTAAGTATGTATAGAAGTAGGCAACAAATATTGCATATCGGCTAATTTCGGCTTCATAGGGCGTAGTGTGCGTCAGAAAGAGATAGCGCTCTACAAAGCTGAAAAGTCGATGTGCAATATTTATTGCCTACAACCGTAATCTTGTTGCATTTATTTATGTCAGTGTACAGATGCTTTAAGGCCTGCGCCCACCTAGTTCGCTGGCGGTAGCGATCAGTGAAACGCTGTCAAATCTCAAATCTGACAGCGATATTTGACAGCGTTTCACTGTTCGCTACCGCCAGCGAACTAGGTGTGTTCGAGCCTTTAGTCTAAAAATGTACGCCCCTCCACCACGTTTTCTTGACATTTAACTTACAGCAAAATACTTCAAAATGATCCTTGTGTTGTAAGTGATAAAGAACAATTTACTTTGACTGACTGAAGTAGTGGGGCGTGCATTTTAAAATTGAAAGATCACTACTTATTGTATTTGTCTTACAATTATCCATTGTATGTAACTTATCAATGCAAAAATGTATTTTATTATGTATTTATTTGGTGTCTATTTAAATAATGTAGAAAAGACTGAGACAGTCGAATAAAACTATTCAATTATGAAAAAGTGTTTTATTTAATCGTCGAACCCGAACCGCCAGGTACCGTTTGCACCATATACTTACTACCGCAAGAAAGACAGGGTGTAACAGTCAAACCAATGGCATTTCCTCTCCATTGTAGTGGGTGGAACTTCCTTGGTTTGCACCCACTGCTGGTAAGCCTCTAATACGCCACTGCGCTATGACAACGAAACCCATTCGTAGGAGTTCGTTTGCCTGGTGTGTGTGTGTGTGTGTGCGGTACAGTGTCAAGAAACCTTGATGCGGTAAAAAAAAAGCGTGTTTGGTGCTCTGTGGGTAAAAATAAACTCCTTGACTTGTGCAGACCGCTTGGGTCAGTTAAAAGAGGTCAACCAATTAGCTTTCAAATCTTTGCGGCAAGGCTGCAACCCTTTAGTTGGACTCGGGAATTTTCTATGCTCGGTGCTCATTTCTTCCTCACCAAACTTGGCGAGAGAAAGCTGCTGTACATACCAATCCGCGCCAGTAACCTGTCAGTAAATATTGGAGCCTGGCTGTTTCCTAAGTGTCTGGATCTAGACTTAGTTTTACTATAGACAACTTTGTAAACCTTTTAAGAAAATAAATATTTATATTATATTATTTAATATTATTATAGTTAAGTGGTCAATTCATTTACATCCATTTAATGAAATCTTGAGAATAAGCTATTATTTATTATTTCTCTTCCTTAGACTAAAGGTTATAGCACATTATACCGGCACCGCAACTGCGCAGCTGCAGCACGGCTTCGCCTCGAATTTAGACTACGGCTAGCTGCCAGCGCGCTAACTACGCGTTGTCCGCAAGGTGCAAGCTCGCAGTCCGCGCGCCGGCCGCGACGTGTAAGCTCACAGTCCGCGCGGTGGCCGCGAGGTGCAAGCTTGTTGTCACCGCGAACTCAATATTGTTATTATGGCATTTATGATTGAACACTCGCCTGGCTTTAGCTGCCGACTCGGAGTCGGCGCGTAATAAGCATGCCGTCGGCGTGCGGTGCCGGTATAATGTGCTATAACCTTAAAGGTTATAGCACATTATACCGGCACCGCAACAGCACCGCTCCAAACCAGCAATTAACTTGTCATTCAATTTAGAGCATTAAATCGTGTGTAGTATAATATATTTTATAATGTCAATATGAAAAAGCCAACGGCGGGCAGTCAGCGCGCTTGCCGCTACCACACAACTCGACTCGCAGCCCGCGTGCTGCAAGCGAGCGGACCTTGTGCGCACAGCGCGCCGACGGCATGCTTATTACGCGCCGACTCCGAGTCGGCAGCTAAAGCCAGGCGAGTGTTCAATCATAAATGCCATAATAACAATATTGAGTTCGCGGTGACAACAAGCTTGCACCTCGCGGCCACCGCGCGGACTGTGAGCTTACACGTCGCGGCCGGCGCGCGGACTGCGAGCTTGCACCTTGCGGACAACGCGTAGTTAGCGCGCTGGCAGCTAGCCGTAGTCTAAATTCGAGGCGAAGCCGTGCTGCAGCTGCGCAGTTGCGGTGCCGGTATAATGTGCTATAACCTTTAGGGTCAATTCACACCGAGACGCGACGTGACGCGACGATACTCAGAGGCCAATGATTTCGCGCTACGCCGCGCGTCGTCGCGAGACGCATCGCAACGTCGCGAGGCGCATCTTAAAATCGTAGCAGGACGACCGCTCTTGCACGCCGCGCGTACCGGCGATGCACCGCTGCGTCACGATACGTCGCGCTACGCCGCGAGGCACCTCGAGGCGCAGTGCTGCGTGGTGCAACGTAATCTGAATTCTCACAATGTAATGTGTATCTTTTCGTGTAGTGAATAAAGTATATTCTGAGTCGCTCTATGAAAAATGTGCGCGCAGCGTCGCGCCGCGTCGCGTCTCGGTGTGAACTGACCCTAAGGGCAAGGATAAAATTAGGTACAGAACATTACACAATCACTTGGAAAACGGGCTAGTTAGACACGTTCCTAATTTACATAAAGATAAATTTTCCCACAACCTAGCTATTGGTCTGCTAAGACATTCCAGGAAACCAGTCCTACAAAGGATACAAATAAGATATTCTCAATTGTTTGCGACTCGGGTAGGTAAACTAAAGAAATAAAATCACAGTTTTGTTGTGTTCAAAACACATTTTTTAACGTTTTTTATTGAAAAATGTCCGACAGAGGTGTTAATGTCGTTACATACAGTTGTAATAAATTTATGCCAGTTTGGCACTTCCTAGAGCCCGCGCAGGGGCGTGAAGCTTCCACATAAGTTTTCAAGCAAAATGCGTAGCGAGGGTGGTAGTATTATTTCTACTTAATAAAGGCTATAGACACGACAATAGATAATTGAAAAATGAGGGTAGAAGACTTAGATTCACGACACAATCATAGGCAGCGCGTACTAACCCACTTCATAAGTCTAGATTTACGTAGTAGGTATAAAAGACGGTTTAATGCCATCCTTGTGTTACGTTCTATGTTGTGAAAACTACTACTTTACTGTACTTTGAAAAGGACACTCTTTGTGTTTATGTCCCAGAGTTGGAAAAATAGCGTGATATTTTATTCCTATGCGTAAATAATAATACTACCACCCAAACAATTGGTATTTAATTTTAAAATCATACACGGGACGAACCACAGTTCGATCGCCCACACATTGCCACTCATTTGCACTGGAAAGGCAGTAGAATGCCTTTTAACATATTTCAAAGTATAAAAACCTACTTATCGATCTTAAATTAGGCTCTTGTAGGTTACCGTTACAAATTATACTTTTAACATTCATTCCATCAGTCTTTTTATACATTATAATGAGTTTTAGTCAAAATTACGAAACAAACTTTCGTTAGACATGCTTACACTCAAGACTTACGTACAGTTGTAATGTGCACATTTATAAAGAAATTTCATTTTAAGCAAAAGTAGTCATAAAAGTGTAAGCTTACCTAATACATACACAGCACATAAATAGCTTCATGGCATAGAATTAAAACAAGTTACATGCATTTCGAAAGATAGAATGAAACTATTAAAACAATATAAAAAATATTAAAAGTTTCAATACATACATAATTTTGACTAAAACCCAATACTTCTGTAAACGCGATGGTATCGTCACCCTCGCCCCTGTTGGGGCGCCAATATTAGTTAAGGCAATTTTTCTAGAAAGTTCTATATAAACCGATATCTAATAGGGCATATGGTAGCCCCTACAAGCTTTATAGTGCCTGTTTAGAGGTATTCATGAAAATCAGCTGCTCTTCATTTTTTCTTCAATTTTGTTCTCAAATAAAGTGATTACATTGATTGATTAAAACTATAAAACTCATTGACATAGCAGTTTTGGTTTCATTTTTGGAAGCACGGAATTAATAAGTAATTTAAAAAGGTAATTAATTTGGATTATTTGTAAACAGTACCTATTATCAAAGGGCATTATGATCAACAACCATATTAAACTAAAATCAGTTGCCTGCTTGTCATGAGAGATTTTTCTTTAGTGTCTAAACAAAATCGAAATGCTACCTATAATGTGCGTTAACGATGGAATTTCATAATGATCATAATTATGCTTCATATAATATCAGTTCAACTTACTATATTATACACCACAACCATAACATATAAGGAACATACAACATTCAAACCAAAGAAACAGTCTTCGTAGTCGTTAGACCTTTAAAAGGTGCGCTACGGAAGAACGTAATGGGACACGCGAAAACAATATCGATACTATTATAATCTGATAATCTAAGGCGCATAACGAATAACACTCGCGCATTATATAGCATTCATTACTAACAAACATACCAACACACTACATACATCACACAATTCATAAAATTTAACTCAAAACAAAATAAAAGAAGAATAAAGAAAACAGTAATATAGTCAGACCTGAACCAAGTTCTCGAAGTAGTTCACGAACGTGGTACGGGTCCAATAGGCCCCATCCGTTTTTTTTTGTGATTTTTATGTTATATTCTCATAAAAAACTTATCACAATATTCGTTCTCGGAATAGGGATACCTATCTAAAAGGTTATACATAGGTTTATGTACATTATGTACATCATGGACTTATATTTTGTAACCGAAATTATAGCAATTACTGTCTATGAATTTTTATTTAAGGTTTTCCTGAGTTTTCGTAGCATTCTGTTTAGGAAATTCTACTTCGATTAGCTTCCTATGGATTTGGAAAAAAACTACTTACCCCCTTTATTGTTTAATTTGAATTTATTATAATTTACATTTAACTGAAGTTTTGAATAAGCTTTACGTTACAGTTAAGAATAAACATTAACTAAACAGGTTATCTCAGGGCAGTAGTCTGTATTCGTCTGTCTTGATTAGCGCGTGTCATAGACAATTTTTTTTGGAAAAAACTTTAACGGCGTCCATTTTGGCGCTACCCAGGGAGCACCGCGCGGAGGTCATGGACTAAGCTCCCCTTTGCCTATATCATATAAATAATTATATAAAATCCAGCAATTGAGCTTTAGAAACGTTAACCCAGCAATGCATGACCTTTTTTTTTCAAATATTTCTATTTGGATCAATTCTTGTTTGTATTAATTCCGTGTCTACGTGCGCACGCTATGCATTACTGGATTAAGATATTATTACGATTTCTTTTGTTGTGCATATCATAAAGCCGACCTGAAAGTCAGTTTTCGCAATCCTCAGTACATTTCTCTTATTGTCACGTCTACGCACACACTCGCACCTCCTAAATTCCTTCCACTCAATTAGCACAATTTAGTTTTCCATAATTTAAGGCAGTTTTATTTGATACTTTATATCTACAGCTATACATTCGATTTGGTTGTCAACTATCTTATATTAGACCTATACATGTCAGATAAAGCGAATAAATTGAAGAACAGTATTTTTGTTTTTAGTGTTTTTTTTTTGGGTTTAATTACGTTGATAGACACAGGGCAAACGATTATAACAATAAGCGACACGGAGCCGCTAAATAAGGAACTTATTTAAAGCCGCAGTCTGCGAACATCCGCACCTACCATAAAACGTATGAAAACCACCCAAAATAGAAACAAGAAAGTTATGTTGCTCGCTAGTCTTGCTACTTCAACCTAACCTCAAATGATATCCTCTCCACCTCAACAGCAAAGAGTCCATTGCTTTTGTAATGCGAGACTTACTAATTTATATATTCGCTAAGATACCTCAGATAAGTAGCTTTATATAGTGGCAAACAAGATTCAAAGTGACTCCCAAATCCCGCCTAAAATTGTCACTCCGAATGGGAGCGCGCGAAGCCTAACAAATAAATGGCAGCAAGTTTAAAGATTATATACGGAGGGTACATTAAAACTAATATACAACTAAATAAATAAGGATATAACTGCTAGTTGCAGCAATTTAAGGAGCTATAATCGGTCGAAAGAAATCGTGTAGCTAAAGCAAAGAATTGCTACGAACTACCCGCTAATTCGAAAAAAAAAAGCATAATCGCACCGGTACTCTTCTCTCACTCGCACACTCTTATTAACAGTAATTTCGAGGGAGAAGGACTGATTTGCGGCGCTTTCAATTCAATCAGTTAAATTGGCCTGGATGACCAATTAATTGGTGATTCATACACGTACTAGCTAGGCTTTATAAATGCAAAATAAAATGAACGAGGGGCTTTGCAAGAGTTATAATTTTACAAGATATACCTTGTTTTGTAATCTTTGATAATTATACGTTAGAGCTCAGGAACCCAAGACTTGCCATTTTCGGCACAACTTGTTCTCGTTCTCGACTTGTTTTTGACTTTAGTGTAACTTATTAAATAAAATCGCCTCATAAAGTCTAGCCATCCTCCGTATGGCTAAATCTAAGAGTTGACGATAAGCAAAACAAATACTGTTATAAAAACTACACGATTCTTTTCGACCATAATCATTTCAACTATAATATAACTAAACAACAATATAGCTTGTTGTATCAGTATTATTCTTACATACAAATATAATCATATGTATATGCTATATTATATAATTCCCGTCGGTATAGTTCTGTGTGTGAACTATGTAAAGTATAACCACATTTTACTATGCAACCTCATTTGATATTGACAAAAAAAAGTTAAAACGTTCGATATTTGAAAGACATTTATCCACATTTTACTAAACCTCCTTTGATATGGGTTAAAAAGTTTAACGTTCGATGTTTGAAAGACATATTTATTATAACCACATTTTACTATCCAGCCTCCTTTAAAATTGGTAAAAAAAGTTTGAACGTTCGATATTTGAAAGATATTGACGCATTATTCTTGTCCAAAAATATATTAGCTCGTGTTGGTTATAACAGATCGGTAAAGGCAACGTTCAGCGTATTAATTATTGTTTTTGTGACCGCTATCATGTCTCAAGGACTGAACGACTGTCTGAACGCACCCTTCAACTATTGGTGTCGGATGTAGACGTTAAGCCTTGGCAGAAGACTTCAACCAGCTCAAATAGCTTCACAAGATTATACATTTCCTCAAATAATAATTGGGGAAAAATGAGTGGTTCAGACTTGTAAAATCAAAGGGCACCGTAAAAGCTGGTCAGATTTGAATTAAACTCGGAATAGATATTGATTGTAGCCTGGTATCAGATATGGGAAACTTAAACCCAGATTTTGTTTCGTACTACTAGTAAGAACAAGCATTATGGTCCACCTGATGTTAAGTGGTTACCATCGCCTATAAAAAGAACATTGCTTCGTAGGTTATGCACGTTAAGAACGAGCCCTACGATGCATCCACTTGAGGCATATGAAAATACAGGAGTAAAAAGAACGGACTCAAGAAAGCGCCTTAAAAATACTACCGCTTTAATGGAAGTCGCGGCAGCTAGAGACAAGTTAATATAAGTGGTAAGTGGACATTAAACAGCACCATCTAGCCCCGAACTAAGCAAAGCTTGTACTATGGGAACCAATTAGTTGATACAAACAAAAGTCTCTTGTCTCGATGTTTCCTACTATTACTACGATGCAGACTTATCGCTCTTTCGGACGCCCTTAATTCCTTCGCCACGTCTAGCCAGTAAATCCAAAAAGAATATAATATTGCCGATCTATTTTCAAACACTCGACCTCTCATTCATACATGGTTGTGTGTTTACGGATACCCTCAACATTATTGAATTAAAATAATTTATAATCAATTTAATAATTATTGCCGAAATAGAAGACTATCTACTACAATAATACCTTTCTATTCCTTGTTTGGAAAGATCATAAATAATGTCCTTGAAAGAATATGTAACTCTTTGAACACCAGGATCCCAAAAACAGTCAAAATGTCGTTTCTGACTCCATAAAGAGCCAGCGAGTTTCAACCTCTAGAGGTCATTGACCGTGCGCTAATGACCAGGAAAGAACCAGTAACGCAAGTTACATCTTTAGAACCTTAAATGATAAAATAGTATCTTCTTACAAAAACAACGAGAAAACATGAGTATCTTATTCAAAAGTCAATGTTATTTAGCTATTAGATTAAATAGTACAATTTGAAAACTAGAATTTAATAGAGTATAGACCTAGCCACACTGCGAGCGATAATACATAGCTTGGTAGATTACATTACAACAAAGCGATCGCAAGAAAAGGCGAAATAAAGGATTACATTTATTGAAAAGCTATGAAATTCAGATGAAAAAACGCTTATAATACCGTCATATTTTCTCTGAATTTCATAGTTTATCGCCTGAAGTGTGGCACACGCTTTATTTTACTATAACAACAAAAATCTCAGTGAATTGAGCTGGATTTCTGTACAAATGCTTACAAATCTTCATACAGGTGAAGTTCTCATACAACTAATCTAAACAGAGTCTAGTTACTACTAATGTTCGAATTCATAGACAGAGATTTACAGTTTCCCCACCACATTGGTAGTTCATTATCAAAAGTTTTAAGTATCGTACAACAAAACGGTAGGAACCAAGCCGTAGTTTGTTGCCTGTTCTTCTAGACTTGGTCGCGTGAAACTAGATTCACCTAGCTTTAAGACGTTTCAAAGTGATCCAACTGTATAAAGACATTTTTGAATTTGAATTTCTCTGTGGGAAAATGTATTTGAGATGGATTTAATATAAAAATGCATTTCATATACAAAATAGACTTCAAATTGCTAAGAGTCTCGTGATAGCAGTAAAAATCAATTTAGTGCACTATGCCAATACTCTCAAATGGTGAAGGAAAACATCGTTACGAAACCGACATGTCGAAAACATATTTGTCAAGTGTACATGGCGACGGAATGCGTAGTTTATTGTTTTCCGTGTTAAAGAGATAAACAAAAGTTCTTATTTTATTAGTATATTTATAGATTGCGTAACATTTGTTCTTGTTTTGTTCCGGAGAAGGGCGCTGGCACTGCCACCCAATTAAACGTTTGCCGTGTTATTGTTTTCATTTCTGATAAACCCATGTTTTTCTGTTCAAAATATTTGACACGATAATGGACTAGGGGATTCGTCCAGCCCTATGAATTCGAACGATAAAGTAGAGGCACTACGCAACCTGACAGGTTTTATCGCCAATATCGCTTTTTCAATCAGCTGCCTTTAACACGACAGTAATATATTTGGCTGCAAAATCTATCAAGCTGCAATGGTCATGTTTCATTTTCTATCTACAAATAAATATCCTCAGAAATTCATTCAGATTACAAAGATTTTTATAACGTCCCTAAAGTTAAGAGCCGAGCGGGATTTGAATCCGCGACTTACCCCTTGGTACGGGGCTGCGCTGACCGCTGCGCCATCGGATCCTAATCAAACTCGACGAATAACTCTTAGGGACTGTTCGGCACAAACGCGACTGTGGCTCCATCTACAGGTTTGACGTTACAGTCAACTACTTACTTGCTTGATAACTCTTATGAGATAATTTATCTTGAAATACAACTTGAGAACTATCTTACGAGATATTTATCTTGCCATAGAACTTGAGAACTATCTTACGAGATATTTATCTTGACATATAACTTGAGAACCATCTCATGGGATATTTATCTTGCCATAGAACTTGAGAAATATCTTATGAGATATTTATCTTTACATAGAATTTGAGAAATGACCGAAGCTGCGCCAGGTATTTAATAGTAGAATGTGCCAGCAATTTTACACGTCCACACACAGAGACACAGAGGCACTTAATATACACTTATTGTAACTTAATTAACACGCGATTATAGACCTTACGCCGTGGATAGGTAGGTTTTTTCAACCAGTACTCGTTACTAGAAAGATTTTCTCAAGATTTTTTTAAACTTCATGTATAGTATCAAATATTATATACATATTATACTTTATATAATAATAAAGAGAAAGAAAGATGTTCGGAGTGGTAAGAGAAAATAATGCCCCATTAGGCTTTAAAAAACTTGCCAATAAAAATATCAGTTTGTAGTCTATTTATTTTGGAAAATAGCCAACATATCAGTTGGTCAATTTGAGGTTAAAACGGGTTTAAAATGGTCTAGTCAAAAGTCTTTCTAATAACGAGACAGCCAGTAGAAAATCCTTAAACCCATCAGCCTTCGCTAACAGACAGTGACACTAACTCACAGTGGGTATTTAGACTCGTGTTGGTCTTTGGCACAAGATCTTTCAACAAGATACATCAACAACTTGACGTATAGACATGTGTTGTCAGGTAAAAAGCTTATCAAAATTTCTAACAAGTGTTGCATGAACTCTTGTTGAAAGATCTCGCACATCTATGACTCAATGTACATAAACACACAGTTTGTGTGCTTTGAGTCATAGAACATCGGACTGTGGACTCAATGGTGTGACTCTAGCGTCTTTATACATAGAATCAGTCATGTGTGACCTAAAGAACACAGAGTTTTATAAAAATACAAAACCTTATGGCCTTTTTAGAAGGATTATGACTTTTAAGTCTTTCAGTCATCCATATCACACCAAACTTTTTTAGTAAAACCTTTATCACATTCCCAACAAAAGGTATAACAATTTTCTTTCCAAAACTCTTTCTCAAATCACTCTATAAGAGTTAAGCTCACACACGGTGTTTACTTTTTTTTTTGTAATTCCTTTATAAGTCATTTTCCTTGAAACCAGACCAAGTTTACCTAGTCACTGTGTTTCGTGAGTCTTGTGTGCTTAAACAATCCTTTTCAAGGTGTTTTCAATCCTCATAAGTGTTAACACTTTACAAACCCACCAACAATACTATCCAATGATAAGAAACATCATCTTGAGTCAATGACTCATCAATCACAGCACACAATGACTCACCAAACACAGCACCAATAAACCACAGGATACACCATGTTCTTTAAATCAAACATAACATTTCAACTGAAACTTTACAAATACCAGTATCTTAAATTACAAATTTCCGAACCAGAGTCTTTTAGTCAAGAAATACAAGTTATAGTTTTCTACGAGTCACATATTTACAAACTAGATAAAGTTCTTCTCACATAAGGTTTTGGAGCACTTCAATAGCAACAACGAACCACTATTACGGGGTAGTGATGTGTGATGGGGTAGATTTAGCTTCACATCTGAATTTGGTTGTTCATAACTCCACTGACACTTAAGTCACTTGAAAGATTGAAGAGTTTTGTGACATCCGCGGGCAATCCACTCTAGCCAAGCTACGTAGTCTGAGACGAGCTATAACGAGGGTTTTAAAACCGCACCGAGTCACTTCACTGGTCGCACCAACTTTGCATTATCCTGCTGTACTAAATAGTCACAACACTATGAAAGTTCACTACCCACTGACCCGCTGGGTCGCTGTGAATGTACGTCTATCCTGATATTTACACTATAGCGGCACGGTCGGTCTAGACTAATGTGAGAACTGATCCCACAAAATAACGCCTAGTACCGGAAAGCGCCCAGTAGTCTCAGTGATTGAATACACTTTTCCACTAGAAGTTCAGTACCACTATTACTCTGGAGTTAGACGTTGAACATTCACAATCACACTGTCACTACCCTGAGCTGTGATTCCCACTGAAAGTTACTCCGAGTGACCTATGCGAGTTCACTAGCCGACGAGTCACATTACCCAGAGCAGAAACTGCAAACCTGCGTCCATTATAACAAGGCACAGCGAGCAACTGCGTCCCGTTACTTAGACGGGTCACAATAAAACTGCCACCGAACTATCCCGACGGGCCATCGCGTGCTACGATCGTCCAGTACCGACGGTTCACGACTGTGCGCAATAGTGTAACGCGCGCGTCGTGATTGGTCGTCGCGAGGAGAGGGGCGGGGCGTGCGTGAATGCAGGTCGCAGTCGCGCGGAGCCGTCAGTCGCGGGCCGGCGCTCCGAGGCCCAGCACGAGGACGCGGGCCGCGCGCGGGGCCGGCCGCGCCGACCGTTAGGGGTGGGCGCCCGCGCCTGGGGTCGACGAACCACCGCCGCCGTGAGGGGGGGGCATCAGCACTTGCTGAAATACACACACAATACTATTTCAGTAACATTTACTATCATAATTGAGATTTTCTGACATTTTGAGAATCTTTCTTGTTGATGAAGGTAGAACTCCTGTACCTACTACTTGATGAATGAACTTGTCAGTCTCAGGGATGAAGGAAGGACGAGGACTGATTCACGATGTAGTACCTGCCTTTGTGCAACGGTCCCGCATTTAAGACAATGATGGAAAGACGTGGCACATTACTTGCTGCGCGTGGTACATTACTTGCTGCGCGTGCCAGATCACTTGCCGTGCTGGTGGCACGTTATCTGCCGTGCTGGTGGTACGTCACCTGGCGCACGGGTCACGCTACCTGCAAGTGATGCGGATGGTGGTGGTCGGGCTGCAGCTGCTGCGCGTGGTGCTGCACCTGCTGCTGCACGCCGGCGTGCTGGTGCTGCGGGTTGAGGTACACGTGGTGCCCGTGCTGGTGCTGGTGACTGCTCATCAGCGGACAGAGGACCTACACAAGAAACACGACAGTTACTACAATGGAAGTACCTAGCAACAACTGACAAGTGTGGCCTGCCAAGTATCAGAAACAGTGTTTACGGTGTAGTGTAGTATAGTTACCTGGAAGAGTGGGTGTGTGTGTGGTGTAGTAGTTAGCTGGAAGAGTCTGTGTGTGTAGTGTAGTAGTTACCTGGAAGAGTCTGTGTGTGCAGTAGTAATCTGGAAAAGTCTGTGTGCGTAGTTAGTTACCTGGAAGAGTATGTGTGTAGTAGTTACCTGGAAGAGTCAGTGCGTGTAGTAGTTACCTAGAAGAGTCAGTGCGTGTAGAAGGTACCTGGAAGAGTCCAAGTGTGTAGTAGTTACCTGGAAGAGTCTGCGGGTGTAGTAGTTACCTGGAAGAGTCTGTGTGTGTAGTAGTTACCTGGACGAGTTTGTGTATATAGTGTAGTAGTTACCTAGAAGAGTCTGTGTGTTTGTAGTTACCTGGAAGGGCTGGTGGTGGTAGTGCTGGTGCGGGTGCGGATGCGGCGTGTGCGCGGGCGAGGGCGGCGGGTAGAGCGCGGGCGAGGCGGCGGGGGACGCGGCCGGCGCCGGCGCGTAGCCCTCGCCGCCGCCCACGCCCACGCCCACACCCACTCCCACGCCGCCGTACATGCGGACCTGAACATACACACACAAGTTTAGTCAAATATATTTTGACGTTACAACGTCTTATAATAGGCATGAAGACAGTAATCAAGTAGGTATCGCCAAAATATTTATCTGATCTAATGAAAAAGGATTCAAAGATTTTGAAAAATATATTTCGAGATAAATAATTTATTTGTTAAAATAGATCTACAAAATACAGCAATTCGCCATGATGGCTTAAACACCGGTCAGAGCGAATTACGTCACGGCTATTGAAACGTCATTCTAATTTAGTACGAAAGCACCAATGTTTACTGTTGATATATAGTGCCGTGACGTAATAACAGACGCCATGACACAAGCGAGCGTTTTGGCGTGAATTTGAAAATTTAAATTTAAATGTATTTTTATTGCACAAAAACCTTAATTTTCTACATAATAGATACTTCTGAATATGATAGAAGAGATTTTGAAAATTAGTCGTCATGCCTATTCGTTGGAGCCGGCTGCACGCACGAAAAAACATGGCTCATGCGGCGTTACCTCGCTCTGAGGCGTTCCATTTAAGGCTTGAAGTGCAAGCGAGAGCGCGGAACGAGCGACAAATAGGCACGCACGGCCTCCGCGTTCGGCAGCGTTCGACATCTGTCTCTCTCCTACTTGAGTGAGCGATGCGTCCGCGTGGACAGCTGTATGACGTTGGCACGTTCAACTATCGTCAGTAAACCGACTTTACAGACAACCGATTTTTTATTCAATGGTATCACAACGATCACAATGAAACTTCTTAAAGCTAGGTGAGTCTAGGTGCCAGTTCCACGCGGCCAAGCCTTGAAGAACAGGCAACAAACTACGGCTTGGTTCCGACCGTTTTAACACACTTTATATTAGTTTTATATTATCCTTTTACAAATCAAAAATAAAAGCACTTGCCACTGGAGAGCACTGGTGGTCTAGTGGTAGTGGCCCCGCCTTCCGATCCTAAGACCGTGGGTTCAAATCCACTCGTGCACCAATGAGTTTTTCTATCGAAAAATGTATGTGCACTATGCCAGTACTCTCAAAACGGTGAAGGAAAACATCATGAGGAAACCGGCGTGTTGTAGAACCTAAAAAAGTTCGAGCAACACGTGTCAAGGGTCACCAGCGGCCTACTTGCGGTAAAACCTGCCCGCACATAAAGTGCGCATGATAAACTTGCCGAGCACTTGCCACTTCACTTAGTGACATATGCAATAATACAAAAGCAAAAGTTTCAAAGACAGCACACGCTACGTTTCAGGATGGTACATGGATGGACTCACCATCTGGTGGTAATGCGGGTGCACGGCGTGCGGGTTGGGATGCGGGTGCGGGTAGGGCACGAACTGCTGCATAGGCGCCGGCGCCAGCAGCGGCTGTCCCGTCGCCGTCGCCACTTGCACGCCCGAACCCACGCCCACTGAAACAAAAACATCAATGAAATTGGTGTACGTTTTGACATTTTTTATATTTTTATGATGAGTTTTAATTTTTATTTGTATTGCATAGTTTTTATTTTTTTATTTTCTAATGTTTTATTTTTGTGTACAAATGTTTATATGCCTTTAGGCTGACCTAGTGGGACTAACCTAGATTTTATTTACTAACACTTTGTACCTAGGTTCATAGACAATAAATATCTTTTATCTTTTTTATCTTTTTTAAACTCAAAAAGGAAACTGCGTTAAGTCGCGAAGAGTGGAAAGAGGAAAGGGAGGCCTTTGCCCTGCAGTGGGACAAAAACGGCTGAATAATAATAATAATAAACTCAAAAACTACTGTGCCGATTTCAATAGTACATTGATTGAAAGTCACAAATTAAAGTCCCGAGACGCGAGGGCGCCAATGGAGCTCGAGGGACTTAAATAAGTCTTTCACCCGTGGTAAACACTGTGCTTTTCATTACGAATACAAGGAAAGTAAAAATAAAAACATGATAGAAAAATGAGTGAATTTTATTTTACATCGCGCTCTAATTAGACTTTTTAAACTTCTTACCGTTGTAATGGGTTTCCAACCTCCTTGCTGAATAAAAAGTTGGAATTTGGTTGAATAAAAATGTGAAAATAGAACTTGTTATTTTTTATAATTTGACAGCTGTCGGTAGAAAGCAATTCTCCCTAAGGCTGAAAGTATTACTTTCAATTAGGCCCCTCAGGAAACTTCAGACCTACTCTCCGAGTATGAGCAATGAAAAAACTAACCCCTAAAGGTTGCAGCGGGGGTTGAAGTTTGTACGGAACAAGCTTAACGCGAACGGGATTTCACTAGTTAGTATATAAAGTTTGTACTAACGGTTGAAATTACCTTTCCTGAAGTTCCTCTGCTGCTGCGTCGGGATCGGCCCATGTTGACCGCCAGCCCCAACGCCGCCAACGCCGGCCTGGCTCATGTTGTACGCCAACTGGAAACCAATGTTTGAAAACATCACTTTTTGTACCAAGTCACAGTCAAAAAAATCTAATTAAAATTGTGGACAATCCACACAACACTATGTAGCCGAAATTTCAGTCAACAGTAAAAGATGTTTGAAAAAAAAAATTATAGTCATTTATTGTTTTCTTATAAATCGAGGGCATGACTCGTGAAAGAAGTTATGCCTGTGTTCTGGGTGGTTTTCTGAGAAGGGCTAGTCCCAGTAGAATTTCAACATTTCGTCTACCAAATGTTGTTTATTTGTTTATTTATTAGAGTCACCAACATCGTATACACCAGTTCATTCATAAATTATATAGAAAAAAACCAAAAAAAAACATGTCAAGTGCTACAACAATTATAGGGACAGACTACATGCAATTAGAATTAGAGCTTGAGCGAGTTAAAATAAAATAGTTAATTAATACAAAAATACAAATTAAAAAACATTAAATCCATAAAAAAAAAACACTAACATTAAATCCATAAAATAGTTCATAAAATAGTTAATTAATACAAAGATACAAATTAAAATAACATTAAATCCATAAAAATCATTATAAATTAAAAATTGAGAAAAAGTATTTACAATTGAGTTGGAATTATGTACAGTATAACACAAATTAGAAATAAAATATAATTGTGAAAGTAAAATAAATTAAGTCAAATAGATTCTAATACACAGTGCTTATCGTGTGAGCACGTGGTCTCTCTCTCTTTTGTATGGAAAAGTGATGAGACAACAACTCTAACTACGTATTTTTGCCGTACCATCTTTTCTCCATACAATAGAGAGAGACAAATAGGCTAAACGAAAACAACATTTCGTAGACCAAATGTGGTAATTAAACTCCGACTACTACTGTACCCCAAGTCCCAGTTTAATTACAACATTTCGTTACCAAATGTTGTTTTCGTGTGAGCACGTGGTCTCTCTCTCTTTTGTATGGAAAAATGATGAGACAACAACTCTAACTACGTATTTTTGCCGTATCATCTTTTCTCCATACAATAGAGAGAGACAAATAGGCTAAACGAAAACAACATTTCGTAGACGAAATGTGGTAATTAAACTCCGCCTACTACTGTATAGTAAAAAGTTCAAAAACCTTCGATTGCATAATTTTAATGCTAGACCTGATAGAAATTATTTTGAACTAAATAAATCCCACTAAATGTACTCTTACACTAAATGTACTCTTATTAAGTAGATCTATCAATCCTTGGATGGCGTTAAAGTCACTTGCTTAGAAACATTCATATAGTACTCGTAGTATCATGGGATTAAATAGATTAATTAACAACTAGTCGCGTGGTACATAATCAAAGATTAGGTCTAATGTTCAATGGTAGAGACAGACCAAGCGAACGTGACACCGCAGTTACGACGAAGAAGGCCTTATGCAGGCAGGGCCCAATCATCTTTAAGTCAGATTAGACAACTGCCTAGGGGCCCCGCACTGACTAGGGGCCCCTAGGCAGTTGTCTAATCTGACACCGCAGTTACGACGAAGAAGGCATTATGCCGGCAGGGCCCAATCATCTATAAGTCAGATTAGACAACTGCCTAGGGGCCCCGCACTGACTAGGGTCCCACAGAGACCGAGCAGAGGCAGGTCACGCACCCAAAAAAGAAAAAATCATTTCGTGACATTCCCCATGATTAACATACAAAAATGTATATAATTTGTGTATGTAGATTGAATCCGAAGACGAACAAAGGTCCAAGACGTCGGAGCTCGGATTACGGAGCTCAAATGGAGTTGGGCAGGACACATTGCTAGGCGTGGTGATGACAGGTGGAGTAGAACAACAACCGAATGGTGGCCAAGAACCGGCTACAGAAGCGTAGGGCGCCCTGCAGCAAGATGGATGGACGACATAGACAGGGTCGCGGGGCGGCAATGGTTTAGACTGGCACAGGATCGAGGTAGATGGCACAAACTAAGGGAGGCCTATACCCAGCAGTGGGTGAAGTCGGGCTGTGGATGATGATGATGAATGTATATAATTTGTGTATGTAGATTGACGGAGTGGTGAACGAGGACTGGGAAGAGGTGTTGGACGTCCATTAGCACGATGGGTTGACGACATTGTCAGCGTCGTGGGCAACAGTTGGATGAGGGTAGCCCAAGATCGTGGTGAGTGGCAAGAGCAAAGAGCTATGCCCAGCAGTGGGTTAAGTCAGGCGGCGGATGATGATGATGATGAATGTATAGATATACGGTATGTGTAATATTAATTTAAAAAGTCAGGAAAGGGGGCCCCGATAATTGCATTTCCTAGGGGCCCCGATAGGGTTAATCCGGCTCTGTATGCCGGTAACTGACATGACATGGATAAGAGAAGAATGAATGCAGAGATGACGGCTAACAGAGGGGAATAGAGGAGGAAGACATGTGCCGACCACACACGAAGTGGGATATTGGCAGGAAGAAGAAGAAAGGGCAGTTTTTCTCCCAATTGAAAAAATGTTTTGTCTTTGATGATGGTGTTTACTAGAATATAAATATCGTGAATACGAGTGGAGACCGCGTTTAGGTAAGCGTAGTGTAGGACGCCCTCCGGCTAGGTGGGGCGACGATTTGCGAAATGTAGCAAGCACTGCAGAAGAGTTGAAAACCGGACTTAGTGGCGCGTCTTAGGAGAGACCTACGTCCAGCAGTGGACTGATATTGGTTGATGATGATGGTGATTTGACAGTTCACCATCATACTGTTCGTAAGTCTAGACCCGGCATAACGAATCAGAGTGATAACGATGTTCCGAAGTTCGAACGATAAACTGTATCGGGAAAGATTACATTTTACTTGGTAGATAAGTATGTCTGAATGTTTGCATTTAGCAATTAATATAGTAAAAAAATAAATTCGTAATAGTATGCGGCAAAGTATTTTCGGAGAAGGAAATACACTTCCGTTATTGAAAACCAGTTAAAATCAGGTTGTTTAAGGCTACTAATGGATATGTATATAGATGTTATCACGTCAAATACTACGTATAAAAACACGGTAGAAACCGAGCCGTAGTTTGTTGCCTGTTCTTCCAGGCTTGGTCGCGTGGAACTGGCACCTAGACTCACCTAGCTTTAAGACGTTTCAAAGTGATTCTTGCAATTCTACTGAATGAACACTTTTGATCTTGATTTTTGTATTAAAAATAGCTTATGAGACTTATCAGACAATCAATATTTAATTTATGAACAGTAAAATCCGCGCTTAATCACTAGTCCGCTATAAAGATTACGGATGACATTGAAAACAACGCCATCAGTTATTCCACAGCCGCGATACGATTTACTCGTCACAATGTGGTACATCTGGTTAGTGCTCACTCTGATACTAATAAAGATATACAACAAATGGAGTACGGGGAAGTTTTATGATGACAGTGTGATGAGCGGCAAAGTCGTCATTGTAACCGGCGGGAACAGTGGAATAGGCTATGCTACAGCATTGGAGCTGGCGAAACGAGGAGCCAAAGTAATCCTAGGATGTCGCGACAACAAAAAAGGATTGAGAGCGGTCGAGAGAATCAAAAAGAGATCGAGAAACAACAGCGTTAGACATATCCATTTAGATCTATCCTCGCTTTCGTCCGTTAGATCTTTTGTAGATGAATTTCTGAATACAGAAGCAAAATTAGACGTTTTGATCAACAACGCGGGAACCAGTGGAATAGGACAGGACTACACTGAAGACGGTATAGTGAGAGACATGCAGATCAATCACTTCGGGCCGTTTTTGCTGACGCTACTTCTAGTGTCGTTGCTCAAGAAATCTGCTCCAAGCCGCGTGGTTATGGTATCATCGGTTCTCCACCGCTTCGGTACCGTAGAGCAAATCAACGATATGAACAGATATTCGTACGTTCAAGCGTTCTGTAACAGCAAACTGTGCAATCTACTCTTCGCTGCAGAGCTAGCGCGAAAACTGGATGGGACAGGCGTAGTAGTCAACAGCGCTCATCCAGGTCAAGTTAATACATCTTTGTATAAAGAGACTGTGTTCGAGAAACTTAGAAGTTTGGTTTTGTATTCGTTCTTCAAAAGTCCGTACGATGGAGCGCAGACCAGCGTTTTTCTGGCTGTGTCGGACGAATGCGATCAGACTACGGGAAAATACTTCGCGGATTGCAAAGAGAGTAAGATGAGTTTGAAGGTCAATGAGGAGAGTGCTAAGAGATTGTGGAGCTACTCAGAAAGTTTGGTCAAGTTGAGTCCTAGTGAGTGTCTTTGAGTGTTTTTGATAGATATTTCGAAATTGTGTTTCAGGATAGCGTAGAGTAGATATATTCTGTTACCAGTGACTAGAAAGAGAAAGCTAGAAAGAGCGAGACGAATGTCAACGGGGCGTATGTAGCCAGAGCAAGGATTTTCTCTCCTGTTTATTATACAACTAGCTGATAGAACAAATATGGCCCGCCTGATGTAAAGTAAACCTTGGCGTAAACAAAGACCTCATAAGACACGCACTTCAGGAACGTGCCCTATACGATACACTGCCCTGCGTCCATCAACTTGAGGCATACAGATGTTCAGCATCACGTGCCACTAATTACACCGGCACCCACACCCTACAAAGCGAAACACAGCAATGCTGCTTCACGGCAGAAATAGGCATGGTGCTTTGTCAGAAATTCCTTAGAGTTTTAGAGGTTGGATTAAAAATCTTTAGAGAATACAGGATATGACACCAGAAGAAAAATTCAATAGAATTGTAATGCCCATGGCTCCGTACCCATACCCAGAGATTACTAGGTACCTTATGCCTGGTCGGTCGTCAAATTAAAATGCTTATAGTTAGACCCCGCGCAAGATAATTCTGCGCGTGACAGAATGTAAAAAAAAATAACTGTCTTGAAATAATCTCCCAACAACAAAATAAATATGAAACTTGTTTGTGATTGGAAGATATATTTCCAGTCCATTTCTTTCATGTTTCTCGATCTGTCACGCGCAGAGGTATCTTGCGCGGACTTTAGCATAGCAGCTATGTGATTAAGGATTTTAGATAACTTAGGTATTTATATTTTTATATTCTGTAAATAAAACTTATTAATAAAATGAAGTTCATATTATTAAAAACCCAAAACACAATCAAAACATGTATTTACAAAAACATTCTGGTTCTAAAAACAGTTCACTGGAATTATTTAAAATGTTAGTGACAGACAAAACTCCAAAAACTGTACACAATTAGTAAAAAAAACTGGCATAGCGTTATTGCCAAACTGTTCGGTATAAAAAGGATTTAAAAAAAGTTTTAATTAAGGGGCAGACCGCCATCGATGACCTTATCAATCGCATACTTTGACCTTTTGAACGATAAAGATCACTAAGCTTATTAATGAAAAACCCCGAGTAACTCTCTTGTGTGCATTGCAGTGATTGAGATTACACACACTAAAGAAAAAAAAATTGACCCAACACGTTCGACTACAAAATAGTTTGCGTAAATAGTACGAAAACCAGATAATCAAACTTTTTAGTAGGAAAACGTGTTATTATCAAAATTATTTTTTTACTAAACTGTGTGCAAACGGATTGCACACAAGTTGATTGCAAGAGATTTTTTATTAATAAGTTCAGTGTTTTTATCTTTTAAAAGGTCAAAGTGCGAGCGATACGTTATGTCACTGTGGTCATCGTTTTAACTGACGTCTTTTAAAAGGATTATTTTATTTGATGGACAATTAAAATATTTATTTTAGGTATTAGGGTTTTTAAACAATATGAAAGGGACTATTAAGGGTTTGTCTAATCGATATAATAAAAGGTTATAACTAGGGTTTTATTTAACCGACATATAGGTTATTTTCAAGCGCAAAACCTATAAAAATCGAACACAGCACGCATTCATGAGATAAGGTAAACGTTTCTAGAAATACATTGCCCAATTTACAAGCGTCACATAGAAGTTTTTTTTTTTTATGCCATAGCTGGCAGACGAGCCGACGGGCCACCTGATGGAAAGTAGTCACCGTCGCCCATAGACACCTGCAACACCAGAGGTGTTGAAGTTACTGCAATTGTTAAATTTAAACTGCATTTATAAGTATGGCTCTGATTATATCTGAAACGCTTGTAAGTGGGGTAATGATCTTCCTAGAAAAAGGACCTGTAACGTGGAATATCTTCGAAAAGTGTTAAAATTTAATAAAAAAAATATTGAAGTGGTTCGATTATAAACTTGACAACCAAATTGGTTGTTGTATGTTGAACCGATTTTGATGAAATTTCTATGGAACCAATCATTTTAATTCCATGGATTGGTACTTCCCAATCTATGGAACTATCTCTCCGATATTCACATCGTCTCTAATGGAGTTATGCGATTACAAACAAAACGGTTTTTCACTTGAAGTCGGGTTTTAAAATAAAAAGTGTTGAATATAACGAGGAATATAATAATATAATTGAGATTTTTTCCCTTATCTTTCGTGCATTTTAAAGGTCACTGACATTTAATTTTAACGATAAACTCCTGTAGGTCGTAGGTACCTACTTTTACGGTGAAAACTATCCATTGAATATAGCTAGAACTCTGGTTATCTTATTATCACGGCAAACAATTATCTACGCATTACGGCGCCATCTTTTTCTATCCCGATTAGTGACGTGTGTCGTCGCCCGGTCTCAGTAGGGATGTCCTATTTCCAAAACCGGCTAACACTATGTATACTATTATTTTATTGAATCAAAACGCAAGACATTGTGAAAGGACTGGTTACTTCCTTATATTAGTGTAAAAAATATATACTTTTTCATTTTTGAGTACGTACGAAAACTCGTTTTTATTTATGCAACTAGATAATGGAACCAGCAATGGCCCATCTGATGTTAAGTGGTAACCATCGCCTAACAAAGCATTGCCTCGTAGGTCACGAACGTCAGAAGTGTGCTCAACGATGCACTGCCCTGCGTCCGATGTTCAGCCTCACGTGCCAGTAATTCCACCGGCACCCACACCCTTCAAACCGAAACACAGCAATGCTGTTTCACCGTAAAAATAGGCAATATTTCATAACTATTTTTTTTGTATCTTGAAAAAATATTTAAAAAAACTTGACCCTCCAAAAAACAAACACTATTTCAAATCAATATTTAAACGAAAACTGTAAAACCGTTAGGTAAATCTCAAGTCTCTTTTTCTTATCGTGTCACTGATTCTTTCAAACCAAGTGTGGTGAAAGGATTTTAAGTGAGAGTGTGAAACAAGAGTTATTCTTTTGTTAATAAAAAACAACCCCCCTGGAGCCCAGGGGTAGAGTTGAAGGGTTAGTAAGGGGTTGTAAAGATATTCCACGCGTCTCACAGCAACGCTCACCGGTTCGGGTCGTTCGCGTTTCTCCATCACGAATATAGGGGGCGCGTACTGACGGCAATCGCAACTCATTTCCATCTGTTACACCAATACTCATGAGTTTATACTCTAGGTCAGGGGTGCTCACACATAAAGTGTCGGCGATCTACCAATACCCAGTGCATTTACAACATTTCGTTACCAAATGTTGTTTTCGTTTCGCCTATTTGTCTCTGTCTATTGTATGGAGAAAAGATGAGACACCAACTCTAACTACGTAATGTATTTTTGCCGTCTCATATTTTCTCCATGCAATAGAGAGAGACAAAAAGCCGAAACGAAAACAACATTTGGTAACGAAATGTGGTAGCAAAACTGTGGTAGACTTCGGGTTCAGATAATATTTTGAAAGCCAGGGATCGATTAAACTAATATGTAGGTCATCAATGCTATTCAGCGTGGCAATGCCGCCAGCGTCTTGGGGACACTTCCGTCTGGCACTGATTTGGATCAGTTGAGCTATCTCTAGATTATCATGCCTGGCACTACATATTATTATCCGCATATTTCCATATCTACTGGGTGCCTATTTAAAGCATATGTTGGCAATCGACTCGAAAAGCTTTCGCCATCGACCGTTTGAGCACCCCTGCCTTAGCTTGTAGAACACAGAGATTCACCCAAAGATGTATCGAAAATAAATATTGTAGACAATCCATACAACACTATCTAGCCCTAAACTAAGCAGATAGAAACAAATACTAAGGCCCGTATTAAGAAACAGTAAAAAATGCAAGTGTTTAATAAATCTATGCACTCCGATTCAAGCACAGATTTTTTTACAGTTCTCCATTTTAAAAAGGTCAAAAAACTATGCTTGAAGCTTGACTCAAACTCAAGCACTGTTTCGGAATACGGGCCTTAGAATACAATATAACACCCAAATAGAGAACAAACATCTGTGTTAACCACAAATATTTGTTCACGGTGGGGATCGACCTACGGCGCAGAAGGCAGAGCCACTACCAACTGAGCTGAGAGGTTTAATAGATGTGCTTACCGCTGGATGGGGATGCGGTAGATAGGTCGGCGGTTGCTGTCCTGCCGCGGCGGCTACCATGGCGTAGGGAACGGCCGTCACCTGCACAATCATTACATCTTAGATTAATAAAAATTAAGCCAGGGATTAAGCCATTGATTGACATGCTTTTTAATCGACTTCAAATAAAAATTAAAAGCTCCTCTCAATTTGGTTGTATTTTTTTTTCAATGTTTGTTATCGAATAACTTCGTCACTTATACCGATTTGAAAAATCCTTATTTTTTCTTTAATTTATAGACTTGCGTTTGACCGCAATCTCACCTGCTGTTATGTGATGATGCGGTCGACGGTGTAGCACGCTTACTTACGAGGTACCTATTCACTCTTCACTTGAAATCGTCCAAGTTGTAGGTGTTCGGAAAGACAGGACGCCGATGGTGGAATAGGCCCTCAGACACGTAGCTGACGCCGGGGCCCATCACGCCGAGCCCCACGTTGGGCCCCCCGGCTGGCGGCGCGTGCAGTACGTACCATGTGCGGCGGCGGCGGATGCGGCGCGGGCACGTAGCTGACGCCGGGGCCCATCACGCCGAGCCCCACGTTGGGCCCCCCGGCTGGCGGCGCGTGCAGTACGTACCATGTGCGGCGGCGGCGGATGCGGCGCGGGCACGTAGCTGACGCCGGGGCCCATCACGCCGAGCCCCACGTTGGGCCCCCGGCTGGCGGCGCGTGCAGTACGTACCATGTGCGGCGGCGGCGGATGCGGCGCGGGCACGTAGCTGACGCCGGGGCCCATCACGCCGAGCCCCACGTTGGGCCCCCGGCTGGCGGCGCGTGCAGTACGTACCATGTGCGGCGGCGGCGGATGCGGCGCGGGCACGTAGCTGACGCCGGGGCCCATCACGCCGAGCCCCACGTTGGGCCCCCGGCTGGCGGCGCGTGCAGTACGTACCATGTGCGGCGGCGGCGGATGCGGCGCGGGCACGTAGCTGACGCCGGGGCCCATCACGCCGAGCCCCACGTTGGGCCCCCGGCTGGCGGCGCGTGCAGTACGTACCATGTGCGGCGGCGGCGGATGCGGCGCGGGCACGTAGCTGACGCCGGGGCCCATCACGCCGAGCCCCACGTTGGGCCCCCCGGCTGGCGGCGCGTGCAGTACGTACCATGTGCGGCGGCGGCGGATGCGGCGCGGGCACGTAGCTGACGCCGGGGCCCATCACGCCGAGCCCCACGTTGGAGACCCCCACGCCCATGCCGACGTTCACGCCCACCTGACCCGACGGCGTACCCGGCGTGTGAGGACTGAAACACAAATGCTCCTATAGCAGTCATTTAACTTAGCAGGCCCCTAAGTCTGTTGCCATCCCTAGTTGTTGAGATGAAAGAACATCTTCCCTCAAATCATGATCTGTATTTGAAACTTTTGCTTTTGTATTATTGCATACGTCTCACTAAGTGAAGTGACACTACACTGGAACTTCACTGCTGACCAAAGGTCTTATAGCTAGGTGAGTCTAGGTGCCAGTTCCACGCGACCAAGCCTTGTAGAACAGGCAACAAACTACGGCTCGGTTCCTCCATCCTTTTACAAATAAAAAATAATAGCAGTGAAGTTCCACTGTAGTAAACACTATAGAACCAATAAAAATCTAGCTAGATGGCTATCAACAGAAGCTAGTCTCTAGCATAAGTAATAATAAAAAAAAACAAAAATTCTTTCTTTCGGACCACATGAAATCCATAGCACACAGTTATAAAACACATTTCAAAGACTAAATAAAAACAGTTAAATTAAAAACTAAAGATTATGTCAAAGGCATCGTGCTGCGGACGATCAATGGGAGAAATAAATTCCACCATTTATCGTCCTCAGCACAAGGCACTTTCATAGTGGAGATGTCCAGCTGTCCGCAACAGTCCTCAGAATGCTGTTGCTACTGCCCCGCACTCTGCAGATCAGTGAGGCAGTTTTCTTTCGCACCAGGGCGTGAAAGTCATCCGTGTGGTATTGCGCAAACATACCTGACGCACTGCAGAAGCGGGGCTTTAACTTGGTCAGTACAACGGGAGAATCTGGGGGCTACCATATTACCTATAACCGCTAGCGCCCTACGTTCCCTTTCCACATCTACATCGTCCTTAAGGTCGTCGGTAAAGATGTTTCCCAGATATTTGAATTGTGTTACACGTCTTAGATTTAATCCATTCAAAGTGATAATGAGCGAGTCAGGTGGACTTTTACCGCCGACCTTAAAGATCATGTATTCAGATTTTTTAACATTATATGTGAGCCCATGCTCAACTGCATACTTCTCACAGACCTTGATAAGCTCTCTCATACCCCGTAATAACTTACCGGCTATGGTTAGGCGTAGACGGGCTCCTCGGCTGGAAGGGCTTAGCGGCCGGATTGAACTCCTTCGCGTTGGGGTTCAGGGTCGACTTCTTCAGCGTAGCGGTGGCTCGGTCGACGCCGGGGGACGCGGACGACGGCGGGGAGGAAGAGGGGGAGGAAACATCCGCGCTGGGGGGTGACGCGCCCTTTGGCGGCATGGGGGGCTGGAAACAATAAAAATACAGGTTATGCAGTACACATTCATATATTTTTTTTTGTTTTAAAATAAATATTGTAGACATCCAATCAACACTATCTAGCCCCAAACTAAGCAGAGCTTGTACTATGGGAATCAGATAGCTGATATACTACTTTTTTACATTTTTTTTTTAAATACAATACAAGGTGTATCTAAATATGTGTACTATGCGAAGGTGGGGGGTTTCAGACCACAATGGTGATCAGTTGTGGAGGGGAGATAATTAAAAATTCCTATTTTCAGTTTCCCATACAAAAAGATTTAATTTCCTAATGCCTAAATAAATTGACAACCCTATCCTTGTAACCCCTACTACCGCTTGACCTACTAACCTCTGTAGGTCGAGTTGTATCGCTAGTGATGTGTGGGTATACTTTATCATTTATCATAGATTTTATGTTTTTTCTTTTAGTTACCTGTTTAAGTTAAATAAAGTAGGCTTAGTACTTAGCTTTATTTTAAGAAATGATAAATCTAAATTAAACCACATAGCAGTTTCAGTCTGAGAAATCTGTAAACAATCGTGAGGTACATAAACGACGATTTGCGATTTCTTATGTTTAGGTACCTACTACGAAAATTCAACAGTAGACTGATACCTGATAGCTTTCTATGAGAATTGACAAAAAATGATGAGCAATGAATTGGTGAGCTAGTGATGAATGAATGAATGAGATAGTCTCAATTTGTACTTGAGTATAAGTTCTGGAAATTGGACCTAACCAGAAAGTTTAGAATTAGGCCTCTCAAACATACCTATTCAGTGACTTAACGTAACCTACGCTGAGAGAAAGGTTTTTTTTATTTAAACAAGTACCTACCTACTTACCACAAACCCGCGGGCTACACCTGGCCCAGACTAGCGCAGGTCCGAGGCGAATGGCATAATCATAAGAGAGGCCTATGTCCAGCAGTGGGTCGTCAAGGGCTGATGATGATGATAATGATGATCACTTAATCACTTTTTTGTTTTCGTAATACTATTCATCGATATTACGAACAAAAGTAAGGCGACATGTAGTGATGTTAGTACATCACTAGTTCGATAAAAATTGTTTCGAAAGAAATTTCGGCGATGCCGACAGCCAATAAACGAAAAAGGGGAGGCTCCCAAAACTACTTTTGGGAGCCACCCTCTTTCCCTCATTGGTCATTGGTTTTGAATCGCGAATCCGACCGCCAATCAAATTTACGCTGTTATCTTTGACGAAATGTAAGTTTCATAGATTTCTACGGACAGACTAACCACATATTTTAATACCTACTCAACGGAAAGACTCATCTAGTAAAGTTTTTAGATAAGTTACCATGTTTGTATACCTTTTCTCCGATCATCAATCCCCTGCCAAGTGATTATGGCAATACCCGCCAAATTCAAAACTCTGTCCAGTAGTGGATATCAATGGGCTGTGTGTGTAGTCAGGTCAGTACGTTATTACATAGATCAACACACAAGAAATTACAAACAGTTGGAAAAAGACATGACTGTGTTATCAAACAAACAGCGTAAAGTTCATTACGTATGTTTAACTTTCCGTAACTTCAACTTTCAAATTGAAATGTGATCCTAGCTATAATTTTGTGACATAACTAAAAATAACTTACAACAATTTGCCTCTGTGATGCTGTAGGCGTTTTTCCCTTTTAAGAATTATGTCAACTCTGTCCCTCCTCATCTGTGACCATACTGATGTCATTGCCCCAAGTGCAAGAAACAGCTGAGTTTAGGGTTGTCACTTTGTATAAAGTCAGCTGTTCATGTTGAAACTTCGTTGCAGTTTTTTTCAGAGATACCAATCGAAGTTCGAAAAGTCGTTGAACAAAAGTTGTTCCCCGGGGGGTGGAAATTCACCCCCCTTCGGGATAGTACACATATTTTGATACACGTTGTATAACACCCAGACAGAAAACAAACATCTTCGTTCACTACACAAATATTTGTTCTTGGTGGGGATCGAGCCCACGACCGGCACAAAAGGTCAACTACCAATTGAGCTGAGAGGCCAGTCAAATATAATTGCACGAAGTAGCTTTGCTATTTGAAATGTTTGTGCCTCCATTGAGAAATGATGCAAGACTTATGCGCGTGTGTGAAAGCCTTTACTTAAACGGTCGATCGCGAAAGCATTTCGAGTCGATCGCCAGTAATATACTTAACATGGGCACCCAGTAGAATTTCTGGAAAAACGTGGGTAATAATATAGTGGCATGCGTGATCATCTAGCTAGAGATAGCTTAACTGATCCAAATCAGTGCCAGACGGAAGCGTCCCCAAGACGCTGGCGGCATTGCCACGCAGAATAGCATTGCTGATGACCTACTTACATATTAGTTTAGCCGGTTCCTTGCTTCCAAAATATTATCCGGTCGATCGCGATCGACCGTTTGAGCACCCCAGCTTTAGTGTGTGTGTGTGTGTGTGTGTGTTACCTTATGGTGTGTGGGCGGTGTGTGCTGCTTGGGCGGGCGGTCGCGCTTGTGGTGCGGCTCGGAAGGCGCGCCCACGTTGGCCGACACCTCGGGGGGAGACGCCGGCGGGGAGGGGGGCTTCGGTAACTGTACACAAACATCAATCAATTATGCACACAATCCATACAATACTATCTAACCTCAGCAGAGCAGTGGGGTGATCACGTATCTTTTTAACCGACTTCCAATCAAAAAGGAGGAGGTTCTCAATTCGGTTGTATTTTTTTTTTTATGTTTGTTACCGCATAACTTCGTTATTTGTGAGCCGATTTGATTTTTTTTTTATCTGAAAGGTACTGCTTCCAGATTGGTCTCATTTTAATTTTATTAAAATCGGTGTTGCCATTTTTTTTAAATTTTTTTTTGATGTTTGTAACTGCATGCCTCCGTCATTTATGAACCGATTTAGAAAATTATTTTTTTATTTGGAAGGTTATTTTTACGTCCAGATTGTCCCAAACAAATTTGATTAAAATCGGTTTAGCCGTTTTACAATGAAGTCGGTTTCTCAAGTTTTTAAAACTTATAATTATGTTTTAATCAAATGCTTGTTGCAATCCTCAGTTTTTACATGATTATGAGCTTCGATTGCAGTAAAAACGAATTACAAAAAAAGCCTTGTGTCTGACAAGCAAGGATTGCAATTCATATTCGTTTCATAATGCAATCGAAGCTCAAAAACATGTAAAAACTGACGATAGAAACAAGGATTTGATTGCAACAGAAGATACGTGATCGCCCCGCAGAGCTTGTACTATGTACAAGCTCTGCGGAGAGATAATTGCATTTTTTGACGTGACAACGTCTTACAATTCGATGAAGCCGGCAACACGCACGAAAAACATGACTCATGCGGCGTTACCTCGCTCTGAGGCGTTCCATTTAAGGCTTGAAGTGCAAGCGAGAGCGCGGAACGAGCGACAAAGAGGCACGCACGGCCTCCGCGTTCGGCAGCGTTCGACATCTGTCTCTCTCCTACTTGAGTGAGCGATGCGTCCGCGTGGACAGCTGTATGACGTTGGCCGGTTCAACTATCGTCAGTAAACCAACTTTACAGACAGCCGATTTTTTATGTTCTACGACACGCCGCCGGTTTCCTCACGACGTTTTCTTTTAAGAGTACTAGAATATCATTTTTTTTCGACTCAAACTGAAGACATTGTTTCTACAAACGGGCTTAACAACAAAACCTAAGCCTACGGGCCTAACAATAGGGCCTAAAAACAACTCGGTGACTTCACAATTTCACCTTCCTATTTCTGAATTGCACCCTTTCGAAGCGAAGTAAGGCAATACTCATATACTATATACGTAGATAATGCAATCCACGAAGGCGCGCCCCACTATTCCTCCTAACCGTTTATAGTATATGTGTGCAAGCTTCCGTCAATGTTTGAGTGTTATCGGTACACACTAATTACCTATGAGTGCACACGCACACTACAATGAATAGACTACGGTTCGCGACTGCCGCTCGGAGCAAACTCCCAGCACCCCGCGAGGGGCGCGTCTTCGTGAATTGCACTATCTATACTAGGGCTAGTCGTTAGTACTTACTGTGGGCTGTGGAATGATAGGTGGCTGCATTTGTTGCGGCATCTGCAGCGGCATCTGTTGCGCGTGTGGGTTGTGAGGGATGTGAGGCGTGTGTGGAGTGTGAGGGGCGTGTGGAGTGTGAGGGGCGTGTGGCGTGTGAGGGGCGTGTGCGTGGGGAATGTGTGGCGGCGCAGGCGACGACACCAGTTTGAACTCTTGCCCGAATTTTCTCAACTCCTGAAAGTATAAAGAGCTTGATTAACGAAACCTATAGAAGAATGAAGATACTGTTCAAACTTGACGCTTGGTTCCAGTGATCGTTAAGTCAATCCATACAACACTATCTAGCCCCAAATTAAACAGAGCTTGTACTATGGGAACCAGATACCTGTAAGCCTACCATGAGTTCTATATGGCTCTGTCTCTGGCTCTGGTTTTGAGCCTGCGTGAGTGTTCACCAGTGCAGACTCAAAACCAGAGCCAGACAGAGCTTGCGGAAGGCCTACAGATATAATCCTCATATTCGTTTTTTATATATACTTAGAATAAATAGTCATCGTAGGACACGAACGTGCCCTACTACTAAACAAGTATACCTGTACTTCGTCCCGCCGCGGCTCGGGCGGCGGCGCGTGGTGGCGCGGCGGTCGGCCGTGACTCTCTTGGGACGGCGGCGGATTCTGGAACAAGTATTCAATCATTTATTTGCAATTACATTAACATACGAGGCTCACAATTGAATACATTATTTTGCGGATTTAATACAATCATTAATTTATAGAGAAAAGAGAGAAATTTGAGTCTTTGGGAGAAGCCTTTTCTCAGCAGAGGGACGCTTTCTCGTTCTGACGCACACTACGCTCTATGAAGCCGAAAGCTGATGTGCAATATTTGTATTTAGGTGTCGGTTTTAGCTCGCCAATTGATCACCCACTTTACATATTTATTGTGTAGTGTGTGTGTGAGGGTGTGTGTGTGTGTGTAAGAACCGCACACAGACGCGCGTGTACAAAACGACATTTGTGTATGTGCGTAATACATTAGTTAGAACGCCGCTTTTGTGTGGGATTTGAGTGCCCGGAGACTCTGGAGTATGTTGTTGTTTAATATTTGTTGCCTACTGCTGTAATTGAATTGATAATACTCACGTGGTGGTGATGCGGCGGGAATCCTTGCCTCGGGCCGCGCGGTTCGCCGCCGCCATTCACTTTACCGACCACTTGAGGAGGCCTGCAATAATAAATAAATATTGTGTGGACATTCCATAAGATTGGGAGTGGGCTCATGGACGTTGTAATTCTTCCCATTCTCACCTACGGCGCGCAGACCTGGGGGCTAATTCTCGGGCCGATCTCAATCATTTTGAAATTTTATTTTATTGCTTCTTTTCACAACCCCGCACTTTTTGTACGTTTTCCGTATATCGTAGCTGTCGAGGCTTTTACGAAGAGGTCGTTTATGAATTACTCAAGAAAATTAACCATTCCCCCTTCGAAAAGAAGCTTTAAAATAAAATTTCAAAATGATCGAGATCGGCCCGAGAATAAGCCCCCTGGGGCCTAATTCTCGGGTATATCTCGATCATTTTGCAATTTCATTTTATTGCTTCTTTTCACAACCCCGCACTTTTTCTACGTTTTCCGTATATCGTAGCTGTCGAGGCTTCTACGATGAGGTCGTCGATGAATTACTCAAGGAAATCTGCCATTCTCTCTTCGAAAAGAAGCAGTAAATAAAATTGCAAAATGATCGAGATCGGCCCGAGAATTAGGCCCCTGCACTAATACGCAAATTGACAGTTCAAACAAGATTTTGGTTGAAACCAATGATCGGCCTGCTGGTCTTCGACTGATCATCAAAAGTCTAGACTCGGAGTTTGCCAGCGATGGATATTCTGCTATGGAGCGCAGTATTCTGGGAATCAAACTCACAGACCGCGTGCGCAACATTGTACTGCGCTCCAAGACACAAATCGCGGATGTCGGCAAGCACGCGGGAAAATTGTAATGGGATTGGGCCACGTCTGCCGCATGTCGGATGCGTTATGGGCTAAATCTACAACAGATTGGACTACTAAAAACGGAAAACGACCTCGCGGCAGACCACGGCGAAGATTGGAGGGACGAAATAGATGCCTACTTTAAGGATTGGTCCACAATAGCCCATATAAGAAATGAATGGAGAGAATTTGCCCTGCAGTGGGACACAATAGGCCCTTAATAATAATCCACACAGCACTATCTAGCCCCAAACTAAGCAGTGCTTGTACAGATTGATATGATTACTTATATAGATTTTTTTTTATAAATACATACATACTAAGAGCCTGTCCAGATGGGGCGTTTTACGCGCGATTCCTCAATCGCGCGTAAAACGCGAGCAACTATTTGGTAGGAGCGCGCGTAAAACGCGGCATCTGGACGCAATATAAATTGAAACGCGCGAAGGCACTCGCGCGTAAAACGCTCCATCTGGACAGGCTCTTAGAATACAATATAACACCCAGTCTGAGAAACATCGGTGTTCACCCAGACAGACAACAAACATCTGCATTCACCACACAAATATTTGTTCTCGGTGGGGATCGAGCCCACGACCAGCCCACGAAGGCAAGGCTGATAGGGTAGTTAGTGGTGGGTACTCACTGCTGTGGCGGCTGGTGCGGGGGGAATGGTGGCACGTGGTACCCGGCCGCTTGTGCCGCGTAACTCTTGCCACCCGTGCCTGGGCCAGGGATCACCTGCTGCAATTCACACTACTATATCAATGCAAAGGTTTTTTAGTTAATTAGTGAATGTGTTATACTGAGACGATACAAAATCGAAGAGGAAAAATGTTTTGGACATCTTTTTAGACATGACAGCTACATAAAGAACATCATTGAAGGAAAGGTTGAAAGAAAACGGGGAAGAGGAAGGCCAAGAATAAGGGGCCGTTCAAGTATTACGTAAGCAGATTTTTTACAGTTATTACTCCCCCCATCCCCCTTGTCAGCAAAAGTAAGCAAAGCTCTTACCCCCTCCCCCTAAGCTTACGTAAATATTTTTCTATTGATGTATTGTTTTTTAAAAATTAAAATGATGATTTAAAAAATAAGAAAAAAGATTTAGCATGGAGATTAGATTTTACTGATACGGTTTTCAGCATATGCCTAAACATATGCATTATTTGCGGGAATCCCCGAAAATGCGTTTCGTTTTCAAGCAAAGACAATGTAAGGATTGCCATTCGTGTAAATGAGTAACTTTACTACCGATGACGTAATCATCATCTAGACTCCCCTACCCCCCATGTCATCCAAAATAAGCAATACATAGACCCCCCGCCCCCACATAGTGCTTACGTAATACTTGAACGGCCCCTAAGTTACGTGAGCCAGGGACGTTATTCACTATGACATTGGAGATTCCGTGCCCAAAACGTGTGACGTCACAACGTGATTTAAACACCAACGCGATTCTTATCGTGCCTTGGTGTGGAATCGAAAAATGGTATTCTGTAAGCCACAAGACTAGTTGTCTATGCCCCACGTTTTATTTCACATGATGCGTTCAAACTCTTGCGTCTGATCCACTCGGAAAATTATCGGTTTTTAAATAAATTTGCAGGATACGTTTTTGTTTCCATATTTTCAACTCAAATAATAAATATTTTGAATTATAAGCATGCTAATCCATCTATTGTTGAGCTTACAATATTTTAAAGCGATTTGAAAATTTAGAACCAAACATATTGATAACATTATATGACATTCCAGTCACCTTTGACTAGTTTCGGAACGTATGTTTTGATTGCGTGAAATTATTTACCAATGTCCTTCATCCAAATAAACCACGATCTACACTTTGAAAAGGCAAAAAAATAAAGTGGATGTTATTCTGCGAAGATAAAATGGATATTATACTGCGGTCCTACAAGGCTACCAAAGAATTATGTATATTCTTTCCTCCTTGAGATCTTTGCAAGCAGGATACAATGACTCCTCAAAGGTTTACCAGCATAACACCAAGTAAGTGCATCGATAAAATAAGAATACTACGGTACTAGTAGCAGTGGTAGTAGGTACCTAGATGCCTGCCTTCAGCAGTGGAGTGGACCATTTCAGGCTGGCTGAGGTGAAGTGGATGAATGTACCTACCTACTTGACTGGCTCAGTTGGTAGTAGCTCTGCCTTCTGCGCCGTAGGTCGTGGGTTCGATACCTACCGAGAACAAATATAATTTGTGTGGTGAACACATAATATGTTTGTTCTCTGTCTGGGTGTTATATTATATTCTAAGTATGTATTTACAAAAAAATATACTAAGTATTAATATCAGCTATCTAGTTCCCATAGTACAAGCTCTGCTTAGTATGGGGCTAGATAGTGTTGAGTAGATTGTCTACAATATTTAAAGGTTGATATTGATTTCAGGACCTCATACATCCAATAATGAGGTCCCGAAGGAGTAAATGGACGTATGATTGCAGTCTGGTACCCTAGAGATGGAAAACGCAACAGAGGGCGGCAGTTGAAGCGTTGGTTGGGAGGATGAGCTCCCTAAGGAGTGGCGCAGAGCATGTCTGGACCGAGCCAAGTGGCAAACCCTGGAGGAGGCCTTTGTCGAAGGACAACCCGACCGACCTATGTAGTACCGCCACGTCGGTGTCATACATAATAGAAACTTTTGCTTAGTTAGTATATTTAGTAAGTAGGATTAGTACAAGTTAGGTTAAGCAAAACTGTTTTGGTCAGAGAAATAAAGGCTTATTTTTATTTTATTTTATTTTATTTATTGATTTTAGGTAAAGTCGCTGTGAAGAGGAAGTTGTTAATGCCCTCAATGAGCTGCTTCCAATCTATGTGAAATTTCCTACCACCGAACAAGAAAGGATGTAATCAAACAAGTGTATAATTTAATTCTACTAAGTATTTGTTTGAAATCTCCATACAATCCTGTAAAAAAAAATGGTTTCAATATTATAAAAGCTAAGCCAAACTACTTTCATTGTTTTTCTTTATTTTATACCATGTAGATAATTGTATGATACTTTGTTGATACAATGATAAACAACTTTCAAACATAACCTCAAAACATGCTCAAGAGAAACGAACCATACTAACTTTATCAGGAACACGCTAATCTGTGGCGTATCGCGCAAGAATCGAGCGCGTTCATTTGACAGATCTAACCGTGCCCAAATCGTACCGTGCCGCGCTATGGAATGACAACTTTGGCATAGGGAATACGATTTTAAGCGATTCCACGCCGATGTCTTATCGTGTTCACGTAACACGCGTGGTTTGGCAATAGTGAATAACAGCCCAGATAACAGAAAAGGTAGCTGTCATGTCGTATAAGGAAGTCAAGGAGGCCGCATTCGAAAGACTTAATTGCATAAAACTGGATCAAAACCCCGACAGAGCTAAGCTCTTAAATTTAAGAAGAGTGAATGTGTTTGCTAACTCATGGCTGTATTGACAATACAACTCCTAGGCCTTTCTATGTTCACACAAATCTGTAATTCCGTCGTAGTAGAGCTCTTTGTGTGTGGCTCGTCCGGGTGCGTACTACCACCATGCCTATATCTGCCGTGAAGCAGCATTGCTGTGTTTCGGTTCGAAGGGTGTGGGTGCCGGTGAAATTACTGGCACGTGAGGCTTAACATCTATATGCTTCAAGTTGATGGATGGGGTTGAAGGCGGGGTGAAGTTAGAGCGAGGCCGATGTCTATCTCGCTCCTTCTCTTTACTGCGTCGCTAGAACGCGCTAGTATTAGATAGTTACCGGCGGCTCTTCCTGCCTGCGTCGCACGTCGTCCGACTGAGAGAGCGGAGTGAAGTTAGAGCGAGGCCGATGTCTATCTCGCTCCTTCTCTTTACTGCGTCGCTAGAACGCGCTAGTATTAGATAGTTACCGGCGGCTCTTCCTGCCTGCGCCGCACGTCGTCCGACTGAGAGGGCGGGGTGAAGTTAGAGCGAGGCCGATGTCTATCTCGCTCCTTCTCTCTACTGCGTCGCTAGAACGCGCTAGTATTAGATAGTTACCGGCGGCTCTTCCTGCCTGCGTCGCACGTCGTCCGACTGAGAGGGCGGGGTGAAGTTAGAGCGAGGCCGATGTCTATCTCGCTCCTTCTCTCTACTGCGTCGCTAGAACGCGCTAGTATTAGATAGTTACCGGCGGCTCTTCCTGCCTGCGTCGCACGTCGTCCGACTGAGAGGGCGGGGTGAAGTTAGAGCGAGGCCGATGTCTCTCTTGCTCCTTCTCTTTGGGCGGCTCGCGCGGGTAGACGGCAGGCGGCGTGGGCGGCGCTGATTGGCGCGATGACGTCGGCGGTGAGTTGTTATTGTTGTTGTTGTTGCCGTTGTTGTTTGGGGCGGCGGGCTTTACTAGCTTGCCGGTCTGAAACATACAGGACAGTTATAAAGGTTGAGCTAAATACCGCACGAGAAACCGGGTCACCGGCTGAACTTACCAGCGTACGAATGAAATCGTAGGGCACTTTCCTGACCTTCGTGACTTACAAGGCAATGCGTTGTTCTAGACAATGGTTAACATTTAAAATCAGGTCATAATTATGCTTTTTCCATCAGCTAGTTCTATATAAAAAAAAAAAATTACCTGCATATTTTTTCCCCTCTTATTAGGGATGACGTATTTCCCCGGCGTGGGCGCTGATTCTGCGGGTCGCGCTACAGCTGCGAACCTCTCTTCCTCGTCACCGTTCTCCAGCTCGATGCGCGCTTTATACGTAGCCGTGCCTTCGATTTCCGCGGCGATCTCTTCTGCCTTAGCTTCTGCGTCTCTGTGGATGGATGGCCATCATCTATACTTATATGTATTATTAAGAGGAAAAGTTTGTATTTTTGTGTGTATGTTTGTAATGAATATACTCAAAATATATCTATTTTTTTTAATTTATTTCTTTCACCATTGGAAAGCTACATTCACCCGAAGTAACATAGGCTATATTTGTGTGTTTAAAAATAGATGTCCAACCGTGCTAAGCAGAGACAGGCCGCGCTAGTCACTACATACTACTACACCTGATAGGTGGGCTAAAGAAGTCACGAAACGGGTACCCACAGAGGGTAAAAGATGTCACGGCCCGAGAAAGCGCTGGCGAGACGACCTACACTCCAACATCGAGTGGAAGGAAAGGACAACCCTCCAAAGGACTAGCAGACGGCTCAGTACCATCCAAACCTGGTTAGCATACCACCCATTCGCACTAAGCGTTTTGGCTCCACCTTTATTATGCAAACCTCCAGGAAAATGAAACTTATTGCCAAGGACCAAAAAAACGAATGGAGTGGAGAATCTTAAGGGGCCGGCGGAGGGCAAATTTTCATACAAACGTAATACCAAAATGATTACTAATTTAAGCAGATTTTCACTATATTATTGTAATAATTGTATTTTTATTGTATTTATAAATAAACACCAATCGCATTTTACACATTTTTTTTAATTGTAAATGTGATTGGCGTTAATTTCATTTGAGGTAAGTAATTTAACATAAAAACTGTTCAGGAACCTAGATGAATACTATACGAATACAGTTATTACAATAATATAGTGAAAATCTGCCTAAACTAGTAATAATCCTGGTATTACGTTTGTGTGAAAATTCACCCTCCGCCGCCGCCGGCCTCTTAAGGAGACCTGCCCAGCAGTAAGACAGTATAGATCGGCGATTTTTTAAAAATTAATGTTATTAATGGCAACTTTATAAGGTAGTTCTACACACGAGCGAAGTAAATCAAATATCTTACTTATAATCCTGTGTATCTTTACGCTGCAACTGCAGAGTATATCCAGTCAGTGAGTTATCATACGTGCTATGAACTCCGTACACCTGGAAAGAAAGAAAATATATTTATAGACCACAAAAACCAATAAAATAAAAAATAGGTATGTTAACCAAATTGCACACGGTCAATTAGGTCCCTAGCTCAGTATTTGTCGCACCGTGTAGGTCACATGACATGACGTCACACTACACAGTGCAATCCTGGTATTCTGCAAGAAAGAAACTGTAAAAGAAGACTAAGGCCCGTATTCTGAAACAATGCTCAAGTCTGAGTCGAGTCTCAAGCATAGATTTTATGACAGTTCTCCATTGAAAAGTGTCAAAAATCTGTGCTTGAGGCTCGACTCAGACTCAAGCACTGTTTCGGAATACGGCCCTAAGTTTCAAAACAACACTTTCTGACAAAAATTTCAGCTATAATATCACAAGGACCACTTTGAAACGTCTCTTAGCTAAGTGAGTCTAGGTGCCTTGACAAGGGAACATATTAAGGCGTTTAAATCATTGCGTAATATAAGTAAAACACAAGCACATTAAAAGAAGAAAGATACAAGGAAAGGTACATCGAAAGAAAGATACAAAGATAGGAAAAGTGCGTCGCGTTTCTGTGTGCTACAGCAGCAAAAGGGTCTTGACTCAGCATAATGTTACTGTGAGGAAACCAATCACTTGAGCTAAGTCAAGTGATCATGGTGCATGCAACTCATCACAAATCATGGTAAATATCCCGTTGTTCATACAAATAGCCTTCAGCTGTTACCTTCTCGTTGAGAGCACGGGTGGTAGCGGCCCCGCCTTTCGATCCTAAAGTCGTGGGTTCAAATCCAGTCATGTACCAATGAGTTTTTCGGACTAAAATGTATGTGCACTATGCCAGAACTCTCAAACGCTGAAGGAAAACGTCGTGAGGAAACCGGCGAGTCGTAGAACCTTAAAAAGTTCGGTCAAGCGTCACGCAAAAATGGCCCGCCAGCGGCCTACGAGTACTTGCGGAAACCAGTCCGCACACCAAGTGCGGATCAAAGAAAATGAAATGAAAATGAAATATATTTATTTGCGAGAAACATGGAACAATTCGATCGTCATGTAAGAAAAAGTGGCTAGCATACTTCATCGGAGACCGACATACAAAATTCATAATGTAGGATATCTGTTAAATTAAAATAAATCGGTATGTCAGAATAATAATAATAGTCAAAAATATTAAATCATACAAAAAATAATAATAATTCATAGAACATAACAACATAATTACAATATAACATAAATCAAACGAAATCCTTAACGCTATAAAAACATTTTTCCAAAAGCCATGAACAAAGTTTCGTTTTGAACTGTTTTGCCGAATTTACCTCCTCGTTCCTTCGGAACATATCGTTGGCGTCCCAACCGTTGGCGCGATGGTCGAGTGCTAGCTCCTCGATGCCCGCGTCGCCATTGAGTGAGCGCGCGTCGCCTGCGTCGCCGTCGCAGCCGTCCCAAGGCTCTAGGTGACGCTCCTCGCCCGACCTACCGTTACCTGCAAAGTTAACAATACGTAGTAGTAGAGCTTATCTTATACCTTTAAACGAGAAAATCTTGTATATATATATATATATATATAGGATCTCGGAAACTGCGCCAACGATTTTCATGAAATTATGTATACAGAGGGTTTCGGGGGCGATAAATTGATCTAGCTAGGATTCATTTTCAGAAAATGAGTCTGCTTGTTAAAAAAAAACTAAAAACATAAACTGAATATGTGACTGCTCCTGCATATTGACGATTGTGAGCAACTAACTGCAAGCATGTCCAGCAGATGGCGTTGTTCAGTAAGAATAAACCAGTAAAGATAATAATATGACTCATAGGATTTCTTAAATATACAAATTAACGAAAAAAAATTCGAGTGAAGCTCGTTTACCAACTAGTTCTAATTAAAATTGAGTTGAGGGAATAAGATCTGCACTGTCGTCCCGCGATGTGGTGTATAGTGCATTTCTTCCATGAAGCAGCATTGCTGTGTTGCGGTTTGAAGGGTGTGTGGGTGCCGGTGAAGTAACTAGCACGTGAGGCTGAACGTGAGTTCATCGTAGGGCACGTTCCCGCGAGTTTACTCCCTTTGTCTTTGCCTGCCCTATACAAAATATTGTGAACAGTGGGATACACCTCAAGTTACCTAAAAACAAAGAAAAATGACGCTTACTGCAAGGACATAAGAGCTAGCAGTGTGTAGACTGATGCGTATCCTTGTGTACAACGAGACAACGGGAGTTAACGCGGGAATCGCGAAAATTCCGGCTCAGTAGACCTATGAAATATCTTTCTCCCTTGCACTAGCCCCGTGAAATGATACAAACCGTCCATACAATATCTAGAGATGATGCGATGTGCTCGGTGTGTGTGTATGCGAAAAATTGGCATGCGGGTTTGAATTGTTTCTCATTCGACTGATTTTTATAACGCTTTTATTAGCTTCACCTGTATGTAAGTTTGTAAGTTTGTATGTAACCGACCCCTTTGAGCTCGATTTTGTCCTACTTAGAACGATCAGGTTTGATTCATACTTTGCACACCTGACAAAGGTCGATGACAATGCAAAAATAAGAAAAATAATAATAATAATTATAGTTTAAAAACTAAAAAAAAACGCTTTAACAACTTTTTAGTTTTATTAGTTATAAAAGCGTTTTTTTTTTAGTTTTTTAAACTATAATTTATTAAAAGGAACAATTGCCATGCGGGTTTGAATTGTTTCTCATTCGACTGATTTTTAAAAGGAAAAATTGCCATTAGAGTTTGAATTTATTCTCATTTGACTGATGTTTAAAAGGCAACTTACCATTAAACTTGCCAGCAGTGATAGCACTGTCTGTTTGGAAGACGTCGTGCGTCGCGTACTCGAGATCGCTGTCCTTGGCGCGGATGGACACCACATCCTGCGGCTTGAAGATGAGTTTCTCGACCACGGAATCCACGATGACCACCCCTTCTTGGTCTATTCTGTGAGCCACTTCTAACACCACCTGGGAACAATACATACTTTTTATAACGCTTTTATTCGCTTCATCTGTATGTAAGTTTGTTTGCTTGCTTGGATGTAACCGACCCCTTTGAGCTCGATTTTGTCCTACTTTGAACGATCAGATTTGATTCAAACTTTGCACACCTGTCAAAGGTCGATGACAATGCAATAATATGAAAAAAAAAATTAGTTTAAAAAACTAAAAAAACACGCTTTTATAACTACCTAATTGAACTAAAAAGTTAAAAATAAAACTGTAATAATCAATTGAAAAATTTATATTATTGTACAAAAAGCGTGGGGGGTTTGATTTTGATTGTTGTAAATATTTTATCAATAGTTTATTATATCTCAAGTTATTATAAAAAGCACCCCACGCTTTTTTGTACAATAATATAATTTTTTCAATTGATTAATTTCAGATTATTTCAGAATGTTAGAGTACATTCTAGAACGTTTAGGAGCATTTTATTTTAAAACATTTGGACAAAATCTAGAATTTATAGAAAGAAAGAAAGAAAACTTGTTTATTTGACCCACAAACGTTGGACAAATTAGTAGGTATAGGTAACAATAAGAAAAAAACAACAAGTAAAAAGTAAAAGGAAAACATAGAAAAAAACATAAATTTGCTTGGACAGGTAGTTAGGTAGCTACACTAATACCTATCCAAGCTGTGTTGTGTGGGGCAAAGGGGTCCCGTCTCAGCTTAATGCTGCATAAAACCCAAGTGGGTAAAATGTGCGGCGCTGGTTTTCAGACGGTTAGGGCTAGCGCATATATACAATTTTTAGTTGAACAACTATTTAGTTGTGTTTCCTATGTACACAGCAATATATGAACGTGCGCATATTATCAACTCGATAGTTGATCGACAAAAAAATCAAAAAGCCACATCGATCTGCTTTTGATTAAAAAGTTGTACAACTATCGATCTCACGCTCATTTTGTATTGCAATGTATTGAAGTGCGCATACCATCGACTAAACAGTCGATCCGCGACTGTTCAGTCTCGCATTTGCATTGGAAGCGGCACAACGTTTGTTTTGTTCTCACAATGGCGGGAACCTCCGTCGACTCAACAGTTTAGTTGTGTAGAAATCACGACAAGTACACAACTCGACGAAACAGTTTAGTCGATTTAAAAGTTGTATATATGCGCTAGCCCTTACAGTTCATAGAAAAGTCCTTACGTGATTGAAAACGATAGACATAGAACAGTCCCTACTTGCTAGTAATTTCACCGTCACTCACACCTATCAAACCGAAACAGGTATGCTGCTTCACAGCAGAAATAGGCATGGTAGTATAGTACTTTCCCGGACGAGCTAGACGACGTTCTATTGAGTGTGAGGGTGAGGTAGTAGTAACTATACTATTAGTACATTAGATTACAAAAAACGAATTATCCGAAGTGAAACTTGAGCCCTTAGTTTCAGACGCACTTGAGTTTTTTGCCTTTACGCGTCGAATGATAAATGACTGCCACTTGACTGATATACGCGTAGGTAGAATGGACTCTTTTAAGTATAAAGAAACTTAGAAACCGACTTCATGGCCAAACTGCTAAACCGATTTAGATGAAATTTCTATGAGACCAATCTGAAAGTATTATTTTTCCGATATTTTTTTTTCAATTCGGCCTTTAAATGAGGAAGTTATGAAACAAAAATTATTTTTAATTTGAAGTCTGTTAAAAACTTACTATGTACGAGTATATAAAATAAATGTATCTTTGACTGGCCTCTCAGCTCAGTTGGTAGTAGCTCTGCCTTCTGCGCCGTAGGTCGTGGGTTCGATCCCCACCGAGAATAAATATTTGTGTGGTGAACACAGATGTTTGTTCTCTGTCTGGGTGTTATATTGTATTATTCTATGTATGTATTTACAAAAAAAAAATTATATAAGTAGTATATCAGCTATCTGGTTCCCATAATACAAGCTCTGCTTAGTTTTGGGCTAGATAGTGTTGAGTGGATTGTCTAGAATATTTATTTATTCGTTCTATCTTTATCATGGTGTAGTGCTTTCTAGTACTGTGTTCATAAAAGTAAATATGGATGGATGGTGGTTCGTGCCTTTACTGTTAAATTTTAAAATATGTACATTTTAAAATTTAACAGTAAAGGCATGAAGAAAAAGCTTCCACGCAGCAATTACCATGAAGCGCTATGGCATAGATGGCGCTAGTTTCCAATGGCGTTGTCAGTAAATGGTAGAATAACAATGATAATGAATGGTAGAAGTCACAGAATACAGTAGAATTGCGATCATGCGCCGTTTATATGGCAGCCGATGTCGCCAGTTTTACATTTTAACTATTATGCATATTTAAAATATCACTAAATATGAGGATTCTAAAAGAATGGAAGGAAGATGTTAAGAAAGTATTTCCATGATTTATCTTGTCGCTTAACTTGTTCGGAAAGTAATTCTTGCGCTGCTGCAAGACATTTTTCACTTTACGACTCCCAAAAAAACGGTTGAATTTGTATGGAGAAAGGAGCATATGCTCATGTATTTTGGCGACACTTCCGGACACATGGCCGTTCTACTATGTTCTGTGGTAGAAGTCTAGGACACGCGTTCCGTTGTACAATAGAATAGAATAATTATGTACCACAAAAGATCAACGGAATGCTTTTACATAAAATAAAGATAAACTTTGTAATTGGTACTATAAAACATCCATATCTCACAAAATGCATTAACAATTCAAATCAAAACGCTTTATAATCGTTAGATTCAAGATTCAAGATTCAATAAGCGTTTATTCAATACGATACAAGAATCACTTTGAAACGTCTTAAAGCTAGGTGAGTCTAGGTGAGTTAAAATCACAAAGACCACTTTGAACATTATACGCAGTGCTAAGAAGTTGCAAGCTCCATAAAAATACCAGGAAGGTTACATCAACATATTAAACACGGACTATCTAAATAATAGGTTCTTGGAAATGTGTCATACATTGTAGGATTTAGTGAGCAATGGTAGCGTATTTGTAGCGGCCGCGCCTTCCTAAGACCGTGGGTTCAAATCCAGTCACGTACCGAATGTAACTTCTTATTTAAGAGCAACGCTCTTGTCGGCGTAATGTATGTATTTTTCTTCAGGTATTTCTTTTGAGGGCAACCTCCTTGACCTCCTTATACGACATGACGACGATCTTTGCTTTTATTTGGCTCATGTAGCTAATCCTTGGTCTTCCTCTTTCTCTCTTTCCTTCTACCTTTCAATCGATGATATTTCTGATAATGCTGTCATGTCGTACAAGATGGCCAATCATCTTTCCTCTTCTGTTCTCAACAACTCCTATGAGGGCTCTTTCCTCGTCGACTCTATTTAATACTTCTACGAATGTAACTAAAAATTAATAAAACAATTGTGGTAGCCAAAAACAATTTTATCCCGGTCCTGCTGGCTACTATGACTACCAATGCTCGGAAGGAGCCTATTTGAGGCGCACTGAAATTCCTTTCATCCCAATGGTTCGGAAGGACTACTGACACGACAAGAATAAGAACCAGTACCCTACATTGTTGTTTATGAGGTTTATTTACTTTCAGTGCGAAGCGAGATAGTACACGTAGTTGTGACGAGTTCAAAATTATCGATGATAAATATAGTAGTTATTGCCCACTGGGAAAACCACGTGAATAAGAGCAGAATGCTTTTCTCAAATGAATTTTGTGTTCTGCGGCTTTTGTTTTGTGTCAGGCGCACTTAAGTCCTTTCACCACACTTTTTTGTGACACGATAAGAAGATTCTATAAAATAGATAAGATTTTAATGAAATCGTAGAAGTGTCTTTATAAGGTTGGTTATAGCTAAAGGATACAACGGGACCCTATTCGGCAAGTTTATCATGCGCACTTGATGTGCGGGCAGGTTTTCCGCAAGTAGGCCGCTGGTGGGCCCTTTTTGCGTGACCCTTGACACGCGTTGCTCGAACTTTTTTAGGGTCTACAACACGCCGGTTTCCTCACGATGTTTTCCTTCACCGTTTTGAGAGTACTGGCATAGTGCGCAAACATTTTTCGGCAGAAAAACTCATTGGTACACGAGTGGGTTTGAACCCACGACCTTCTGATCCGAAAGGCGAGGCCACTACAACTAGATCACCAGTGCTCTTATGGGACCCTATTACTAAGACTCCGCTATTTGTCTGTGTCTGTCACCAGGTTGTGTCTCTGAACCATGATAGTTAGACAGATGATATATTTCTGTTGCCGCTATAACAACAAATAATAAAACCAATAAAATAAATATTTAAGAGGGCCCCCATACAATAGTGATTTTTGCCGCTTTATAGATGGAGCAGAATGGTACAGAACCCTTCGAGGGCGAGTCCGACTCGCACTTGGCTGGTTTTATTTTGAAATCAGTGAAGCTCCTAATGTACCAAAAACCACTACAATAACTGGCTAGCGTTTAAAACACTCCATCTCATTAAATTTTCATACTATCGACGGGTGTTCAATAATTTATTTGAGACATCTCATAACTTTCTATGATTTATAAATAAAATCTAATCAATACTAACGGTAAATTTATTCATTTCAGATTCTACTTTCTACTTTGACAAAATTGACTTTGTCGACACCTTTGACTATTTTGCTTGATAATCCGTCTAGGTTCGATCAAAAACTATCCTGATATGGTAATTAAATGACAAAGACATTTCAGAGGATACTGCGCGTGCCTGAAAATTATTGTCGTGAGTTAATTTTTAGAAAGAGTAAAGCTAGTAAAATAAATCTTACACTAGGGTACGTAAACAATGCTTCAGTCTGAGTCGAGCCTCAGAGTTTTTGACAGTTCCCCATTTAAAAGTGTCCCAAATCTATGCTTGAGGCTCGACGCAGACTCAAGCATTGTTTCTGCATACGGCCCTTAGATTCCCAATGTCACGCCTAGGTCTGCACTAAGTGGAGTGCCACACGGGATCATACAAAAAAACGGTAGGAACCAAGCCGTAGTTTGTTGCCTGTTCTTCTAGGCTTGGTCGCGTGGACCTGGCACCTAAACTCATCGAGCTTTAAGACGTTTCAAAGTGATCCTTGTGATACCACTGCATAAATACATTTTTGCCTCAGACATGATTGCCAATTCTAGTTCAAAAACCCTTCGATAAGAAGGTATTTTCTAACGAAAATAAGTTCGTATAAGCCAGTCGTGCCAACTCTCGTGGAGGACTTTCAGGCCGCCTAACTCTTCGTGGCTCGGGGACCGATCTTACCGTCCGAAGCATGGAAGCGTTCAGGAATGCCAGTAGCGATCACCCAATCCAAGTGTCCGAAAAAAAAATTTGTAAAGTGTAAATTTTGAAGTGAATTTCGCAGTATTACAATACTGTATACAGGGGTATCTGGTGATTACTCAAGCCCTACTTGCGGGACGCTATAATGCTTGGGACAGGAGTTTAGATGGAATAGGCTTGCCCAGCACCTATACCATCCTGACAGCTCAGTCGGCCATTACGAGCTGACTAAGCCATAGGGACCTCACGATATTCTTCTTCACCGTTTGAGAACTGGCATTGCGCACATAAATTTTCCAAACAGAAAAATCCATAGGTACAGCGACTGCATTAGAGCCCGCGACCTTAGAATCGGAAGGCGGGGTTACCGGCCACCGGGGGTCACCAGTGCACTTTCCAGTGAAGAAAAACAAATGTCAGTAGAATGCATACTGATAAATGAATGAATGTGGTAACTCCGCGGCAAATAGACGGTTCAGCCAAGAAAGCGCTACGCTAAGCGCTTTCGAGAAGGAATGGTGGGAAAAAGCAAGGGATCGAGCCAAATGGTAACTTATGTGGGACCATTACGAAATCATCGTAGAATCATAATTATATTTGAATACCACATTGGAATCAAATCAGTCATTCGGGAGTATTCGGTGTACAAACATAATAAGCCGAATACTTCTATCGTAATAAAAATAAAACCCGAATAATTATGCATGTCAGTCGGAAAGGAATTTATTTTCTATAGATAGTTAGGTATTTTTAACATGGTTGCTATTCATATTCATTTATTCCAAAATAAAACAATAGTACATTGTTCCCTGAGTGTTGAAAGTCACGTTTTTGAGTCCCGAGACGGGTTTGGCGCCAGAGCGTAAGCGAGGCGCCAAACCTCGCGCGAGGGAGGGCGCCAATGAAGCTTGAGGGACTTAAGACTTTCACCCGAGGTAAACACTGTGCTTTTCATTACGAATACAAGGAAAGTAAAAATAAAAACATGAAAGAAAAATTTGTGAAAATGAAGATTGAATTGCCGCCTTCCCGGTTTTTTTTTCTTTTTCTGTGGCGGGCCTTCGGCTTCGGCTCGCCAGCATTATTCAGCCATTATTTTCATTCTCATAATTTAAAAAATGGTAAATTAATTGCTCAAATCTATGTTATTTTAAATAAATAGTTGAAGCTATATATTAATCAAGTAATTTAGAAGATATATTATTTATTTAATACTATCTTTATGTTATTTAAATTTTACATTGCGCTCTAATTAGACTTTTTAAACTTCTTACCGTTGGGTTTCCAACCTACTTGCTGAATAAAAAGTTGGAATTTGGTTCAACGACCTCCTTGCAGTTAGAAAGACTTTAAGTTGGAACATGGTTGAACAAAATAGAACTTGTTTTTTTTTATAATTTGACTGTCAGTAGAAAGCGATTCTCCCTAGGGCTGAAAGTTTTACTTTCAATTAGGCCCCTCAGGCAACTTCAGACCTACTTTCAGAGTATGAGTAATGAAAAATAAATAAATAAATATTAAGGACAATCCACACAACACTTTCTAGCCCCAAACTAAGCAGAGCTTGTACTATGGGAACCAGATAGCTGATACAATACTTAAATACTTTTTTTTTGTAAATACATACATGTAATTCAAGACAACATCCAGACAGAGAACAAACACCTGCGTTCACCACACAAATATTTGTTCTCGGTGGGGATCGAACCCACGACCTACGCTCAGAAGAGCGTAGGTCGTGGGTTCGATCCCCACTCGATCCCCAGCACTCACGGCAGAGCTACTAGGCTACTACCAACTGAGCTGAGAGGCCAGTCCAAAAATACATTTCATGTTAAGCTAAGCTTAGGAAATAATTTTTAAACTTTCGCGATCTAACACACACGTCGGGAAAATAAATAAAATAAGGTATACGCGATAAATACCCTTGCAATAGTTTCAATAAGTAATCTTTTAAATACGCACCGATATGGAAACCGCGTCCATTATTAGAAGTCGATTAAAAGGTATATACTTCCACATCACAAGTATCTTCTATGACCACAAGCTCCTCTTTCAAGATATTGAAAGTGCAGTGCCGAATTCGTGTAATCTACCCGACACAGCCGGAACAGCGAACTGGGTCAAATCAATAACGCTAACGCATAATCGCACCGCGCCGCCTAGCCGACTGGGTATGCAGGAGGGTATCTATTCGACGAAGATACATCCTCCTATTCAAGGGCTTTTTCGTTTTTTGATTAAATCGAACAACCTCGCAGACCACGGCGAAAATGGAAAAACGAAAAATATATCTACCTTAAGGTACCAATCCATAAGGATTGGTTCACAGTCCAAATAACGATAGACTTTAGGATTTTTTAAGACCAGAGTGAACAGATGGATTATGGCTAAGCGTGCTCCATCTTCACTTTCCATCAGGTTTGATAGCAGCCAAATGCTGAGCTATCTAGATTAAAGTGTGGTGCCAATCTAACTTAGTAAGTTTGATTATTTACCGATATAACATCAGTGTTATGTGCCGTGATCACATCGAACGAGTGCATGTGGCGTATGTAATTGAGCTGACCGAAATACAACCCATGCTTTTTCCTACCGTGAAGCACAGCATTGCTGTTTCGGTTTAAAGGGTGTAAGTGCCGGTGAAATTACTGACACGTGAGGCTGAACATCTGTATGCCAAGTTGATGGACGCAGGGCAAATGGATATTCCATAGATACTAGTTTTGTAGCGTTTGGGGGGATTTCCCATTGTTAATGCGCTTCGCAGCGCATGCAATTTAAAAGTAACAGCTGTAAAAAAAAGATTTAAATCGCTTGGCAAAATTTAAATGTCTAATGGCAACAGAGATACATTATAATTTCAACTGTCTAATCACGGTTCATGAGATACAGCCTGATGACAGACGGGCGGATGGACGGACAGACAGACAAACAAACAAACAGACACACAGGCAGACAAACAACATCAAACACACACACTTGACTTGTGAACACAGGCAGGCAAACAAACCGACGGACAGCAGAGTTAAGTAATAGGGTCACGTTTTACCCTTTGGGTATGGAACTAGAAAATATATTCCATAAATGTTTTTCTAGAGCTAACAACAACAATTATGCATCTTCAGCTATTAATTTCAACAGGATCATTGAAAGTCAGATAGAATCGCAAGGTTGGCCAAGCCAAAGAACCAAGACGTATTTTGTTGCCTGTTCTTCTAGGTTTGGTCGTGTGGAACTGGCACTACACTCACCTAGCTGTAAAACGTTACAAAGTGATCCTTGTGATACCATTGAATAAAGAAATATTTAAACAACGGGATATTTACCATGATTAAATTCTGTAATAGTAGTGTCGAGACCAATAAAAGAGTGCAAAAGAGGGTAGATCGATTTGTCTGCCAATAACATTTATTTTACTCGTGGACTTCAGTTCAACCGTGTGCATGGTGCATGCAGCTGTGCCGAAATATCAGGAGTCAAAACTCACAAATTTTAATCAAAATATCCCGCTGTTCATAAAAAATAGTGTTGAAACTATGATAGTTTCAAATAAGAAATATTTGATTTTGGACTCCAGAAGGGCAAGTCCCACCTACGAAATGTTGTCGTTTCGCCTATTCGTCTCTCTCTATTGTATGAAGAAAAGATGAGACAGCAAGAATAAGTTATGTAGAAACGAGTTGTTGTCTCATCAATTTTCCATACAAAAGAGACAGACACGTGCTCACACGAAAACAACATTTGGTAGACGAAATATTGTAAATGCAATGGGACTTTCAGCCCCTCAGGATCCGATAACGGTGAAACACTCGAAGACTTTTTTAAAACATGCACCGTATCAGTAACCCAAGTGGTTTCAAGCGTGACTGAGTTTTTACAGTAATAATTCTTGCATTTTATGGTTAAGGGCTAAACTGGTGCAATATTATCATAACAACCTTGCTTTTACTACGCTACTTTTATTTAGAAAACGCATGTTTTAAAGTATCAGATTGTATTATGACAAATAAAAGATGTTTAGCGCCTGATTTTGCAGTACCTTAGGCATTTACAATTAGGATGAAGAGGGCAGAAGAAAAACTATCTCAAACAATAGTACGTCCATCCATTTACAGTCGCCGTAGCCGATTACTGGCACGTGAGGCCGAATATCTGTATTCCTCAAGTTGATGGACGCGGGGCAGTTTATCGTAGGGCACCTGGCGTGCGTGAACAACGAGGCAATGCTTTGTTACCACCTAACATCAGCCCATATGCTTGTCTATAAACTAGTTGTAAAAAAAACGTTTACCAAGAATGGGTCCTGTACCATTCCTTTGCATTTATCACTCCTAGACATCCATCAGTCGTCAAAGTGTAGTCTCATTTCCCGGTAATAGCACCAGCACCCATACTCTACCAATCGGAACACAGTAATGAAAGAATCGTAGTAGTAGAGCTCTGTGTGAAGGGGTCCGGGGAAGTACTACCACCATGCCTATTTCTCCCGTGAAGCAGCATTGCTGTGTTTCGGTTTGAAGGGTTTGAGTGCCGGTAAAATTACTGATGCGTAGGCTGAACATCTGTATGCCTTAAGCTGATGGAGGCGGGGCAGTGCATCGTTGGGCACGTTCCTGACATGCGTGACCTACGAGGCAATGCTTTGCTACCCGGTTATTTTAAAACTTCTGTGTTAATTTCTATAAATAAAAAGGTTTTCAGTTAAATCCAAAGGATGACTTTGTAACGTCTTAAAGCTAGGTAACTCTAGGCGCCAGTTTCAAACCAATAAAAGTGTGTCTAAGCATCAGTGTTGTAAGCCGGCAGTGGAATTTGATCTTCTAACATTAGAACGTTTTAACGCGTATGTCTGACAAGGTAAGACTACAAAAACTGATGCAGTTTCTGCCTAAATGTCAAGGTCACGCGTCAAGTAGTCAAAACTACGTCAATTCCGCTTGGTAACGAGGTCTTAGCACAAAGTGTAAGTAAAAGAAACTGCATGAGATACCCTGATTTGTGTGAAAATGTTTCCCATAGGATAAACGAAGCCTCAAATTGTAATTCCCAGGCACGAAGCACTTGCTCAAGATTCTTTGAAGATTTCTAACCCTACTCCATAAACGCCAAGCAACATAGGATACAGATCTTCGAGACTGTACCACCTATACCATAGGCTCCATAAGTCAGATCATTATAAAACTTAAAAGAAATGTTTTAACAGATCCCGCTTTTAAGAAATGACAAGTGTTTTTTCCACAGAAATTAATCTTTTACGTTATCTTCTCGAAACATTCTTTATTACCCACGTGAAAATCCCAAAATCTAACTAGTCATTTAGGAGCAATCGGTGTACACGTGTAAATTCAAAAAATATACGCACCGAGCTGCACCTCCTCATTTTTTGGAGTCCGTTAAAGATAAATTAGCTGTGCATAGGATACCAATGTTGAACTAGTTAGGGCTTCTTGGCTATAGTTCCTAGCGGATCAAACATTTTAGCAACGTGTCACCGTTTGGATGGGTAATCGCTAATAGCACCAGCTGTCGGTCCCGCCAGACGAAGGCCACCAGGCGGTCTTAAAGCTCCCACACCAGAGCGGCTACTAGCTATACGAACTTACCTCAAACTGTGCGCTGAAAGTCTTGAACACTCCCTCCCATATACTCCCGGACTGGGTTAGCACCTGTACAATGTCGCCGACGTGTGTGGTTGCCGCGTGCATGAAATGGGCATTGTTATACACTCCCTCGGCCGCAACCCTGCCTCGTGGTGACCTGCAGACAAACACCATTTTACATTTAGGCTGGGCTGGCAAGTCGGAACACCGCGAGATCTCGCTAATTTCTCAAGTCGCGAGGCTATAACCAGTGAAACAGAGGTGATGTGGTCACACACAATAGGGCGTATAAGGCTCAGCGACCTATGGAGAGGGATATGGACTCTACACAGGATCGTATGAGAATTGAAGAAGATCCGTTGACAAACGAAAGTTACGAGACAGCGTTGAGGATTAACAAGTTGAAGGCAGTGGCCATATAGCTCTAAGAACTAACGGATTCTTGATTAGATAACATGGAAGGTTCTCTTCTATATGAGAAGCCTAGTAAAAGCCTAGTAAAGGCGGCTAAAAACAGATGGTCTTGAAATATTTGGGGGTGGTATGTTCAGCACTGGAAATAGGACGTCCACGGTCGAAGAGATGACAATGAGCTCAAGATGTATTGTATTGGCCTCAACTGTCTTATATCTCACGGAGACGACAGCTGATTCAGTGGCCAACGGAGGACGTCACTAAGGCAGATCACCATGAAATTGGTGACAAACTGGATGACAATTTGATTGGCCTATTAAAGTGGCGAATTTGCATAAAATATAGGGAGGCAAAAACCATGCAGTCGCATTAGACTGGAAATAGAAAAATTTCACACGCGCCTCAATAATCCAGTGGAAAAATAAACACATGGCGACTAGATAAAAAACCTATGATAACTATTGTCAATGATCAACCTTTATCCCATAATGAAGCCAACATCCTGAATTTTAAAATGGCGGAACTGTAACTAAACTGATATATAATAAAAATCGAGATAAAATAAACATTACATTTTTGATTGAAGCAATAGTGTCTGTTACCTCGTACCTCCAACACGACTATATATTTTTTTACGTAATTTGCTGATGGAACAAGCACATGGCTTACCTGATGTTAAATCATAGCTTTCGCCTATAAAAAAGTATTGTTTCGTAGGTCACGAACATCAGGAATGTGCCCTACGATGCACTGCCTTGCGTTCATCAACTTGAGGCATACAGATGTTCAGTGCAATGTTAAAAATTCTTCTTTTAATGGAAGTCCATATTTGTTATTGGGAGATTATTTTAAGTCAGCTTTTTCTACGAAACTCCGCCACCTGCACTGCGCGGGCTTTTCTCAAAACGTCAATACATAACTTTAGAAAACGAATTTAAAAAGGGAAATAAATTATAAACCTACCTCTTTTACATTCCTCAACTTTACATGTTTGTATTTTAGAAAACCGAAATCTATTTGTTTAGACAGGCGTCACAACTGAGTTGGTAGTAACCCTGCCTTCTGGTCCGTACTCCGTAGGCCGTGGGTTCGATCCCCATGGCAAGTTGGCAAGTTTTTCATGCGCACTTGATGTGCGGGCAGGTTTTTCCGCAAGTAGGCCGCTGGTGGGCCCTTTTTGCGTGACCCTACACACGTACACCCACACGTACACGTGTTGCTCGAACTTTTTTAGGTTCTACAACACGCCGGTTTCCTCACGATGTTTTCCTTCACCGTTTTGAAAGTACTGGCATAGTGCACATAAATTTTTCGACAGAAAAAGTCATTGGTACACGAGTGGATTTGAACCCACCCACGACCTTCGGATCGGAGGGCGGGGCCACTACTAGACCACCAGTGCTCTTCAATCCCCATAGAGAACATTGCCTGGTGAACATAGAAGTTTGTTCAATGTCTGGGTGTTATATTGTATTCTAAGAATGTCTTTATAAAACAAAATGTATATTAGTATTATTAAGATAGTGTTGTGTGGATTGTCCACAATATTTATTAGGCCCACCCGATGGGAAGCGGTTACCGTAGCCTATGGACACTTACAATACCAGAGGCATCACAAGCGTGTTGTTGACCCTTAAAAACTTTTAAAATACCCTTTTTTAAAGAACCCCGTGCTAGTCCTGCTAGTAGATACTGCTTATGTACTCCTGACCTAGCTTTTATTTACCCCATGCTTAGAAATACCATGTAAATACTTTAATTTATAAACAATGCTTGTAATTTGCTGTCACTACTTGTAATGACACCTAATCTCAAATGGGTAGTCAGAGACAAGTCTATCCTGACATAAGTTCCTGATAAATATTATTGATAAGCTTGATGATCTAAAGTTCAAATACCTTTCAAGTACCTTACCTACCTAAATTTATTTGTCTGAGATCCCAAAATAGCCATGAGGTAGACTACGTAGGTACTCAAACAAATAATGTGATATAAAAATTGATAATAAAAAGTATATGGTATGATTTTATAAAAACACTACTACTTATTGTGTCACTATTTCTTTGGAACCAGTATGGTTAATGGATTTTTAGGGCGCCTCAGAGATACTTCTTTAAGATGCAGGGCAGTGTATTGTAGGGCACATCCTTGATGTGCATGACCAATGAGGCAATCCTTTATTATAGGTGATGGTTACCACTTAACGTCATAAGCTCCATCAGCAAGATGAATAAAACAAAAAATTATAGACATTGACAGTGTAACCAGAACTGAGCCAACTTGACCTGGACTGAAATTGGGGGAGGGGGCATACTTCCAGGCAAACATACGCACAGCGACCCATATTCTCTTTCCTCTTCTTTTTTTTTCACGACTAGAGGTGTAACTCTTTGCTTGATTCGATTAGGGATGTCCTATTCCCAAAACTGGTTAACAATACCTAGCAACATATTACTGATTTATTGCAATTATCACAGGTAACAGGAAAGTATAACTTTCAAACAATTTGATTTTAAAATAATGCATTAGTATTTAAGGCTCTTTTCCACATGGCTCTTCTGACTTTTCAGGGTATGAAGCCTATATGTAATAATATTTATTTTGGTATAGATTCTATAGATTAACAGTGGTTCAGTGAACAATTAAAAATCTACCATATCTGCATCAGATACAATGTATTCTTTTTACCTGTACCCGTAGTCTGAGTTTTACTCGATCAGTTTCAACAATTTGTTTTGTCTACATGTCTCCATCTTTTGTATGGAGAAAAGATGAGACAACAACAATAGGTTATGAAGAAACAATTAAAATCGAGTGTTTTTCTCATCAGAAAGAGATACACATGTGAAACAAATTGTTAAAACTGATCGAGTAAAACTAGGGTTTTTTTTTACAAAACAGTATTTATTTGGATTGATCCAAATCAAAAATATAATCTGTGTAGCTGTCTACATGAGCCACAAGCATCAAATTGAACTTCTTGGAATACATTTTGTCTTAATGAGTATGAAGTTTCAGAATTGACGAGTTTGGAGTCTGAGAGAGGGTGTTTACCACCTACTAATGCAGTGCGCTCAAAGCATATCAATGAGGGAGGAGTTAGGGCAAGCTGGAGACATCAATTGGCTCGCCATGGGAATGTTCCAGTGTGCTAGTGACTTCAACCTCTATCTACATGTTCGGACAATCGAAACAAAGTCCCTTAAAAATTAACTTTAAAAAAAGGATTGGGATAAATTTTATCTTATTGAGACTAGTTTTTATGTCAAATAGTTATTTGCATGGCTATGTAAAAGACATAAGTAGTTAGGAAGCTTGAAGAAGTGATTCTCATCCTATCAGAATGACAAATATAAGAGCCAATACAATTTATAACCACAAGATATTTCAGAAACAATACATTAGGTGACTAGGAGCTTACCGATACTATAAAAACCATAAATAATCCAGAATCAACCATAAAACACAACACAAACCAAGGTTTCAGTTTAAAATACTTTACAAATGCTTCTAAATCCTTTGAAATGAGTAAATCACCTCTGATTAATGATTAGTACACTAGTTTAACCGTACCGTTAGAAAAGAGACCATTCTAATTGAGAACTTTGGATTACTGCCAGGTGTTATCTTCACATTAGATTCTATGGAGTGAAAGTGCTATTAAACCGACTTCCTACACAATGATATTATGATAAAAGTGACAGTGCGTTTGTTGGAGTTCAACTGAGCGAAAAGGGAAATGTATTGACAGGCTGGGTGGGTGTAGCACTGGATGTATCTCCAAGAGATTGGAGATAGATGGAGTAGTGCCGTACGGGCGGCTAACAGCTGATCTCGTGGCTATATTCATATAATTGAGCACGCAGCATAAGTAGGCCAAACACCTAGGCAGCGGCGCTCGCCGCACGCGCCGCCCGCGCCTTCGCCTCACAAAACATACCGACACTTTTTGTTTACGTTCACTACACTGCGCCGCTCACTAAGCCAGTTATTATTCAGCGGAACCGCGACAAATTAGCAATGCACCCAACATCGATCGCCAACAACAAAGACATGTCATCCCAAAACTAAAAGTTACCAGTTACCTCGGCGGTCCTTGACGACTTTTCCGTTTGTTGTTCATTTCTTCACCCGACTGCCCCGGTGGGTAGGCACCTTCTCGTCTAAGCGTAGGGACCGGAATTTTGGCTAATTATCACGTCTTCTTTTACAACACAGTCCTTTCAACTTTCGCGGATGCACTAAACTGCAGTTTGTACTAAGACTTAGCACTCGAATTGCGACAACAGGGATGCATCGATTCCACTGAAGTTCTTTGACATTAGCCAACAAATCTAAAGTGAATTATATTTGAGTACAAAATCGCGATTCGTTTTATTATCGGGAACTAATCCCGGAAAATAAACGGGTTGGCAGATTTCTCGTGCCTGCAATCAACGCAGGAATACAACATGGCGCTGTGACGTATCCAGCAGATAAATTGCAAAGCTGCAAATACAAGTTCGTTGAAACTTTAATCACTTTAATGAGGTCACTAAATATTGGATTTATTTTAATAATAGCTTTTTAGCCCTAAATTGCAATGCAATAAATAGAAATAACTAATAGGGTCAGCGTTTGACCGACTTCCCACATTAGAACTTTCAATATGGCGGATTGGTATTTGACTTTTTAGTTGCCAGTAAATTAAAATTTTAATCGACAAGCTGGGTCCAACAAAATAATTCCAAAGCAAGGAGCTGATTATGGTCAAATGATGAGATCAACAGAAATCAATTTGATTTTAGTAAATTATTCTGTTTTAAAATATAATATTATCTTAAAGTAAGCATTACCTTGGCCTGTGCGTACCGTCATCATTGTATTATTTTTTTGGACTCTCTCACTCTAGTAGTTAAAGAATATTCTTCCTCCGAGGTAACGTTAAACTGTAATGTTTTTTAATGTGAACCATTATGAGACCAATAATATATCTAGGTAATAAATAATTATCTAAGTAATTTTTATTCACTTAGACCAAACAAACTTTAGCTGATTTCGGGGTAGAGTTTAACGTCTAATTTTAAAAGCTTTAATAATGACTTCCTTTTGTAACGAGACATTCCGCGCGCGCGCGAATTTTCATTATCGATAAGCCACGGCGCACGCAACTTTATTATTGATCGCAATCGCATTGTAGCGAGTAGCGAGAGTAGGTCATTGTGCAAAACTGCAAAATGTCTCTCAAAAACGGGGCAGCTATGTCCCAGCGCGAAAAGTTTGAACTACTCAACGCTGAAGTCCGTTCCTTCTACGAATATTGTAAAGAAGCGGGCATTAGTGATGAGGAGATTGACATCATCTGCCGGCCATTGACGAACGCAGTAAGAAAAGCCTCTTTGAAATGGTGGACGAGGATGTTTCTGATTCTCGTCATGGTTATGGCCATTGGGTTCACAGTGTGCCAGACTGACACGTTTCAATGGCACGTGTCGGCAGTAGCGAGGACTTTCTTGATCAAAATTCTTCCTGTTTGGGATTGGACACCTTTGTACCACAATAAATGTTTGATTGAGAAGTCTCGCCCGCCGAATTCAGATGGAAATAGTGTGTCGCCTGCGGATTGCATAGCTTGTGAAGCTATAAGTAAGTACTACTTACCTACCTAAACTCATTACGCAATATTTAATTTAATTCAATTGCATTTTATTACCCGCCACAACATTATTTTCTTGCTGATTACGCTTGCGCCAATGTTTATTTGCTTCAACAACATTAAATCGTAGAATAAACGATTTGTGTTGTTTCATTTACTTTTATTTGCAGGTCATTTTCTTGCTTTATTATTTACTCATTGCCTTTGGCAAGTGTAGTAGGTAAGTTTGAGGACCTACCACTAGACCCGCAAGAAATGGGCTGGAAATTTATCTTCTGATCACAAACACGAATGGGGAAATCGAACGTCAGATGTTTATTCTCAAAAAAATGCAAGTCTATATCTCTCTATCGGGAGATTATTTTTAAATATAGCATTTATTCTACCATCTGTGACGCGTAAAGTTGTCTTGCGCGGACTCTGCTCAAATTCATTAATCTTTTGTTTTGGATGAATGAAGCTGACTCTGATGGCGGCTGTACACATGGGGCCAAGGTGTTGGGCCAACGTGTTGGGCAAAAATGATGGATAACCAAGATTTCTGTTCACACATTGGCTTACTGATCATTCTGCATTGGCGCTTCAAAGATGATGGACGTAGAAGTTCTTGCAGCCGTGGCAATTTATTTATACAATGCGTTTAGTTATTACGTACATGTGCACCAAAATAGAATGACTAAAAAGAAATGGCGCAAAAGAAGGTGGTGGATGGTTTTTTTGGATTCCAAATTATTCCTTCATGTCGATACAATTCTATGAATTGTAAAACCTCATTGCTTATCCACACCGGCGCCGCAATCGCTATCGGAACATGGGATCGTTAATTTCACTCACGCACGAACTACGTACGAACTGAACAAGACACCAACGTGTGAACGCTGTTTGCGGAGCGCGCCAAGATCCTTTGATGTGTGCACAAAAAACCGACACTATTCGGATGGCCTGCCAATGTTGGCGCCAACTAGACCAATTAAGCCAACATACCGCCAGGTAGCTCTCTACACGTTGGCCCAACACGTTGGCCCAACACCTTGGCCCCATGTGTACAGCCGCCATGACAATCTATGTGTGATGATGATCTACCTTGTGATCTACCCACCAATCGAACAGACTACGCTGTTTGCAGCGTGAACAAGATTTAATACCTATAATAGTTGTTTACACAAATAAATAGAAGGTACATAATTACCTAGTTATTATGGTAGCTACCTAGGTACTTAGACTTACCTAACTTATTATACGGGCGAGTGGTTTCTTTAATACGAAATCTACGAAATTTAGCACTTTTTGACGTCTTGTACCCTATCTTTCCAGGAACCATCGAGCGTGTATCAGATTCGAACTACAACGAAGTCTTCAATCACCATCTCTCCAGAGGCGCCCCGGTCATAGTCTCCGACGCTTACTACGACTGGCCAATCACACGTTCTGAACTCAATCTGACCAGTCTCATCAGCGATGACGACCGGCTCCGAATCTCCGTTCCCTGTAGAATCCTCTCCAACATCAGAATAGGCCGTCAGCCCGTGGATCTAGAGGAAATAATCATGAGAATCACAAATAACGATATCCCTAGTTGGTTCGTTCACTTTCAGAATTGCGACATTCGGGCTGTCAAAGCCTTTCGGATTCTAGCTCCAAGGCCTTACTTCCTATCTCCTCATATTCCGCCTTCTCATTTCAATTGGCTACTTCTATCTAAGAATTATGATACGCACAGGTTTAAGTACCTGGAGTTGGATGTAGGGCTTGTTATTATGTCCCAGTTGAAAGGGAAAACCTACATTAAGTTGAAGCCTAAAAGTCCTTGTGAGAATGACTGTGACACTCTGGATTTCGACCTTTTAGAAGGCGATACTCTTGTTTTGGGAAACTCACTTTGGGAATTCGAATATTTGCCGGGCAAAGACGAGAATATTGCCATTATTACTGAAACCGATTGGGTTGAATCTTAATCTTCTGTTTGTCTCTTCTAAATGTATGTACTTACTTATTCAGAATAATTGTATGATCGTTAAATAATAAATGATATGATAATTAAGTATTTAGAAAACATGAATATTCTAACTTAATATAACAATGGCGTTTTGTGCATTGTATTCGATATAAATTGACAAAAGCTTGAGCAAGAGATAAATGTAAGATGAGCAAGGGTGGCTCTGCAAAGAACCAGTGTGGTAAAAGTAATGCATGGATTTGACCAGCACCACATATCAATATTATGACATTTCACAAAAGCTTAGAAAAATAGACCTTCATAAAAATATTAACTGCACAATGAATTATATAAATATTATACCTATTATAATATATTCCTGTAGATAAGTATCTCAGTATTACGTATATTATAATAATGAGCAAAATATTGCGTTTTTAATTTTACCCCCTTCAGAAACGTTATACCATGGACAAAATAATATGAATTTGTCCATGGTTATACTTAGATTTCGGTCTTCTACAGGATCCATTTCGGGGAGTGTGCCCAGGAATTTTACAACTTTGTTCCATCATTGGACAACCAGATAAATAGATGTATGGAAACGAGGCATCGCATTAAGCGCTTCGCCTCTTCTTTTATAATTCGGCCAGCCAAAGAGTGAAAGTAAAAACCAAATAACACTAATAAAATACAGAAAAAAAATAAAAAAAATTATAGACAATCCACACAATACTATTTAGGCCCAAATTAAGCAGAGTTTGTACTATGGGAACCAGATAGCTGATTTAATGCATAAATATAACTTGTTTAACTAAAACCAAAGGTTCCCAATGACGACCACGAACCGGAAGACGAAGCGTAAGGCGCCCACCCACCAGATGGACCAACGACATTGTTAAGATCGCGGGAAGTCGATGGATGGAAAGGGCTCAGAATCGTTCTTCCTGGAAATGTGTAGGGGAGCTCTATAATGATGATGATGAACACAGCACCCCTTTACATTGAAAACGTGGAATAAAATGCAAAGAATAAACCAAATTAGTCTTTATTCACAACACATTAAACACTATAATACTGTCACATCACTCCGCCTTCTCCTTGTACACAGGTTTACCTCTGAACCAGAGGATTAAGTTTTTCAAAGATAAGATCACAGGGAACATGATAGGCAGGAACAGTGGAATGTAGATTGCGTATCTGTAACAAATAAAGTAATAGTTAATAGTTAACGTTTGAAACTATCTTGGAATAAATAAATAAATCTATATATATAAAAGAAAGTCGTGTTAGTTACTCCACTTATAACTCAAGAACGGCTGAACCGATTTGGCTGAAAATTGGTTGGGAGGTAGCTTAGAACCAGGAGAAGGACAGGATACTTTTTATCCCGAAAAAGTTACGGGAACGGGCGAGCGAAGCCGCGGGCGGCCACTAGTAATACATAATGCGGATAATCCACACAACACTATCTAGCCCCAAACTAAGCAGAGCTTGTACTATGGGAACCAGATAGCTGACATAATACTTAAATACTTTTTTTTTGTAAATACCTACATAGAATACAATATAACACCCAGGCAGAGAACAAACATCTGTGTTCACCACACAAATATTTGTTCTCGGTGGGGATCGAACCCACGCCCTCCAGCGCAGAAGGCAGAGCTACTACCAACTGAGCTGTAAAGGCAGTCGAGCAATGCAAGAAGAATTGCTGGGAAATGAAATATCCATGTTTCTCCCGAGTAGTAAAAGGTGGAATAGGCTGGTCCAGCACTGAGCACACACAGCTAGCAGCATACCATCCTGATAGCTTAGTCGGCCTAATCCACAGGAAAGACATGAACAATACGCGCGGAGCTGACTAAGCCGCGGGATTCGGCTAAAATAGACGTTAAGCCATGACGAAGTTTTTCAGCTAGAACAGTTATCTGGTCATACTGAATCATTAGCTTAGATAAGTATCTGCTATCGAGTGGTCCCGGCTTAAACAGACGTTAAGCCATGACGGCACTTACTTCTGGTCATCGGGGAAGTACAGCAGTGCCAGTAGACTAGGCTCCATGAAGGCCGTCTCCGCCGCCACCGACCCTCGCTGCGACTCCTGGTATGCAGCCAGGAGTTCCCCCTGTTCCATCAGCTCTGATGCTAGATAAGTGGAGTCGACAGCTTGGACTATAGACGCTCCGACCTCGTCGTTTATCACTATGTTTGATATTTCACCTGGAAAGAGGTTTAAGCTATTTTATTTATACACCTAGACTCCTAGCTTTAAACCGTTTCTAAGCGAATATTTTCTATTATTATCGCTTTGGAGTGTCTGTTATGATGCATTTATGTTCAATAAACAATTTGAATTTGAATTTTGATACCAACTGAAGAGAAATATTTAATTTGAAATTCAATATCCTCAGAACATGGAAACAGCTGCATAGCTTTCCTTCTACCAAACATTTCTCTCTAGAGCTCTTTGTGTGTGGCTCGTCCGGGTGCGTACTACCACCATGCCTATTTCTGCCGTGAAGCAGCATTGCTGTGTTTCGGTTTGAATGGTGTGGGTGCCGGTGACATTACTGGCACGTGAGGCTGAACATCTGCATGCCTTAAGCAAGTTGATGGACGCAAGGCAGTTCCTGACGTGCGTGACCAGGCAATGCTTTGTTATAGGCGATGGTTACCACTTAACATCAGGAGGGCCATATGCTTGTTCCATAAAAAACATGATAAGTGAGTCAGTCGACTTCGTTATATGTCTTACCGAGTAGTTGTGCCAACGACTGCAGGGTCCTCTGAGCTGACGTCAGCTGTTCCAAGGTTCTGATGCGGAGTAGGTTATCCACTTCCCAGGCTCGCGGGGCCACAGACCTCAGTGGCTCCAGGTGTGCACCGTGGATGTAGTCCTGGAAGTACAGAGAAATACATTTTATTAAGACTAGACTCATCTAGGCTAACCCACTTACCTATAACTTAATTAATACGATCTAAAAAAAATAAAAAATGCTGGACAATTCACACAACATTAAGACTTCACTTTAAAGACGTTTCAAAGTGATCCTTATGATACAACTGAATAAATAATTTTTTATTTGATTTGAAGCTCAGTTGAAGCTCTCAGAGTAGCTTGAAACAACAAAATTTTTTTCATAAGGTCTCAGGTTCAAACTCCCGCAAGCCAACAAAACTTTTTGCACTTTTTTATCCATTACCGTCTCAGCAATTCCCAGCAGTTTCCTAAGCTGTGATATAAAGGTGCCCATCACAAGGTTGGTATTAGGGCTCCATGTTCCTTTCTCGCAGTCGGCTTCAGATGGACTGGAGAGGACCACTCCCCCCCATTTGGGAGACATGAACGCCTGGACCGGTGAGGCTATGGGCTTGCCTGAAAGAGGATTTGTAACTATGTTAGTTCTAAGGAAGAAATGTGGACTACCTTGTATCTACTAGTCCACTCAGTTCTTCCACTCAATGGGCACTGAAGTGGTAATATTTGTCATCACGCAGCAGGCAATACGTTATTTTGCACTATTAAACACAGCCCGGCTAGCTCAGTCGGTAGAGCATGAGACTCTTAATCTCAGGGTCGTGGGTTCGAGCCCCACGTTGGGCGGAATTCTTTTTGCACGAGATTTTTATCCTATAGCTATTTTATGAACAGCGCTAGCGTGGTCAGCGTGCAATAAATAATAAAGACCTACTTCTTAACTTGTTAGTGATTTTAGGTGTTATAGGTCTCCCCTATACATTTCCAGGAAGAACGATTCTGAGCTCTTTCCATCCACTTCTTCCTGCGATGTTGTCGGTCCATCGGGAGGTCGTTTATTAGTTACTGCGTTATAAATAATGACTTTTCAGTCAACAAAATGGCCGCTCTGACAGCTTATAAAATGGCGACCTATATATGTCTTACCATCATACGTGTCATAGCTTCAAAATGGCGGACAAAATGGCGACTCAGACAGCTAAAAAATTACGGCCTAGCACCTACGTGTCTTACCATCATGAGTGTAGAGCACTAGAGGTGAGACAGCGCACGGAACTGCATACAAAGCCAGGCTGAGAGTCGGATGGGAAGCACTGCTGGCCGCTCGTTCCTCCAATCGCGTTAGTAGCAAGTGTAGTCTGTCCTGACGTACTGCGAAATGACGGCCGAGGGATTTGTCATTCGTCTGGAAATATATGAAAGGGGATAATATTTGTAGTAATTTACAGGTAGTATGGGGAAAAAACTGATAAACGTGACATGTTTATCCCACAAAGTGCAAGAAAGGGTCCTCTCTGAGGCACACTAACAATCCTTTCCTCACACTGGTTCTTTCAAACCAGTCACTATACAAAGATGACACAAATATTTGTTCTAGGTTGAACCCACGCTTCACAGCAAAGACGATAGACCTTTTTTTTTTTTTTCCCTTCCGCCGCGAGGGAGAGACGAAAGAGGGTATGTGGGGCATGAACCCACTAAAAACCCCCCTGTGAGCCGTCCGCTGCCAAGAAGGTAGACCTACGTCAAAAACTACTGAATTGGGGAGACAAAAATGGAAACTAGTTCAGTAAGATTTTTTGGAACGAAGTTCCTTATCGCGCGTTGTGAAAGGGGGCTAGACGGAAAAAAATCTTACGAAAAGTTGTCACGACACTTTTTGCTTAAGCTATTGTAAGCTGTGCGGCGTGCGCATGCTTCTCTGTCTGTCTCTCTCTCTTATAGAAAGCAAGCCAGATATTTTCATTTCTATTTCGCATTGAACAGTGTGGTGTCGCGACGATTATTTTTGTTGTGTATATACAGGTTTTTGTAAATAATAATAAAGGAACTTCGTTCCATCCGGGTGTCCTTTGACATCTCTCAAGTTTTTTTTCAAACATATTCGGCCAAGAACGCTTAGGCTGGACGATCTCGACGTTTGACGATCTGATCTGGACGATCTGACTGGCCTCTAGCTCAGTTGGTGACTGGCCTCTAGCTCAGTTGGTAGTAGCTCTGCCTTCTGCGCCGTAGGTCGTGGGTTCGATCCCCACCGAGAACAAATATTTGTGTGGTGAACACAAATGTTTGTTCTCTGTCTGGGTGTTATATTGTATTCTAAGTATGTATTTACAAAAAAAAAAGTATTCAAGCATTATATCAGCTATCTGGTTCCCATATTACAAGCTCGGCTTCGTTTAGGGCGGGTAGTGTTGTGTAAATTGTCCACAATATTTATTTATTTAGTTTACTGGAGGGATTGGTGGCAGATCGCCGGAGACCGGGATGAGTAGAAGGTTTTTAGGGGAGACCTTTGCCTCGAAGCGGTACCTATAAGGTTTCTAAAAAAACCTTAAATACAGCTTTGCTGACGGCAGAATTCGGCATGGTACTTCCCCGGACGAGCCACACACAAGAAGCTTATAGAGAGACTACACAAGTCTATAGTCCCAATTCAGGGTATTTCGTAATCGTAACTCACCTCTTGAGCTTGGAAGTCAAAGTTGAGCATATAAAGGAATTGCGACTTCAAAGTAAAGTTATGCAGGTCACTCAACTCATCCACGAATGTTCCAATGTAGTCTGCGGACAAAAATATACAAATTTTGAGCTCACCTAGCTACTAAGAAGTTCCAAAACGATCACTAGTATTAGGTACTACTGGCGATTTTACTGAATAAAATAAAATGGCTTTTATACAACTTTTAACATTATTAGATTCAAACACACACACATAAAAAACATGCAGCCGAACATCCTTTATACAAGTCCGCAAAAAAATAAAGTAAAAAAACAGGCTTTTGCAACTATTGAAGATGATTTATATAGCGTCAGAGGCAACTGGTGATTACTCATGCCCCTACTTGCGGGACGCTATAGTGCCTGGGACTGGATTTTAAATGGAATTGGCTTGCCCAGCACCTATACCATCCTGACAGCTTAGTCGGCCTAATCCACAAGAAAGACATGGTCAATACGTGCAGAGCTGACTAGAGCCGCGGGTTTCCTAAAAACATCACTGATGAAGAAATGAAGAGAGCCACCTTCCAGAGCGTCCTTAACCACGAACCTCGCCAGCTCCAGTTCGACCACACTGCTGTCCAGTTCTGAGTGCAGCACCACGTGGTATCCGGGGTAAAGGAACCTGATCTGGTAGGCAACGGCAGCTAAAGAATACCACCACTAAAGAACCGAAGAAAGTCTACCTTCCAGAGCGTTCTCAGCATCGAACCCTGCCAGCTTCGGTGAACCACACTCGACATGGTATCCCGGTGAAGGGGGAATGCAGACCTGTCAAGCCATATCAGCTGAAGAAAACCACTACTAAAGAACCGAAGAAAGCCTACCTTCCACAGCGTCCTTAGCCTCGAACCCAGCTGGCTCCGGTTAGACTACACTCAGCATGACATAGTATCCCGGAGAAGGGAGCAAACAGACCTGTCAAGCCGCGGTTGGACCACACTCAGCACCACGTGGTATCCCGGAGAAGGTGGGAACCTAATCTTAGCCGGCCTCGTCGGCTGAAGAATACCACCACTAAAGAACCGAAGAAAGTCTACCTTCCACAGCATCCTTAGCCTCGAACCCAGCTGGCTCCGGTTGGACCACACTCAGCACCACGTGGTATCCCGGAGAAGGTGGGAACCTGATCTGTCGGGCCGCGTCAGCCACCTCAGACCTCGCGCCTTCGAGAACTGACGTGTGGTATACCCATTTCTTCAATGCCTCCACTAGGATTGCAGACGCTGAAAATTAAAAGAGGAACAGCAAATTATTTGCAGATGGAACAAGCAAATGGCCCTAATTTTGAAGGGTAACTGTCACCTAAAAATTCTTCGCTTCAAAGGTCACACAGGTAGGAACTACGACGCGCTACCCTGCATGGATCTCCTTGAAAAATACAGGTGCCTTTTGTGGTTTCTTATCGTGTCGATTTTCCACTAAATAACTTTTAATAAGTAGATTTTTGTGGCTATAATTGGAACACAGCAATGCACCACTGCTAATCGACAGAATTATGTAGTTCCTTGCATGCATGTGTGCGCCTTAGAAACATATTTTCTATCAACTTTTGAAACCAATTGAAAGATCCACTAACAGAGAAGACCGAGGATGTAGAATTCAAACCACTTTATAGCCTTTTCTTCAGTTTTATTAACAACTTGAGTACTTTATGGATCTAGATACATTAAGCTAAACTTGTACATGGCTATCGCCGAGACGAACTAAGTGGACTTGTCTTGTCGACGGTTCAAAACCGAATGCCTGCTTGAATTACCATTCGCTTGCTTGCAGACCCAAACCATCCCTACTCTTTATTTTTATAGCTTGAAGCTTGAAGCTTGAAGGTTGGAGCTCAAGCAACCGATGGAAATTCAATTACCATATTGATTTATTGATCCCTGAATAATTCTGTATTTTGTAACGGTAACAAAACAAATAATATTTTTATGAACCTAATCATCTTAATATTAATTAATAATACCTTCTATTAACAATTTAGTAACAAAGTCCACACTTCCTGTCAATTAAGGTACCACAAGGTTTCAAATAACATCTAAAACTCATGGAATAATAACAGAAGCTTACAAGTTCGTCCATCCTGATAAACAGTCACGACCTCGTGAAAGGTACATAGTTTATGAAATAACACGTTTGTAATGATTCATCAAAACAATAAACAAAGTGACCATTTTGTTAAACATCCACATTTTTTTTTTTCAAACATTTGTATCAACTAGGTACCAATACGAACAATATACTAACAATATCAATATATTATATACCTTTATATTATTAACTATTCAACTTTATCAATTCAACAATACTTAACAACATGCAAAGAAAATTATCAACAAACCACGAATATTATCAATGAACATAATCAACGAACATTATCATGAACTTTATCAACCTCTTATTATCAATATCTTTAATTATTAACAATCATTATCAGTATTCTAAACATTATCAACAACGTTAATAACGTTATCAACGCTATCAACGCTATCAACGCTATCAACGCTATCAACGCTATCAACGCTATCAACATTATCAACATTATCAACGCTATCAACGCTATCAACATTATCAACATTATCAACATTATCAACACTATCAACATTATCAACATTATCAACATTATCAACATTATCAACATTATCAACATTATCAACATTATCAACATTATCAACATTATCAACATTATCAACATTATCAACATTATCAACATTATCAACATTATCAACATTATCAACATTATCAACATTATCAACATTATCAACATTATCAACATTATCAACATTATCAACATTATCAACATTATCAACATTATCAACATTATCAACATTATCAACATTATCAACATTATCAACATTATCAACATCCGTCACATCAGTCACATCAGTCACATCAGTCACATCAGTCACATCAGTCACATCAGTCACATCAGTCACATCAGTAGCATCAGTCACATCAGTCACATCAGTCACATCAGACACATCGGTCACATCAGTAGCATCAGTAACATCAGTAACTTCATTTAAATCAGTCACATCAGTAACATCATTAAAATCAGTCACTTCAGTAACATCTACAACGTCAGTAACATCAGCCTCATGAGTAACATCAGTATCATAAGTAACATCAGCCACATGAGTAACATGAGCAACATGAGTAACATGAGCAACATGAGTAACACGAGAAACATGAGTAACAAAAGTAAAAAAAATCAAAATCAAAATCAAAATACTACAATACTATCAACATTATCAACATTATCAACATTATCAACATTATCAACATTATCAACATTATCAACATTATCAGCATTATCAACATTATCACCATTATCAACATTAGTCACATCAGTCACATCAGTCACATCAGTCACATCAGTAGCATCAGTCACATCAGACACATCGGTCACATCAGTAGCATCAGTAACATCCGTAGCATCAGTAACATCAGTAACTTCATTTAAATCAGTCACATCAGTAACATCATTAAAATTAGTTACTTCAGTAACATCTACAACGTCAGTAACATCAGCCTTATGAGTAACATCAGTATCATAAGTAACATCAGCCACATGAGCAACATGAGCAACATGAGTAACACGAGAAACATGAGTGACAAAAGTAAAAAAATCAAAATCAAAATCAAAATCAAAATCAAAATCAAAATCAAAATCAAAATCAAAATCAAAATCAAAATCAAAATCAAAATCAAAATCAAAATCAAAATCAAAATCAAAATCAAAATCAAAATCAAAATCAAAATCAAAATCAAAATCAAAATCAAAATCAAAATCAAAATTAAAATACTACAATACTACAATACTACAATACTACAATACTAACCATACTGACCATACTGACCATACTAACCATACTGACCATACTAACCATACTAACCATACTGACCATACTGACCATACTGACTATACTGACCATACTGAATAAATAATTATTGTGGACCATCCACACAACACTATCTAGCCCCAAATTAAGTAGAATTCGTGCTATGGTAGCTAGATAGATGATTAAAAACTTTTTTCTTTAAATAAAATAATCGTTAACACAATGTTAATCGTTTAAACAATACTAATAATTGACTTGAAACTAAGACATCATGTAATAACTTGCGTTTAATAATTATTTATTCAATTGTTTATCTAGCTAATCTAAGCTAATCTAAGCTAAGCTAAGCTAAGCTAAGCTAGTCGACAGAAAGTGTAATTGAATGTATCAACAAATGCACACTCATTTGTAGTGTGATCAAAAGTTATAATTTCATCATTGTTATATCCATTTCATCCATTTTTCAATTTAATGCACACTTATTTGTAGTGTGATCAAAAGAAATCATTTCATCATTGCTATCCATTTCATCTATTTTTCTGTTTAATGCACACTTATTTGTAGTGTGATCAAAGGAAATCATTTCATCAGTGCTATAACCATTTCATCCATTTTTCTATTGGTGGTTCACGTCTCATTTATTTTTATTTATTAATAAAGGCTTTTAATATGATTTTATTACTTACATATATAATGGATTTAATACTTATATAATGGAATCTTACTAATAATTGTCACAACATAACACATACTTGCATCGCTCACTCATTTAAAATCTTTTCAACCCTCATTTCAACCCCTTACCATCCTTTTATTTTTAAGAAGTCTATGCCCTTTCTCAATTTTTACACTGTGTACCTAATGTCATTTAAATCAGTTCATTATTTCTGGCGTGAAAGCGCGACGGACAGACAGACTTAAAGTTTAATAAGGTCATCATTAATCTATCTTCCCAGTTCCATTTGTGTTTTAGCTAATGATTATCAACCAGTTTCTACTTAGTACTTTTTTGTTTGGCTATCCGCAATAATAATAATAAAAAGGTTTTTAATTTTGCTGTCATTAATTACTTTTATACTCTTCTAACCGTAATTAAGTAAAATCGCAACATTACTATTAAGATTAATGACTTATGCAGATCGGAAATTCTAGATCTATTCGCTTAACACAAGGGAGACCAGGACAAATTTGCAGCTATTTTCTTCTCCATCAACGATGTAAAATGGATGCAATAGAGCTCATGTCAACCAATATGATACCTCCTCACTATTTCAGCGAAAACTACCCATTTGTTTATAGCTAAGAACTCCGTATTCCTATAAAACACGCGGAACAACCATCTACTCATTTCGATGTCATCTTTTTTTTTTTCGATCTTGCATTCTCGACTAGTGATGTGTCTCGTCGCCGTTGATTTAAAACATTTTTACCAATAAAGACACAAAAATCCAGTTTCAAGAACCAAATTGAAACCTGGAACCTAATGCCAGAGGCAACAGCGTTGAAATAAGAAACTCATCACATTTGACAACTGAAACATAGGAGGATCTAAAACACGTTGTTTTAACAACAGCTGACGCAGTACGTGTACCTCGATGACTCACAACATAAAAGACATCTACCGTCTTAACAGACATAGCTAACGCCAGCAAGGCATATGCAAGAAACAGCTTTTTGTCGTATCTTTTTTTTTTTTTCAATCATTATTTTTATACGACTAGGCATTGTTAACAAAAGCACCAGCCAGATAGGCTAGGCACTAAAAGATGGAATATTGAAAGGCCTAACAGACCTATCTACTTTCCTGAAAACCGCACGCATAAAGAAAGAGCAATTATAATATTATCTGACCACTAGCTCGTACAAAACGACGGTTTCATCCTTTGTTGAACGTCACTGGATAGCAACTTCCTACGCACAAAAAAAATTCTACCCATAACAAAATTCACCCTGAAAAGGGTATGGATAAAATTGAAACGATGATACATAAACTTATGTAGTAGGTAAGTTTAATTCTGTAAGGTAGTACTTTATGTACAGATTTAATAGGCATTGAACTAACGATTTATACTTAGTAACAAGCTAATAACGCTTTATTTAGTTAGGTACGCTTAGTTCCAATGAGGTATCCTTGTTTGCAATAAAGTGTTATCTATCTATCCATCTATCTATCTGAACTAGACACACTGCACTTTGGCATTATAACACCCCTTAGACAATCAATAATAAATGAACATGATTTTAACTTATTTACTTTTAACTGCTGAGGCTAATTTTTAATCCCTTCGCAGATTCTACCACTGCAGTTTACCTTTCATAATGAACGATGTTGAGTAAGTTATACTGCAATCGGATAGATCACGGTATACAAAAAATATACTGCATTAACAAAATATTTGTAGTATAAACTCTTGTTTTGTTTTCTGATAATTAATACTAACCGATTTTAGGTTGAAAACGATCCTTCATTCCTACGAAGGATTGGATAATTATGAATTTGTCCAATCGTAACCAAGAGCATGGTAGTCTTAAGTCATTCCAAACCTCAACTGAATGTCATTGTCGCCAAACCAGTATTGTGATCAGCCGAAGCAGAGATCCTTCGCGTCTACATAAAAGTTCTTATACTTAGTTAGATCGAGGAGTCAACGTCATAGACTATTAAACGTTTAGTTGCAAAGTAAGACCTTAAGATTAATTGTGCACCTAGTTTACCTTTCTAGACTTTTAAGTCAATTTTGAAAACCCTGATAACTAGTAAATAAATATTAAGTGTGTGATGTGGTTTCCTACCTATATCATTGTACCTGTCTTTATTCATTACCCCTCCTATTTCTAATATCATATTCGTCAATTATTTTCATTACCCTTCCTATTTATAATACCAGTTTACCAGTTTAGTACTGAAGGCAACCTTCAGTGAGTAAGCACGAGGGAGAATATTTTGTTTGTTTGAACCTATATTTTTTTTTTTTTGTGCGTAATTTTGTGGTGATTTAAATAAACAAACAAGTAACCATCTACTATTTCTCTTAGCGCCTCTATTTCCTAATATTCTTATATTCCTGCTACTGTTCTCACGGTGGCACCTACTGGAATGATATTAATGATAAAACTTGCCCCCACCTCAGACGTCACATCATCTGTCTAATGACCCAGACAAGGTCGCTGTAATCCATTGCATATCCAAATAAATAAATAAATGTAAAACAAAAAACTGACAACGTAGGTACCTATCTTCACCAGAAACGTATTTGAACCTTGGATCACTCCTATTTTCTTGAATAGTATTCGCCATTTGGACAAACTGTATCGATAATTTTAAAAACCACCTTTAGGACAAATAAATCTATACTAATCACAACCGCACTTTTAGAAACAACCTCGATAAGAAACTGAGGGTAGGTACGCACCTACCAACAGGAGAAGACCAGAAGATGTCCCAGGGATACGTACATACATAGAATACCAATTAAATCCGATAGAATTCTTCCACTACACTCCGTAAATATACTCTTTGCAAAAGTGAGAAAAAAAATGCCTATCTACCGCTAAGCTCGTAAGCAACCCAAAATCATAAGAACTCCCCTTTTTTTTATATTTCACTTCTTACCCTCTATCGTTATCATCTGAATATTAAGTTTCTGATACAACATTCACACACACACCCTCACATGACCATTACACATTCAAGGTTCACACCATTAGCCTAAGTCATATATTATTTAATTTAGGTATATCGTTTCAGTTTAGCATCAGTGCTGAATCTACTCTAGTACTTGATGAGCCAATATTAAAAATCTTTGGGAATTGAGACGTGAACTCACGTGTTAATTTTCTACTGAAATGTCTTGCAGTTTCGTTTACTTCATTCTGCTGGTAGCGCTTAACCAATCTTTACGATGTGAAACAGCAGCGAACGGCTACAACTTGCAATCGCCCAGCTAGTCCAGTTTCGGTGTAGTGGCATTGAGTCGCGTTCCAGTGTCGAGTACAATCTTCTTGATGCTCCATGTCCGGGTGGTCCATGTTCTATTGCGGCCATGGTCGGATGACACACGTCATTCTCCGTTGGTTTCTCCTCGCCGTCGCATGAAAAGAAATATATAAAAGGGATGATTTATTCGATAACCAACTACAGTATTTCTTTTTTATGACAATCTATGGTAGATAAAAGAAATACAAGCAGCGCTTAGTCACATTTAATGTGGTAGCATCACCCAATGGTATCCTTGGCATGTGCGCCACGTGATAACCTATGCATGCATTTAACTTTCCTAGAATAACAACCGCTATCGTGTGGTAGCACTACCAAAGAGTAGCCTTGGCCATGTGTGCCACACAACAACGTAGGTATGTAATTAATAAACTAAAATACACTACAGCTATCGTGTGGTAGCACTACCAAAGAGTAGCCCTGGCCATGTGTGCCACACAATAACCTCTGAATGCATTTACTCAACCAAATAAATTATAGCGATCGTGTGATAACACTACCAAAGAGTAGCCTTGGCCATGTGTGTCACACGATAAACTATACATGCGTTTTTACCAGATAATTGTAAGAATTACAGCTATTACTTTGAAACAATATAAAAAATATTACGTACCTTGATTCTACCCACTTCTGACTTGAAAGATCCACTAACAGAGAAGACCGAGGATGTAGAATTCAAACCACTTTATAGCCTTTTCTTCAGTTTTATTAACAACTTGAGTACTTTATGGATCTAGATACATTAAGCTAAACTTGTACATGGCTATCGCCGAGACGAACTAAGTGGACTTGTCTTGTCGACGGTTCAAAACCGAATGCCTGCTTGAATTACCATTCGCTTGCTTGCAGACCCAAACCATCCCTACTCTTTATTTTTATAGCTTGAAGCTTGAAGCTTGAAGGTTGGAGCTCAAGCAACCGATGGAAATTCAATTACCATATTGATTTATTGATCCCTGAATAATTCTGTATTTTGTAACGGTAACAAAACAAATAATATTTTTATGAACCTAATCATCTTAATATTAATTAATAATACCTTCTATTAACAATTTAGTAACAAAGTCCACACTTCCTGTCAATTAAGGTACCACAAGGTTTCAAATAACATCTAAAACTCATGGAATAATAACAGAAGCTTACACAATAAAAGAGTGCGAAAGAGGGTAGATCGATTTATCTGCCAATAACATTTCTTTTACTCGCGGCCTTCAGTTCAACCGTGATCATGGTGCATGCAACTGTGCCGAAATATCGGAAGTCAACTCAGAAAAATTTAATCATGGTAAATATCCCGTTGTTTCATAAAAATAATATTTTCTATCTTTCTTTCGTGAGAAGAAAACATGTCACACCTCATGTGCATATAAGTATACCGCCACTTATACCCTTCAAATTAGACCAGAGCATAACTGCTCACGATTAGAAATTGGCAGATTTACCTGTAGCATCTTTAAATAACAGAACTCTCTCATTGCCCAGCCAAACAGGTTGTTTCATAGTCTTCTTCTGGACCACATAGAAAACGTTCTTTTCACTCAAATCCAGCTCCGACGACACTTCTTTGATGGCTGCGAGTTCGTCAGCACTTTCATCCACGGACGAACGTAATTGTGACGTGGAGACATTGAGCTTTATAACGTCTGCAATAAAGGTGGTTTGATAGATTAGTTGTTTTGCAATCCTCAATCAAGAGAAGCTGATAGTTCTGAGATGGTTCTTAGCCATGTTTGGTAGAAATCCATGCAGCCGTTTTAATGTTCTGAGGATATTTACCACCTCAGTATGATGAGAACGTAAAATCCTCAGAGATTATTTCAATTAACTATTGAGTCTGCTGGCATCAATCACCTCTCATCTCCGTGCGCCCATGATCAATAGTATACATAAGTAACACCAAGAGAAGTCAGGGCTAGAGCAAGTACTCATCATTATCATCAGCCTGAAGGTCCACTGCTGGACATAGGCCTCTCCTACACATTTCCAGGAAGAACGATTCTGAGCCCTTTCCATCCATCGACTTCCCGCGATCTTAACAATGTCGTCGGTCTATCGGGTACTAATTTTTCATATTTACCAGAGTCCTCAAAGGTCTTCTTAATGAGGTTGGACACTTCAAAAGCCACAGCTTCGTCATTGGAGACCACCACCAGTTTTGAGGTTATCTTGTAGTTCAGGGCATCAAAAGTAGCTATTCTGTCATTAGGTATCGCCACCCTGAAAAATGCAGGTTCGGTATTATACATCAATATTTATAATTTTATACATTGTCTAAAAAACTATATTTCACTGTCATGGTTTTCTTTTAAAAGAAGCACGGCACAGGTCATTTTCCATCTGATGTTGGTTATTTTACTATTCATCATCAAGGGCAGGAAGAAGAAGATATGTATAATAGGGGTATAATTATGTCCAGCGCTGGGCTTTTCTGACTGATGATGAATAAGTTCGGCAAGTTTATCATCCGCACTTGGTGTGCGGGCAGGTTTTTCCGCAAGTAGGCCGCTGGTGGGCCCTTTTTGCGTGACCCTTGACACGTGTTGCTCGAACTTTTTTAGGTTCTACAACACGCCGGTTTCCTCACGATGTTTTCCTTCACCGTTTGAGAGCACTAGCATTGTGTACATTAATATTTCAATAGAAAAACTCATTGGTACACGACTGGATTTGAACCCACGACCTTAGGATCGGAAGGCGGGGCCACTACCACTGGACCACCAGTGCTCTCAAGTAAATGAAAATCTCTATAAAAATGCAGTAAACTTACCTGTAAACTTCAGTGGTCTTCCACCATAACGGTAATCCAATAATGATAAGGACGCCAACAAAGGACGCACTGGCCCACATTCGATTTGATTCTGAAACAACACATAATATAAAATCAAAATTTGTTAATTTGACCGGAAGGTTACTTGTTGGCCCGAGAACTACGCCTTGAGGCATTCTTCAAAGTAAATAAGTAAAAGCACTTATAAATATGAAAAAAATCATATTAGTAAAAAATTGGGTAGGTACCTATAGTCTTCTTTACATAATTAAGAAAAGATAAGATTTAGAAATAGGGAGTTATTTCAGAATTGTTTAATGTGACGCAGTGAAAAGCTTCCTACCAACCTACGAGTAGATGTAACAAATACCAAATCCATTTGTGTTAGATATTTGTTACACCTTTGACACCTCTGAATAGAATACAATTACCAATTGAAATTCATTGACTGATCGCGCCAGTATTAATTACAACCAAACTACTAAGACCTATCATACCTAAGACAGACTTCTTCACTAGAGCTTTTTCTAACTTAACAGCTGTAATAAGAACGCTCATTAAACCATACCTTCAAGATCTGCTGAATCTTGAAGGTTCAATTGTTTGCAAGGGTCCTGTAAAGCTGGTCTCTGTGACCACCAACGAGACAGGTCAGGTGTTAAATAATGCGGACGGTGGTAATTGAGAACAATTGACACGCCCCTTAAATAGCAATATATAATAGCATACGCAGTAGAACATTTCCATAGGACCTTGAATTGGAAGTCAGTGACCATTATTAGTCGCAAATACATATATTGAGAGCTGGTAAAGGCTGTACAAACCTCAGCTCTCAAATGCAATGGAAGGAATGAGACACATGTTCATAAATAACGTTTCACTCAATAACTTGTCTATAGCATAAGTAGCAGAGCTAGCTATGTAGCGTTTGTGCAAGACTCTTTGTCAAGGTTCGTTTAGAACTAGCACCTAGACTCACCTAGCTTTAAGACGTTACAAAATGTGATACCTATATACTACTGAATAAAGGACATCTTTGACTTTGAATTTGTTCGTCTGGAGAACTACTATACCACTGCACTTAATAATTTTGTACCACGATCTTTTCGTATTGCTGTGTAGCAATATGAAATTCGTCTCAACTTGAAAACGACGTTCTGTATTTTTCTTTCAACCAAATTTACGACCAAGTCATCTGAGTGTCGGGCGCTTTTATGTGCGTAGATCATTTAAAAAATCAGTTGTCTGTAAAGTCGGTTTACTGACGATAGTTGAACGTGATAACGTCATAAGAAAATACTCGCGGACTCTCGGACTCGGACTCGAACTCTCGGACCCGGACCCGGAACCCGACCGAACCCTTATCCTTACCCTCATTTACCCTTACCCATGACCCGACCCGGGCTCGGGCTCAGGTAAATGGAACGACGAAACGACGAAACGACGTAACGACGCATGAGTCATGTTTTTTCGTGCGTGCAGCCGGCTCCATCGATTTATAAGACGTTATCACGTCAAAACTATCATGTTTCCAGATTATGACTTGCTTGTTACGCTCGTTGTTTTTAGGGTTCCGTAGCCAAATGGCAAAAACGGAACCCTTATAGATTCGTCATGTCTGTCTGTCTGTCTGTCCGTCCGTATGTCACAGCCATTTTTCTCCGAAACTGTAAGAGCTAGACTGATGAAAAAATTTTGGGGGTCCCCATACTTGAAACTGAAACTCAAAAATTTTTTTTTCATCGAACCCATACGTGTGATCTATGAATAGGTCTTCAAAAATGATGTTGAGGTTTCTAATATAGTTTTTTTCTAAACTTAATAGTTTGCGCGAGAGACACTTCCAAAGTGGAAAAAAGTTGGTCCCCCCCCCTCTAACTTCTAAAATAAGAGAAAGATAAAATTAAAAAAAATATATGTGTGTATACCAAATATCGTTGAAAGTTTGCATAGTAATGTACATTACTATGCAAACTTTCAACGATATTTGGTTTGAACGAGATCTAGTCAGTAGTTTTTTTTTATACGTCATAAATCGTAAACCGCAATTTACCTTTCGACGAACTACAAGAACCTTTTTATGTTACTTGATGCTACGGAACCCTTCATGGGCGAGTCCGACTCGCACTTGGCTGCTTTTTTAACATTAAATCGGTGATATTAGGTAAGTGAAATTGGGCTAGTCATGTCTGCTGTATGCATGGTGAACTGTGGGCAAAGATAGGCAGTATAGGCACCGATTGGTATCCTGACCCAGTGAGAAGATGACGCGGCAGACCAAAACGGAGATGGCGAGACGAGCTTGATGGTTTCCTGACGGACTGGACAAGCGTAGCCCAGGATCGGGATATCTAGAGGGAAAGTGGGGAGGCCTTTGCCCAGCATTCTAACCCAGGGTATGTAATTTGAAATACACAGTTCCGGTCCAACAACAATGGCATCAAAAATTTATAATAAAATCCCTGAACAAATAAAAGACGTAGAAAAGGATAGGACATTCGAATATAAATTAAAGAATTTATTTATTTATTGATAAAAAAATGCTATTATAATTTAAATGACTTTTTCAATGATACACTGCCTGCGTTATAATACTAATTTAATTGACTTCATAATATAAAAATAACAACTATTAGCTTTTAATTTTATCTATTTTTTCAGACTTCGGCCCGCTTCCACTATCCGCATATTGATATGCCCTGAACATTAGGGCCTATTATGTATTTACCATTTTTAACTTTAAGACCTCACCATGTAACATAATAATTGCAATAAATAATATGAGTATGAGTATGAGTATGAAACTTCGAGTCAGTGTGCTAATCTTGAACAACCTAGGCTTTTGGATGTTGCCAGCACCACGTTTTCCCGCAATAATTACGTTTCTAAACGCATAACTGCCACTTGTAAACCATAGTGCTTTAAATTAAGGTCACATCGCTTGATTGCATCTAGATAACTAGACCACAATGGGGGACGCTATCAAAGAATGTCTCTGTGTGACGCATTTGTGTGATGCAATTGAATTTTAATGAGGACTTACTTTAGACAACGATGAATACAATTCAAGATAAACAAACTCATTGAAATTCTCTAGGCTTGGTCGCGTGGAATTGACTACTAGACTCACCTAGCTTGAAGACGTTTCAAAGTGATCCTTGTTCCAAAAGAACAAAGAAATTTTGAATTTGAATTTGAAATTCCACAGATATTTTACAAACAAAGTATAGGTTACGTAGTAACTTTATTAATCTGTGGTATAGGTGCCTCTAGGTGTTTTTATCATCATCATCTACAGCCCGACTACTGGGTTTAGCAGTGGGTGAAGTCGGGTGAAGATAGCACAAACTAAGGGAACTTTCCTTAATAGCTTCATTTATATAATTAAATAAGAGTTCTGACAAAATAAATACGTTGTTTTTTTATGTCCTTCCTGAGGTATATCTGTATATCTGATAGACAGTTTTTTTGTTTTCTAGAAGACTCAAAGATATAAAGATTGAGCATAAATCAACCGCTTTAGGGTCACCAATAAATTCCCCACACTCGTCGCTTCAATAATATCCTCCTTCTAAATAAACGCCCTCCGCGATAATCTAAATCGTCAACAACAGAAGGTCGTATTGAATAGTGCTAATGGAGTGTGAATTTGAATTTACCACTTGATAATTTAATCCAACATCCCAAAATTCAATGATTGTTCTATCACGATTTTTGTACGAAATCCGGCTAAATCTGACTGATGGCCGAACTCATAATCTTACCAGCAAATCCTGAAATGCTCGGACATAACATACAGACTTAAAAGTTGTTTAAAAAATATTCGCTTGCTCGAATAAACACTAAACACTTTATACAATATTTATTACAAAACTGTATACCTCTATATTTTGAAAGGTCTGATTGCCGTTTTACTTTTACTGTATATGTTTTGATTGTTAGTTTTTTTTGTAACTCGCTTATTACTCTAAATTCCTCGATGAACAACCAACCGAGAGGGTTAAATTTAAAATCAGTGCTGGATGTACTTCCAGCGATAGCTGAATTTATACCCTTTGTGCTCGTATTTTTAGTTTATGTTAAGTATGATAATGTAGTTCCTAGGCTTATAACGAGGCAATAAACGTTTTTTTTTTTTAAATAAAAGAGTCGTAGTTGAAACACGAAAAAAACATTACTCTTCACTTTTTTTTTATACTACTAGCTGATGGAACAATCATTGTGCATAATGTTAAGCCTCACGTGCCAGTAATTTCACCGGCATCCACTCTTCAAACCGAAACACAGCAATGCTGCTTCACGGCAGAAATAGGCATGGTGGTAGTACGCACCCGGACGAGCCACACACAAAGAGCTCTACTACTACTGTGTCTCAACTTCTGAATGACATTCGCAAAGTTAGGGTGTGGTGTGGTAACACCGTGCACGATATGGGTGACATGGCCTCATCGCGACGTGATATAGCGCGATGTAAAAATGGTGGATAAGTGCGAAATAAAAATGATTTTATTTTTATGAAACAACGGGATATTTACCATGATTAAATTTTGATGAGTTGACTTCCGATATTTCGGCACAGTTGTATGCACCATGATCACGGATATCCCGTTGTTTCATAAAAATAGTGTTAAAAACCATGATAGTTTCAAAAGTAAAAATGATTTTGTTTTACTTTTTTATTTATCCGTAAGAACATTATCCAGATTGATATGTTCTTGGATTGATATGTTGGATAAAATTTTGTGAGGTCTTCATGTGGGACTGAGATACACCACTTTAGTGTCTAAGCACTATGTATTCTTCTTCTATCACTTCATTCCTTAGCAATCTTCGCAATCTATAGCACATTTTTTCTTTCTTTTATATTTTCAATCGACACGAGAGTTACTTCTTTTCATTTTGACCAAAATAATTATCATCATTATGAGCCTGGAAGTCTGGCTATCTTTGTACATTTTCAGGAAGAGAGATTTTGAGCCCTCTTCACTATATCGCGATCTTCATACTATAGTCCGTCCATCGACATCGAATCAAAAAAATAAAACACCTAATTTTTTGGCACGGAACACATAAAACCACCTTAATTAGGATTCTATAATTAGCATCTAAGTAAAGTACCGTGAAACTGGCTTCGATTCAACTTGTTTTTGGAGCGATTCTTGAGTATTTACAAAATAAAAACTGTTTCAACTTTAATTTGATCTGTTTATGAGCTGTCATTCTAAATAATTCCACGCGTTTTGTTTGACCGTTACTACTACTAGCACTATTTTGATTAAATTTCTATCAGACCAATCTCAAAATATTACCTTTCAGATAAAAACAGTTTTTTCAAATCGGCTTTGAATGAAAAAGTTAGGCAATTACAGTAAATAAAACAATATACAACCGAATTGAGAACCTCCTCCTTATTGATTACAAGTCAGTTAAAAACAAACATTAGTTACAAACTTTCAGACTAAATAGTTATTATTACAAAACTTCACGAGGAAAAAGTCAGGGATATGAATTTCACGGTCAATTCAATGTTATTTTTATAATGATTCAGATATTTGACGTCAGTGGATACTCAGAATCGTAAAAACACATTTGTTTGTTGTTGTCGACTATTTTGACGATATAATGAATGCTACCAAACTTCTATGAGTTAATGGAATGGAGAAAATTATTGACGTTAAATACCAATCCCAAGACAGGTTTACTAGACTTCTACAGTCTCTTTTAATTGATTTTATAGTGTTTTTTATAATTAGGTTTTTATAATGTCCCAAAAGTTAAGAGCCGAGCGGGATTTGAAACCGCAACCTTCCCCTTGGTACGGGGCTGTGCTGACCGCTGCGCCATCGGATCCTAATCACACTCGACGAATAACTCTTATGGACTATTCGGCACTAACGCCGTGGCTCCATCTACTACTGTCTCGTTATAGATCCCTTTGAGTTCGAAGAGTAAAAAAATATTTAGAAATAGAATTAGGTAAATAAAGTTTTTCCTGGTTGGACAGGGCTAGCCACAGAACATACATATTTTCAATATTCTGTGGGACTGGCAATAGGCTAAGGAAAAAAAACAAATGCACTCCGGGAATACCACCAGAATTGAATAATTCAATAATTATTCAGATATTTAATTTATTTTCTTAATTTTTAAGTTTTTTACAATATAGGTATAATTATTTAAATAAAAAACATAATTATAAAAAACTTAAAAACTAGTGCGCCACCGACAACGGGGCTAGGCCCAAGCTACCGGTGGTCAAGGCTGCAGAGAGAGGAACCTCCGGACAATGCGTGCCGTGTCCAGGATCACCGCCTTCTGCATCTGACCCTTGAGCCAACCATCCAATAATTATTATTATTATAATTATTAATTAAAATTAATGGCAAAATATTTTCAGCGGTATCGGCTGTAATAGTCGCAGACGCACATTTATGCACACATCTGTGTTGCTACTATATTTTTTCAGTAAAAAGTTTTCTTATCAATTTATAATGAAAAGAGATTGTTTCACCAAGAAGTTTTTCATAGCTTGATATGTAATGAACTAGTAAGTTTTGATCGTCGTGACGGTAAGTGATTTGAAATTGGAATTTTCAAGCAAATTCGACTTTACGCTCTTTATGAACAGCATAAATCCTACTTACTGAGCATGTATGATGTAATGGAATTGTTATACCTATTACACCTCAGAGCTCAGTTGGTTTAATAGCAGTTCTACCCTGAAGTTTGTCATAGTACCGTCACTATTAGGTACCTATAGTTTTATGTGTTATTAAAGATAACGGCTTGTACGTTATCAAACTTTTAATGACCAGTTTTTATGGCTAGTTTGTGAAGGACATACTAGCGATTATTTTGCAACTTTGAACTGACTTCTAGAGTTACCTATCTTGCTAGACTTAATTTAATAGTCGTCAAAACGCTAAATATTGCATAAAGATTTAAAAAGTCGTCAGTATGCGAAAGTCGATAAGCGATTAATTATTATAGAAATTTCCCAAAGTCAGCACTTAGCTATTACCTGTATTGGATACTGAAAAAGTCGGCAAAGTGCAAAAGTCGGAACTCCGCTCCGAAATCCTCTCGCATCATAGGTTTGCTTTATAGTCGCTCGCTTTGGACATGTTACCTAACAGAAATAAGGGTATTTTTATATTTTGTATGTACCTATTATTGTGTTGTTTGAATTTAATAGTTTGTTCAAAAAAATTTTTAGGGGACTCGACCCCACGCGTGAGGCGGAGCGCATTAGCATTGCTATTCAGTTTGGCAATGCCGCCAGCGTCTTGGGGACGCTTCCTTCGCGCATTAGCATTGCTATTCAGTTTGGCAATGCCGCCAGCGTCTTGGGGACGCTTCCTTCGCGTATTAGCATTGCTATTCAGTTTGGCAATGCCGCCAGCGTCTTGGGGACGCTTCCTTCGCGCATTAGCATTGCTATTCAGCGTGGCAATGCCGCCAGCGTCATGGGGACGCTTTCTTCTGGCATTGATTTGAAACAGTCTAGAACTCTAGATCGATTGTAAAGGTCTGCAGATAGCTCAACTGTTTCTTGTGTATTTTGTAAATACTTGTATTAATTGTAAGTTAATTATTGATTTCGTGATGAGTGAGTGTCAGTCAGTCAGTCAGTGGGTTTTTTTTTATATATACCTAATGTAGACAAAAAAGTTTAAGTATCATCATATCTTAAATAAACATATTTTATGGCGAATTAATAAATCCTTGTTATTATGGCGTCAACAATTCAAAGTATGTTTATGTGTGTAAAGTAAACAGCTTTTTACGTAATCGAACTTTACGTAGTTAGTTTTTTACCATCATCATTTTTAAATTTTAGATTTCTCCCGTCTTATTATTGATTTAATTCGTCGACTTTATTACCAATACCAACACCAAAATCTACACAAAACTGTTATTAAGGAAATTAGTTTTAGCACAAATAATATTATGTTTCACGGCTTCATTCTTTGCGATTAATTTTTTACGTGTTGTAAAAAAATAATCGCGTCTAATTAAGCCGTACACATAATTCGAACTTCACTTGGTAAGTTCGTTTGATCATTAATTATACTACCAGACCGATTACAATAAATAGGGTTAAAGAAATTTGTCAAAAAAAGCGCATTCACTTACATATAATCATAGACAAAGGAAACATACATCATCAATACATCAAACATGACCGAAAGCTAAATAACAAATTTAAGTAGGGGGAAAATGGTATTTTTCTGATATTATTGATGAAGGAAAAAAATCGTGGGGAAACCCATGGCTTAGTTGGCTGTGCATGTATTGACCATGTCTTTCCTGTGGATTAGACTAAGCTGTCAGGATGGTAAGTAGGTATAGGTGCTGGGCAAGCCTGTACCAGGGACTATAGCGTCCCGCAAGAAGGGCTTGAGTAATCACCAGTTGCCCCTGATTCCATATCATGTCCAATTGATTCAAGATTTTTACAGACATTGAAAAATTCATAAAAATAAATGGTGCGTATACAAATAATATAAATGCATCGAATGTAGTTGCGGAAAGCCGACAAGGAAGGACATAGACCTCTTAAATACACTTGACACTAATACTAATCTAATTAAATACAAACCGGCTATCTCTTTCATGCAGTTCAAGCAGACAGAGACAGGAAATAACCTAACTTCACGTTGAACATTTCACGTTCAAACAACAAAGTGACACTTCAATGAAGGCCACTCACACATTACAACCAACGACAAGTTGATAAAAAGCTTCATGCAATCAAACAAGAATCGAATCAAGCAATCGGTAGGATAGTAACAGTCAATCTGAACATCACGCAAGGAAACATGCACTTCTTCAGTATCTTTTGGTTATCAATTAAAAAACAAACAAAATAATACAAACCTGGCTTCATATCTCCAAAGTTCACAACATACAAATTAAAAATAAATAGTTCGAACTTCGAATACGACGGCACATCGCCTGACCCGGTGGTGGACTGTTTAGAAGAAAAACTCAGTTGCGTAGTTTTACCGCCAGTGTGTAGCCGTGCCCATTGGTGCACGGTCGTGCGTTACAAATAATCCCGCTCAAAAATACTCGTAGTGCAAAAACTTTATTTTTATTTTATCTGTGTTAGTTCCTTGAAAACCCCAGGACTATTCTCCAAATACTGGTGAGTTCAGTAATATTTTTATTAAAAACACTTATTTTTAGTGAATCCGGTTTTCGCGTTTCCGTACTTTTAACCTTGGTAATCCGCATGTTCTGCTATATTTATATTATTTGATATTGAGAAAATGTGATAAATTACAATGTATATGGTTCATTATATCATTATACAACAGCCACGAGGCAAAACTAAATGAACATCAACGTTTTAATAAGAGATCTGCTACAAATAATGGAGGAAAAATATTTTACAACAAACAAAAACATCAAAACATATGTTTCAAACTGAATAGGATGTCGTATTTTTGCAAGGCTTTATATTTCGTCAATGAAATCTTGATTTTTATTCAAAAATCAGCAATTCCAATACTTTTAAATTATACATACGCAACACCCAAAACTCAAGCAAGCAAGTCTTGGTAACAGCTAATTACAGAAAATTCCAATTCAGATTTAAATTTACCTACTCACTGTTCTGTTGAAGCATGAATATGTGAAGATATTTTAAGAGTGTACGTTCGTATTAAAATTACGCAAAGCTTTAATCACGGAACTTAAAGTAAATTGAACTTATATTTTTAAATTTACATATTGTTTTTTTACACACAACGATTTATACTCAGTTTTACACCAAAACATTTAACTAGCTTTTTAATATTCAAGATCATGTTTGACCGGTTTGCAATAATATATTATTTCTCTACTAAAAATTTACTTCAGCTAGATTTTATTTGACTTTTCAATTATTGGAAACTTTTTTCATAATATAATTATCAAACTTTATTGCGAACATAGGTGTGGATACAGGATGTCAGGGTTTTGCGTAAGATCTTCCATATTCAACTTGACAATCAATTTATCAATAAAATTGGCATTATCAGTTACCTACCAGTATAGAATTTAAAGCATATCTAAATCATATAATATCATCTCATAATAATACAACATTTATTATTATAAATAACACAGACTTGACTTGATCTGGTTACAATTATGTTTAATTACTGTGTAGTGTTCTTAATAATGAAACAAAACAAAACGTCAGCGAAACCGCGCTGCGGAACAATAGGTATTTTTTCAAAGATGATACTTTGCACAGCTTAGCAAAAAACATGTAGGTACGTTACACATAATATGTTTCGTCATACAGAAATATTATATTGTGATGTGTTTAAAATGATCAAAATTATCCAAGGAAGCGTGAATAAATATTCTATTGAAGAGAAATGATGTGTGACAAGTATAAAACAAAAAGAAACAATTCCACTGACGCCGATAAAGAATTTACCAAATTGAAGAGAAATACAGTGGCTTTAAATAGAAACGCGTATTTAATGCCATTACAGGCAACAGACTTAACACCTTTACGTCTCAGACTAACGACCTCAGTACAATGCACACAATTGGGTACGTCATCGGAGTAACCCCCAAAGACAGCTTGTTCTATTTTATTCCTCAGAAGATGATTAAAAAAAATCAGGATATCCACAACCTTGGTCGGGGTGACCTCAGAGATAAATATCCTCAGAACATGCAAACGGCTTCATCATTTCTACCAAACATGGCTATGGCTACCATTTCAACCTATCAGCTTTCTAACAAGAAAACCCGCATTAAATTCGGAGCTTAGGCCATCGACACATTTAGGCGCACTTAAAATCCTTTACCACACTGCTGGTTTGAAAATACCAGTGACACGATACGACGACGGCCTCAAATTAGTAGTAGAGTTAGTAGAGCTCTTTGTCAAGGGCTCGTCCGGTGAAGTTCTTCCACATTTCTGCCGAGAAGCAGCATTGCTGTGTTTCAGCTTGAAGGATGTGGGTGCCGGTGAAATTACTGGCACGTGAGGCTGAACATCTGTATGCCTCAAGTTGATGGACGCAAAACAGTATATCGTTGGGCACGTTCCTGACGTGCGTGATCTACGCGACAATGCTTTGTCATAGGCAATGGTGACCATCAGCTAGTTTAAAAAAAAACTTATATAGGTAGATGTAACAGAGATGAATGTATTTTTTCTCCAACCATTTAAGGTCGCTTGATCTACATGGTGTCAAATAGGCGGTGTTACTATTAATCGTTCTGTGGTAAATCAATACCCAAGAGGTTCACTTTAATCACTTGCGTGGGATTTCAAGACTATTTATATAGGTCAGTTTGTGTTTACCGATGAAGAACAAATACGAACCTCTTAAACACTGACTGGCTTCCTAGCTCAGTTGGTAGTAGCTCTGCCTTCTGCGCCGTAGGTCGTGGGTTCGATCCCCAACGAGAACCAATATTTGTGTGTGGAGAACAGATGTTCGTTCTCTGTGTGGGTGTCATTATTGTATTCTAAGTATGTATTTACAAAAGTATATTAGTATTATAATATCAGCTACCTGGCTCCCATAGTACAAGCTATGCTAAGTTTGGGGCTATATAAGTTAAGTGGATTTTAAGTTAAGAAAAACAAGTTCAGTAAGTTTTTTTTAATATAAAAACTCGTTGAACTGACAGAATCTCTACAAAACATGATAAAACTAGACCTAGGTAAGTTAAGAATAGGTTTTAAATTTGTAAAACTTTTGCACAACTTTACTCATACTCATATTATTTATTGCAATTATTACGTGACACGGTAAGGTTTTAAATTTTTGTTTTCTTTTTGTTTACAAGCTTGAAGGCTATAGGAGCTTTTATCGAACCTCTTCAATTCAACCTCCATCCAAAAATAAGAGTACCAAATTATATTCCCAAATGCCGCTTTGATTTCGGAATATTTAATGACAAATCAGGTTCCGTTGTAATTATTCAAATAAAACCAGTTTCAAGTTTGTTTTTAAATAACAATCCTAAGACATTTGGAGCAAGCAATGCACTCTCGTGCGTTGATCTTTTTTTTTGCTAAGGTGGCTAAATGTAAAATAGTTGATTTAAATTTGGAATACAAGAACGAATGAATGATGAGTTTGCAAGAAAGAAGGTTGTTCTTCATTGTTTTGCTAAATTGTATTCAACTCGAAAACGTTTATGTGCAGCTGTATCACAAGGATCACTTACTCTACTATTATAGCTACTAAGTAGTACTTTAGCATATTATTATGCCTCTTTGAGGCGCAATTAAAATCCTATCATCAGTCATCACACTTGATTCGAAAGAGTCAGTGACACGATAAGAAAAAGAAGAAGCATTTGCTGATTTCGCTACTATAGCATATTTTTATGTCAATGTTACTCTCTCGTAGAGAGTATTATATTCCTTGATGTTACTTGTGTATCATCCTTGTGTAACTGCTCTTGTTTTGTGACATAATATAAATAATTTTTGATTTGATTTGGATTAGATTTTTTGACTTTTAAAATGCTAGGTGTGTCTAGGACCCAGTTCCATGCGACCAAAACTACAAACCTATTCCTTTGGTTCTCTACAGTAAGTTATATATTTTAAATGGAACCCTTGCATGTCCCTAAAACGAAAGTGACACAATACCGTTGATTCAACTTAAATAAATATGTTTCGCTTATCTAAAATTCATTTTGAATTCCATTTATTTGATCGATTTATTCATTAAAACATCGCTTATTTACACAACTGATAATATACATAACGCACAAAAGGCGGAATAGGCACTATATACTACTACGAGACTCTGAGATATGTCTCGTGGAACTGGCACCTAGACTCACCAATTTTAAGACGTTTCAAAATGATCCTTGTGATACAACTGAACAAACGATTTTGACTATGACCTTGTCTCTAAGTAGACTAGGTGATAATATGGTCTTCAGACCAAGCCCCTTGCCATATTATTTGAACATAACGTACGTATACATACGTATCTACTGTTGATTTGTTTACCAAAACGTCTTTGTTTTCACTTCACAAACATCAGTTCGGAAGTAGCTATAAAGTTAATGTCAACAACACCGTATTGATTGAAGCCTTATCGAGAAAGTATTCGTTGACCTGCTCGTAGTCACCGGACTAAAAGCAACAGTTTCTCACTGCAAACAGGTTTTGTTTATAGAACTAGCTGTTGGAACAGGTCTATGGCCTCATGTTAAGTGGTAACCTCTTCTCCTCTCCTATGACAAAGCATTGCGTCTCAGGTCACCCAAGTCAGGAACGTGCTTTACGATGTTCTGCCCTGCGTCTATCAACTTAAGGCATACAAAGTAGAGCCTCACGTGCCAGGAATATCACCGGCATCTACACACTTCAAACCGAAGCACAACGATGCTGCTTCAGGGCTGTAATAGGCATGGTGGTAGTACGGTAGTACTTTCCCGGACGAGCCCTTCACAAAGGGCTCTACTACTACTCTTGAAACATGTTTTATATGTTTGCATGATCAATGTCTGTCTGTGAGCATACTCGCATTGCTAGGTTCTAGTTTTAAAGGTGCCGGGTCACCAGTGTTATTACAGGCATATTGGGTCGCGCTTAGATAAAGCGATATTGTTGCATTTACTTTACATAAACAGCCGTGGTTGCACACTGAATGTTAAATTCGTTGGATGATTCATATCACACAAAGGGCATGGAAAGTTTCGAAGAAAATGGCATCAAAGAATCAGGTTGACTGGCCTCTCAGCTCAGTTGGTAGTAGCTCTGCCTTCTGTGCCGTAGGTCGTCGGTTCGATCTCCACCGAGAACAAATATTTGTGTGGTGAACACAGGTGTTCTGTCTGGATTTTATATTGTATTCTAAGAATGTATTTATAGAAAAAGTATATATAACTATTATAATATATAATATAATATAATATTGTGGACAATTCACACAACACCATACCAGCTATCTGGTTCCCATAGGCCTCCTCCTTAATTCACCACTCGTTTCGGTTCTGCGCTAGTAAAAAAAATCGGCTGTCTTTAAAGTCGGCTTACTGACGATAGTTGAACGTGACAACGTCATACAGATACAGCTGTCCACGCGGACGCATCGCTCACTCAAGTAGGAGAGAGACAGATGTCGAACGCTGCCGAACGCGGAGGCCGATTGTGCCTCTTTGTCGCTCGTTCCGCGCTCTCGCTTGCACTTCAAGCCTTAAATTGAACGCCTCAGAGCGAGGTAACGCCGCATGAGTCATGTTTTATCGTGCGTGCAGCCGGCTCCTTCGAATTATAAGTCGTTGTCACATCAAAAAAATATTATATTCTATTCTAATCTATATCAGTCAAATGATAATTCTATACCCACTTTTCAACCGATTGCCATTTAAACGCAGTTCTCAAGCTTATCATTTCATATTGTTTTTAGGTGTTTACTGTTCTGCTATTGGACAATTGCTATTGAACGAACAGTGTTCAATAATCAATAGCTTCCGCTGTCTAATTAATTATCGTCTCTCTAAATGCAGTTTTTGAAGTGAAAACTTCTTTAGCGGCGTTGAGCACTTTTTCTGTAATGGGTATAAAATCTTAAACTCGCGTCAGCGCGTCAGGACACGTGACCTGATCGAAAAAGCGTAAGACGGATGGAGAGTAGACAGCTATCCCCTCTCTACGACGCGGCGAAAATGTATGCCTGGGCCTACTGTTTCGTTTAGGCAGCGCAGGGCGCTTGCGCGAATGTTCGTGTATGTTACAGCGTGCCAAATAACAAACAAGCCCCCCCTAACCATTCCAAAATATCAAACATGCTCAACGTTAATAATCAAGTTTTCACTTCTGCCGGCACTCCCGGAGTGCAACCCGTCTTTTTTTGTGACTAGTTTTGTGAATTAAAACTTCAATGTCACTGTCAAAGACAGTTGTCATCGATAGCAAGATGACCTCGTGAACTGTGTTCGCCAATTAGCATTAACTTATAACACTGAAGCGTTATCAATTATTATTTATCTTGCAATTAATTATAATGTAAAATATATTGAGTGTTTCTAAGTATCCACAATCTTACTTACGCACGGTAAAAGTAAAAATAGATGTTTAGTCATAGCTTTCAAAATGTATATCTATCTATCTATTCAGCTTATAAAATAAAATTATTATAAGGTTAGTCAAATTCAAAGTCAAATATTTTTTTATTCAGTGGTATCAAAAGGATCACTTTGAAACGTCTTAAAGCTAGGTGAGTCTAGGTGCCGGTTCCACGCGACCAACCTGGAAGAACAGGCAACAAACTACGGCTTGGTTCCTACCGTACCACTGTTGTGAGCACTCCAAGTTGTGTGAGACGTACGCAGGTTGCAGGATACACCTGGTTAAGAGACGCGCAGAACAGAGGCTGGCAGAAGATGAAGGAGGCCTATCTATACCCAGCAGTTGACCAGGCTAAGATAATGATTATTATCATAAGATTTAACATTCGATGGCACAAACTAAGGGAGCCCTATACCAATGGGTGAATTCGGGCTGTGGATGATAAAGAGGATGATGATTAACATTTAATCAGACCCGAAATAAAATAAATAGATTCTTCCAATTAATAAAACGATCAAGGTCAGTTGTCCTAGTAATTAAAGAAACAATGAACACTTGAGATAATAGGGTTAGTTATACGAGTAAGTAATTATATGCACTTTTGATGTAGGACACTCGATATCATTATAATATTACTGTGGCTTTGTGGGTGTGGTTTTATCACCTCTTAAGCGTTTATCACCTAGATAAAGGACGTAAATTTCATCATCATCGGCAGCTTGACTTAATACGAGCATAGACCTGTCTTTGCCATGCATATTTGCCACTCATTTATCTACGGCCTGCAAACTGACAGGGTCGTGGAATCATCGTGTTACTGTAAGATTCAAGCTTCTTTTGTCCGTTTAGACGAAAATTTACGACAAAAGCTGATGAACATATCACATAGAGTAAACACATCAATCTAGATTACCAGGAACCACCGTGGATTTAGAAAAGAGAACGCACCACAGACTAGCGGCATCTCCTTGAACTTGACCCAGACACTGCAGTCCCCAAACCGCCTGCCAAGCTTGGCGATTACGGCATACCCTTCCAAATATGGAGGAGTATATTAAACGGGCCAGTGGACTTATTTAGACTGATGACGACTTAGTATTCCGCTACATCGTAGGATGTTCATAGGACAAGTTTCCATAAGCATTTTTTATGAGTACAGTTACTAGCAAATCTATCTGGGCAGTCCGCTCTGCAGATGCCTTTCCGAAGAAGAATCAGCTGCCCACGTAGTTCTGGAACGCAAGGGTGTAGCAACGCCCTTGAAATTCTTGGAAAGCCCAGGTCACTCCTCCAAACCCGCGAAGCTCCAATGGAACTTCTGCGCTTTTGGTAGGAGATCAGCTGGCTACAGATATAGTCAGGTCATCTTTACTTATAATGGACTGCCTTAGAGACTAAATGCGGACACAGGATTCCACCCATACAAGAAGTATAGTCTGGGAAAACTCATGTTTAAAGCTAGCAGAGAATGCACCACCAATCTTGCACATAACTACAAAATTGCAAAACGTGTGCTTGCTAATGATACGACGTTTTATGCCTTAAACCAGTATTGGCAATTACTGAGATTACCCACTCCATTGCCATTAGGTTTCTAGCTTAGGTACAAGGTAATACAAATTGCAAACTGCATTTTTTTTATAAATCACTCATAGAACTCCCTTAGATATTTTTGGTATATGAAGATTCTAAGGAAGGCGGTAATCAAAATTACGTTCGAATATGACATGAACAAACACAAACAGCATCCTATCTTACTAATAAGTCAATACTTACAGCTTATAGTGAATAAATCATTAGAACCAGTTCTTTTTTTCAGGATAAGTAACGGTTATAAAATGTTATGTGGTGAGAGGAGTATATAATTAAGAATATGGATTGATATAAGTACATAGATAGAACACCCAGAGCTAGGCCAAAGTATAAATGGATTGACTGTGTGAAAGATGACGTAAGTAAGAAAGAAGTGACTAGTGTGTGACTAGATAAATGATGAGGCAAGTGGAAAGAAAAAACTGTTGCGTCGTCCACACGTGCGATAAGGTAAGGCAGATGACGAATTCCTTAGTTTGTATGGGAAACCATGAAGAAAAACCCCTCTTAGCGACACGTACACAAGAATATTTGCAAACAAAACGATTTACCGCTTAAGCAAAGTATGGGAAAGACTTATACACTCTGTATTGTAAGTGTTATCACAGAATACAGTGTTATTGTCTAATCGGAAAAGAGAGTAATACGAGCGGTGTTGGATTACAAGACACTGTTTAGATCAGCAGTGAACAAGACACTGGTATTGTGATTCAAATTGTTTGTGCGTCATTTTGTCTTTGGTGAATTGAGTCCTAAAGTAAAAGTTTCGACAAGTTATTATTTATTCATTGCTGACATGTACATTAATAAATATCTTAGTTCTTGTGACCCTACTTAGGTCAAGTACATGCACCCTGTCGGGCACTACAATGTCATAGTAGGGAGGTAGTAGATATAGTAGATATACAATTTAAATTAATTAACAAACGTAGTATCTACTAGTCTAGACTCGGGGTTTGCCAGCGAGCTATGGAGCGCAGTATTTTGGGAGTTAACTCACAGACAGAAAGTTGAAATTGGATTGGGCAGGCCACGTCTGCCGCATGTCGGATTCGTTATAAGATAAATCTACAACAGATTAGACACCTAAAAACGCAAAACGACCTCGCGGCAGACCAAGGCGAAGATGGAGGGACGAAATAGGTGCCTACGTTAAGGATTGGTCCACAGTAGCCCAAACAAGAGATGAATGGAGAGAAGGAAGGGAGGCCTTTGCCCTGCAGTGGGACACAACGGGCTCTTAATAATAATAAACAAACGATACATTAAGTTAGTAATTATACGTAATCCGTATGAAACCTGATAGGTGGGCTAAAGAAGTCACAGAATGGGTACCCACAGAGGGTAGAAGACATCGCGGCCGTCCGTTAAACTGCTGGCGAGACGACTTCCTTTAGCGAGTGGGCACAGAGGACCGATGATTGAGAGGAGTGGGAAATGTTGGGGAAACTTTTTCCCAGCAGTGGAACAGTATAGATAAGCAAAAAAAAAGTAACTATACATAGTCAGTAATTATAAATGTCGAGAATACACAAAATTAATAATACCAAGTCAAGTTAAGTAAAAGAATGTCAAAATAATAAAAAAAAAATTGCTAAAGAACTACTTATACATGTTGTTCAGATTTATAAAAACAAAACAACACATTTTAAATGTACAAACAACAAAGTGTTTTTTCGAAGTACGTTCAAGCAGATACTACATTTTTTATTAATTTTTATAGTGTTTACTACACTTAAGGAAATCACAAAGATTTTTATAATGTCCCAAAAGTTAAGAGCCGAGCGGGATTTGAACCCGCGACCTTCCCCTCGGTACGGGGCTGCGCTGACCACTGCGCCATCGGATCCTAATCACACTCGACGAATAACTCTTAGGGACTGTTCGGCACTAACGCGACCGTGGCTCCATCTACAGTTTTGACGTTATAGTCAACTAACCTGCTCGATAACTGAAGTTACATTCAGTTGAATCGACGAGAGATGTCACCTTGCGTTTTTCATAATTTTTTATTAATTTTTATAGTGTTTACTACACTTAAGGAAATCACAAAGATTTTTATAATGTCCCAAAAGTTAAGAGCCGAGCGGGATTTGAACCCGCGACCTTCCCCTCGGTACGGGGCTGCGCTGACCACTGCGCCATCGGATCCTAATCACACTCGACGAATAACTCTTAGGGACTGTTCGGCACTAACGCGACCGTGGCTCCATCTACAGTTTTGACGTTATAGTCAACTAACCTGCTCGATAACTGAAGTTACATTCAGTTGAATCGACGAGAGATGTCACCTTGCGTTTTTCATAATTTTTTATTAATTTTTATAGTGTTTACTACACTTAAGGAAAAAAACTCAAGGTCAGCGCAGCCCCGTACCGAGGGGAAGGTCGCGGGTTCAAATCCCGCTCGGCTCTTAACTTTTGGGACATTATAAAAATCTTTGTGATTTCCTTAAGTGTAGTAAACACTATAAAAATTAATAAAAAATTATGAAAAACGCAAGGTGACATCTCTCGTCGATTCAACTGAATGTAACTTCAGTTATCGAGCAGGTTAGTTGACTATAACGTCAAAACTGTAGATGGAGCCACGGTCGCGTTAGTGCCGAACAGTCCCTAAGAGTTATTCGTCGAGTGTGATTAGGATCCGATGGCGCAGTGGTCAGCGCAGCCCCGTACCGAGGGGAAGGTCGCGGGTTCAAATCCCGCTCGGCTCTTAACTTTTGGGACATTATAAAAATCTTTGAGATACTACATTATTGACAAATAAGTAGTGTTTATAGCTTTATGCAAAACTTAGGTATTGCGGACAGTAAATATAAATAAAATTGACTTCCTTATCGCAAACACACAGTGCTAAATGCTAATGTACCTAACTCTCGCTTATTTTTAAACAAGTTTTGTCCTCGTTGATATGTGACTGCTGTTTTCCTACTTATTTGAATTTTATACTTTGCTGGATACTGTGTACGTGGTTACGGTTTCGAATTCCGAGAAAGAAATTCAGGTGTTGGTCGTGTTAGTTGCGAATTTCGAGAAAGAAACTTAGGTGTTGTCATTATTGCGAATTTTGAGAAAGAATCTTAAGTGTCGATCGTCCTAGTTGCGAATTTCGGGAAATAAACTAAGGGTTTGGTCGCGTTAGTTGCGAATTTCGAGAAAGAAAGTCAGGCGTTGGTCGTGTTAATAGCGAATTTCTAGAAAGAAAGACAGGTGTTGGTCGTGTTAATTACGAGGAAATTGTTCATATAATATTATTCAATAAGCACCAACTTATTTAACAATTTCCTTTTTGTATTGTATTCTGTCTTCTACTGTTACTTTTTTATAACTACCTATGTATTTATCTTTGCTTATCTGTGGAAAATTTTAATTGACTGTCAGTGTACATGTAGCATTGCTACATGTTTAATTTTGTAACCTACTTTCATATACGTACCTAGCTGTTAGTTTTCCTAAAAAATTGAATATAAAAAATAATATATAAACATTTTTGATTTGTACAAGGATCATACGAAAAACAGTACCTATAGGAACTAGGATCCAAGCCGTAATTTGTTGCCTGTTTTTCTAGGCTTGGTCGCGTGGAATTGGCACCTAGCCTTACCTTACCGCTTTCAAAGCCTTGTGATTCAACTGAATTAATTTTTTTTTTTTTATTTTGATTTGACCATGGTTATTGTTATAGGTACCAAAAAATTTGATATCAATATTTTGATTACGCCATATATTATCTCGGGTGATATAATATCACTGAAATATAACCTGAACTATGACCATATTGACCATGGCGTATCACCATTGATAACATTCGCGTTTTGTTTATATATTTTCGCGATAGGTACAATATATGGTGATTTCGACGATTCTAGAACAATTCTGAATAGTAGGTAACTATACTCTATCATTGCGATATTATTATAAATAGATCATCATCATCATCAGCCTGAAGAAGCCCACTGCTGGACATAGGCCTCCCCTACACATTTCCAGGAAGAACGATTCTGAGTCCTTTCCATCCACCGACTTCCTGCGATCTTAACAATGTCGTCAGTCCATCTGGTGGGTGGTTGCCCCACTATTCGTCTTCCGGTTCGTGGTCGCCATTCGAGAACCTTTATTCCCCAACGGTTGTCAGTTCCTCGAGCTATACGACCTGCCCATTGCCATTTCAACTTACTAACTCTAAGAGCTAGCTATAAATAGATAAATATTGTGAAAAATCCACAAAACACTATCAAGCCCCAAATTAAGGAGAGCTTGTACGATAAGAACCAGAAAGATAGCTTTTATAATGCTGTTTTTTGTAAAACATACTTAGTACATACAATATAACACCCAGATAGAGAACAAACACTACACCACACAAATAGTTATTCTTGGTGAGGATCGAAACCACGACCTACGGCGCAGAAGGAAGTGGAATTGACCAAGTTCTAAAAGTACTATAGAACTAATGGACCAGTTTTCGTTTTATTAGTTCTACCATGGAACTAAAAGGATAAAAAAGTATTAAAAGTTCTGTGACGTCACAGTCCTATAGAACAAATGGGAGTTACCGCAATTGAGCTGAGAGGCCAGTCATGATACTAAACAGTACAGCCTATTTATTTCCGGAAACAAGCAAGTCACTTGATTAGCATCCAGTTAAAAACACACGGTTCTCACTGAAACTTATCCAAGAAAAAAAAGCAGCCAAGTGCGAGTCAGACTCGCCCATGAAGGGTTCCGTAGCATCAAGTAACATAATATAAAGGTTCTTGTAGTTCGTCGAAAGGTAAATTGCGGTTTACGGTTTATGACGTATAAAAAAAACTACTGACTAGATCTCGTTCAAACCAAATATCGTTGAAAGTTTGCATAGTAATGTACAACATATATTTTTTTTAGTTTTATCATTCTCTTATTTTAGAAGTTAGAGGGGGGGGGGCAACTTTTTTCCACTTTGGAAGTGTCTCTCGATATTAGAAACCTCAACATCATTTTTGAAGACCTATTTATAGATACCCCACACGTATGGGTTCGATGAAAAAAAAAATTTTGAGTTTCAGTTTCAAGTATACCCCCAAAATTTATAGTTTTTTTTCTATTTTTGTGTAAAAACCTTAACGGTTCACTGAATACATCTACTTACCAAGTTTCATCACTGTAGCTTTTATAGTTTCGGAGAAAAATGGCTGTGACATACGGACGGACAGACAGACAGACAGACATGACGAATCTATAAGGGTTCCGTTTTTGCCATTTGGCTATGGAACCCTAAAAATTATGTCTTTGACTGTATTCAAATTCAATTGTATGTAAAATTAGCATTTGAACGCTTCTATGGAGGAAGCTGTATGTAACCTTGACATGCTGAAACGAGGCATCTGTGCCAATGTTGTACAGATTTAGATTTTTTTATGTTTACTCCAATGAGCGGCCGTAAAAAGGAGATGAGATGGGATTCATTCAAGCGTTATTCTCAATCGGATGAAGGTTATATGACAGAAATAACAAGTATTTACTTCCTGTTAGTTGAAGGTCAGACTCTTTTTGAATTAGATACAGCAAATTACTTTCTGTTTTAGCTTTTTACCCTCAAGCAAGTTTTATGCACTCAAACATACGCTGTGTTGCAGTTTTCTGGCTCAGAGTTATGCTTGGTCAAAATAATAATAATTCTAACACTACGTCTAGAACTTATATCAATTCTGTAGTATTTATTAAGTTACGAATAATTACTTAATAGAATAAGAAGTTACAATAATAAGTTACGAGAGCCAGATAAAAGAAAAGGTCGCTATCATGTCGTATAAGGAAGTCAAGCGGCATTCGAAAGACTTAATTGGAGAAAACTGCATCAAAATCCCGACAAGAGTTAAGCTCTTTTTAAGAAAAGAGGAACTGCCTAGTACTTAATGCAAAATCTTTAGTCCTAACAATGTCAATGTACAACCTACATAAAGACAATAAACATAGTACCGAATACAATTACCCAAAATATGTGCCAGAAAGGAGTCGCACTAAACCCGAACAATATAATTAAACTATGACACACACAGATTGTAATATGAATTTAAACGTACATTAAACAAAGCCATTGCAAACATACTTAGCCAGAAAAGCAAATATTGATTAGTTGTTGCGCAAACAATGTCGTATCTTTTTAAACTAGCCTCTATTTAGTTTATTAGAGGCTTGTCCTAAATTTTGGGATATTTAATACGTAAACGTAATGATGCAGACCAAATTACGATCCACGTGTAAACACTTGAAAAAACGAGAAATAAGAATTGAAAACTCGAGTTTTAAGATACTTATATTATTTATTGCAATTGTTATGCTAAGAAGGGAGTGACTGCTGAAATGACGGCTAATAAAGGAGAGTGGACAACGAAAACCTGTTGTGCCGAACCCACATGAAGTGGGATAACGACAAGAAAATGAAGATGATGGTGAGGTCTTAAAGTTAAAAATGGTGAATACATAACAGGCCCTTAGGTTTAGGGCATAGCAATACGGATAAGATTTATCAATAGCAACCTGATGAAAGACCGCAACTGGACATTATGCCTCTCTCTCAGATTTCCCGAATCAACGATACTTTATCCTTCTTCTTTACCAGCTTTTCCTCCATGCCCCGTTTCGTCTTTAGTCCTCAATGGTGTTCGGTTCTATAAGCTATGCGCTGGTCATGTTTTGTATAGAATTGGAAATTTCAGACGATGCTACCTAATTAGATCACAGCACGAGTCATTACCTATTCTTGGTCATTATTCATACATTGGTAATGGGTAAATTGTCACGTAGGCCTTTCAAGGTTATGGTGTGTGGTGTGTCTGAAATAGGGATTACGAATATTACGGTGACACTTTTTATTTTCTTACTATCTAGAGTAAGAGAAATATTTCAGAGAAGTGCTGTTTTATCTTAGGTCATTATTTTGTAAGACTAGCCACGAGTCGCGGCGTTACCCGGGTATTCTAGAATGTCAAGAAGATTTAGGAGCATTATATTCTTATCAAAAAATTTAGACTTTTCAAAAAATTTAGAATTTTTAGAAAATTCCTTACGTGATAGAAAAGGATAGACTTTTGCAACATTTTGCATTGATGCTGTTCCTTTTAGTCGTAGCGCGATGTTATATAGCATACCTCGATAAATAGACTATCCAACACAAACATAATTGTTCAATTCGGACTAGCAGTTCTTCGGACCAGCATTTCCCGAGATTAGCGCGTTCGACCAAACAAACTCTTCAGCTTGCGTGTTACAATGTAAGTATAGATATAAGGCAATCTACCACGCATTTCTCTTATATCTGAAGGGATTTATCAGTCTTCAATTTGCAGTTAAACCTTGATTTTGCCGCGCTATTTCAAGCCGAAGCCGTTCAGCTAGTGATATTTATAATTCGCTTACCTCCACTGACCGGAAAACGTTGAATTTAACGTAATTGTCGCGACAATATTGATGCACACCGACATTGTTGCAGTAAACTGATACTTTCATCGTATTCATTTCTGAAATCCTGGGTATAAGAGATATAGACAAAAGAAAGATGGGTTGCACGAAGAAAGACATGTGCCCAATGACCATGCCCATGGGTAAGAAAGACGTGCCAAAATCAAAATTCTGTGATTATATAAACAAAGCTTAGACTGTTGCCATCTATTTTAAATTGATAAGTGGACGACTTACTAGTAGTGACCCGGAAGTAGAGCTTTTACAGAATTATCAATTACAAACGCAATATCAATTACATGCAGTCTTACCAATGAACGCAATTCTGATCGATCGGAAAAAAATGTTTCAGGTTTTTTGAAAAATTCGGTATTTCAACTGTTTCGGGATGCATTGACGGGACCCACGTTGCACATTTTATTATGCTATTTTATTTTAGGTGATTCTGAAAACCTTAATTTAAAGTTTTTGCGTATTTAGTAGTGTATCATCGACTTTGAATACATGCGAACATCCCTAGTGCTGAGCACAACGCAGCTAACTTCATATGTAACGGCGTACAATTCGCTAGCCAATACGAACACAATTTCAAGGGTGCGGATATTCGTCAACACGAAATGATCATTGGATTGAGATTAGCATTGGATTGAAATTGATATTGGATTCAAGAGTACGCCAGCAGGCATGTCCAATGGGCCAGTAATATCCAGAAGGTAGATGCAAGGAGACGCAAGGAAACAATGGAGGCGCGGGTAGATATGGGCTCAAATATAAAGAAAACCGCTAGGTTGTGATTGAGCCCCAAACATTCAAAGTTTCACATTTACAATATCTGTAGGATAATGACGTACATGCCATACGAACTTAGACCTAACTGAATATTTATAATCAGTCGTGCGTTGTCGTCATTGATATGTAATGAACGCAAATTCAATTTCCTGTTAGATAACTAGGTTGAGTTGAAACCACAGGGTTTGACTCATAAATAGGGATAGTTATAATAATATAGAAAAGAGTAAGTGACTGAGTAGTAGTGACTGAGTAGTCATGTTTAGTAGTACTGTCTCTCGGAGGTGATGTGAATAGAAACAGCGTGGTATGCCTATGAGCACACGATAATGCCTTCGAGTATCACAGCTTGGCAGTAAAAATAGACACGATTGTAGTAGGTTTCCAAACTAACTCCTATATTATAAAAGAAGCTAGTGAAGTCTTAATTGCTGATATACGATATGTAATAAAGTTTCAAACAGCAGAAGATCACAATACAAATTAAATAGAATCAGCCTTGCATACCCATAAAGAGGTCGCTACAATTGACACTCAATAGCAAAACAAACGGATACGTTTGATAAACTATACACACAATATCTATTTCAGCCATAAAATTTTAAAACGCACAGGAATAAAACAATACTTTGCTCCAATAATGGAAGTTAACATATGATGCATTATTCTGCGAATATGTAATTTAAAGAATCAGGTCGAGCTAATGTTAGGTTAAAAGGTGTTTAATAACACATAGGCATATTCGTATTAAGGAGCGAGTATTGTGAGTAGTAAGATGATTGATGATAAAGGAAAACGAAAGATTGAAAAGTAGGCAATAGCGTGGTACGGGCATGTCATGTTTTGTAAAAGGATCATACAAAAAAAACGCCGTTGTTTGTTGCCTGTTCTTCTAGGCTTGGTCACGTGGAACTGGCACCTAGACTTACCTAGCTTTCAGACGTTTCAAAGTGATCATTGAGATACCATTGAATAAAGACAATTTTGACTTTGATATGAAAGTCAAGCGACCAGGGCAGTAATGATTAGGAATGTAGATGGATATGTTAGTAGAGGTAGGCAAAAGGAAAGTGTAACAAATTGTGTGAGACATGGATAAGGAGTGAATCCAGAAATGGCGGCTGTTAGAGAGGAATGTAAGAAAATGATAAACATGAGAAAAATGTTAAACTGGTTTTACGTATTTTTATGAAACAACGGGATATTTACCATTTCTTTTACTCGTGGACTTCAGTTCAACCGTGATCATGGTGCATGCAACTGTGCCGACATATCGGAAGTCAAAACTCACAATTTAATCATGGTAAATATTAAATATCCTTTAATCATGGTAAATATCCTGTTGTTTCATAAAAATAGTGTTAAAAACCATGATAGTTTCAAAAGTTGTATGATTTTACGTAATATAATGAGATAAAATACATTATTAGAGTTAATGTTGGTAAGCAAAATGCTGATAAAAACGAACGTGGCCGTCGTCTTCTTGTACGCACAAATGCTTACAATTCCCCTGAATTGATTTTGAATGAAAAGTACTCTCATTCAAAATCAAAAGTGTATATATTTATTCAGTCGGATCGCAAGGATCTCTTTGAAACGTCTTAAAGCTAGGTGAGTCTAGGTGCCAGTTCCACGCGATCATGCCTAGAAGAACAAACAACAAACTACGGCTTGTTTCCTACCGTTTTTTTATATGACCTTATTCCATTCTTCAAATTAGTCATGTTTATGGGTGATTGTGTCCAATCAGTGCACTTGTGTCGCAGCGCATATTTGAAACTTCAACCACTTAGAAAACAAGACAAAGTCCATACTAGTACCTAGACTCCAGTCATTACTACCTCCTTGACCAAGATTGCTATAGGTTTTGCTCGTGTGGTGATTAAATAATATGGCACGATAATGATACTTATTTGTTAGTACGTAATTTTCTTTTATCCTTATGTTTTGTGATCGAGGGAACGATAAATTGACGATGAGATTATAAACTACTAGCAGCCCGTCCCGGCTTCGCACGGGGTAGACAATATTGTTGTACATTATTTTGTTCTATCGTTAATAGTTTCGGCAGCGCATTCGACGAAAGACATTTTAAGACTCATTTTTCTACACCTTCGGTTACATTGTTCAAATTTTACCAAGGATCCCTATTTTTTTTCAAAATGAAATGTAGTTTACATATGTCAAATTGGAAGAATGTAGCATTCTATTGGTGAAAGAATTTTTTAAATCGGCCCAGTACTTTTTGAGCCTATTCATTACAAACATACAAAAATAGGTACAAATCTTTCCTCTTTATAATATTAGTAGAGATTTAAATTAAATTAAATAAAAAATATCATGAACTTTCTACAAAAAAATATCTTTTGTTCATCATATCACTAAGTCACATCGTGAAACGAACGTGACAAAGCTGACTACTGCCAATAACTCCGTCCAGAATTTTTTTAGTGCATTCAAAATATGAGCGTGTATTTGGCTATGTCAATTGCTAAAGCTTTATCCCTTGTATGCGCACTGCACACTTATGTCAAAATTTCAACATAAAAATGCTAAGTTAATAATTGATCACTGTAACGAGAGTACCAAAGATAGATAGATAGATTACATATACAATTGTTTATTGCACTTAAACAATATAGGCGAACTTAATCCTAGAGAGCATTCTCTTCCAGTTACTCTTTGACTAATTTTGACATTCCTGACGGATAGTGCAAAAAAAATATGTAAGGGAGCTTTCTGAATATTTGAACTAAGTAATACTTACTTCTGGTTTGTTGGAAGAAAACTCTTTTAGGGTTAAGCTCGCCTATGTATACATGTCCTTTGTTATTACTTATTTGTAAATGTTTCTGTGTGCATTAAAGAATTAAAGAAGGAATGAAATCTTATGACGATTAAATTTGCTGTCATTGACTTACTTTTTACGCCATCGATTGTATATTCACCGAATTAAAAAAATAAATAAATAAATAAATATTGTGGACAATTCACACAACACTACCCAGCCCCAAACTAAGCAGAGCTTGTAATATGGGAACCGGATAGGTAATATAATACTTGAATACATTTTTTTTTGTAAATACATACTTAGAAATAAAATAAATAGAGGAGATTTTAACAACTAGATAATAGAATGGCTATAAGCCATCTCCTGGTTACTAAACAGTCCAAAATACATCGAATATTACTGCGAAAATAACTTTGTTGTGATAAACCCATACGAATCACCTCCAGAACTAAAATTAGCCATTTTGACGTGCGTATGGGGAAGACATGCGTCTGTGATGATGTAATTCCCCATCTTGTCAGTGGAATAACCCTCAAACTAAAATTAACTGTACATTGCGGTTTCTGTTGAAAACTGTTGCTTAATTTTTATATGGAAACATTAGTGTGAATCTTTTTGTATAGTCGTGGAAAAACCATAAATTTCGTGAGGTTTTGGATAGCGATACTTGACTTTGCTTTGTGCGTCTTGTTTCAAAGGCCAAATTGAGTGCAGGGGTCAAACCATAGACACCACTGTCATTCTTAGTTAATGAAAGTGGGGGGCAGTCAACTTATTATTAATATTACGGCATGCAGTATTGGTAACATTACTAGTACCGGTATTCTTCGGCCTACACTGAGCTCGGAACCGGTAATTCCCGGTACTTTATATACTATCTTAATTACCTAATTCAAATTATTATATAGATAGTTAGTTTTCACAAAGTAGAACTCACAAACATACAATAACTATCACGGTTCTCTCTCATTGCGACTGCGACGAAGATCCGTATCAGACAGCCATAAAATTTTTGCGACATTAATAAAAAAAAAAAAAAGCGGCCAAGTGCGAGTCGGACTCGCCCATGTAGGGTTCCATAGCAACAAGTAACATAATATAAAAGTTCTTGCTCCTTTAGAAGGTAAATTGCGGTTTACGATTTATGACGTATAAAAAAAAACTACTTACTAGATCTCGTTCAAACCAAATAGTAGGTTGGTATATCGTCAAAACATCTCGAAAATTAAATAGAAAACTGAAACTGAACTGGAGACTAGTATTTTTTGTTTTGTATCGAAAGTACTTAGCGGAAGACTTGCTTTGTTGAGAACCGGTATTAGTGATGTTCAAAATTAGCGGTAATTACCGGTGCTTTCGATATTATGCCGGGAACTTACCCGACATTTCTCTAGGAATACAAAGAATTTTCGTTTATCATTTTTGGAGTAGACCCCCAGACATTGGATACTTTAAATAAAAACAATCTACAGAGCTAACGATTATGGTTTAATGGTTTATGGTTTAAGATTATTTATTTCTCATATAAATTTACAAATTACTTACTGAGAAACCTATTTACTAATACTACACAAGTATTTATGAATATATAAATGCAGTGAGCTTAGCAGGCATGTTAAATTGAATAAGTGTAGTAGGTACATAATTCATGCTAACACAATAATATTAACTTAACAATAATAGCACTGTTAAAACAAACGAACAAGAGTAAAGAAACACAAGACCGGGGGGTACATTTGAAATATACAGCGAAAGCAAATAGAACTAGACACACTAACAAACACTCAACATCATACAAGAAAAAAAAAATTATACAAAACTAGTGGGTACATTTGAAAAAGATCGAACGCAAATATTATTTAGGCTGTGGTGGTGTGTGTAGTTTGGTTCGGTGCCACTATCTATGGAGCTTATGTTAACCAGACGTTATGCTATCGAAAAGAAACTTCGTAATTTTGTTGTAAAGTTGTCGTGCTAAAACTTAGGTACCTACGTATTGCTACGATTATGTTAAATTCATTCTTGGCAATCAACCAGCGCTTTTCAAAAAGCTTTTGATATCAAAGCTTCCTCATTACACAATCAAAATGAACTGACTGAAATACCAACCATCAAGTTTTAGAATCAAGAATATTCTTGGGATATTACGTGTTTTTACATCGCAACAGTTTATTTTTGGTTTTTCATCTATTGCCGATTGTAAAATTACCTACGTCACGCCACGCCCCCAGTCTGTAACTCGCGTCATTGTTACTGTTAACTGTTTAGTATTCTGTCGAAGTGCGTTTTCCGCGTGAGTACTTTCGCCTCACCTTGGACTTCGGCACTGGTCGGAAAACTTCGGTAATTCTCGTAATGTTTCGGGACCGAGCTTATTCCGCCTTTGTTCGTTTGTGTTTGTTTATGCTTTTGCATAAATCAAGTGTTCCACTCCACATTCGATTTTATTCTGAGGAAGGTAAAGCCGCACGAAGATTTGAGCCTTAATACAAAGATCCAAAGCGTACATTTCTAAAAACTTAAGAAGTGGGTTGTGGATTTGCAATATAAATGACTTTAAATGAGGTAATTTTGTCTTTTCATTGAAAGACTACAAAAAAATGTGTATCAGGAAGTTTCTTTGTCTTCTTCTTCTTATCATGCAGTGTGGTGAAAGGATTTAAAGTGCGCTTAGAGAGACTCCTTTCGTGCACTCGACACATGTTTTTCGAACTTTTTAGGTTCTACGACATGCCGGTTTCCTTACGATGTTATCCTTCTTCTTCTGAGAGTACATGGTCATACAATAGTGTCTTTGTTGCTAGGATACAACAGGAAATGCATGGAAAATACCATTGTTCATTACAGAGTCCAGCAAGTCTTTGTTTATTGTTTACTAGCAATTTATCTGTACAAGTGTACATTGCGTAAACTCATTACCTAGTTATTAACCATTAGTATGTACTAAAATTATTAAATTACGGTTGTAGGCAATAAATATTGCAGATCGGCTTTTCTGCTTTCGTAGAGCGCTATCTCTTTTTAGCGCACTCAACGCTCTGATAAAGCCGAAATTAGATGTGCAATATTTGTTGCCTACTAGGTACTATAATATAGGTATCATTAAATTTTTCACGAAATTTACTATACAAGGGTTTTCGGGGGCGATAAATCGATCTAGCTAGGATTCATTTTTAGAAAATGACGAGAAGTTTGTGTTTTGCAATAATCAAACATAAACTCAATATACGACTGTTCCTGCCATCTATTGGCGATTGTGAGCAACTCACTGCAAGCTAGAAGGCGTTGTTAATTAAAAATAAGCCAATAAAGATACGACTCTTCCTGACATCTATTGGCAAATAATAATACATTTTTTTTTAAACCCGAGCGAAGCTCGGTCATACCGGCTCGTCTATACTAATATTACAAAGAGGAATGATTTGTATGTTTTGTAATGAATAAACTCAAAAACTACTGTGCTGATTTCAAAAATTCTTTCACCATTGGAACGCTACATTCACTCTGAGTAACAGGCTATATTTGTGTTTAAAAAATAAATGTCTACCCCTGGGAAGCCGGGACAGACCGCTAGTCATGACTATGAGCATTTTTCAAATTGGTTTATAAATTCCGCGTTATCTTTGAACCGTATTGGCTCAAGGGTATAAATAGTTAAATCATTGACGTCAAAGCTCGGTACAAAATGAATTATTATTTGTTTGAACTTGGAAAGTTTTCAATAAGTAAATAAACGCATAATAGTTATTTATGATTTGTATCCACTAATAATATAATCGATATTATTTAGATATTTATAAGTAGGAAAATATTAAAATGGCCTCTCAGCTCAGTTGGTAGTAGCTTTGCCTTCTGCGCCGTAGGTCGTGAGTTCGATCTCCACCGAAAACAAATATTTGTGTGACGAACACAGATGTTTGTTCTCTGTCTGGGTGTTATATTGCATTAAAAGTATGATTTGCAAAAAAAAGTATTTAAGTATTATATCAGCTTGTTAGTACAAGCTCTATGGGAACCAGATAGCTGACATAATTATTATGTAATTACTTGTGTATTATATTTTTTCAATAAGTAAATACTTAAATTACAATATAACATCCAGACAGAGAACAAACATCTATGTTTACCACACAAATATTGGTTCTCGGTGGGGATCGAACCCACGCTTTTCTGCGCAGAAGGCTGCATTAAGATGTGAATACATAACAAATAAAAATACAGAAAACGAAAGGGGAAAACGAAGCTAGAGACGTAATTTTGAAAATTTTGGAGAAATATATTTTATTACTCCCCCATCCCGAATTATGGCGAAGTTTGTAAATCTTTGCCGAAGAGGTGTCGGTTACGATGACGTGACGGTGTCGCGACTGTTGAATAAGTAGTTTTTGGCAATCTCAAAATGCCCAAAACAAAGATTTCATTTTGATATTTAAAAGGATCATATAAAAAACGGTAGGAACCACAGAGCACCAAACACGCTTTTGCTTACGCAAAGTAGAGAGAACATGATGACTTATTACTAAGAGAACCAGAACTTATAACTTCTTTATTTCGTGGTAGGAACCAAGCCGTAGTTCGTTGCCTGTTCTTCTAGGCTTGGTGTGTGGTACAGGCACCTAGACTCACCTAGCTTTAAGACGTTTCAAAGTGATCCTTGTGATACTACTGAATAATTACATCTTTGGCTTTGACTTTGAAAATAATGTTAGCGTCAAAAAAACAGGTGACAAATCTTGTGACCGAGCTTTTCCACGTTTGTATTTTGGACCAAGATAATTATATTTACATACCTACTTAAATTAATATTACATGATAACCTTTGTAACGCGTGGCGATCGTCTGACTACAATAGGTATTATAGTGATAGGTGAAACTTTGAGTTTGAGAGTACTCTCATAGTGCACATACATTTTTAGGTAGTAGCACAACTGGATTTAGTGTCCTAAAGGGGCTCACATGTGCTACTTACCACTGTTTGTAAAATTAACACCTCACTTACCATGTGTTTGCAATAAATCTATTGAGTATTGAGTATAGATTTGAACCTATGACCTTATGATCAGAAAGGGGACCGCTACCTAGTGGTAGCGCTGGTGACTTAGTAGTCACCAGTGCTCTTAAAAATTTCAAACCAAGACCCTTGGCTGGTCTGTCACTCAGTTTTTAACCAGCCATATTTTCCAGAACCCAATATGTTCTATTGGCTACATTACCTATTATAATTATTGAACATCTTTCCGACTTGTATTTAAAGTAATAAATATACTTTGAATTTGACATAATGTACAGAAAGAAACGAGCAGAACGGAAAGACCTGTACTGTACATTAATTAAGTTCACACAGTACAGGAAGTGACAGGTGTTGGTATGACCATGTTGATACCTTTCACCTTTGCAGATATTTTGCTAATAATAAACCTAACATGACATTGAGTACTAGGTCGCCTACACTTAGTTACCTTAGAACAAGTAAAGCAATCAGGAAGTATTGTATCTAGCTAAACCTTACCTTAGTTGCAAGCCAGGAGATTTATGAGACAAGTTTTTTTACATAATATAGGCTTGCGTTTGACCGCAATCTCACCTGCTGTTAAGTGATGATGCGGTCGATGGTGTAGCACGCTTATCTAGAAGATAACTGTTCACTCTACTCTTAATAACATCCAAGTGCTCGGAAAAACAGACGCCGGCAAGGAATTCCACTCCTTGGCTGTCCTCAACATACAAGTTGAGGCAAAGCGCTTGGTGCGCACAGTTGGAACAACAATCATGTATGGTACGGATGTCGCATTCTATGCGTTTAGTGGTCCAATTATAAAATGGACAAGACAACAACAACACAAAACAAGTTATTTTTGACATAATTTGAGCCTTGTCCCATTGTTGGGCAAAGGCCTCATAACCTATAAGTTTTGATAATTATTTCCAAAATTATAACAATCTCACTACTAAGTGGCAAAAAAGAGTAAGATTGGTTAATTTGATGAAATATAGGCACACGAACAGTTTGTAAACACGAGAAAATAAAATAGAGAAGACTTACCTTCAACTTCACTTTTAGGCTCATTTTTCGTCATTTTCAGCGGCAAAATGGAGAATAATGAAACTAATAACACTTTTTGTGTCCATAGAGTTTATAATACACGTAATTATACTGGGATTTTTTCGTAAACCTGAAAAATAAATCACAACAACAGCTGACCGATTGTTTACAATTTTGTTTGACATTGACATAAATTTGAATAGACGGAAGACGGCTATTTTTGTTTGGTTGGCTTGGCTAACCTTGTCCCTGTCTATGGTTGCTGTTGACGAGTTGCGTTTTGTTTCATTCGTAATTCGTAGAGATGTGATCCAAATGATTCTCGCCATCATCCGTTACGTTTATTTTACTTACTTTTCAAAACAATGGTTCCACCCAAAGATTTTTGTAGCACAAAATAAAAATATCCAGTGGCAGCACCTGGCGTATTGCGTTTTGACTCTTTTGAAAGGACGCGTCACCCATAAATAATTTGTTCCTTTCGGTTGGTAGACATACATATCTGTCACTGTCACTAATACAATTTTGCATTGTTTGTGGCGTTTTGTTTGAAATTGTTTGTAGGTATTCGCGCAAAATTAGAAAGAAACATTTCCTAAAACTATTTGCAAAACATGTGCATGAGTGCCGATAAAAAGTTAGTTTATGTATTTGCATCTTCTTTCCAGATGAGACCAAGAATGTGAGTCAAGAGAAGGCTGGAAGCTGCTATCCTCACGTTCCGAAGATATTTATAGACCACTTTCACGATGTCGAACGCAATAGAAAACGGCGTGAACGATGAAATTCGGTCAGTACCTACTTGCTTAAACTCTTATGAATTTGGCTAATATTAGATCCTGGTGATGGTTACCAATCTAGCTAGCCAAGGGTGGCTACATTATCTTCTAGCTGCAGCAATTAAATTATTTAATAGCAATGAAATAAAGCCGCTAAACTGAAATGGGACTGGGCCGGCCACGTCTGTCGCATGCCGGATGACCTGTGGGCCAAAACCACTACCGAGTGGTGCCCTGACACAGTGAGGCGGCGTCGCGGCAGGCCTCGCATGAGATGGAAGGACGAGCTGGATGCTTTTGCCAACTTAAAGCAGAAGATCGTAGTGACTGGTGAAAATGGGGGGAGGCCTTTGCCCAACAGTGGGACATTACAGGCTTTTAGTAATAGTCATAGTAATAGTAGTAATAGCAATGAACAAAACTTCGGTGTGCGTCAGTGAGACCAGGGCCCTATTTAATAAAGCTGACAATTTGACATATAATTATGTCACAAAGCGACAAAATTGTGCAATTGTTGCGCTTAGGCTATTAATAAAAGTGACAAATATGTCACAAAAGAATTGTCAGCTTTATTAAATAGGGGCCAGTTATCAATCCTGAAGCTCGAGCCCCAGTTTATGGCTATTAAAAATGTTTGCTCTCCAAACTGAATACACTTAATTGTTGAGTTAAAGCACCACTGATATACTGACATTAAGGTTCCTGTCTGGAAAGAAAATGAGAAAATTCACTAAGGAAGGTTGGCCAGTTTAAAAAGCATTGTTTGGTTGGATAGCTACCTTGTTCCTACAGTACAAGCTCTGCTTAATTTAGGGCTAGATGTGTTGTGTGGATTGTCCACAATATTTATTTTTATATCCACTGGTGCCAAACAAGATTTTGGCTAGAAAGTGGTATTTTTGCATTTTCTCATAAAGCAAGAAATACCATCATTCACTTTAATAAAATCTTTCTTATTACAGAGGCACAACATATTTCTTCCCCAAAGGAGGATCCAGTGCATCATTCCGACAAAGGATTGGCCTGTTCCTGTCCATCTACTGGAAATCCCTTACAGTTGTGCTTACTCCGTTACTGCTGTTACCTATACCAATCTTAAATAATGAACCTGTAAGTACCTTACTTAACTTAGAACGTGACTGCGGTGTTCGGCCTCGGTAAGGGCATTGGTGGCCCAGTGGTAGCGGCCCCGCCTTCCAATGAGAGCACTGGTGGTCTAGTGGTAGTGGCCCCGCCTTCCGATCCGAAGGTCGTGGGTTCAAATCCCCTCGTGTACCAATGAGTTTTTCTGTCGAAAAATTTATGTGCACTATGCCAGTAATCTCAAAACGGTGAAGGAAAACATCGTGAGGAAACCGGCGTGTTGTAGAACCTATAAAAGTTCGAGCAACACGTGTCAAGGGTCACGCAAAAAAGGCCCACCAGTGGCCTACTTGCCCGCACATCAAGTGCGCATGATTAAACTTGCCCGCCTTCCAATCTTACAGTTGTGGGTTTAAATCCAGCAGTGTACCGATTTTTTAAGGTTCTACGACACGCCCGTTTCCTTAAACAGTTTTCCTTCACTATTTGAGAGTACTGGCATAGTGCACATACGTTTTAGGAAGAGAAAGTCATTGGTGCACGTATTGAGTATTGAGTGTCAAGGGTCACGCAAAAAGGGCCCACCAGCGGAAAAACCAGCCCGCACATCCACATCAAGTCATTGCACATCAAGTGCGGATGATAAAAATTTGCCGAATTTTTTCCATCAATCTATGTTTTTCAGGCCTTCAGATGCATGTACGTAGTCCTAATCATGGCGGTCTACTGGGTATTGGAACTGCTTCCCCTACCCGTCACATCCATGTTGCCCATCGTTCTATTCCCCACCATGGGCATCCTGGACTCCGATCAGACCTGTGCTGCGTACATGAAGGAAACCAACATGATGTTTATGGGCGGGCTGATGATAGCCGCTGGAGTGCAGCATTCCAAGTTACCGAGGAGAGTGGCGCTGTGGACTGTTCAGGTGGTGGGGTGCTCGCATAGAAGGTGGGTAGACCTTTGAGAGAAGTGACTAGACGGACTGCTGTGGAACACTTACCCCTGCTTAAGAGGGAATCACACAGGCGACTCTCCATACAAACATAGTCCCTTATTTCCTCCCTGGATAATGCCTCTTCTAGAGTAACCATATCAATAACTTTCTGAAAAAAAGGAAAACATGCTCGTATGTTTTCCTTTTTTTTTTTTTTCTTTGTTTATAGCAGATCTGGATTTTATGAGAAAAAAGGGTTACTCTAGAGGCATTATCCAGGGAGGAAATAGGGGACTACGTTTGTATGGAGAGTCGCCTGTGTAATTCCCTCTTAATAACGATTAGCGTCGCCACGGGCCTGGCTTGCGGGCTTGCGATTATTAATTTATTTATTTACTAGCCGTGCCCGCGACTTCGTCCGTGAGGAATAAATAAATAAATAATAAATAAATTTCTCTCCCCCCCCGCACACCCCTCCACGCTCCCCCCCGCACTTCTTTTCACACTCCCCATTCTCACTCTACTTCCTGGCACCAACTTATAATTCCAATTTTTTTTATATCAAATCAACAGACTTAAAAATAAGTTTCAAGTTTCTAGCTCTAAAAATGACGATACTTCCATACAGCCCCCAACCCCTTACAACCCTTTTTTTGGAATAAAAAGTAGCCTATGTCGTCATCCTCATCATTGTGTATCATCATCAGCCTGAAGAAGTCCATTGCTGGACAAGCCTCCCCTACACATTTCCAGGAAGAACGATTCTGAGCCCTTTCCATCCACCGACTTCCCGCGATCTTAACAATGTCGGCGGTCGATCTGGCCCTACGTTTCGTCTTCCGGTTCGTGGTCGCCATTCGAGAACCTTTATTCCCCAACGGTTGTCGGTTCTGCGACCTATTTGCTATTGTGTATAAATTTGTGAACGTTTCTCCAGATTAAACTTCGGCCTAACATTCGTCACGATGTTCATATCTATGTGGGTATCAAACGCGGCTGCGACTACCATGATGGTGCCCATTGTGGACGCCATCCTGGAGGTGTTGGAGGCGCAAGGTCTCGGCGAGGTCTATGTCAACCGGAAGAAGGCAATACCAGCTGAGAACGGGAAGGATGTCAAGACTAAGGCGCAGGATGATGAGTAAGTTAGATAGTACTATAGATAGTACGATAAACAGTACGATAAATAGTACGATAGTACGATAGGTAGTACGATAGGTAGTACGATAGACAGTAAGATAGATAGTGCGATGGATTCCTATCCATCGCACGATAGATAGTATGATAGATAGTACGATGGATAGAACGTAGATAGTACGATAGATAGGACGATAGATAGTACGATAGATAGTACGATAGATAGTATGATAGATTGTATGATAGATAGTACGATAGACTGTACGATAGATAGTATGATAGATTGTATGATAGATAGTACGATAGATAGTACGATGGATAGTACGATAGATAGTGCGATAGACAGTACGATAGGTAGTACGATAGATAGTACGATAGATAGTACGATAGATTGTAAGATAGATAGTACGATATATAGTACGATAGATACCACGATAGTTAGATAGTATAATGCGGATAGCCACAAAGTGGAACTCGTTGCCGGCGTCAATTTTTTCGACTATCTACAATTTGGACATTTTAAAAAAAAGAGTGAATAGGTATCTTCTAGGTGAGCGCGCTACACCGTAGACCGCATCATCGTTTAACAGCAGGTGAGATTGCGGTCAAACGTTAGCCTATTTGTACGTTAAATTGTAAAAAAAATAGACAGATTACTTTTTCTTTTGCTCAAAAACAACAGAAAAATAAGAACAACGAATACAGGTACGGCTACACAAAAAATCAAAGAAAAAAAACATTGAACACTTATAGAAACGAGTTAACCTAATCTTACGTTCTAATAGTATAGGATCCCGCTATAGAAGGACCTTCGCCGAGCTGGTTAAATAAAAAAAAAAATATATATAGTAAATCGATACTAGCATTTTGCACCGGTATGTTTATTGAATAAAAATACTGGGGTCTATACTTTCGATTGGTATAGAATTTGTTTAATAAACAAACCAGTGGAAAGGTTTTTATTTTTTTATTTTTTATTATTAATTATTAATTGATCATAATAGGCCTGACGACTAATTTTCAAAATCTCTTCTATCATATTCAGAAGTATCTATTATGTCTAAAATATATCATATTTCTGTAGAAAATTAAGGTTTTTGTGCAATAAAAGTACATTTAAATTTAAATTTTCAAATTCACGAAAAAACGCTCGCTGGTGTCATGGCGTCTGTTATTACGTCACGGTGTTAGTATATCAACAGTAAACATTGGTGCTTTTGTACTAAATCGGAATGACGTTTACGAGAACGTGACGTAATTCACTCTGACCGGTGTTTGAGCCATCATGGCGGATTGTTGTATTTTGTAGATTTATATTATCAAATAAATTGTCAATCTCGACATTAATAAGAGTATAAATACATTTTTTAAAATCTTTGAATCCTTTTTCATTAGATCAGATAAATATTTTGGCGATACTTGATTACTGTCTTCATGCCTATTATCCTGGACTGAAATTTGATAGGCAACCCATATAGAATATATTTATTGGCATGTTTAATTAAATATAAAATACGTTTCATTAAATAACCAGCTCGGTGAAGGTCCTTCTATAGCCGGATCTTAGACTATAATGTAAAATTTGTTTTTATGTTTTCAGACCGCTGAGGCCTTCCGATATTACGATATGCTACTATCTAAGCATTGCGTATGCGTCTACGCTCGGTGGTTGTGGTACGCTGGTTGGAACAGCTACTAACTCCGCCTTCAAAGGGATATTTGACTCGTTAGTATCAATCAAAGCTCAAAGTCGTGCAACGAGCTACGGAGAGAGCTATGCTGAGAGTTTCACTACGTGATAGAATCAGAAATTAGGATATCCGTAAAAGAACCAAGGTCACCGACATAGCTCGTAGAGTTAGTAAGTTGAAGTGGCAATGGGCAGGCCATATAGCTCGAAGAACTGACAAGAGTGGGGAATAAGGGTTCTCGAATGGCGACCACGAACCGGAAGACGAAGCGTAGGGCGCCCACCCACCAGATGGACCGACGACATTGTTAGGATCGATGGATGGCAAGGGCTCAAAATCGTTCTTCCTGGAAATGTGTAGGGGAGTCCTATATCCAGCAGTGGACTTCTTCAGGATGATAATGATGATGATGAAGTATCAATCACTCAATGAACCGAATATACAGGGTTATTCATTATTAGCTACACAAACTGACAGGGCCTTATTTTTGGGTCGTGAATATTTGTTTGGCCGAATCAATTTAACTCCTAAACTGATTTAAGTATTTGAAATGTGTATCAAGTGCAACGAAAGAGCCTCTTTGAGGCGCACTTAAAATCCTTTCACCACACTTAGTTCGAAAGAATCAGTGACACGATAAGAAGTGATATGATCGGAATCCCCGCAATCTTCATTCAAATTTGACCAATTATTACGATCTGATTAGTTCCTCTAAGGGCCGCGCCCTATAATAATGTTTCTATAATTATTTTTTCAGGGAATTCGCCGCCTATGGAGCTTCGGTGAATTTCTTCTATTTCATGGCGTACAGTACACCGCCAATGCTGATAATGCAAATACTTGTGTGGTTCGCCCTACAGATCACTTTTATGGGAATGTTCAGGTAATTAGCATTTTTTTTTTTTATTGATTTTATAGTGTTTACTACACTTAAACAGTCCCTAAGAGTTATTCGTCGAGTGTGATTAGGATCCGATGGCGCAGTGGTCAGCGCAACCCCGTACCAAGGGGAAGGTCGCGGGTTCAAATCCCGCTCGGCTCTTAACTTTTGGGACATTATAAAAATCAATTAGCATTTTGTTTTGAACATCAGGTGGACAATATGCTTGTTGTTTGTTATCACAAGAATCACTTTGAAACGTCTCAAAGCTAAGTGAGTCTAGGTGCCAGTTCCACGCGACCAAGCCTAGAAGAACAGGCAACAAACTACGGCTTGGTCCCTACCGTTTTTTTGTGATCTTTTTACAAATCAAGAATTATAATAATTTTTGACTTTTCAATCACAATCTTATGATTACAGACCTAACAGCGAAGCAGCCAGGAAGGTAAACCTTGCATCATCAGGGTCGGCCAATACCATGAAAGTTATCAAGGCTCAGTACAAGAGCCTAGGACCCGCTACATTCCATGAGAAGGTACTACATTCACAGCCCTCACACCTTATTTGGTAACTTTGCCTTCGGTGCAGAAGGGCGTGGGTTCGATTCCCAGCAAAAAATATATGCAGTTAAATAGGATTTATTTTATTTAGACAAAATGCTGTTTGGGCTTACAGCAGCCAGCTTTCATTAAAATTAAAAGAATTTATATTATAGATGTGAAAATTCTAAATTACAGACCATGTACTTTTTGTGAATACAATATAACACTCAGACAGAGAACAAACATCGGTGTTCACCACATAAATATTTGTTCTCGGTGGAGATCGAACCCACGACCAACGGCGTAGAAGACAACCTACCGAGCTGAGATTATGAATGAATAAATATATATTTGACTTTGACTTATGTCACATAAATATATTTTCTTTTATTCTTTTTTTCTTATTCTAATAGCTATTTTTTTCGTTCAGGGCTCTGGTTTTCTGTTTATCCTGGCTGTATTCTTGTACATCTTCCGGAGTCCTAACTTCATACCCGGATGGGCTGATGTTATGACTGACAAGTAAGTTTACTATTTACTTTTAGTGACGGAAAAGAGAGCTTTCGATCCAATAGTTTGTATCGGAATTTGGGTTCAAATCCAGTCGAAATGAAACTGAAACTGAAAAGCGGCCTGCTTGCGGAAACCAGTCCGTAAACCCACAGAATTTGCCGATTTTATGGTGACGGAAAACAACACGAAAACAGCCTCGCAGCTGAGTAGATCTGCTTTCGGCAAAAACATGTTATAATGTAAGAAAAAACGTGGTGGTGCATAGTTTTAATGAAATGTTTGTACCTATTGACACTGATCGCTTAAGATCGCGGGAAGTCGATGGATGGAAAGGGCTCAGAATCGTTCTTCCTGGAAATGTGTAGGGGAGGCCTATGTCCAGCAGTGGACTTCTTCAGGCTGATGATGATGATGATGACCCCACGCGCTTACAAACATACAAACAAACATACAAGTGAAGTAAATATAAAGCGTGTAATAAATAGTTTAGTTTCAATGTAATAATAACTTTCCAGGAAAGTCAAGGATGGCGTGACGTCTATGTTCATAGTTTTACTGATGTTCGTTCTACCGATGTCCTTAGAGTTCTTGAAATTCTTCTCCAAAAATGCTTCATGTGAGTACATATCAAATTCAGAATTCTTTTTTTTATGCCATAACTGGCAGACTAGCAGACGGGCCACCTGATGGAAAGGAGTCACCGTCGTCCATAGACACCTGCAATACCAGAGGTGGTGCTGATGCGCTGCCGGCCTTTCAAGAAGTGATAGACCCGCTTTTTGAAGGACACCATGTCGAAGTTCCGAGGGAAAACCGCAGAAAATCAATTTATTCAGTTCTATCACAAGGATCACCATCAAAAGTTGGACAGGAAACTTTGCCAGACGTGGTGATGGTCGGTGGTGTAAAGCTTTGACCGAAATCAGGCCGAAGAAATCGAGGCCGTCTGAAAGCGCAATGGAACGACATCGTAAAGGTCGCAGGAAACACCTGGACAAGAGACGCGAATGACAGAGAAGACAAGACTTTGGCAGAAAGTGAAAGAGACCAAAAATTAGAAGGTCTTAGGCCGTGCATTCGATGCCCGTCGAGAACAAATATTCGTGTCGTGAACATGTATGTTACTCCTAGTACAAGGTCATATAGCTCGAAGAACCGGCAACCGTTGGGGAATAAAGGTTCTCGAATGGCAACCACGAACCAGAAGACGAAAAGTAGGGCATCCACCCACCAGATGGACTGACGACATTGTTAAGATCACAGGAAGTCGGTGGATGGAAAGGGCTCAGAATCGTTCCTCCTGGAAATGTGTAGGGGAGGCCTATGTCCAGCAATGGACTTCTTTAGGCTGATGATGATGACGAGCTCTGCTTTTTTTTTTTTTTTTTTTTTACAATTTATAGGGTAGCGCTTGACCGCAATCTCACCTGATGTTAAGTGATGATGCGATCGACGGTGTAGCGCGCTCACCTAGAAGATACCTAATTTGGGGTTAGATAGTGTAGTACTCGCAGGCCGATGGTAAGTACGAGGCCAACACTGCCTCGAGGTAGGTAGGTAGTAGGTAGTCCTAGTCACAGTCACAGGCTCGACAACAGGCGGTAAGTACAAGCGGCACGACTACTCTCGCCCACGGCTCTCGTAACACTGCCCGTGCTGCCTTACCCACTCGCTTGCCCGAGACTGTGTATGTAGTTATGTCCAACACACAAACACTACATCTCTATCTAATCAAATTATTTTATTAGAAAGCAAGTAGGTACAATAATTATTTTGGTAGATATACAATGGTCGTAGACTTAAATATTCAAATCACTTTGTTCTTCTTGCTGGTCTTGATTCTCATTTCTTTCCATAGCTTTCCACTCTCCTTCTACTCTTTTAAGGTGTATGACATTTCTTCTTACTCTTTGCCCTGTTTCTTCATTTCTTAACGTGACGTCACCACCGTGTGATTGTTCTACAACATGTGGAGTAGGGTTGAAGTTAGCGGTGAGTTTGTTACCTTTTTCCATCTCTTTGACATAGACTTTGTCCCCTTCACTCAAAGTATTTTCTTGGGCTCTCCTCTTTCTATCTCCATACTCTTTTCCTTTCTCCTTTTCCTGCTTATCTTTGTCTCTAATCTCAGAGTCATCTTCTTGATTGTTTCCATCTAAATCATGTATTGTTGGAATTTTATCCCTGTTTTGTCTTCTAAAGAAAAGTTCTGCTGGAGTTTTCCCTGTCACGGAGTGCGGTGTCGAGTTGTACATCATCAAGTATTCCCACAGACTCTCTTTTAAATCTTTTCTTTCTAATTGGCTTATTTTAAGCCGTTTTAGTATGTCCCGATTTTGTCTTTCTACTTCGCCGTTTTGCTGTGGCCAATATGGCACAGAGTTAAAAAGGGTTATATTGCACTCCTGACAAAAGGTTTTAAACTCTTGGCTTATAAACTGCCGTCCGTTATCTGCCGTGATTGAAATTGGGTAGCCTAGCCGGCTATAAATTTCTTTGCGTATTTTTATTATTTGCGCGCTTGTTATAAGTTTTGTGATCTTCACTTCTTTATATCGACTATAATAGTCAACCAATACAAGTAGGTATTCGTGGTTTGGTAGGGGTCCTAGCAAATCCATTGCTATGTCTACCCATGGTGCAGCAGGAAGATCTCTTCGTTTCATAGGCACTGGTAAGTTTGGCAATCCAACCAAGGTGCAACCTTTGCAGCTTTTTACTAGTCTTTCCGCATCCTTATCTATTCTAGGCCACCAAACTTTTGATCTCAGTCTTCCTTTAAGTGCTACGATCCCTGGGTGGCCTTCGTGCGCTGCGTCCAATACCTTCTTTCTGAGAGCGCAAGGTATACAAAGTCTGTTGCCACGTAGCAATACATTGCCATAAAAGCATAACTCATTTTCGAAAATTTTATATCCCTTGGCTATATCGTTCCACTCTTTATCATAAATCCCCTTTTTTACGCCACAAATTTCTGAATCTGTTTCTGAATGGTTGATAATGTCTTCCATAGGAATCGCATATGGTCTTGCATTCTCAACGATTTGGTGAACGTGTTCGTCATCTCTAGTATCCTGTGGAATGTTTGTACTTTGGGGTAGGCGTGATAGTGAATCTGCCACATTTGTTTTTCCAGGTTTGTATTTTATGTGGTAACGGTATGCCTGAAGTCTTAAAACCCATCTCTCTATGCGTGCGCATGGTTTAGACTTCGGTCCAAACAACACCTCTAATGGCTTATGGTCGGTGATCAAGTCGAATTCTTTTCCAAACAGAAAAACATTGAAGTGTTCTATGGCCCAGACTAGGGCTAAAGCTTCTTTTTCAGTCTGGCTATATCTGCGCTCACACTCTGTTAACGTCCTATTTCCATAAGCAATAATCCGAGGTCCTTTTTCATCTATCTGCACCAGTACCGCTCCTAACCCCACAGGACTTGCGTCTGCAATTACTTGAGTTTTGTCTTTCACATCATAGTAACCCAAAGTGTGTATTCTTGTGAGTGCTTCTTTTAACAGTTTAAATGCCTTCTCTTGATTAGTGGCCCAGTATTCCGAAATACTAACATTTTTCCCTATCTTCTTCCGTAAAAGTAGTTTTAAGGGTTCCGTGATCGTGGCTAGGTTTGGTATCCATTTGTTTATGTAGTTAGCTAGTCCCAGGAAACTTTGAAGTTCTTCAATTGTTCTTGGTTCTCTAAAATTCGCTATACTTTCGATGTATTTGTTCAATGGTCTTACCCCATCTGGCTTCAGTTCATGTCCTAGGAAGTTTACCTGTTGAACTTTGTAGATACATTTTGCTTCATTTAGTAGAACGTTATTATCCTTCAAAACTCCGAGAACTACTTTCAACCGGGCATCATGTTCTTTCTCACTACTTCCAAACACCAGGATATCATCTATGAAGTTAATGGAGCCTTCACATTGGATAAGCATTCTTTCCATTATTTTTTGAAATAACTCTGGTGCCGCAGAAATACCAAACATTAACCGTTTGTATCGGTACAATCCTTTGGAAGTTATGAAAGTAGTCACATGTCGAGAATCGGGATGTAGCTCCACTTGGTGGTACGCATTTTTGATGTCCAATTTCGTGAAATATTTGGCTTTGCGTATCCTTGGCAAAAGGTGTTCCATCGTTGGCAACGGATGATTTTCTCTCAGTATTGCCGCATTTGCGCGCCTCATATCGACACATAGCCTTAATTCACCATTATCTTTTTGTATCGGTACGACTGGTGAAACCCACTTTGAAGATTCTCGCACTTCTTCTATAATGTCGCTGTCCAACAGTTCTTTAATTTTCTGCTCTATTTTATCTACAATAGGAATCGGTATACGGCGATAAGGTTGTGACACGGGTTTTTGGGAGTCATCGATAGGAATTTCGATCAACACGTCTTTGAACTTTGGAAATACCTGATTCTCAATTTGATCTATCCCAATTCCCAGTTTTAAAACGCCCAAACGTAGCGCCGTATCTTTACCCAATAAATTTCTTGATCCTCCCGTTATCACATAGAATGTTGTACGCTCGGATCGGTCGTTTGCTCTAATGTCAGCTTCGAATGAGCCCTTGACATTTAACGGTGTCGTACTTCCATACGCTAGAAGTCTCTTATCCGGTTTGTTAACCTGGTTGAAACACAAAACTTTCTGACTTTTCAATGTGTTCCATGTTTTGTCTGTTATTAGGTTAAGTTTACAGCCCGAGTCAATCAACATATTCATCTTGACGCCTCCTATGTCACATCCGATAGTCGCATCATTGTTTACGTTAAACACAAAGTCAACATCTTCACTGTCTATGTGGTCTGCTTCATCTCTTTTAGTCTTCTTGTGATTTCTTCCTTCATCTGGTCTTGTGTTTTCATCTAACTTTCGCTTCTTCGCACTCTTGCAGTACTGTCGAAAATGACCTATTTTTCCACACAAGTAACATTTCTTTCCTCTAGCAGGACAACTGACGTCATATGATTCGTGTTTTGGATTTCCACACCTGTAACAACCTTTCTTCTTTATTTCTTGAGATTCAATAGTTCCAGGTTTTGCTTGTTTGTTTTTTCCTCCTTTATGTGCTATAGCATTAATTTCAGATTTTTTACTTTTACCTTCGTACTCATCTAATTGATGACCTACCACTTCTAAAGTGTTTGCTTGAGTTATAATTTTATCAAGAGTAATGTCGTCACCAATGGTCAAAATCTTTTTTCGTAAATCCGTGGAGTAACACTTTTCTGTTATCTGATCAACCAAATGTTCATCTAGCTTATCGAATTTGCATTTACCAGCTTGTTTTCTTAACCTGACCAGAAACTTTTCGAATTTTTCGCCTTCCTCTTGTTTAATGAGACGAAAGAGATGCCTTTCATAAACTTTGCTTTGTTTAGGGGAAAAATAGTCATCAAGTTTTTCTACGGCTATTTTGAAGACATCTGTGCCCTCCACAGATTCTACATTTGCTCCAGGCAGGTTGTAAAACACTTCCTGTAGATCTTGTCCTCCTATCAGAAGTAAGGTAGCTCTTTTTTTTATTGGGCATTTTATATCAGTCGTTTCCAGGTAAAGGTTAAGGGACCGTTTCCACTTTTCCCATCTATGGCCTACCGAGGCTCCATCGCCTTCTAGGTCTAGTTTTTCTATGGATGGTAGCGTCGTTTGGTTTGTCATGGTCTACGATTAATTTGGGGTGACCTGGAATAGAAAATAATACCCTGTGTCACCGAGAACCGTTTCCAATTTAATGGGGGTGGTCATACCAATCTCCGATTATATGGAGGTATTTTATACAAATTCCCAATCAAATGGAGGTACTAAATGCACCAGTGTTCCCAGTTAAGTGGGTACCTCAACATTTTCTCAATTTAATGAAGGTATGTCAATGCACCAATCTTCCCAGTTTAGTGGGTAGCATAATAAGCTGAAGTTATTATATCAATGTTCCCAGTTAAGTGGGTACCTCGACATTTTCTCAATTTAATGAAGGTATGTCAATGCACCAATCTTCCCAGTTTAGTGGGTAGCATAATAAGCTGAAGTTATTATATCAATGTTCCCAGTTAAGTGGGTACCTCGACATTTTCTCAATTTAATGAAGGTATGTCAATGCACCAATCTTCCCAGTTCAGTGGGTAGCATAATAAGCTGAAGTTATTATATCAATGTTCCCAGTTAAGTGGGTACCTCAATTTTTTTCAATTTAATGAAGGTATATCTATGTACCATTTAAATTAATAATTTTTCGTTTATAATATAAGTCAATGTAAATAACTAGAAGTACTCGTAAAAACTCAATTCAAAATTCAAACGAGAAAATAAAATAATGAATTCTTTGAATTGTCTATGGCCGTAGGTAAACACTTTAGTATGCATCTATTTAATGAATAGGTCTACTTAAAGCTAAAATATGTACGTAACCAAGTTTTCATCAAATTAGGTATAAGTAGATTAATGACAACGAGCGGGTAAGTAGGTTAGTATACTCGTAATGAAGGCTTGCGTTTTGTTGCGCCAGGCGCCAGCGCCTGCGCCGCCGCCAGTGAGTCTAGACTCGAATCGAAGCTTCTACTTCCCACCGAAACAGCAAAATACTTCGCAATATACCTACATACTTATTCCCAGTATAACGTTATTATGTAATTGTAGCCTATTATTTATTTATTGTTTTTTTTTTTCTTTGTTATTTCACTGACCTTTTATCCTGTCGCCACATGTAGTACTCGCAGGCCGATGGTAAGTACGAGGCCAACACTGCCTCGAGGTAGGTAGGTAGTAGGTAGTCCTAGTCACAGTCACAGGCTCGACAACAGGCGGTAAGTACAAGCGGCACGACTACTCTCGCCCACGGCTCTCGTAACACTGCCCGTGCTGCCTTACCCACTCGCTTGCCCGAGACTGTGTATGTAGTTATGTCCAACACACAAACACTACAGATAGATTTGTGTGGATCACAGAAATGCAAAAACGCTCTCGATTGTCTACAATATTTTATTTATTATTTTATTCCCTTGGAAAAACTCCAAATTTTTAATTTTGTTAATTAATTTGTAGATGAAGAATTGGCAGCCACCAAGGCGTCTCCCAGCATCGTGACATGGAACATTCTAAAAGATAAGGTCCCATGGGGTCTGCTTTTCTTGCTCGGTAAGTTATTATTCTAAGTAGGTTCTTATTACCTCCAAATGGGGCTTGTAGGTGACTAATTAGCGCTCTAGGGAATAATGTAGCTAGAAAAGCCCTAGGGTGGTAAGTAATTTAAAAAAAACACTTCTTTCTTTCAAAAAGTTCGCGTACATCTAACCATCATACTGGTAATAGACATCATGCATTCAGCCCAATGACCAATAAGGTCGCTTTGCTATTCAGCGTCATCAATTTTAAATATCGAACGGCGAAGCTCAATTTCGTTCTTGAAAAAAAAAAAAAACGGTTATCTGTAAAGTCGGTTTACTGACGATAGTTGAACGTGATAACGTCATAAGAAAATACTGATGGAATGGTTGCATTTTTCAAAAGAATTTTAATCAATATTTGTGACTCGCGGACTCGCGGACTCGCGGACTCGGACTCGGACTCGGACTCGGACTCGGACTCGGACTCGGAACCCGACCGAACCCTTACCCTTACCCTCATTTACCCTTACCCTCATTTACCCTTACCCATTACCCGACCTGGGCTCGGGCTCAGGTAAATGGAACGACGAAACGACGTAACGACGCATGAGTCATGTTTTTTCGTGCGTGCAACCGGCTCCATCGATTTATAAGACGTTATCACGTCAAAAATGTTTTATTCTTGTAATGCTGGTTTTTTTCTACTTACCTCACTATCGAGATGTATAGCAGAATAGTTAGCTCGGGTGTAAGCACCAATTGCACCCTCGAACTAAATACCTCGGCCTTCAATTGATGCCTTACAGCCCTTGGCTACTAATCTACTATTATTGCACACAAATACAAAACATAGGAAAAGGACAGAAATAGAGGACACGTACAAAGGCGAGCTTAACTCTGAGCCGAGTTTTCTTACAGCAAACCTTTGAGGCTAGAGAGAGGCGACTATAGGTTCGTGTGCAATATAACGAAAAGTAAAAAAAAATAACTATAAAATACTTAACTGACTAAAATAGGCGGCATAATAATACATAAATAATAATAATACATGTAACACATAAATCGATAATAATACATATAGGTAACATGTTCCACTGCTGTGCCAAGAGGTCCCACATTAGTAACTTGTGCTGAAATGATCAGTACCCGAAGTCCCAGTGCATTTACAACATTTTGTTACCAAATGTTGTATCCGTTTCGCCTATATTGTCTCTGTCCATTGTATGGAAAAAAGATGAGACAAAAACTCTTAACTACGTAACGTATTTTTGCCGTCTCATATTTTCACCGTCTCATATTTTCACCATACAATAGAGAGAGACAAATAGGCGAAACGAAAACAACATTTGGTAACGAAATGTGGTAGCAAATCTCCGACTTCGGGTACTGTTCGGGCTTATAGGAGTATTTGTCGCGGGCAGTATTTACAAAGATTAATGTATTGAGAGTAGATGTATAATTTGTACGGGAAAGAGAAAACTCAAGATCGGCATAGAAAAGCTTTTCAAAGTGCAAAAAGCTTCCGCCCAACGTGGGGCTCGAACCCACGACCCTGAGATGAAGAGTCTCATGCTCTACCGACTGAGCTAGCCGGGCTGTGAAAGCTTTGTCGAAAATAGCGAACAGCTTCAGAATGTTTAACGAATTTTTGCTTCTAAAACAGTTTTTTCCGATGTCTCCGATTTATTATCAGCATATTTAATGTTTTGTATAAATTTAAATGACTACTACAGTATGTCATGTCTACTATAACTAAGTCACGGACGTCCGCAACGTGCCCTACGATGCACTGCCCTGCGTCCATCAACTGGAGGCATACAGATATTCAGCCTCACGTGCCAGTAATTTCACCGGCACCCACACCCTTCAAACCGAAACACTGCAATGCTGCCTCACGGCAGAAATAGGCATGGTGGTAGTACGCACCCGGATGAGCCACACACAAAGAGCTCTACTACTACTAAATCACACAGAGAAATCACTAGCAGCGAAACCCGGGCATTCCAGAATGTTTAAGAACATTCTAGCATTCCCCAATTTCATTTCGCATTCTAATCTAAAACATTTTGATAAAATCTAGAATTTACAGAGTCCTTACGTGATAGATAAAGATAGACATAGAAAAGTCTTACGTGTTAGAAAAGGATAGACAGATTTTTGCAATATTTTGCATTGATGCTGTTCCTATTAGTCGTAGCGTGATGGTAGCCTTCCTCGATAAATGGACTATCCAACACAAAAATCATTTATCGATTCGGGCCAGCAGTTCCCGAGATTAGCGCGTTCAACCAAACAACTTCAGCTTTATAATATTAGTGAGGATTATATTTTTACAAGCCTATTTCATTTCTGAGATGATGGATGAGAAAAGCAAGAGAGAGGGACGAATGGAGAGATTTAGGGGAGGCCTACGCCGTAGAGGCGACTGCTGCGGAGTTGCTAGAATAATCAACTGAGCAATTTAGTATATATAAATAGTTTTTAGATTTAAAGTACCTGAGTAAGTTTCTCATATGTTTAAGTGTATCAGCAGTAGAATAAAGGCTTTTTTATTTTATTTTATTTATTTCATTTATTTCATTTCTAGGTGGTGGCTTCGCCCTAGCCGAAGGCAGCAAGGCTACAGGCCTCTCCAAAAAGATCGGATCCTCATTGGAAGGTCTACGCGGACTGGATGAGGCCGTTGTTTTGTTAGTGGTGGTGTTGGTGACGCAGTTCATTACGGAATTCACGTCGAACGTTGCCATTGCAAATCTAATCCTGCCGGTGTTAGCTAATATGGTGCGTACTATGTTTTTTGATATAAACATTCACACACACCCCCACACTCATACTGAAATGCAAGTCTCACATCATTTACATGTTTTCGTTTCGCCTATTTGTCTCTATATTCTAATTCTATTTGATCTGCACTGACGTCCCGCGATGGGGTGTATTGTCCCCCTGCCAAAACTCACCCCAGCCAGCACAACTCCTTAAAATAACGGAGTAGGACTTTGGGTTGGTGGCAGCAATGTTCCAGTGGACTGGATGGTGACACAGGTGTGGACGTAGAGGGACAAGACTCAACCAGTTCCCTGAACCCTGTCTTGGACCTCACTTCTTCTGTTGCGGAGCAGTGCAGTCTCTCTATTGTATGGAGAAAAGAAGAGACAGCAAAAATGCGTTACGTAGTTAGAGGTTGTCTTATCAATTTTCCATACAAAAAAGAGAGACACGTGCTCACACGAAAACAACATTTGGTAGGCGAAAGGTCAGCAAAGAATCGGTAGCAAAACTCTGACTTCGGGTACTGATCACTAAACCCATCTTTTGCAATTTCACACCCGACCAATCACGTACCCTTACACACAGTCGCAACCATGTTTACACACCCAACCAATCACACACATCACACGAAAAGTCTACAGCTGTCTATTGATTGCTACCGCTAACTACCGATTGGTCTGACAAAGCCAGTGACTTGCTACAGTAGATTTTATCTGTAAAGATTAGGTATTTCCAAGGTATTTTTAATGTACATGTCAATCATACACTTGAGACACACACCCTTTCACACACAATTGCAACCATACTTATTAATAAAAACACATGATTTGACACCCATTAATCAAATACACAGATAGACAAACTCAAAAGTCTTGTCTCCCGACTGTATGATGCTAGGTGAAAGGGTGTGTATATTATGTGCTATACCCTGCTTCCTTCACTACGTTTACCCAAATATGGTCTCCATTCCAGAATTCGTTTGCTCCAATCCAACGGTTGTTGGTTCTACGGCAAGCATACTCACACACCCTCACTCACAAACGTTCACACCCCTTCACTTACAAACGTTCACACACCCCCACACACAAATTTTAAACTTACTTTTTTTATCTCCAGTCTCGGACATTAAACATCGATCCTCGCTACCTGATGATACCGGCGACCCTGGCATGTTCCATGGCGTTCCACATGCCAGTAGGAACGCCACCCAACGCTATAGTGGCCGGCGTTGCTCATATACCTACTTCTAAAATGGTAAGTTCTGTACAATCGGGCCTTGCAGCTCAGTTGGTAGTAGTTCTGCCTTCTGCGCCGTAGGTCGTGGATTCGATCCCCACCGAGTACAAATATACTACCAACTGAGCTGAGTCCAGTCTAACTAAGAATATTTTACAACAAGTTACTTACTTTGGATTTAATTTTTCAGGCAATTGGCGGCATCGGCCCTAAAATCATAACAACCCTCTTGGTATGGGGGTCTTACCCTACATGGGGTAAATTCATTTTCCCCCCTATTACAAATACACTCTCAAGCTCTTCAATAGGAAACTTCTCACTTAACTGCACCACGACTTCTATACCTCTGGATAGTTTTAGTAACTATAATTGCACATTACTGAATAAAAATTTGACTGCGGTTCAGGGTGCGTTCAGCTGTAGCTTTTCGCCGTTCAATATCACCGAAAAAATACTACATTGAGTGTTGTTCAGAGTATGTTCAACTGTATTTGCCGTTAATAACACCGGTAATGGCGTGGACTAATATTATAGTTAATTTAACTACTGCTCAGAATCGCACCCAGAGTGTTGTTCAGAGTATGTTCAACTGTATTTGCCGTTAATAACACTGGTAATGGCGTGGACTTATATTTTAGTTAATTTGACTACTGTTCAGAATAGCACATTGTTGTTCAGAGTATTTTCAACTCTATTTGCCATTAATAACACCGGTAATGGCGTGGACTAATATTGTAGTTAATTTGACTACTGTTCAGAATAGCCCATTATTGTTCAGAGTATGTTCAACTCTATTTGCGCTTCTATAAGACCAATAATGACGTGGTGTTATAGTTTACTAAACTACTGTTCAGAATAGAACATTGAGTGTTGTTCAGAGTATAATTACCTTTAAATAAGATCGGGAATTGCGTGATGTGAATGTGTGACAGATTTTTTTAGGCTGATTGTGTAATATGTGGAAAGAATTTGAGTCTTATATACTTATATATATTATTATATTCTTATACGTATATACTCGGTAATCTTAACGTGCCAACCGACTGACAAACTAAACTTATCGCTTATAGTGATCTCTGCCAGCCAACTTAAATTTAAAGGTAACCGATCGTCGCAAATAAAGATTTCATGAAGGTTCTAAATGATTTTTGTACGGTCAGCGACAAAAATTGGCGACTATTTCTGGCTGAATCAAATATATTTCAATATGTTTTGAATCTCACAGTATCCAACTGACTTTTCAATCAAAATTTTGAATTTTTTGAAGATCCGGCTTGATTTGCAAAGATTTTCCATTGGGAGTTTAATTTTGTTGCTGGCTGTATAATTTTTTTAATAAGGTTTTGATCTGATTGTTTTCTCCTCTTATTCATATTGGTCGCTGAGCGCTATAATTCTTGTCAGGACAGACTAATAATAGTAACAAACTGTTCCCATTTTTCCAAGTTGTAATGTATTTGAACAAATAATCTGAAAATACTGTTTCATATGCGGTATCACCTTTTTTTTCTCGAGACTTTCCCAACGAACAAACAAGCCTCAATTATTTTTTAACTTGAGATGAACTGACGCTGGAGACATGGTTATTTTGCCAAGTCTCTTTAGTGCAGTGCACCTGCCAAGAAAAGTTTTACCTGAAAAAATACTCGGATTTTTAATTAGACGAAGCTAGCTGACGTTTACTGTGTTGTCAGTTTTTGATGAAATAAAAATAGTGTTGTGACAAAGTGAATGATTGAAAAAACTCCTAAATGAATGAAATTGCCTCGTTTTTCTAGTGAATAGTTAGTGTGCCGAACTTGACTTGACGTGCTTGGTTGAGGATCCATATCGTTCGCGCGAAACAATATAGCAACAAAATACACAACAATTACCACAAACACAACGTAACGAAAAACTTTACAAAAGCAATAACTAAACAGCGTGAGCGCAGAAAAACATTCGTGCTATCAGACCAGAGGTTAGAAGCCGAATTACAAACAAAATGGTGGCATTCATCGGTGTTGGCACTAGTCGCCACGCCGCGCTTTGTAATAAACCGTTAAAAAACGGATTGTAGTTACATACTACAAGTAACTTATATCAGACCACTTTTATACATTTTTTTATACAAATTTCAATATTATTTTATAGTTTGAAATGATTAACTATTCACTCATTGTTCATTCATCTGATTGAACGAGAACTGAACGCAGCACTATTACTTTAAATGTAGCAACATTATTTTACAAAGTGACATTAGTTACTGTCAGCCGGTATCGTCTAATTAAGATACACTACACTTTGATCTTAGCCAAAAGGCCGAGAAGCGATAAATTATAACAGTTGTCTTTTTTTGTTGACATAAAACTGACAGTGACAAAAATATTTTATATAGCAGTTATAGTATCAGGGAATATGAATAAGAGGATTTGTTTTTACGGGTTTTTATCAAAATTGTATCAAAATATTCATGTATGTGGAAAAAGTTGTGCATTTTACTCTACAAGCATTTACTTGCAAAATATATTTTGTGTGTAATTTTCTACTCTAATATTGTATAGGCTAAGGGCCTAGGTATAGGCCACTCTTTGGCCTCCTTTCTGTGTGCCCTATGAACTTTTAATTTTTATGCAATATGTCACCCATCCGATTTGAACGTTGCCTTAGCTATTGAAAAAAAAGTTCAAATAATCGATGTATAAAATAAACAAATATTTTTATATTAAATGACCACAAGTGTTTATTTTAAATTAAATTTGTAATCCGTATTTTTATACAATTTATTATAAATTCTCAATAATAATATGAGGAGTTCCTAATATTTTGATCACTGTATGTGTTAAAATATTTTTATTTATATCTATATTAATTAGATTAAGTTTTGTATAAATTAATTGTAAAATTAGTTTAACTAAATACAAGTATAGTGCCCGGCAAAGTTAACTGTGAAGTTTTAAATTAAAGAAAAAAAAAAATTGAGCAAAGCATATGGCAGAAAATGTAAAAAAACTTAGAATCTGCGGTTGCGGGTCTGTATCCAGAATATCGAGATGAGTGCCTATTTTTCTATTCCATCTAAAATCCAGTCCCAGACACTATAGCGTCCTGTAAGTAGGGGCGTAAACAACAGTTGCCCTGTATAGAATATAAATCATCTACAATAGATGCAAGCTTCACAGAAGTCAACTTTCATGCCGGGGACTAAAACCAGACAATATAACCTGTGCCTTTTTCGAAGATAGTACAATTGTGTCAATAATAGATTTTGATACCTAGAACAGATAAGATTTTGTAACGAACAAGCTTTTAAACGCATTTTACAATGAATAGCTTAAAAATATTGTGCCTACGCCAATTTAACTTAGATAACTTGTACAGAGTCCATGTGACACCTACACTCAACAACTTTGTCTAAGGATATTCAAAACTTTGGTGATTTTGACAAAAACTAAAAATAATTTCTTTAGAAACTAGATATGGCGAGAATCTTTAATAATAATAATAAATATTGTGGACAATTCACACAACACTACCCAGCCTCAAACTAAGCAGAGCTTGTAATATGGGAACCAGATAGCTGATAATAATATAATACTTGAATACATTTTTTTTTTACATACTTAGAATACAATATACACCCAGACAGAGAACAAACATTTATGTTCACCACACAAATATTTGTTCTCGGTGGGGATCGAACCCACGACCTGTGGCGCAGAAGGCAGAGCTACTACCAACTGAGCTAGAGGCCAGTCAAGCAAGTCTTTATTTTGTGTTGTTTATTAATAATAATAAAATAAAACTGTTTGATATTATTTTTAATACAAAAGTAGGAACGAAATCTCAAAAAATCTGAAAATCTATTCGAATTGGAATATCGCTAGACAATGTTGATGTGTGTATTTATAGAAGTAGGCAACAAATATTGCACATCGGCTAATTTCGGCTTCATAGAGCTTAGTGTGCGTTAGAAAGAGATAGCGCTCTACGAATCCGAAAAGCCGGTGTGCAATATTTATTGCCTACAACCGTACACATATGTATGTATCTCAGGCATGTGAAACACATAATAAATCTCGAATATACATAGTTTTGTAATCGTTTTTGTATAAAGGGCTTCGATTAAACTAATCTCCATCCATTTTTTTAATTTTTGCGATTAGCACGCACACTAGTATAGAAATATGTGCCGCTAACTTATCTGTTAACCAGAGGGCGCCACTACCGAGGAATGTTTGTGCACCGTAGGGCACAATTACATGGGAGAAAAGGGTATTTATCGTGATTACATTTATTACTTCACACATATCGACCGTGTTACAACAGCCGTGGTCGCAGGCAGACTGGAGTTCAAATACCCGTTTCTTTCATATAATTGAGCATATTGATTGCGTTATTTTAAAAAGTGTTATCGTAGGGCACGTTCTTATCGTTCGTGACCTACGAGGCAATGCTTTGTTAGGCGATGGTTACTGCTTAATATCACGGGCCATATGATTGTTCCATCAGTTAGTTTTATAAAAATCTTAAACTCCGCAACATAAAAAATGTTAAACAAAAGATTCCATGACAAATGAGGTAGTTGACAGCAAAATGAAATGACAATTTAAGGTTTTCATTTTTAGGGTTCTGTGCCCAAAGGGTAAAGCGGGACCCTATTACTCCGCTGTCCGTCCGTCTGTCTGTCTGTCTGTCACCAGGCTGTATCTCATGAAACGTGATAGTTAGACAGTTGAAATTATCATAGTTGATGTTTTTCTGTTGCCATTATAAAAAATACTAAAACAGAATAAAATAAATATTTAAGTGGGGCTCACAACAGACATGGTTTCTTTGAGGTTCTTTGATGATGTTAAGCGGTCACCGTCACTCGCCCATAGACACCAACAACACCAAGTTCTCTTTGCCGTTTTAATAGATAATGGTGCGGAACCATTGGTGCGCAAGTCCGACTCGCAATTGGCCGGTTTTTCAAACAGATAAGTTGGTGGTTAGTGTATAGTGAATGAATGATTTTATAAATGTGATTTGAATGTATTTTAAGTCTGAATGTTACCTGAATAGAACGATGACTTTTTTGATAGGTAAAAAACCGAGTCCTTAGTAAAAAAAATCTAGAAAATTCTGTTGCAAGGATTTTTATTTTATTATTCTTGTACTTGAAGTTCTGCTTGCTTGTATGTAATGTTATGTGTTGGAGCAATGTTATTCATACTTTTGGGCTCAACACAAAATATTAACTAAAAATACGATTTAGTTTTGTATAACATTTAAAAAAAGATTTTGGACAAAAAAGGTTAATTATACATGAAAGTAAGAATAAAAATTTCGAATATATAAATTTAGTTTTAAAATATTATATTATTTGTAATTTAAAAGTGGAAAATTGGCATTGGTAGTTTTATTTTGTATATTTAAGGCGGTTCCACACTAAGTGAAGCTTGTATTGATGCCATAAATGTATATGCTCATTGTAAATATTATGGTGTGCGTCTTTAGATTAAATGTTTTATTAAAATAAAATAAAAATATAAAAATAATTTTTCGTTTTTCTTTGAAAGCTTATTTTTCCAATATTGTACGCCTGTATTGTGATTGTACACCAGGGAACTTTAAGAAAAAAAAGAACCGCTTTTGGCGAAGTTTGCCAATCTTTGCCGAAGTGGTGTCGCGTGACTCGTGACCATGACGAGTTCATTTTTTTTTGACGTGACAACGTCTTATAATTCGATGGCTGCACGAGAAAACATGACTCATGCGGCGTTACTTCGTATAACTCGATGGCTGCACGCACGAAAAAACATGACTAATGCGGCGCTCTGAGGCGTTCCATTGAAGGCTTGAAGTGCAAGCGAGAGCGCGGAACGAGCGACAAAGAGGCACGCACGGCCTCCGCGTTCGGCAGCGTTCGACATCTGTCTCTCTCCTACTTGAGTGAGCGATGCGTCCGCGTGGACAGCTGTATTACGTTGTCACGTTCAACTATCGGCAGTAAACCGACTCTAAAGACAACCCATTTTTTGGTAGTAGCTCTGCCTTCTGCGCCGGAAGTCGTGGGTTCGATCCCCACCGAGAACAAATATTTGTGAGGTGAACGCAGATGTTTGTTCTCTGTCTGGGTGTTATATAGTATTCTAAGTATGTATTTACAAAAAAAATATTTAAGTATTATATCAGCTATATGATTCCCATAGTACAAGCTCTGCTTAGTTTGGGGCCAGAAAGTGTTGCGTGGATTTAGTTTGCTTACCTACATATTATTAAATTGTTTTTACTTTTTGTTTTTCTCTCGTGTCTTGCCTTGTTTCTGTGTTATCTGCTTTTGTTTCACATATTAATAGAAATCTTAATTCTAGTACTTTGGCCTCCCGCGATACAGGCTTGTCCTAGTGCGGGGACCACCAGTAATTTAAATAAGACTGTAATATTGTCTATAATATAATTAATATAATTTTGTCTATAATATTTATTTATTTAATATTAGTCTATCGGTGAGGTGAGGGCGGCAATGTCCAAAATATACTGTCCTCTAAGTTCTGTTTGTTGTTAGCTTCATAAACACGTGATCAGCAGCCCACGCTGGGTTTCTGCTCACATCTGCCCAAATGGTGGTGCACCAAGCTGCTGCAGTAAACCACGCGACCACCACTGCGGTCAACGATGGCACCAGCCCACCAGACATCTGACAACGTACAAAATTGAGTCTTCAAATTCTTATCGTGTCACTGATTCTTTCGAACCAAGTGCGGTGAAAGGATTTTAAGTGCGCCTCAAAGAGGCTCCTTTCGTGCACTTGACACATATTTTCGAACTTTTTAGGTTCTACGATATGCCGGTTTCCTCACGATGTTTTCCTTGACCGTTTGAGAGCACTGGCATATTGTAAATAATAGGCAGAAAAACTCATTGGTACACGACTGGATTTGAATCCACAACCTTAGGATCGAAAGGCGGGCCACTACCACTAGGCCACCAGCGCTTTCGATATCATTTAAAAGCTGATAAAACTACCTTTCAAATGATATACCACAATTCATACTTCACTGCATAGAAATCGTCTAAAAATGTGTCTTGAAAAATCCGCCACTAAGGTCTGTTCAGAACGAGAGCCGTCGTGGCCAAATTGAGAACTAACGTTTCGATTTTTATAGGGCAGCTCATCCCTTTCTTTCTGTCAGCATTTTGCATCATAAAAATTAAATAAAGGAATAGTACACTAGTTGTGATAGGATCTAAACGCAAGAGACGCGCTATTGTATTGCCCACTAAACAAAAAAGGTGATTAAGCACAGCAGCGCCCTCCAACCCCACGACGACGGTTCTCTTTCTGAACAGGCTCTACTAAAGGCCTGCGCACACCTAGTTCGCTGGCGGTAGCGATCAGTGAAACGCTGTCAAATCACAAATCTGACAGCGATATTTGACAGCGTTTCACTGTTCGCTACCGCCAGCGAACTAGGTGTGTTCGAGCCTTAGGTGTTTTTTTTTCAAAACTTCAAAACTTAGGTACCATCTTCCAAGGAGGTATGTGCACGTACGAAGCGACCATAGCGTTGCCGGGTGCGCCCATCGCAAGATGGAAGGACTGGGAAGAGGCTATGGTGGCTGCCAGCATCATGTAGTGAGGGTTTGTCTTGCTGATTATACTCTGTGGGAACGTCTTCATCATCAGCCTGGAAAGTCCACTGCTGGACATAGGCCTCTCTTATACATTAACAGGAAGAACGATTCAGATTTTTATCCATCCACGAATTTCCCGCGGAATTTCAACAGGTTTTTACACATACAATTCGTTTTAGAGTACTCAGTAAAACTGTATTTTGGACAAACCACACAACACTATACTTACCCAGTGTTGCCAGTGGGAGATAGTCAAATATAACAAGTGGCAGCTCAAAAAGCAACATTGTCACGTGAAAAGTAACAGTAAAAAAATATTGTGTTGTTTTCCAAATAATCTAAGGGAACTTAGATTATTTGGAAAACAACACAATATTTTTTTATGACACTTTAGAATAGAATAGAAAATTCTTTAATGCACACCTTTAAACTAACAATGGTAAAACAAGTAGGTAACAATAATTTAAAACGTACAATGGGCGGTCTTATCGCTGAAGAGCGATCTCTTCCGGACAGGCAGATATGTCTTTATTACACAAAAACAAAAAATTTCTTGGATGCGATCATAATATTTTTGTGTTTGCTGGAAAATATTTTTACTTAAAGTTTACATAAAGGGTTAAATGTTACAAAAGTAACATTCTGGCAACGCTTATCTTACCCCAAATGAATGGGAACCAGATAGCTGATATTATACTCATAAACATCTTTTTTTTGTAAATACTTAGAATACAATATAACACCCACTTAGAGAACAAACATCTGTCTTAACCACACAAATACTTCTCGGTGGGGATCGAATCGAACCCACGACCTGCGGCTCAGAAGGCAGAGAGCCAAATAAGCTGAGAGGCCAGTCAACCAAACTTCCAATACTTCAATCTAAATATACCTACCAATCTAGCGATAGAAGGCAGTAGACAATAAGCAACACAGGAGCTCGGCGCAAACTCCGTCAGGACCTTAAAAAAGATGATGGTGACCAGCATCAGCGCTGACGATGGCCAGTCTCTGAAGAGAAGGAGGAACTTTTCAAACTCCTCCGTCATTTGCGAGTTATGGAGGGACTCGAAAAGAACTGAGCTTCCACCTGAAATAACGGAGATTACTTTTTAACCTGTCACAATATAGCCAAGGTCTGTTCAAAGGAAAAGACCCTGGCTCCATAATCAGGCTTGGCACTGACTAAAAGTTTCAACTCCCCCACCCCAAACTAAGCAAAGCTTGTACTATGGAACCAGGGGCCTAATTCTCGGGCCGACCGAGATTTTCTAAGCGATTATTTTATTTTTGGCATTGTACAACCCCGCACTTTTCTACATTTTCCGTATATCGTAGCTGTCGAGGCTTCTACGATGAGGTCGTTGATGAATTACTCAAGAAAATCTGCCATTCTCTCTTCGAAAGAAGCAATAAAATAAAATTGCAAAAAGATCGAGATCAGCCTGAGAATTAGGCTTCAGATAGCTGATATAATACTTATATATTTATAAATACCTACATATTTAGAATACAATATAACACCCAGGCCCCTATTTAATAAAGCTGAAAATTCGACAAATTAGTGGAATTGCCTCGCTTAGGCTATTGATAAAAGTGACAAATATGTCACAAAAGCGCGACAATTCCACAATTTTGTCGCTTTTTGACATATATGTCGAATTGTCAGCTTTATTAAATAGGGCATGAATCTACATACAAATAGGGGCCTGGGTGTTATATTGTATTCTAACTATGTAGGTAGAGGGCCCAGATATACGAGTAGAACAATCATCGGTGTAATATTTGTTCTCGGTGGGATCGAACCCACGGCATTCGGCGCAGAAGGCAGAGCTACTACCAACTTAGCTGAGAGGCCGCAGTCACTCTGGTGCTTCACCTTTCGCTCTCTGGTGCTAGCAATGAAAGATGCGGTGGAGTTGACGCGTTCAAGGAGGTTGGAAGCCCAGCAAGGAGTCTTACAGTCCATGGAGAATCTTCCTTATCATCCTCTACTGCCGCAACACCAGCGCTTGCAAGCGTTATGATTCTAAAAACTTACCAATTATAAAGAGAACTTCCCAGCTTAGGTTTTCTCGAACGACTGACCAACTGAGGCAAGTTTTGCTAGGGACTTGTGGCGGTGGCCGGATCCTGTCTAAAATCATATTTTATAATGGCCTTTTGCTTATTAAAATACGACAAATTTTCTTTTCTTCTTTCAATCATAACATTTAATAGTATGGCTGTAAAGCCTTGCGCGAAAGGCATTTTAGGTAGGCACCTGAACGTTTTCTGAAGAATGCAATGAAATCCAGATTTATTGGCAGAATGAACAGAACCAAAACTGATAGGATGCAGGGTGTTGAAGTCCTTAAATGACTGAAAAAGTTTAAATACATTATATTTCATATTTATATGTAACGTAGGTACCTATACATTATTTATGAAAATTCATGAAGACTATTCCCAGGTGGTAATTTTTCAGGCTGCCTAGGAAAATAGGGGAAAAGAGTAGGCGCTAACTACTTACAAGTGAAATTGTCCAAAATCTTCACTGTCAATGTAGGCTGCGCTTACTGTAGCTTGCAACAATGCAGTGAGAATTACTACGAATAGAACCACCTGAAATTACTCGTATTAGGTATATACACTTCAGTAATATGTCTAAACGTACTATTTTTCAACTTTTTGATAGTGCAACCAGTATTTTTGATAATTGAAAAGTGCTTCCCATTGTAAGTTTGTTCAAATGCTTAACTGAAAAAGTCTGCTTATTTAAATGCCAGTCGCTTATACCATCTTTTACAGATTATATTTCGTTCCCCCTCTCTTCTTTTGCGTACACACAGGTATTGACTAGTAGTTTTGCGTACACCTTATACTTACTATTAAACTTACATTTTCGTAGAAAGATATTTTTCCCAACTGGTGATACTGTGCCACCAATAGAGCCTTTACGTATTGTACCTCTTCTTCTGTCATGCCTATTTCAAGAGATACATGCCTCCTGAAACCGCCATAACTAACATTTAATTTTAGCGGTGACGATCAGTGAAACGCTGTCAAATATGACAGCGATATTTGACAGCCTTTCACTGATCGCCACCGTAGAACGCTTATGGCCTGCGCACAACGATATTTCACAGCGTTTCAGCTGATCGCCATCGCCATCGCCTAGATGTGCGCAGGCCTTGAGACATCTAAGCAATCGATTGATCGTCAACTATGCATAAACAAAGTAGAATGATAAGGCTTACACACCGCGCATCCGAAAAATTCGTATGACGATTTACGCTCTTACGAAACATTTTCTGATTTCTTAAAATTACGAATGGTCTGGTAATTGGGCTTGCGGTCCTACCAGATAATCATACAGCAGGGCTACCACGAGCTCCATAAGGTTATGGTTATGGCTGTCAAAATTGTGTCAACAGTGTCAACACATTCAAACCAAAGAAGAAAATGAAAGTGTGGGTCAGCCTATCTATACACAATTTGACAGCCAAAGCCATAACCATATGGAGCTCGTGGTAGCCCTGCTGGTGTAACTAACAGGAATTTATTTATTTTACTCGTAGTCACATTACATTACGAAGGATCGCACTTGACCGAATTAATTCTGTCCTTCCACTCTAACCAACTGAAACGGATCAACTATTTTTTGGACGTCTCGTCGACTTCGTAATCCAAATAAGTTCATTTTTATATGTCTGTAACTCTGTACCGAAACATCCCAATAAAGTAGAAATTCATCCAGAAGTAGAGGACCGTCTCCATTACAATGACTCCTGGTAAATTCAACAGCATCAGGGTGGGAAACTCAATCTTCGGTCCACTTGGAAATATTCTGTAAAGACGAGGTACATTAGGCTTACATACAGGGTTATTCATTATTAGCTGCAAATACTCAGGAATTAGGTTATACAAATAAAATAAAAAATACTTACGAAATGACTTTTTCGTACCTGTTTCGTAACAGTTTTAACCCTGTATATGCCTGTTGATGGGTGCATGGCAGCGCAGCGCATCGTAAGATACGAGGCATGCTTTGCTAAAAACATTGCTTACCATTTCACATGTGGGCTTTATAGTAGGTGTGTACCTATTGGATAGTAGTAGTGGTTAAATTGTCGGCGTTGTCAGCCGCAGAAAGATGAGAGTAACCGAAGATCGTGGTAAATGGCAAGAGCAAAGATAAGCCTGCTCAACGGATGAAGAAACAAATACAAACGAAAATATTTATTCGTGAAATAAGTTTCTCAAAATAATACATAATACGGTATACAATGGACCCCGAACTAAGCCTGTATCTCTGGAAAATTATTAGAGATAGATATAGAATAAACAGTTTTTCTTTTTTTCATGCTTACTTCAAGCAAGTTGTATGAAGGCAAGATACAATTTGTTTTTTTTTCAATTCAATTTTATAGTATTTTACATCATACATGCTCAGTAAATAGGATTTACTTTAACGCAAAGAGGCTGTGTAAGTAGGCGTGTGCACTTGTGCAGCCCAGTGCATTGTAAATGCGTTCCATTTTCAAATCACTTTTAACTTCACACTATGCTTGATACGTAATGGTTCATTACAGTTCAAGAGATAAGTTATTTTAATTAATTGAAAATTGTATATGTTGGTGAAAAGTTTTCTTCACGAGTTTTAAGGCTCGGTTAACTCCAAGCACCCGCCCCAAGACCCTCAGGGAAAAGGTTGCTCAGACTCCCTCTCACTACTATCAGTTCCCCCCCGATTGACAAAAACTGTATCCCCAAGAACTTTACTGATTATTGTGACTGTGTGTATGGCTGCTTGTTTCTGAATGATGTGAATGTTTATGTTTGAATCTAACTTATTACAATATCTGTGTAAGCTTTTAGCTATTATACCCGTGGCGCCGACTACAATAGGTATGACTTCGGTAGGTGTTTTCCATAGTCTGGTTATCTCTACTTTTAACGCGTGATATTTACTTAATTTCTCTATTTCTTTAGCCCCTGTATTGTAATCGGACGGTACTGTTACATCTATCAAATATGTTCTGTTTTCTAGTTTATTTATGTATATTATATCTGGCCTATTGTGTGCTATTGTAACGTCTGTTTGGACTGGTATTTCCCACATAATTTTAGCGGTATCATTTTCTTTAACTTGCGGTTGTTTTAGGTTTTCTTTCCACCATGTGTTAGACACTTCAAAACCATGTTTCTTTACCAGCGTCCAGTGAACATACTCTACGATGTTATTGTGTCTCTTAGTATAGTAGGTGCCAGCTAATTTGAAAATTGTATTATTATTATATTATTATTATTTGTATTATTATTATTGCATTTATTATACTCGTCTATATTTTTAATTAATGTAATTGGTGTGTAACCGTTTTAATTAATTAATAAATTAAATTAAATTAAATGGCAAACCTCCTTGGTGAAACAATCTCTTTTCTTACAAAATGATATGAAAACTTTTTACTGAAAAGATATACCTATAATAGTAGCTCACAGATGGGTGCATAAGTGTTTGCTACGACTGTTTTAGCAGATACCTACCGGTACAAATATTTTACTTTTAATTTTAATAAAATTAATAGTAGGTATAATTATACTCATATTATCATTGTAATTTTATTTTTCTCAAATTAAAATTACATTTTGTCATACCCGTATAAATGTTGTGTTATTGTTGTATTGTAAGCCTATTTCTGCCGAAAAGCAGCATTGCTGTGTTTCGAGTTGAAGGGTATGGGTGCCGGTGAAATCACTGACACGTGAGGCTGAACATCCGTATGACTCAAGTTGATGGTCGTAGGGCAGTGCATTGTAGGGCACGTTCCTGACATGCTTGACCTACGAGGCAATGCTTTGCTATAGGCAATCGTTACCACTTAATATCAGGTGGGCCATATGTTTGCTCCATCAGCTAGTTAAAAATTTACCTCGCATGAATGATGTAAAGTAGAATGCTTACCTCGGTCATAAGTAGCTATTGCACCCTCGAACTATATTTGCCCTCGCTCGCTTTGCTCGCTCGGGCATCTAAATATCTCGGGTACACTCGATCCATTAGCGGCCTTTGCGAGCTGCGCTCGCACGGGCGCCAAAAAGGATCTTGTTCTGCAAAAGCTCACTTACTGCCCTTGTATAACAATCTACTAATTTTGCAGCATTTCGTATATGCAAAAAATATGAACCGTGGCGTGCAATCGCTTTTTCAAGCAGAGTTCTAATAATTCGACACGTAAAGCTTCGCTTCCGTAAAATACTACTAATAGCCAAACCGGGTTGATATTTTTTATTCCGTAACAATTCCGTGTTAAAACTAGATAAATGTATTTATTCAACGTGTCAATATTTATTTAGGTAAAGATTTCTATGTGCTTATCACAAATTTATCGGTCGGATATTGTTATCGTATCAACACGGCTATGGTGGTGGTCGGGCAAAGTGTGTAATTATTTTGCGTTTTAGCACCGTAGTACTCCGGTAACTCCCATTAGTTCTATGATGGTCTAAGGTTCTATGGGACTGTAATGTCATAGAACTGCATTTTTTTTATCTCTTAAGTTACTCACTAAAAACCTGCAAATTAATTTACCAAAAAATGCTTATGACTTGATAACTTACTTTTCACAGTAAATCTTGAAAATCTGGTTTGTGTGACTGCTCATTAAGGTGGCCATGGCACCTAAAAACAATGCTTATTTGATACTAAAACCTAGATGGGTATAGAGCTAGAGGTATAATTAACTAATTATAAGCATACTTAGCATTTCCGCGTTATTTTAAAGCAAGATTGCCTTGGTAGACTGATTTCCGTAAAAAAATAGCACAATAAAAAAACTGGCAGGTAAATTACCACAGATAAAATACTACTCACCTATTGAGGAAGAGTATGCTATGCCCAAAAAGTAGAATATCGTAAAGTCTGTAGGTCTTGGATGGCTGAAAAAAAAATGTTTATCGTCACGTAAAAATAACGTTTTTTTATACAACTAATAGCTGATGGAACAAGCAAGTGACCTGATGTTCAAATCGGCTATAACAAAGCATTGCCTCGTAGGCCACGCACGTCAGGAACGTGCCCTGGCGTCCATCATCTTGAGGCATACCTAAATTCTACAAACCGAAACACGCCACGCTGTTTGGCGGCAGAAATAGGTATGGTGTGATATACCTCTCCTGGACGAGCCCTTCACGAAGAGCTCTACTACTGCTAGATTTTTGCTCGCTTCGCTCGTTCGATCAATAAAGTATTCTAGGAATGTGGTGCTCACCATTCGCCGTGACGCAGCTGCATTTGTTTCTCTTTCCCAACAACTTCGTACATTTCAAGAATTCCCAACTGTAAAATACTCAAATACTTACTGATGTACCTACATTCTATAATGGGAAGGTGAGGTGCACTATGCCAGTACTCTCAAACGGTGAAGGAAAACATCGTGCGTAAGTGCGCCTCCAAGAGGCTCCTTTCGTGTTCACTTATCAACACAACACATACATACATACATATAACATGTTTTGGAACTTTTTAGGTTCTACGACATGCCATGCCGTACGTGCCGGTTTCCTCACGTGATTTCCTTCACCGTTTGATTGTACTGACATTGTGCACATAAAGAGATGGCGGTGCTTCTATACCACTCACCATCACCAGTGTTCTCAGACTGATGATGATATATACAAATTTACCCAAGGAAATTGATAGAGTGCCTCGACTTTACCTTTTCAAGTTCAGTTAGAATGGCTTTGACAAGCGGCATCATGAGCCCGCAAATCAAGATGCTGGAGAACCACATTGACAGAAACATGCAGCTAAAGAACAGGAGAAAACTTAATCTGCAAACAAAAACAGTGCATGTTCATTTATGAGAAACGAACTCGCTACCACCATAACCCTTCCAAGTTGCCAAGTGCTTGACACTTTCTCTCTGCAATTGGTTTAAATTCTGTGTGTGCGTGTTTTGTGATTGTGTGTAGGTGTGTATCTGTATAATTGACGTCACCGCACCGGACATCTCAGTGCTGCCAGAATATTGAACAGGCATGGTTCATCTACTACATTCTACCATGGGACATGTCCCATGGTAGAATGTAGAATAAAAGGAGATGTTTCATGAAACTATGGAGCCCACGCCAGGTCAGTGTACACCGATTGTAAATAATAGCTAAGCAATATAGTATTCGGTTTAAATTGTTTTTTCTTTAATTTCACTTTGTTGACTTGTACACTTTGTTGACATAGAGATTTTCTTGGTCAACCATAGCAACGAGAGCAATGTTTTCAATCTTTTTAAATTCTACAATATTATGCCGGTTTCCTTACGATGTTTGCCTTCATCGTAATAAATAAATGAAACTAGCCTTACGTGGCAGCAGTGAGTAATTTAATATTACCTGTAATGTGAACATCCAAATACAACCAGAAGCTTCAGAGCAACTCTTTTGTGGACCTGGCATTGTTCTATGGCGAGAAGAATCATCATCACTCCGGCGCAGTCTAGTAGTTCGTTTCTCATGTACACCTATAAATTATACCTTAGTCATTTAATTTTACAAAGAACCCAAGTAATAATTATAATATTCACGTTGTGTTTTACTAACTTCGCTTATAAAACTATGCCCATAGGAACCCATTACAGAAGACAATGCTATAGGAACCATGGCTGCTACACTTGGATGCATGGCATCGGTTATCCAATACGTTGCTGTTAGTATAAAAGCGTAAAAACCTTTGTAAGCCTGAAAGAACCAGAACAAAATTATGTTCCTACTGATAGAGTAGGTAACTGATATGAGTGGTCTTGTCAGTCTGTGATGTGGTCCATTTTCGAGAGACGTGTCGTTCCTAATTTAACCATTTACCTATAGACCATAGGCCTATCTAAGAAGGTATCTTCCAAAAAAACTGTGCAAGAAGTTTATGTTTATACACAGGAAAACCCCTCGCAAACGAAGTCACGGGTTTTCTACTAGGTAAGGTAGGTTTTTTTATACACTAGCTAATTTAACAAGCATACGGCCCACCTGATGTTAAGTGGCAACCTTCGGTTATAATATAGCATTGCCTCATAGGTCACGCACGACAGGACGTGCCCTACGATGCTTTGCCCTGCGTACATCAACTTGAGGTATACAGATGTTCAGCCTCACGTGCTAGTAATTTCACCGTTACTCACATCTTTCAAACCAAAATACAGCAATGCTGCATCATAACAATTGCTGTGTACAACGATTATGCTTCTTTTTAGCTTTCAGTATCTAAATAGCAGTTGTATTGATTAAATATACATTTTATTCATCAAATTAGAAGGTATACTAACGTTATTCATGCCGATAAAAGCCAGGGGCATAAACACTAGTGGAGAAAGTAATATGACTAAGATTCTCCAATATAGTTTGCAAAACAGCGTAAAGCGATCTCTTTTTGTAGCGATGACTAAGTTTGATACCCTGAAAAACATAATGAAGAGAACAATGCGTGCATTCTTTATATCAATTGTCTAAAGCAAGTACAGCTTCGTATTGAATAAACTTACGATAAGTCTGAATCATCCATGTTAGCAATTTACGTACCCATGTATTAAATATGTAGCTACGTATTACACTTTGTAAATATAACGTAGGTACTTTACAGTAATGTATGAGACTAACCTGCTTTGGGTCGGAAATCTAGGTGGTTGTGTACCTACTTGTTATAAAACAGTCAGTCAGGTTACAATACTTTTTTCAATTGCTTTAGGGACTGAGTATCTGAGGACCAAAAATACAAACTTGGGTGTGATAGGTACCTACCTAACCTACCCAAGTTTTATATTTTTTGCACGCCCATATTTTTTACACCTTAATTGCATGGTATACTCAGTACTCTTAAGGTCGATTTACATCAAACGAACATAGAGCTAGAGCTAGAACAAGAGCATTCCTTCGTGCTCTTTTAGTGTAAACGAAAACTTGTATTCAGCGTTTACACCAAACGAACAAAGAGCTAGAGCTAGAACAATCGCTAGAACACAAGAACGCTTTGATGAGACCGCTCAGTGGCGCGAGCACGTCCGAACACGCTAGAACGCTCTAAGCAACTGTTCGCGCGCTCTTGCGCCGTTTACATCAAGCGAGCGAGCTGTCTTAGAATATTCCTAGAATCTTTGCGAACGCACTAAGAACAACGAAGGAATGCTCTACGCCTGTTTACACTAGAAGAATTAGCTGTAGTGGGGATAGAATGAGCATTCGCTCGTTTGATGTAAATCGACCTTTACATGCTCTTAGTAACTATGACAAGACAAAAACACGACCAGAGTACTGAGTTCAGTGCAATAGCGGGGCCCCCTTAAAGGACATGCCACACCTACCTACAGTTTCGCTGTGCACGACCAACTGCATTCTCGTCTGAACTGAAAGACTTAGGCCCGTATTCAGAAACACTGCATAAGTCTGAGACGAGCCTCAAGCATACATTTTTGACTTGACACAGGCTCAAGCACTGTTTATAAATACAAGCCTTAAACATGGCAACGAATAGAGGCTATTGATATCGCTCCGCAATCCGTACCAAAGTCTACCACGTTTCTACCAATGGTAGAAATAAAAGCTCTGTACTGGCAGCCCCAAATTTATCGGCAAAATAATACTTCTCTGATTTTTTTTCCAGTTGTCAAAAATCACTACGTGTTGTTGGGTGCGTGTTGCGTAAACTATTAAAATCCGTTAATATTTACGACTAACGACGCTAAATATCGCGTAAAAATGTCCGTGGAGCTAGAATTTGATTACATCCAGGCCACGGCCTCTATGGATATATTTTCTCAAGATGATATCAACGAATTACGTGCGTGGACTATCACATTGGACAAAACAAAATACGTCCCTAAGGATTTGTCGGATAAACAGCTGCTGTTATTTTACAATGCCTGTTACGGTGACATGGATAAGATTAAGACCTGTATTGAGAAGTATTATTCCTGCAGGAAAAATACTCCAGAGTTTTTCGAAAACCGCCTAATGAGCCAGGATGACGTCAAAAAATCGGTCGAAACTTTGTAAGTGTATTTACTCATAACTGATTCTACCTATTTCATCTATGCCTATGCCAGTAGTAGAGCTCTGTGTGTGGCTCGTCCGGGGAATGTACTACCATTCCTATTTCTGCCGTGAAGCAGCATTGCTGTGTTTCGGTTTGAAGGGCGTGGGTGCCGGTGAAATTACTGGCACGTGAGGCTGAACATCTAGCCTAAAGTTGATGTAAGTAATTAATAGTGCCTACTACCCTCAAGTACCTGTTCCAAAACTCAAACCTCTGCTAGGGCTCTGCTAGGCTAACACATCTGTATCACCATCCGGTCCACTGGAACAGTGTTGCCATCAAACCAAGGTCCTACTCCGCTATTTTAAAGAGTTGGGCTGGCTTGTATGAAGTACAGGAGGACAATGAACTATACACCCCATTGCGGGTTGTCAGTGCAGACCTTATCCCCCAACTCAAATTAGAATTAGGCTGTTTAGTTTTCTTGTGATGAGTGATTGAGTGGACTGTTCTAAAGACAACTGAGCTGAGTCCGGGCTTATTTGAAATAATATATCTTTATACCATTCAGCACAGGACAGGACTGGCAGGGGCTCAGTTTCTGAAATGAAATGAAATGTATTTATTCGCTTGAAGTATGGTAAATTTTGAAAAACTTCTAATTAATAATAGTGTAGTACCACATGCTTCGTCGGAGACCGACATGCAAAGTTTAATGTTAAATTGCTAACATAAAGCAAAACTAAATTTAAAAACAATAAACTACAAAGACTACTGTGTGTTTTAATGCACGTAAATGTCATACATGCCTTTATCTATACAAGAAGACTTTATTTATAAAAGAAAGTCGTGTTAGTTACACTTTTTATAACTCAAGAACGGCGGAACCGATTTGGCAGAAAATTAGTGGGGAGGTAGCTTAGAACCGGGAGAAGGACATAGGATACTTTTTATCCCGAAAAAGCAACGGGAACGGGGTGTTACTGGAACGGGCGAGCGAAGCCGCGGGCGTCCACTAGTGTCTAATAAATGTATTTTCTTAGCTTTACTAGACTTTTTAGTTCCGAAGATTTTTCATTGAGTGGACTGTTTAAAAGTCAACTTGTACTGGTTACAAAGATTTTTATAATGTCCCAAAAGTTCAAAAGTAGGGGAAGGTCGCGGGTTCAAATCCCGCTCGGCTCTTAACTTTTGGGACATTATAAAAATCTTTGTGATTTCCTTAAGTGTAGTAAACACTATAATATCAATAAACAATTTTGTACTGGTTATTTTATTGATAAATTATCATGAACTGTAGGTTAACAGTATTTTAAAAGTCATTGCATTTACATAATATGCATTTATACATACTAAGTATAATGCATTGTATATCATTTAATTATGTTTCTTCGTTTGATTGGTTTTATGTTAAAATACCTACCATATTAATGATTTTTCCTGGTATAATTTATGTAAGTATGTGGGTATATTATTAGTAAAGGAAAATATTAATTTTGCTTGTAGTAAAACTGCTGGCTCATTTTGACTTATTTACTTTATTTGATCTGTCACCTAGACTCACCTAGCTTTAAGACGTTTCAAAGTGATTCTTGCATCGTACTGAATAAAAAACTATTGACTTTGACGTAACACTAATAGCATCAAATATAAACTTTTGCAGGGTCAATGCAGCACCCTTGGTGTTGTTGTGTATTGGCGACGGTGACCGCTTACCATCAGGTGGGCCGTAAGCTCGTTTGTCAATCTTTAAATACAAACAACTTGTTTTAAGTCTAGATCGAGATTTGTTTATTATACTAGCAATTCGCCCCCACTTCATATGAATGGGAAAACTCAAAGACAGTAACTTCTAATGGAAAACATCAAATAGCTTGAAATAAACAATATTGAAACTGCGAGTTTAGGAATAAATAAATAAACAAAAACATTTTTTTTTCTTTTTTTTATATTATGAATAGCTAAACGTTTGCCTGCCATCACACCCGATGGAAAATGAAAATGCAGCCTAAGGTGGCTTAGCAGCTTGTGCAGCTTAGCTATAATCCACTTGTTCACTCTTGACTTGAAAATTCCAAGGTTGTAATGTTTTGTTACAAATAATATTATTTTCCACAACAACTGAGTTCTTGCCAACCTCACAAGTTCAACCCTAATGAAATCAATTAAATAATAAAACGTGATATAAGATAATAAAGTCATAAAATTAAATTATCTTTGAACAGGAAAAAGAAGCTGTTTTTATGTAGAAACATTTTAGAATAGCCTTGTTGTAGGTGATGGTTGTACTTCTTATCATCAGGTGGACCATATGGTTGTTCCATCAGCACTTGTAGCGTAAAATAAGGTGTTATTTACGAAGGATCTTTGAAGTGAGGTCACGTAAAAATAGGCTTATTGGTGTCTTTCCCGTTCAAATAAAAAAAATCGGTTGTCTGTAAAGTCGGTTTACTGACGATAGTTGAACGTGACAACGTCATACAGCTGTCCACGCGGACGTATTGCTCACTCAAGTTGTAGAGAGACCGATGTCGAACGCGGAGGTCGATTGTGCCTCTTTGTCGCTCGTTCCGCGCTCTCGCTTGCACTTCAAGCCTTAAAAGGAACGCCTCAGAGCGAGGTAACGCCGCATGAGTCATGTTTTTTCGTGCGTGCAGCCGGCTCCATCGAATTAAAAGACGTCACGTCAAAAAAAATCTTGAACAGCGACGGACAGGAAGACGAAACGTAGGACGCCCTCAATGGACTGACGATCGCGGGAAGTCTTTGGATGGAGAGGTCCGAATCGTGCTTCCTGGAAATGTATAGGGAATGCGTTTGTCCAGCAGTGGACTTGTTCAGGATGATGATGGTGAATGTGTCTTTCTTGAGAGAGCTTATTTACTACTGCGGATGCGAGTTTCGAAATCTATGTCTGTCCTTTTCTAACGCACAGGGTCTTTTTTATGTCTATCCTTTTCTATCATGTAAAGACTTTTCAGAAAATTCTACTTTTCGCCAAAGTGTTCTAGTCTAGTTCTAGAACAGAATGTTCTTTTCCAGAATGATCTAGAAGTAAAAGTTAAATTATTGTTATTGTGTCTATTTTTATTATGTTGTTGTAGTTGCCATTTTGGCGTAGGCCTCCCCTTACCTCCATGCCTCTCTGTGCCTGGCTTGCCTCATCCAGTCTGCTCCACATGATCTAGAATTCTAGAATAATCCAATTTAATTCAAAGACCAACCGGGCAAAGCCGGGTTTCGCTGCTATTTATTAAATGAATTGTGTCAAATTTATGTTATTTCCTCAGGGAATTCTCCTACCTTCCCGGGAAGTCAGTGGAAGGCTATGACATCATCTTCCACCGTCTCCACGACACCGAACCTTCGAAGTACAGCCTCGAGGTTGGATGTAAGCTGCTCTTCATGACTGTTGGTGAGTGTTACATCTTCTTCTTGTGTCACTGATGGTTCTATCAAAGTTGGTGTGGTGAAAGAATTTCCCGTTTGTGCCCTCAGAGAGGCTTCTTTTGTCCATTCTACACATGATTTCGAAGATTTTAGGTGGTCTTTTTGCGTTGAAAAAAATCAATGCTATTGGTAATAGTTATTTGTTATACAAGAGTGCAAAGCTGCTTTTTAACCGCGTGCTCAATTTTGATGACCGAGCAAGCGCAGGATTCTAATATTTAACCACGAGCGGAGCGAGTGGTTTAAAAGTTAGAATCCTAAGCGTTGGCGAAGGAATCAAAAGAGCACAAGGTGAAAAATCTTTGCACTCGAGTGCAACACGTAACTTTTCATCCCACCTCAGCGAGGAAATGGCCAAATGCAAAAAAGAACATGGTGCGACTAAAACACACCAAGAAGGTTCCGAGTATGAGTTTTAACAAATTTAAAAATGTTGCATGATAAATTCGGCACCATGCAGGTAGAAGTAAATAGGTTAAATTATGTTTTGAATTCACAAATACACCAAGAAGGTTAAGAGTGTGAGTTTTTACCAAATTAAAAAAGGTTGTATGATATATTCAGCACCATGGAGGTAGAAGTACATAGGTTGTGTATTCACAAACTTAGTGAACACGATATTCTAAATTCAAATTTACTTTATCCTCTAGCGGATAAAAACGGGTTTTCCACTCAGATATTGAACAGTAAAAATACACTTTCCGAGATGGTGGGATGAAAAATATATTTGGCCATCTATTTTGAACCGACGAGCATGTATGAAGAATGTTATGCAAGTGAATAAAACGAAAGAGGTGTGTCAAGATCGTAGCAAGTGGAAATCCGTGATCTCTGCCTACCCCCATGGGAATCGGGCATGATTTTATGTATGTATGTGTTTTGTACCCTTCTTTTTCTCTATTTATGTGTTCTGTGACTATACCATATTACTATATACCATGATTAAATTTTTATGAGTTGACTTCAAGTCAAGTCAACTCATAAAAATTTAATCATGGTAAATATTCCGTTGTTTCATCAAAATAGTCTTAAAAACCATGATAGTTACAAAAGTTATATACCATATTAGCTTAGTCAAGTCAGCCAATCGGCAGTAAAGACATGGTTTATACATATGGAGTTACCTTGGGTTTCCTCTCGATGGTTTCCTTCACCGTTTGAGAGACTACCACAAGGTTATCCAGCGCTGATTAAGGGTTTATGTATTCGTCGTATACAGGGTGTCCGCGCTCCAACGATTGCTCATCCATTCATCATAATCCGATTAGGCTTACATATTCAGGGTTAACTGAACCTTATTTTTATAACCGCAAGCAAACATACTGGTCGCACAATAAAAAAAATGTGACCTAATCAAATTGAATGACGACCGTTGAGAAACATGAAGTTGGAAATGTATAGCCTTCTGCATTATGTTCGGGTTATAGTTTGCTTTTTGCTTTTTAAAAGTGAGAAAAGCTAAAAGTTTTATAGAAGTTCGAAGTTCTAAATGAATTTATCATATTTTGATCTTTTACTGTTTTTGTTCTTATTGTTACTCTGTTTGTGCTGTATTTATGTGGGTTGTGCGTCCAAAATAAATGTTTTTCTTTCTTGATTGTAAATATCGGACGCATTTCATAAAACATTTTATAAACAAATTAGGTATCTATCCGTAAGGTGAGTTATCAGTGGACGCATTGTGTGACTTTGCAAAAAAACTTAATCATTTTCGATAATCATTTTTTTTTGTTTATTTTTTAATCTTTAGCACTTAATTTTTTGTTATAATTAGTGTAAGTGGTTGCTATGTCGCAACCGTTCTAATTATTATTATTATTAAAAGCCTGTTGTGTCCCACTGCAGGGCAAAGGCCTCCCTTCCTTCTCTCCATTCCTCTCTTGTTTGGGCTACTGTGGACCAATCTAATTAATTAAATTAAATTACAATTTGCAAAGAATACTACGCTCCGTTTGATGCGATGCGTTCGATGCTTCCGATGCGAATGTGGTCGGTCATCAATAAGGTAAGGAATTTTAGAATAGTTTCCGCCAGCAGCGGCTGAAAGTAACTAGAGATCGTCCAATCTTAAACTGCACGTCCCACTACTTCAGTCAGTCAAAGTAAATTGTTCTTTAATACCTACATCACAAAGATCATTTTGAAGTACTTTGTTGTGAGCCAACTTCAAGAAAACGTGGTGGAGGGGCGTGCATTTTTAGACTGGTTTATCTATACCTTGATTAGTTTACCTATTGTGACATCTTCCCTATAATTTGTTCTGCCATGGGAATTAAAAAAAGTCTGCATTCGCCAAACGAAATTACAGCGATTCTAATCTTGAAAAATCTAAACAGATGTTATCGATCATACAAAAATCTGTTATTAAATTTTACCATTGAATTTGACATGAAATATCCACGTGAAGTTAAATTACCATCAATAATGTAGCAATAATGGTATTATAATGGTGATTGCTAAACCAAACAGGGACATGGTTGAGATTTATCTAAAAAATTAATTGAATGTGGGCTATTATCTATATCAGATAATCTGCATTGTTGTAGGAATGCCTCAGTTTTCCTACCTATAAGTTGGTTAAGCTAACCTCTCTGAGGCGTACTTAAAATCCTTTCACCACACTCTGGTTTAAAAGAACCAGTGACACGATAGGAAGAACCAACCAACTTCGGTTTCGGAACTTTAACTCGCTTTTTAACCGACTTCAAATCAAAGCGGAGTAGGTTCTCAATTCGGTAGATTTTGACGTGATAACGTCTTATAAATCGATGGAGCCGGCTGCACGCACGAAAAAACATGACTCATGCGTCGTTACGTCGTTTCGTCGTTCCATTTACCTGAGTCCGATTCCGAGTCCGATTCCGAGTCCGAGTCCGAGTCCGAGTCCGCGAGTATTTTCTTATGACGTTATCACGTTCAACTATCGTCAGTAAACCGACTTTACAGACAACCGATTTTTTTTTTAAACGTTTGTTTATCGCATAACTTCGTCAATACACCACTATTTTGTAATTACAAAAAAAAATGCCAATATTGGCTGCTGATACTGACCACATTCACGAAAAAAAAATCTTTTTGAGACATAAAACAAATATTTTTAAATAACCAAAATTTTTAGTTAAATATTGAGAAATGACAAGCAAAGATCATTTCATTCATAAACGCTAAACACCAAGCGGAACCGAACAGCGTAATTTTTTTTCTCTCTAGTACTACGTTACTAATGTGTCCATAATTTTATGCAGGATTTCTGAAAATTTTAACATTTAATAACTTTGTCATTTTATCGAAACTAAAAATTCTGATTGCACATTCATAATGTTCTACCCACTACATTACCCTATTTTTTTTTTTTGGTAGTTACAAAATAGTGGTGTATATGAACCGATTTTAAAATATTGTTTTTAAAATGTGATACTTTAGGTAAAGAATTTTCAATTCCATTCTAATCTAAATTTTCAAAACTTCGCGATTTTAAATGTTAATGTATGCGACTGAGAAGTTACTTAACCGAGTCTCTGAACTCGTGTAGAGACATGTCCAAGGCTAGCAAAATGACCATGGCTTGTATCGTTTAATATCCATAATAATACTAATTATTCCGTGACACCACCTTGGGGAAATCTTGATGCTCCCAAGTTTGGTTTCACCTTCGCGCCATTTCTCATTTTGGCATGTTTTTAGGGTTCCGTAGCGAAATGGCAAAAAACTGAACCTTTATTGTATGGATTCGTCATGTCTGTCTGTCCGTCCGTCGCCGATAGGTCTTCAAAAATGATGTTGAGGTTTACATATAATTTTTTTCTAAACTGAATAGTTTGCGCGAGATACACTTCCAAAGTGGTAAAATGTTGCCCCCCTCCCTGTAACTTCTTAAATAGGAGAATGCTAAAACAAAAAAAATATAAGATATAGTACCATGCAAACTTCCATCGAAAATTGGTTTGAACGAGATCTAGTTAGTAGTTTTTTTTAACGTCATAAATCGTAAATCACATTTTACTTGCTGCTGCGAAACCCCTCATGGGCGAGTCCGACTCGCACCTGGCCGCTTTTTTAGTATATTATCCACTTATTACAGTGGTTTATTAAACCTTTCTGAATAATTTCTCATTTCCGTAGTTCCAACTAGCCTTGAGCCTGACATTTCACTGGCCATCAATATTACGTCTTCATTTAAAATAAGTAATTGTCAAGACATTAACGATAACGTCAGTATTCTACTGGCATCGTAGCTCGGTTGTTCTGCTTTCTGCTTTGTAAGTTGTGGGTTCTATCCCCACCGAGGACAATCATTACAGCTAAGACTACTATCATAATTATGTAACCGCACGCACCTTTTTTTTTTACTTTTTAGTTTTTTTTTATCATATTATTGCATTGTCATCGACCTTTGGCAGGAGTGCAAAGTTTGAATCAAATCTGATCGTTCAAAGTAGGACAAAATCGAGCTCAAAGGGGTCGGTTACATACAAACATACAGGTGAAGCTAATAAGAGCGTTATAAAATCATCATCCATAGGGTGTAGCACCAATAACCTCCTTTTTAGGGTTCCGTAGCCAAATGGCAAAAACAGAACCCTTATAGATTCGTCATGTCTGTCTGTCTGTCTGTCCGGCCGTGTCACAGCCATTTTTCTCCGAAACCATAAAAGCTAGACTGATGAAAGTTGGTGAGTAGATGTATTCTGTGAACCGCATTAAGGTTTTTTACACAAAAATAAAAAAAAAACTATAAATTTTGGGGGTCCCCATACTTGAAACAGAAACTCAAAAATTTTTTTTTCATCGAACCCATACGTGTGGGGTATCTATGAATAGGTCTTCAAAAATGATGTTGAGGTTTCTAATATAGTTTTTTTCTAAACTGAATAGTTTGCGCGAGAGACACTTCCAAAGTGGAAAAAAGTTGGTCCCCCCCCCTCTAACTTCTAAAGTAAGAGAATGATAATACTAAAAAAGATATATGTTGTACATTACTATGTAAACTTTCAACGATATTTGGTTTGAACGAGATCTAGTCAGTAGTTTTTTTTTTATACGTCATAAACGGAAACTCAAAAAATTTTTTTTCATCGAACCCATACGTGTGAGGTATTTATGAATAGGTCTTCAAAAATGATGTTGAGGTTTTTAATATAGTTTTTTTCTAAACTGAATAGTTTGCGCGAGAGACACTTCCAAAGTGGAAAAAAGTTGGTCCCCCCCCCTCTAACTTCTAAAGTAAGAGAATGATAATACTAAAAAAAATATATGTTGTACATTACTATGTAAACTTTCAACGATATTTGGTTTGAACGAGATCTAGTCAGTAGTTTTTTTTTTATACGTCATAAACGGAAACTCAAAAAATTTTTTTTCATCGAACCCATACGTGTGAGGTATTTATGAATAGATCTTCAAAAATGATGTTGAGGTTTTTAATATAGTTTTTTTCTAAACTGAATAGTTTGCGCGAGAGACACTTCCAAAGTGGAAAAAAGTTGGTCCCCCCCCCTCTAACTTCTAAAGTAAGAGAATGATAATACTAAAAAAAATATATGTTGTACATTACTATGTAAACTTTCAACGATATTTGGTTTGAACGAGATCTAGTCAGTAGTTTTTTTTTATACGTCATAAACCGTAAACCGCAATTTACCTTTCAACGAACTACAGGAACCTTATTATGTTACATCAAGTAACATATATAAAGGTTCTTGTAGTTCGTCGTGCTACGGAACCCTTCATGGGCGAGTCCGACTCGCACTTGGCTGCTTTTTTTTTATGTAGAAACTACTTTTATTCCTATATTGATTTCAAAACACGCAACATCTATCTGCTTTCCCCCCAAAACGGCCTCTACAACTGTCAAATTGTTGACATTATACTGTGCATGACAGATGACATAACGGTAGTAAGGGCATTCTATCCCTAACATGATAACATAGAGCTCTATGAATAAGCCCCGTTACACATAAGATAAGGCTAAGTAATTAATTATCATTAAAATTTTCATTCTCATACCATTTTCGTAGCACGGTCGTACTGACCTTTGTATTCTTTTTAGGGTTCCGTAGCCAAATGGCAAAAACGGAACCCTTATAGATTCGTCATGTCTGTCTGTCTGTCTGTCTGTCTGTCCGTCCGTATGTCACAGCCATTTTTCTCCGAAACCGTAAGAGCTAGACTGATGAAACTTGGCGAGTAGATGTATTCTGTGAACCGCATTAAGTTTTTTACATAAAAATAAAAAAAAATATATAAATTTCGGGGGTCCCCCATACTTGAAACTAAAACTCAAAAAAATTTTTTTCATCGAACCCATACGTGTGGGGTATCTATGAATAGCTCTTCAAAAATGATGTTGAGGTTTCTAATATCGTTTTTTTCTAAACTGAATAGTTTGCGCGAGAGACACTTCCAAAGTGGAAAAAAGTTGGTCCCCCCCCCTCTAACTTCTAAAGTAAGAGAATGATAATACTAAAAAAAATATATTTTGTACATTACTATCCAAACTTCCAACGATATTTGGTTTGAACGAAATCTAGTCAGTAGTTTTTTTTTTATACGTCATAAACCGTAAACCGCAATTTACCTTTCGACGAACTACAAGAACCTTATTATGTTACATCAAGTATCATAATATAAAGGTTTTTGTAGTTCGTCGTGCTACGGAACCCTTCATGGGTGAGTCCGACTCGCACTTGGCTGCTTTTTTTTATGCTTTATACCCATACCCACGTATAGCTCAAATCTAACAAAAAAGTTAATGTTTAAACCCATTAGCCTACTTGATTATTGTCTTATCCAACTGCTCAGAGGGTCACAATTAAGTATAGTAACATTAGCTTAATAACTTAATTACATTTTTTTTTTAAATTGTTTTTATGTGCCTTACGGGTCCCACTGCTGGGCAAAGGTCTCCACCATTCTCTCCAAACATCGGGATCCTTGGCTATGCTTGCCCATCAGTCCGTCAGGAAACCATAAAACTCGTCTCGCCATCTCCGTTTTGGTCTATCTTTGCCCACAGTCCCTGCAAGCTGGTCTGCAAGCTGTACGATGCATCTGATATGTCAACGTCAATTATTTGATCATGACAGCTCTTTATACACTGCCTCTAAAAAGAATGACGTCACTCGCCTTCCCGTAATGGTAGCTTATTATCAATTTCTTCTAGTGCATTTTTGTATATTTAGTGATTAACCTAATAAACAAAGTAAAGTGGTTCTTGGGTTTTTATTTCTTCCGGTTATGGACCCAGAAGTACCAGCCAGCTGTGCCCAGCCTAGATAAAGATTATTTATATGCATAAATTTATTTTATAATTTTAGCTAGCATTGCCATTGTCCCACTGCAGGGCAAATGCCTCCCTAACCCCCTTCCACTCCTATCGTTCCTGTGCTGCGGATGCCCTGTCTTCCATAAACGAGTCTAGATCGTCCCGCCATCTGAGTCTTGGTCTGCCGCGAGGTCGTCTTCGTCTGCCATTGTTGGGGGCCCATTCTGTTGTTATTTTGGCCCAAAGATCGTTTGACTTGCGGCAGACATGGCCAGCCCAATTCCACTTTAGGCTAGCTATTTATACATTTTAGCATAAACATTTGTGTTAAAATTTTGTTCAGTCTGGTATAAAATCTGCTGTTTAGATTGCACTGCATCATTCTGAGATGTAAGGTGTTAAGTTTCCTAATGAGACTAATTGAATTGGCACAACACCCATATGCTCTTCAAGAACACAACAATGACTGATCACAGCCGAAAGTTTGTCTCGTCCGGGTGCGTACTACCACCATGCCTATTTCTACCGTGAAGCAGCATTGTTGTGTTTCGGTTTGAAGGGTGTGGGTGCCGGTGAAATTACTAGCACGTGAGACGGAACATCTGTATGCCTCAAATTGATGGACGCAATGCATTGCATCGTAGTTCACGTTCCTGACGTGCGAATTTTTTTTTGAATTTGAATTTCTTATCGAGCACTTAGGTTCTAAAACAAAATAAGATAAATATAATTTTGGATACCTGATTCGTTTCTAAAGTTTTTTATTTTATTAATACTAGCAGTTGGTGCCCGAGCTTCGCTCGGTATTTTTTTTTTTGGTAAACTGTTGTTGTGAATTATATTTAAATACGAATTACTTACATACTGATTAAATATTAACATTTTTCGATCTAACTGACATAATAATAAACTCCACTACTCGTCAATAGATGGCGTTCTCTGTCCCACTAACTCATGATTTAATCAACAGCTGGCGCTAGGAGTTATGATTTTATGATAAAGTTGATTATTTACTTTACGATTAAGGGGACATTTTCTTAAAATGAATCCTAGCTAGATCGTTTTATCGTCCCCGAAAACCCCTGTATACTTAATTTCATGAAAATCGTTGGCTCAGTTTCCGAGATCTTAAATATATATATATATATATATACAAGATTTTCTCGTTTAAAGGTATAAGATTATCTAAAAACATGGTTGTTGAAATATACACAACACTGTGTCACCTAGATGCTGTACGATGCGTAATTATGCCAACGTCAATGTATCATGCATGACAGATGACAGCTCTCTGGACACTGCCGCCAAAATGACTGTGACGTCACTCGCCTTCCCGTAATGGTCGTAGCTCTCATCAATATCTTGTGCTGTTTGTAAATCTATAGTTATTAACCTAATATACGAAGTAAAGTGGTTCTCGGGTTTTTATTTCATCAACTAGATAATTATAAAATAGAAAAACCAAACACTTCTTGAAACATAAAGCCTGTTTTGTTCACCTTGAAAAATAATAAAACGGTCATCATCAACGCCTAAATGACAAATAAAAAACTTATACTTAGCTTTGTACAATGTTTTTGTTATTCAGATATTTATTTCCTTTCTTATTTTTAAGTTTTTAAAAATATAATCAATAAAAAAACACAAATCATTAAAAAATAAAATATATAAAAAAAACTTAAAAACTAGTGCACCACGAACAGCGGGGCTGGGGCCGAGCTACCAGGGTCAAGGCTGCAGACTGAGAAACCTCCAGACAATGCGTGCCGTGTCCAGGATCACCGCCTTCTGCATTTGACCCTTGAGCCAACCTTTTAGATGAGAGCCTCTTGAGATATTATTAAAGAAAAAAGAACCACCTCAACTACATTCTTAACAAATCGGTTGTCTGTAAAGTCGGTCTACTGACGATAGTTGAACGTGACAACGTCAAACAGCTGTCCACGCGGACGCATCGCTCACTCAAGTAGGAGAGAGACAGATGTCGAACGCTGCCGAACGTGGAGCCCGATTGTGCCTCTTTGTCGCTCGTTCCGCGCTCTCGCTTGCACTTCAAGCCTTAAATAGAACGCCTCAGAGCGAGTTAACGCCGCATGACTCATGTTTTTTCGTGCCTGCAGCCGGCTCCATCGAATTATAAGACGTCACGTCAAAATAATATTATTAACATCTGCTTGAACCATACTCAAGTGAACTGACAATCTTGACATATCCTAATATTTGGGGGGTTTGCCTCACACATACAAATAACTTTGCGGTATTTCCTGACCACTGCCTGTAAAACTTCGATCATCACTACTATTATTGGTCGAAGCTGTACAATTGAGTCTTTTCAAGAGAAGAATGGAGTTCTAGTGAGGTGCCACTCGACTGAGTAATGATTTGCAGTACCGATCATGGTATATACGTCTCCTATAATTATATTTCCTGACCAACCGGTCTTGGGCGGCACTCAACGTCTCCCAACAACCTTTAGGCCTGAACTCCACCAAAGCGGAGACGATACGAGCGGAGAGATGTTTTTTAAACAACCATCTTGCTAGTAGAAAAACATCTCTTCTCACACAGCACACCGCACACATCTCTGCTTTGGTGGAGTCCCGGCCTTATGTCAGCTAGCCGGTAAATCGTCAAAATTCATTCATATTTAATATTCCAAAGAATTGCTTTCCTGACCTTTTATTACTGTTGTAAGTTGTTCTAGCGTGGAGCTTATGACGTCAGACAAATGTTAAGGGTTGGCCAAACCAATGCGTTCTTAACCAATCTGCAAGCCTTGAAAAAAGATTTGAAGATGGAATTTCTTCTGGATGGATTGGAATCAGGAGTTTTCTATGCTTTGTGAACCGGTTGGCGGTAAACTTGCAGGTTAAAATGTGTTGGTGTGTCCAGTGCTTTACAACTTCTAATGTTCTGCCCAGGCCTTGACAAGTTCTACTCTTGTACAAATAATTTGTATGGAAATGAAAATATAGAATGTGTGGTAGATGGTCGCAAATCTGAAAGGGGAATGTTTTGACACGTGAGAACCATTTAGGTCATACTTATGTTAGGCGAAGTCTTGGCGAAGTCCATCTGTTTTTTTGCCGATTTTTGTTAAAAATAGATTTTTTAATAAAACCCAAAATTTTACATGTAATTGCTAATAATTGCCAGTTTTTAGGGTTCCGTAGCCAAATGGCAAAAACGGAACCCTTATAGATTCGTCATGTCTGTCTGTCTGTGTGTCTGTCTGTCTGTCTGTCTGTCTGTCCGGCCGTATCACAGCCATTTTTCTCCGAAACCATAAGAGCTAGACTGATGAAACTTGGTGAGTAGATGTATTCTGTAAACCGCATTAAGGTTTTTACACAAAAATAGAAAAAAAACTATAAATTTTGGGAGTCCCCATACTTGAAACTGAATCTCAAAATTTTTTTTTTCATCGAACCCATACGTGTGGGGCTATGGATAGGTCTTTAAAAATCATGAAGAGGTTTCTAATATAGTTTTTTTCTAAAACTATAAATTTTGGGGGTCCCCATACTTGAAACTGAAACTCAAAAAATTTTTTTTCATCGAACCCATACGTGTGGGGTATCTATAGATAGGTCTTCAAAAATGATGTTGAGGTTTCTAATATCGTTTTTCTAAACTGAATAGTTTGCGCGAGAGACACTTCCAAAGTGGAAAAAAGTTGGTCCCCCCCCCTCTAAATTCTAAAATAAGAGAATGATAAATCCAAAAAAAATATATGTTGTACATTACTATGCAAACTTCCAACGATATTTGGTTTGAACGAGATCTAGTCAGTAGTTTTTTTTTTATTCGTCATAAATCGTAAACCGCAATTTACCTTTCGACGAACTACAAAAACCTTTATATTAATGTTAATTGATGCTACGGAACCCTTCATGGGCGAGTCCGACTCGCACTTGGCTGCTTTTTTTTATTTATTTTTATTGAAGTAAGCCTCTGTGTCATCATCAAACATTTTTTATTCAGACTATTTAAGTTATTAAAATTTTCAAAGATTTTAATAAAACGGGTTTATGACGCAAGTTAAAAAAAGCGGTTGGTGCTTTTTTGTTCACACCTTTTTCAATACATGCTTGGTTATTGATCTTTTATTTGAAGTATCATTTATTCGGATATGTTTCAAATTCATGAAATTAGGACCTACAAAACGGTAGATGGGGAATGTGAGCAGAAGGAAAGGAAACATGGATGAACTGTGTGAAAGATGGCATGAATAAGAGAGGAGTGAATTTAAAGATGGCGGCTGACAGAGGGGAATGGAGAAGGAAGACATGTTGTGCCGACCCCGTATAAAGTGGGATAAAGGCAGGAAGAAGAAAACCTACAAACCAGATCGAGGGAGAAAATTTAAATTTCTAGACATTCTAAATGTATTTTGGTGTATCTGACAATATCAATCGTAACCTTGCCCGCCAATACGATGCGTAGTTCGAATGCGTTGGTTTGTGCTAAGCTTTACAGTGATTGACTCTGTGACGTCTTCAGCTTTCGAAAGCGTATTACGTCTGCTCACAAACATAACCACTGGGAATATAATATGGGCCCGGTTATATAATGTTTCTTCACTATGGGATTTATTTGTAACTATTTGCTTTGCGTTATTGCGTGATGTCATTTTCTAACAGCCTTTGCTTATGCATCTTGGTACTCGGTAACGGGACTGGTTTAGTTTATTTAACCTCTGCTAGATGGAGCTTCGGGTTTTATCTTCTCGTTTTGAGACGAATATTTATCTTACTATACGCTCGTCGCATTTCTAATAATTTGGTCCATATTTATAATGTTCCTTTAGAAGTCATTCAGCGTTTAGGAGCTCACTAAGTCTGTTGCTATCTTTGTTTTTTTATACAACTAGCTGCAACAAGCATACGGTTCACCTGATGCTTAGTGGTAGCCATCGCCTATAGCAAAGCATTGCCTCGTAGATCACGCACATCAGGAACTTGCCCCACGATGCACTGACAGGGTCCATCAACTTTGAGGCAAACAGATGTTCAGCCGCACAAGAGACTTTCACGCTAAAAAGTGTCAGGCATTATAAATGCGGGTAGGTAGGTACAGGTACCTATCTGTTGTTTACTGCAAGGTACCGTTGCTTTTCGGGGATACAAAATAATTTATTGGTAACAGACGAAGTTGCAAGGCTGGCCCAAGGGTAGGTGCATGACTAGGTGAGTATCTGGCTCACGTTTCGTGTATTGCCATTTAGCGTGGCAATGCATTTAGCAGTTCATCAACTGTTTCATGTGTATTTAGTAATTAGATATTTCATAATTCTCTAGTTAGAAAAACGCGGTGAATAATGAAAATTACCACAATCATACTAAATTCACAAATGTATAAGCAAGTGAGTCGTACAAAAATGTTTACTAGTGGTTGAATTTTTGTAAAAGCGAATGTAATAATAGTCGTCAAAATGTCTTTTACTATTTCTCTTACTTGTCATGTGAGTCTGCCATATTTTTGGTGCGTTGTGTTGCTCTCGTTGATCAAGAAATATCTTTGTACAAGTAAACGAATTAAAATTAAATAAAAGTAACAATTTAAACCGAATACTGTACTGCTAAGCTGTATTAATGATTGGTGTACACAGACCTGACGTGGGCTCTATAGTTTTATGAAAGATCTCCTTTTAGAAATACGTGTCAATTTTCGGTGGTTACGTTGCAACTTAGTATTAGTATAGCTTTTCTGTCATTTTCGAAGTCGCAAAGCTTTTTTATTCGAATTGTCTTTCTGGGTGGTCTTTTGATTTCTTTTGTGTAATTTTGGTGTTATTTTAACCAACGTTACCTGAGGTCTTAGCACAAAGTGTGAGCAGTTGGAATGAAAGTGAATCCTGATTTGAACGAAAGTGTTTCCGATGGTTTCCGTCAAAGCCAATCACGACCGACTTGACTAAAAACTATTTTATTTATTTAATATACTTATCCTCACTTGACTTGACACTGACAAAATTGATCCAAAATGGACCGATGGAAGAACTTGCCTATTATGTCTTCTCACAATTTTATCGACGCTGCTTATAGCTGCTTATAGTAAGCAATATGATGTGGTTATGTTTAACCATCTCATTTGTGAAGTGGTTTACCTTGATGTGACTGACGACTGACCTAGTGTTAACTATTTCGCTGACTTATGTCGAGTTGGCGAGGACAAATGCCTTGTTTTGATTCCTTTCGTTTTCGTACCGAAACATTTGCAATGCACTGTAAACTGTAATGTGTAAAGTGCGGTTATTGTACACGATTTAAATAAAAAATCCCATACGAAAGTTTGGATGGGTGTTTGTTACCTACTCAATAACTCCAGAACAGGTGAACGAATCTGGATTAAATTTGGCACAAAGATAGATTATAGTCTGGAATTGCACATACTTTTTTAATTCTTTTTTATCCCTGTAAAATGTATGGTTCCCGGGAGAAGGATTTGTTACACTATTTATAACTCAAGAACAGTTGAACCGATTTCGCTGAAAATTGGAGGTATCTTAGAACTAGAAGATGGACATAGAATACTTTTTATAACGCTTTTATTAGCTTCACCTGTATGTTAGTTTGTTTGCTTGCTTGTATGTAACCGATTACTGACCCCTTTGAGCTCGATTTTGTCCTACTTTGAACGATCAGATTTGATTCAAACTTTGCACACCTGTCAATGGCCGATTAAAAAAAGTAAAAAATAAATTATAGTTTAAAAAACTTAAAAATCACGCTTTATAACTTATTGAACTAAAAAGATAAAATAAAACTGTAATAAACAATTGAAAAATTTATATTATTGTACAAAAAGCGTAGGGGGCTTGATTTTTTAGTTTGGGAAACTGATTTCATGGTCAAACTTCTGAACCGGTTATGATGAAATTTTTATTGGTTCAATCTAAAAGTTCCTTGAAGACATTTTTTTTTTAATCTGTTCATTAATGGCCAATCTATGCGATAACAAACATAAAAAAATACAATAGAATTGATAACCTCCTCCTTTTTACAAAAAAAAAAACAAATATTTACAAAATGTACAAAATACATAAGAAACAGTTGAGCTATCTGCAGACCGTTACAATCGATCTGGAGATAGGTCAACTGATCCAAATCACTACTAGTTGGAAGCGTCCCCAAGACGCTGGCGGCATTGCCACGCTGAATAGCAATGCACTGAATTTTTTATTTGAAGTCTGTTAAAAATAGAAGATTAATTAACCGTTTGGTCTAGAGACGACCCCTGTGACTTGTCTAGAGGACAGGTTTAGTTTACTAGCGGTCGCCCGCAGTTTCGCCACCATGGAAGCTTTTTTACCCCGTTCCCGTCGATTTTTCGGGATAAAAAGTAGCCTTTATTAATCATATACTTGCAAACTATACTCGCTTTAAGTTTCATCCAAACTGGCTCAGTGGTTATGACGTGATTGAACCAAAGGTCAATATCAGCAACACGTATTAGCAACAGTTTCTGAGAATAAATATTAAATAAGTTTTTAATAGAAACAGCAGTCTATAGTGTGAAGGAGATTTGTGTGATTTAGAGTAATAATATTTTATTAATAATTAATTTTCATTATGTAATGCGCTGACATTTTTATTCCATTTACATATTTAGTGACATTAAAATATTTTTGCATTTAATTTGTACTACCATTCTGTAATTACCTGCGTTTAGCAAATAAATGAATGTATTATAGGCATTGTACAAAAGATAAATCAGTGCTTAAACAACAGTTTCCTTTTTCTTATTAAAAAAAGAGGATGATATTTTTTAAGCTATTGCATATAGCTTCTATCGCGGGCCTTGAGCGTGAGGACCGAATCCAGAAATTTCGTAACGAAAAAAACCTATCACCCCAATAACGTTTTTTCAATGACGTGTAAGCTAAGCGTGTAAGTAACAGTTTTGGAGTTGCCACTTGCCATACGTAACAAAGTTCAAGTCAGTGCTCAAAAGACTTTGTTCCGTTCTTTAGGGAGATTTGTTTAGAAAATACTGCATTAATAAAATAAATAAATAATTATAATTGCATAAGTTGATAAAAAATGCTATGCAATAGCTTTACCGCGGCAGTCTCCGAGTGCCACACGGGTTTTTTTTTCTCAAGTTTTATAAATTTTGTAATTAATATGAAACCTAAACCCTTTTCCAAGTGTAGGGGGTAGAAAAAGCAGCCATCTTGTATGCATTAAAAAAGCTATAACAAATTCAAATATCGAAGTTCAAATGAAATGAGCTATTCAATTTGCATTGTATGAGTGTAAAACACACTGTCTCGACGTAATAACAGTTATTTAATCTGTTGAAACCTGTCATAGTGAAGTAGGTACCTACATGGTCCTCCGCACGAGTGTTGATGCTAAATTCCAGCAACATTTTGATCAATGGTCAAGTGTGTTTCTGACTAACAAGGGCACAAGGGCACCCTATTTAGTAACAAAAAAAAAATTGAGCTCTGAATCTTAGCTTAGATCTTATAGTTTTGCACCATTCACAGACATTTTTTAAACGTCTGGGGGTGTGGTTGGAAGTATTAATCTAGATTTTCTAACTAATCCCGGTAGAGGGTTCGCCACCATCTTGTTTTAAAGTATTTTTTTTATAGTTTTTCTAAAATAACTCGTTAATTTTCAACTTTTGAGCAAAAATGGTGGTATCCAAAGTTGTTGGAAATTTAATTTCTCACAAGTTTGGTCATAATCATTTTTACGCTAGGATCAATATTTGCAGAGTTATACCTACTTTCAAGTTTGTCAATAAAATCGTAATGGATGGAATTTTATTTTCTTCAACTTTTTTCTATTTCAGGCTAGTTTTATGTCTCCCCCGATTGAACTATCTATATCTTATGAACGCCGAAACGCAGTGGCTACTACAACGTTAACTGTACTGCAAGGTCTACCGTGCCCTTGTAACTAATGTCACAAAACACGTAGGTATGTTACAGAACGCAATCTACATACCTACCTAGAAAGTGCGCCTTGACAACCCTAACGCGATCGCCGAGCGTTATGAAAAGTGAAACTAAGTACATCCATGTGATTGATTTCTGTACCTATCTAATATATATGTATATATATGTTTTGTGCTAATGCTGAGTGGCTCACCTTTTTTGCCGTCATTACATTTAAATTTAACTGTACTTATTAATTTTAAGTTGACGAAGAATAAACTATTTCTATTGACCATTCATACATATTTGTTCAGTCCTTGACTTGACCGATGAAGCTTGACCGTGAAAGTGCATAAAATTGGAGCACGTTACATCAGCGATGCAGTAATTTGAATTTGAAATCAGTGTTCCATTTTTAAAAAGCTACCAAAATGGTAGAATTTCTTGCAACACTGAAGCGAATACGAGTTATTAAAGAAGCTTGCGGCCTGTATTGATCAAGCTGAAGGTCCTAAGAACATTTTACTAGGTACCTTACTGGGACACTGGTTTTGGTCGGGCTTACAAGTTTTGTCAATAATCGTAGGTAAAAGTTTTCTTTGCTAGCACAAGCACATATTTATTAGGCAGCTGTTAGGAGGACTTTATTTAATTAAAGCATACAAGCACATTGTACGAACGTTTTAGATTAAGAAGAAGAGTTATAAAAGAATATTTCCTATCATTAAATCAGATGGTGCGTAAATAGGCGGTTCTGGTCAGTTTGTAGTTTTGGAAAGGTTGCTTGCAAAGGTGAGGACTCCATCTCAGGTGGCTCTTTCTCTTTTTTATTAAAAGTTTAGATTATTTAAAGCGTTATTAATAAAAAAACATGGTCACAGTATTAACCTATTAGAAAGTATTCATCATAAGAGCAAGGGTCATGAGAGATACACCGTAAATAATCCGGTTTCTAATCACGACTTTGTTCGCATGGAACCTGTATAAATTGAATATGTATTAGATATGTGGGTAGGTAGGAAAGATATGCTTGTAACAAGTATTATGTGTGTCTATGTACTTACGTACCTACATATTCAACAAAAAATATCGGTTGTCTGTAAAGTCGGTTTACTGACGATAGTTGAACGTGACAACGTCATACAGCTGTCCACGCGGACGCATCGCTCACTCAAGTAGGAGAGAGACAGACAGATGTCGAACGCTGCCGAACGCGGAGGCCGATTGTGCCTTTTTATCGCTCGTTCCGCGCTCTCGCTTGCACTTGGAACGCCTCAGAGCGAGGTAACGCCGCATGAGTCATGTTTTTTATGCGTGCAGCTGGCTTCATCGAATTATAAGACGTTGTCAGGTCAAAACTAATAGCGGTTTTTAGTAATAGGACTTCATTAGTCACACCGACTACTAAACACATCTCTAGTCGGTGGGATAGAAATGACGTCGTAATACGTAAAGGATGAGTATTTGTAATATCGAGTTATAACGAGTTCTAGCTGTATTTAATGGATAGTTTTCGCTTTAACAATAAATAGATACTTTTTGTCGTGTTCTTACGACCACTAAACAGATCAAGATAATATAAAAAAAAAAATCATAAGTTTTTTCAGGTAGGACAAATAAAGGGTTGGGATCTCTTCTTTTAAGTTGTTAAAGCCATAGAAAAGAGGGGATCTCTTCTTAGAGATCCCCTCTTTTCTGTGGCTCAACATTGCCTTGTAAGCTAATATTTAGTACACAAATATGCTTATTTAGCACAAATATGCTTATTTAGTACAAATATGCTTAATTATGTTCTGAAAATGGCCTTCTTCTCTCTTTTCTTGATTAGTAAATTTAGCATAAGCCTTCGAGTTTTTATTTATATTGTTTTTTTGATAATTTTATTATTAATCAAGGCAAGTTGTTATAAAATACTATTTCGTTCGTATTCAATCTGTATTACTTTATGGTTTTTTATTTGTTATACAGTGATTATTATGAATGTATAGATAGTGCAATTCACGAAGACGCGCCCCACCAATTTTCGGTTGAGGGGATCGCGGGGTGCGGGGAGTTTGCTCCGAGCGGCAGTCGCGAACCGTAGTCTATTCATTGTAGTGTGCGTGTGCACTCATAGGTAATTAGTGTGTACCGATGACACTCAGACATTGACGGAAGCTTGCACACATATACTATAAACGGTTAAGGAGGAATAGTGGGGTGCGCCTTCGTGGATTGCACTATCTATAGATGGATATGTGGATAGAGGCAGACCAAAGAAAAGATGGATGAATAGTGTGAAAGATGACATGGATAAGAAGGAAGTGAATACAGTGATGACGGCTGATAGAAGAGAATGAAAGTGGAGAACATGTTGTGCTGACCCCACATAAAGTGGGATAAGAGCAGGAAGAAGAAGATTCAAACTGTACCTATTACATTTTCAAGTTTGCCATGACATTTAATTAACGAGATATTTTAGTGTATTTTCATTTGTTCGATATTATGTACCTAATTATTATAAACAAAATGTACTATTGTGTGTGACTAGTCTTAAGAACATTTTAAATGACAAAAGATTAATAAAAGAATTGACTTTGAATTGATTAAGAAATAGAGAATATTTAGTTTCGCCAGCAAATATAAATAAACGTAACAGATAATATTTAATAGTCACTTAACAAAGACTTCCATTTTGGATTTGCCATAGAAGCACAATGGTCTATAATAAGCCCGTAACACACGAAGCTGTAATATATATTTCTATGACTCATATTAATATGCGATAATATATATTATAGCTTCATGTGCGGTTACTTGAATAGTTGTATAGAAAACTAGCGGCCGCCCGCGGCTTCGCTCGCTCCTTTGCCGTTACGCCCCGTTGATTTTTCTTTTAAAAGTTTATCCTCTTTTTCTCCGCTTAAGGAAATCATTTTCCAATTTCCTTTCTTAGTGCACCTCTATACTATAAAAGAAACATACCCTCCAAGTTTCATGCTTCTAGGACATACGGTTTAGGCTGAGCGTTGATTGTCAGTCAGTCAGTCAGTAACGTAAGAGTTTTATATATTTAGATATATTTATCGTAATTATGCCTTGTTATAATTTATATTAATATATATTATAGCTATGTATGTGTGTGACAGGTTTTAAGGGTTTCAGTGGCGCGGAATTTATTGCCTAATTATTATGCGAAATGTCTGTGACTGTAACGTCGGTCGTTTTGACCTTAGTAAGGTGAGGTTAAAACGACAGTAGCAGGCGCATATAGTGTACCTAATTAGTACTTATGGTAAATTATTGATGAAAAATCAACGCGTAAAATACGTTCAGGTCAATGCTTTTCGTCAATTAGTTTATTTGTCATTTATATATTCATCACATTGATATATATTTGTCATTTGGAACCCTTCCTTCGAAATAATCCCGTTTGGTGTTGCCGTGTTACAATCACACCTACTAAATGGTATTTTTTTCTTTTTCCAGACGCGTGTCTAACAAAGCGGGGACCGCAGCCTGGGTACATCATGTTATTCGATATGCGTGGTGTGAAGTTTGGACATCTCACCAGAGTTAGCTTATCGTAAGTATTAAAAAAACTAGCCTAGTTAAACTTTTTAAATTTATTTTTTGATTAAGCAACCTAAATGGTCACTGCATAAATCTTTGCATAGAAGTAAATACTAATTATATTTTTCTAGCTTTCAAAAGGATAGACAAAGGTAAAAAAAACATGAAACTAGTGACATTTTCCATCAAAATTACCATATCTACTTGTTTGCTGTATTATGTTTCAAGATTGTTAATGGTTCTATCTATACTAATATTTTAAAGAGGAAAGATTTGTATTTTTGTGTGTATGTACGTAATTAATAAACTCAGCAACCGCTGTGCCCATTTCAAAAATTCTTTCACCATTAGAAAGCTACATTCACCCTGAGTAACTTAGACTACGAGTATATTTATGTAAAAATAAATCTCCACCCGTGCGAAGCCGGGACAGGCCGCTAGTTTTAGACAATTTAAATCAAACACGTTTTCAAACAAGTTATATCTTAGAAAATAAACTCGCCTAAACTATGTGTGTTTTAAAAACCTACCTATGACATTTAAAAATTTAGTCTTTCACAATATTTTTAACATTTGACATTCTAGAATTTTATCAGCTTACAAAAAAGCATCGCATTATGATAAAAAGGCGTTATTTTGAACAGAAAACAATCTGTTCATTAGATGTATGGAAAACGATTAATATTGATGTGTAACCACAGATGTATGGATTAGTCCTTCTCTTTGGTTCATTGATCTTCCCCGTGTGGCATATATTCCCGAAATATCCTGCATGTATGTCTATAATTAGATCCCTCCCTACCTAGGCTAGCGAGCACTGGTGGTCTAGTGGTAGCGGTCCGCCTAACGATCCTAATGTCGTGGGTTCAAATGAGTTTTCATGGAACTATGGAGCTCACGCCAGGTCTATGCACACCAATCTTAAATACACCTTAGCAATGTAGAATTCGCTTTAAAATTTTATTTCTATTCAATTCTACTTAGTTTGGTTGTACATAGAAATTTTCTTGGTCAAAAAGAGCAACACAACACACCCAAAGCATGGTGGATCGACATATATATATCGATAAGTAGCAGAAATGTCATTTGTTTATAAATTTGTCATAATTTGTTGAACGTGACAACGTCATACAGCTGTCCACGCGGACGCATCGCTCACTCAAGTAGGAGAGAGACAGATCGAACGCGGAGGCCGATTGTGCCTCTTTGTCGCTCGTTCCGCGCTCTCGCTTGCACTTCAAGCCTTAAATGGAACGCCTCAGAGCGAGGTAACGCCCCGCATGAGTCATGTTTTTTCGTGCGTGCAGCCGGCTCCATCGAATTATAAGATGTTGTCACGTCAAAAAGAATGAAATAAACCACATGAAATTTAAAATGATTATATCAATTTGCAGGTCGCTGCGAAAGTTCTTCCAGTACGTGCAAGAAGCGATGCCAGTTCGAATGAAAGCTATCCATGTACTGAACACGGAGCCAGTGTTGGACAAACTACTGCTGCTGATCAGACCATTTATGGACAGGAAGTTCTATGATATGGTGAGGTTTCGCAATTAAAATTGGAATTTTATTAAATACTAGCTGTGCCCGCGACTTCATCCGCGTAGAATAGTGTCTATGGGTAGCATTTTTAATTTGCAGCGGAAAAAAACAGTAGACACATATTCACGTGCACGTGACACAGTCGTCTGCCGTCTTACTAAACTTACTTCCTCCCGCTTCGCTCTAAAAATGATGATAATTCCATACAACTTTCAACCCCCATTTTCAACCTCTCACAACCCTTTTTTCGCAATAAACAGTAGCCTATGTCCTTCCTCAGGCACTACACTATCTATGTACCAAATTTCGTTTCAATCGGTTCAGTAGTTTTGGCGTGAAAGCCGGACAGACAGACAGACATACAGAGTTACAAACGCATTTATAATATTAATAAGGATTAACAAACATTATTATACAGTTAGGTTACAGCTTACAATGTAAACCTGGTGGGAAAACATTGGTACCCAAACTAGGATTACCTTGTGATATGGCATACCAATGCCCTCCGCCAAACAAACTAAGCACAGCTTGTATTAATAATGATCCAAGTTTGCTTTGATCTCTCTCTTTCTTTCGTTTTTCAAATGGTAAAACGAGAGAGAGAATGCTATAAACCTTTTTTATCCAAAAAGATTTTAAGTTGATAGTAATTTATGCCTTTTTTTGGATGTAAAATACGCATTATGAAGGTTTTTATGCTTTCCAGACTAAGACTTAAATAGAAACGAACTATTTTGTCAAGGCCCTTTGTGCTTGCATAAGACTTAACTCTAAAATGTTCTCTATAGATTCATAGAGGTAACTTAAACACAATGTAGATAGATGTCAATGGATATAGATGACTAGCGGCCGCCCTCGGCTTCGCTCGCCCCGTTCCCGTTACTTACATCCGCTCTCCGTTACGATATCTTTATAAATTGTAAGCTATGTGTTTTGTATTATTGTAAAGTTTCATTAAAATCCATTCAGTAGTTTTTACGTGAAAGAGTAACAAAGATCCATACTTACAAACTTTCGCGTTTATAATATTAGCAAGATATGATTATGATAGTTTACAATTTACATGGTCCAATATCATCTAACTAAACATAGATTCGAAACTTAACCTCTAAAGAAGAAGACATTATGATTTTGAGGCATTGAAATTAGAAATTAATTTGACGCGAGTGGCATTACTAACTAAAATTCTTATAAAAACTTTTACCGCTTGCCCAAATTGATGATGGAAAATCATCGTTCGGCCGTTTGTGGTCCTTTTATGGGCACAAGAAATGTGACTGTTGCAACGGTCGTAAAAAAGACAATAGTCATTCAAACACTGATTGTTTTATTGTTCTTATTGTTTTTCTTTATGATCGTTAAAACAATACGCTTTTACTGCTGATCTGTTACTGTTCAGTAATCTTTTGTTATTAATTAATTCAATTAAAATTTGTCGATTCAGATGTCAAGGATCCATACTTAAAGCTAACACATACAAAAAAAAGTGGTTGTCTGTAAAGTCGGTTTACTGACGATAGTTGAACGTGATAACGTCATACAGCTGTCCACGCGGACGCATCGCTCACTCAAGTAGGAGAGAGACAGATGTCGAACGCTACCGACCGCGGAGGCCGATTGCGCCTCTTTGTCGCCCGTTCCGCGCTCTCGCTTGCACTTCAAGCCTTAAATGGAACGCCTCAGAGCGAGGTAGGTAGCGCCGCATGAGTCATGTTTTTTCGTGCGTGCAGCCGGCACAGAGATTTAGTTCACACAAATAAGAAAGTATGACGTCCGGTACATTAGTTAATCACACTTATATTCATATGAAAGTTTGTAAGGATGGATCTTTTCTACTCAAACTCTAAAACGACTGAACGGATTTGGATGAATTTTGGCACAGATATAGATTATGGTCTGAAATAGCACATAGGCACATAAATATTTTTAATCCCGAAAAGTTAACGGGAACGGGGCAAGCGAAGTCGCGGGCGGTCACTAGTATAATATACTTGACTGGCATTGGGATTAATTAAGACAGCCACCCAGTGGTTTTGTACTGGGCTGCCAGTCAATACCATGCCTTCTTGCGTCTTAACAAGCGAATAAACTGGACGATGACATTCTTGTTTTTATTCTAATGGAAAAAGCTGTATTCTATGCAAATTTATATCCGTCATTGAGCCAAGGTCTAGGTGCGCAGGTTGCATTTATTTATAAAACTAATTTCTCGACCTCTAAATTATACATGCGAGTAGTTCGTAATTCTATTGATAGTACCTACTTAAAACATGTTTTTTCATGTCGATGGTATGTAATTATGATGGTCTGTTGTGTGTGTATTGTGCACTATACCAGTACTCTCAAACGGCGAAGGAAAACATCGTGAGGAAACCCGCGGCTTAGTCAGCTCCGCACGTATTCACCAAATCTTTCCTGTGGAATAGGCTCACTACGCTGTCAGGATGGTATAAGTGCTGGGCAAGCCTACTCCATCTAAAATCCTGTCCCAGGCACTATAGCGCCCCGCAAGTAATGGTATGAGCAAAAACAGTTGCCCCTGACGCTATATAAATCATTTACAATTTAAATCATTTGCATCTGCAAAGGCCTGCTTATTTTTTACTACTTTTAAGTTAAGTAGAACAAACAATTAATACACTTAGCCTGAAGAAGTGCACTGCTGAACATAGGCCTCCCCTACACATTTCCAGGAAGAACGATTCTGAGCACTTTCCATCCATCGACTTCCCGCTCGACTTAGACAAACTCGAAACTAAAATCGAAAATTAACGATGTCTCCGCGGGGTTGCCAACTGAATAGAACAAAGATGGCAAAAAACGTGTCATATAATTATTGAATTTTATTTGAGGGGCCACACATTTATACCCGCCACGTCAATTAATTAAATAGTCTTTTATGCTTATAAGATTTCGCATTCTCTTGTAAAACGATTTTGATATCTAAGCTTTTTTAGAAAAGACGCTAATTTGACTCGTAAAATCCATTCCACAATTTCAAAATTATAAGAGCGAAAGTATGCCATTTGTTCGTTTGTTACGCTTTCACAAAACTGTGCATTGTGTGCATACATTTTTTGATAGAAAAACTAATTGGTACACGACTGAATTTGAATCCACACTTTATTTTAATGAGAGGTATCTTATATCCTGGTGCTTCACTATAATGTATACGTAGATATACCACGGAAAAAATACGAAACCAGTATTATACTGGTGCCGGTATTCTAAATAATTTATAACCAGTTTGATTCCTGATGTTTTTGTCTATTCAAAAACTAATAAATAAATGAATAATGCTATAGAACTTATTTACGTAAGCGACTCTATGACGTCTGTGAGCCAATTGAGGTTAAGTTTATATTTGAATTATAAATCGGTTGATTTCCTGACGTGGTAACTATGTCTATCAAATACTGGTTTCGATAGGTCAGCTGGTTTGAGTTCTGGTTTGAATGTAATATATTATATTATCCCAGACCAGCGGGTTATTACCGAAGAGAAGAAGCAACTGTGATTTCATTAAAATTAAACGTTGCTTGATGATAAAACTAATCTTATCGCTATATATATCGGTCGGGTCCTTCATTTTTCATATCTATTTCCCTACATACCCCTGCAAGCCTTTCTTCTTCTTCTTATTTAAGAGCAACGCTCTTGTCGGCGTAATGTATGCATTTTTGTCTGGTATTTCTTTTGAGGGCAACCTCCTTGACCTCCTTATACGACATGACGGCGATCTTTGCTTTTATTTGGCTCATGTAGCTTATCCTTGGTTATTCCTTTTCCTCTCTTTCCTTCGATGATATTTCTGATAAAGCTGTCATGTCGTGCAAGCCTTTAAATCTCCTTAAAAACCTCTATAAACCTTTATTTAAAGGTACTTTATGAATTATGACGATGTTGGTATAATCAAAACTTCCTTATTTATAAACGCTTAAAGTGTTTGTTTAAAAGTTTTTCTTTTGAAAGGGTATCTCGATGTGTCCCATTGTCGCCTACATACATTTCAAGACTGTTTTCAACTTCTCAATTAAACTTGATTACTTATTTTACTATTCCAGCTAAAATTCCACAATAAGAACGACGATCTTGAGAAGTTCTACAACACAGTGATCCCCCGTTCAACTCTTCCCCCGGACTTCGGAGGCACAGCCGATGACACCCAGACATTGCACAAGAAATGCATGCAGCAGCTCCAACTGCTGGAGCCTTACTTCAAGGCTGAAGAGGAACAGAGAATAGCGGCACTTCCTGATAAGAAGAGAGACAAGGCTATGGAGAGGGCGTTCAAGAATCTGGATATAGATTAGATTGGTATGTGGTTTCGATGTACTTAATTTGTTACGTTGTACTTATTTTATAGGAAGCATTAGTTTGTTAAGAGTTTAATGATAGAACTTTTTCGTCTTGAAATCATGGTTAGTTTTGCCGGTTTTCTTACCCTAAATCTACAGGATGTCCTAGAAATCAACATCAAGCCGATAACGGGCGATGGACCAAATCTGAGGAAGTTATGATTTAATTTTGAATAGTATTTTACAGAAGGGTTATTTATGGTTACATTACAGAAAACACTTTCACGAAAAGTTAATATTTGTAGTCACAGGACTTAAAAGATCATCACAAGGTGTCAATTTTCTGTTTTTTTTATTAGTCATAATTTGAAAGGTAACCAGTTTTTTTTTTTTATATTTCTGATAACTATCATGACTTGGCCCATCGCCCGTTTTGGGTAATAAAACGTTAGTTTTGATAACTAAAACATTGCTTAAGTTTAAGTATTTCGGTTGTTCTTACTTTTGTTGCAACTCGTTACTTTCTTAGTTGTTAATTTTAATGTACATGACATTGTATTGTCCAATGTTTTATACTTATAAGTTTGTTACATTATTAACCGACTTTAAATAAAAAAGGAGGAGGTTCTCAAGTCGCTCGTATATTTTTGTTTGTTATTGCTTAATTTCTTCATTTATTAGCCGAATTGAAAAAAAAAAAAAATTATCTGAAAAATAATACTTCCAGATAGGTCCAATAGAAATCACATCAAAATTGGTTCTATTCTATTCTACTTTTGTTTTGTGAAGTAACAATGAATTTTTTAAATCTTTCTTATGTATTTTTTGTGGAAATTTAAAATAGACTGGTGGTCTAGTGGTAACAGCCCCGTTTTCTGACCCTTTGGTTGTGGGTTCAAATCCAGTCGTATAACAATGAGTTTTTCTGTAGAAAAAATCACCTCACACCACACACCTCGAAATAGCCATTGACGCGATAAGAAGAAAAAAAAGAGTCCTTTATAGAGTAGATTATAAAAGCCTAATTTTATAATCTACATCAGCGTATACATGACAAACTTTAAAAATCTTTATTTTAAATTTAAATTGTTTGCTTTAAAATTTGGCTTATTAAAATGGTATTTTTGTAGCTTAAGCGAAAGCTCTGTGTACCTTTACTTAATTTTAACAAAAATATTAGGATTTTATTTAAAAAATCCATGATTAAACCCATAATCCATGATAAAAAAAGCATTAGTACTAGTTATAGGTACAAATTACTATTATTTTAATAACAAATGTCTTGCTTGTTTGGAAATAAACATTATTTTACGGGTAATTTATTTACACATATAAACTTACAATTAAACAAATATTTACAAAATGTACAAAATACACAAGAAACAAATCAGTGCCAGACGGAAGCGTCCCCAAGACTCTGGCGGCATTGCCACGCTGAATAGCAATGCTTATACGCTGCGCCAGATACCCACAACAACAATAACATTATTCTTAATCTAATATAAAAATGTCCAAGTTTTAGTACAAAATAGTTGATCAGGCTTCTATTATAAGTATCATATTTATTTTAAGAACTGGTTTATGTAAATGTATTTAGTGAATTTGATACATATTTTATGTGATGTTTAGCAATAAAGCTAGATTTGTGATAGTTTCATTTAAGATTGTTTTGTTAAGCCAAAAAGTACAACTTAATTTTTAGCAAACATTCTGAAAAATGCATTATATAACACTAAATAATATTATTATGTTTATATTGTTTAAATACTCGTTATTATAATGTAAGTTATGATATTGTTGGATGATACGTTACTTAATATAGCTAAAGATATATTCAACGATATTTATCTAAATAAGTAATCTGCTTTTTAAGAGATATTGATTATTTTATCACATAATCGTATGATAAAATGCAAATAATCACTCCTTATGTATAACTAGTAAAACACAAAACTTTATTTACACAAAGAAATTTATTGATATAAATAATTTCAAATTGTACAAAATACACAAGAAGCAGTTGAGCTATCTGCAGACCGTTACGAAAGATCAAGAGATAGCTCAACTGATCCAAATCAATGCTAGGCGGAAGCGTCCCCAAGACGCTGGCGGCATTGCCACGCTGAATAGCAATGCTTAATAAATGATATTCCAGTTATTACTGTAGCATATTGAATTTAATATAGAATGAAGTTAGCAAGTATTGAAAAACTTTAAAGTTTTTTAATATAGCTTATCGGTTAAAATAATGATAGAAAAAGCACTGTTCGTAAAATAGATTGCAATTTTGACTTCTCGTAGGGTATTTGTATCGATGGAAAAATTAAATACTTATGTAAGTACTTACCTATTTGAAATATTATATATTATTCGGTGTAAATATAAAAAGTGTGTACTTAAAAGAATATATAAAAGCCTTTTAGGACCAAAACAGTCAATTTTTGCACTAAGAATGTTATTTTGTGAATTCACGTTTTGAAATAGACACTCCTATTTAAGTGAAAATGTAGTTTATGCGTTTAGTAATATTACCAATAAAGTTAAGCGATTTGTTCAATGTTACAAGCTAGTTAGATAACTAGTAGTCGTCGCTAGCTATAAAAAGCGTGTTGTAAACAAAAACTTAATTCTTCCGGGTTCCTGTTTTGTTAATGTTAATTTTGCTTTATTTGTCTGCGCATGTGATTAACTAGAACGCTGATGTTTTTGTAACCGATGTAATATCATGGTTGTAAGTTTGCGCGCTATCTAGATGTTTTTTTTTTGTTAAAGTTATAGGTTTTTTATGTTTTATTTTTGGTGGAGGACGTTTGTGCAAAACTTGTTTTAGTAGAAAAAGTATTTTGCAGGTTCCAAGAGCCGTGGATTGTGATTTAGGCTTAAATAAACATATTTTTATTCCATTCTGTTTTTTATTATTTCTGAACTAGACACCCACCCAATGAGCCGACAACATTGTTAAGATTGCGAGTTGGAAAGAGCTCAGAATCGTTAGTCCTGGAAATGTATAAGGGAGGTCACAGAACAGAAAGTGTTTTTACTGTTCTGTGGGGTCCAACAGTGGACTTCTACCGGCTGATGATGATTATGAACCCTAGATTTCCCAAAGAAATAGCTGGAAGAAGTTGTAAGTTTCATACAGTAATAAAGTATCTGCTTCCAGTAAAGTCTATTCAATAAAACTTGAACTAAGTTGGTTAAAAATAGCAGTAAACGCAGAACACAATCATTTGATATGAATAAGTAACTACAATGGCCATGAAGGAACACTATTTATAATTTATTTTATTCAGCATTGTAGCGACATCTATTATTTTTGAGCGAATATTAGCAATGGTAGCAAATGGTAGAAATCACTGACAATAGTTAGAAACTATTTTTCAGTGCTGGCAACTGGAATTTCAACCGTCTTTGAACATCTGCCTCTGTACAACATCTTTTTGTTTACTTTCAAAAAACGGAAAATTATAAATGAAAGTTACTGTTTTGTGCTAAATTAAAGACATAGGTAAGTGAAGTGATAGTTGATCTATCTAAGTGGAAAGTATACATTTCGGGAGGATCACTGTTACAGTGATGAGAAAGTAAAGGTATTTATTATTTGCTCTAATATTGGTCACAATAACTTCGAATATATTATTTCATGAATGAAAAATGATATTCTATCGCCAAATGTGTTAATCGTTGCTTATTACCTGGTTTGTGAATATAATTCTACATTTCAAGATACACGAGAAGTTAGATATTTAAAAAATAGGAGGATACTCTGTCATTATGTACTCCATCCAACCTAGGCTCATTAAAGCAATGCGACACCATAAAAATCTAGGCTCAAAAATAAATAAATAAATATTGTAGACAATCCACAAAACACTCTCTATCCCCAAATTAAGCAGAGCTTGTACTATAGGTGCCAGACGGCTGATATAATACTTAATTTGTAAATACATACTTCGAACACAATGTAACAACCAGACAGAAAACAAACATGTGTGTTCACCGAACAAATATTTGTTCTCGGTGTGGATTGAACGAAGACCTACGGCCCAGAAGGTAGAGCTCCTACCAACTGAGCTGAGAGGCCAGTAATAGGTCAATTTAAAGTATTTCCCATAACAACCTCTTTCACAATGATGACTTCTACTTCTTAAACTCACCAAACACTTAAATATTTCAGGATAATGGACAGCGTCAACAACAATCAATTTGAAGTGAAACCGATTACCAAACGCAAGATCACCGTGCCCTGTTCCAACGTCTACTTAAACCCAGCTCTGGACCTTCTGGCTAACGAAGACCGTATCTGTAATACCGCTATGGAGATCCCTGTGAAGAAACGAAAGAGAACCAAAAGCTGTGACATTGTGTCCTTTGAGAACTCGGCATTAGACATAGGAGTAAAACCAGCTAATGCTGTCTTGGTTCGAGAGATTGATAATGTACGGAGAACGGTGGAACATAAAGTTGGAGATAACATGATTGAATTGAGAAGAGAGAAAGACTTAGTCAAAGATAATGCAACTGATTTCAAAAGTTGCAGTAATGCTACCAAAGTTAGTAAGGATAAAAATGTGTTTCAATTTATATGCGATGATATCGATGATGTAGACTTCACAAATACAGCTGAGAATATCAGTATTTTCAATGATACAAACAAAGAGATTATAAATGGGGAAAATCCTGAACCAATTTACGCTAATTTCGAAAACGTAGTCCTACAAATACCTAAACCAGAGATGCAAACATCACTGCCCATAACCAAAGAACTACCACCTATTCCTGATAGTGTAAAGGTTGAAACTAAAGATGCTGAAACTAACGAAACCAAAGACAATCTTCTAAATTGCGATGATATCTCCAGAATAGATAAAGAAGATAATGAGATAGATTCCGGAATAGTAGTAGAGCAAAAGCCTAAGAAGGAATTCAACATAACTAACATACAAACGAATGTAACCAACCAAGTGGTGCTAAACAACAGCAATTTAAGTCTTAGTTTCATAGACAGACTAGCTATAGACTCGCCGAACGTTTCCGACCGATCTATATTCTATGATGATGATCTAAACGAAAGTAATATCATGGAGATCAAAACTATAACAATAATAACTAAAAAAAAGCGAATTATTGAAAAGAAAAATACTAATCCATTCCTGAATCCAAATCTAGATACTAACATTGAAATCCCAAAGATAAATCCATTTTTAGATCTAAAACCCGAGGTTGAGTATCAAGAAGTATTTAATAGGCAAGAAGAAACTGCAGTTGGTGGTATTAATGCTCTTATGCCGCGAAGACTCTTCGAAAACACCAACAGTACCATATCTACTGTCAACGATTCCATAGAAATACAACACGAATACGAAAACGTAGGCAATCTGAACATAGATCCTATCTATGAAAACATAGATGAGTTGAACAAGCAAAGTAAACTGCTAGGTCACGATGTATCCCAATTCAGCTCTGTCGACATACTAAACCTCAAAAACAAGTCAAACAATTCCAACGAATCAAACGACAGCAAAAAAGAAAAGCACTCATTCTTCAAAGCCGGGAAACTGTCTAAAAAAGTCTTCAAAACGCTCAAGAAAACGTTCAAACACGAAAAACATACCGACGTTACCCTCAACCCATACGAAGTCCCAAGAAAGGTACCCAAACCGAAACCGAGCACCAAAGAATCAGGAATAGAGAACCCTGCTTTGAATTTGGACAATTCCGATGATTTGGAAATCGAGGAGTTATCTGATGAAGAACATCAGTACGAGACTATTAAAACCTTGAGAAATACACGGTTAAACATGAATGTTACTCCATTGCGTGAGAGAAATGAAGACATAGACTTGAGTAATAGAGTAACTCCGGGGAAAAAGGTTAGGTTTGATTCTACTCTCAACCAAGAAAAGGTTATAACAGGGAATAGTTTTGACTATAGCATGGCTAGTCCAGGGTTTGATGCTAAAATTGACAAATATCATGACGAGCTGGAGAATTGTATTAATGAGAGGAAGTTCCTGCAGCAGAATATGTGAGGTTTCCTTCTCTTTCCTGGCTATAGCAGACAACACATCATCATCATCAGCCTGAAGAAGTCCACGTTGTAACATAGGCCTCCCCTACACATTTCCAGGAAGAACGATTCGGAGCCCTTTCCATCCACCGACTTCCCGCGATCTTAACAATGTCGTCAGTCCATCATCCTGGTGGGTGGGCGCCCTACATTTCGTCTTCCGGTTCGTGGTCGCCATTCGAGAACCTTTATTCGTCAACGGTTGTCGATCGAGCTATATGGCCTGCCCATTGCCACTTCACTTACTAATTCTACGAGTTATGTCGGTGACCTTGGTTCTTCTACAGATATCCTCATTTCTGATTCTATCACGTAGTGACTCCCAGCATAGCTCTCTCCATAGCTCGTTGCGCGACTTTGAGCTTGTGTACGAGGCCGATAGTTACGTCACGTCTCGGTTCCGTAAGTCATCACTGGCAACACGCACTGATTGAAGACTTTTGCAGACATCACAGCTCAGTCTGAACTGGAGCAGAAAATTGTATTTTTAATTCTTTATTCCACACAATAAAATACCTATAGGAAAAAAAATCAGAAATGGAGACATGTGCAAAGGCGCCCTTAACCCTAACAAGAGTTTTCTTACAGCAAACCTTTGAGGCTGGAGGTGACTATTGAAGTAGGTCGTTTTATTAGAATTGCGGCTCTTTTGTCAAACATTGAGTCGCGGGTTCGATTCCAACTCAGTACAAATACATGAGTACAAACCTAGTTTAAGATTAGATAAGTATTTATATTTTTATATCATAAGTTTTTTATTAAAGTATCAATATTTAATTACACAAAGAAATAGAATGTACAAAATACACAAGAAACAGTTGAGCTATCTGCAAGCCATTACAAACGATCTAGGGATAGCTCAACTGATCCAGATCAGTAACGGAAACGTCCCCAAGACGATGGCAGCATTGCCACGCTAGCAATGCTAATGCGCTGCGCCAGATACCCACCAGCCCTTGGGTCACGCGTCGCTTCGATCAGTCGCCTAGACAACATTTTGAAGACCCGCAAAGCCTCTGTTCCCCACTGACCCAGAGCCTCAACCCCAAGAGGAGCAAATAAGTAGGCTCTGTCGAGACCTGCATATTTGCGCCTCTTGAGATCCTCAGTCATATCTGCCGACGCGCCAGCCACAACAGGTGTTCTTGGAGTTTCAGATGAGAAGGCAGATGTAGATTTGGAAGGTAGAAGGTAGATTACATATAAGTTAAATAAGCTCTTATTTAAAAATATTTATGTATTTTGTCTGCATTATGACCCAAAAGTTAATTCTAAGATTTGTATGATTTTTAACCGACTTTAAATAAAAAAAGAGGCTCTCAATTCGGTTTTATTATTTTATGAATTATTTGTATCGCATATCTTCGTCATTTTTGAACTGATTTGAATTTTTTTTCTATCTGAAAGGTACTTCCAGATTCGTACAATAGATATTTATTCTATATCGGTTCAGTAGTTTGACCATGAAGTCGGTTTCTCAAGTTTTTTAAGCCTTATTTGTTTTACTTAAGTATTACTGAATTAAGTGTAGAATAGACTAGTTATTAGTTTAATTTATGAAGCGCAATTATGAAATAGTTCAAACGTAGCTTAGGGCCGATATCACGCACTAATCGACCAATCAAATATTTAATGGAGGCCTTAGGACTCGGTATTTTTTTTCTTCAAGCTCAAACATCTGAATGCCTCAAGGCAGTGTATCGTAGGGAACGTTGCTGAACGTGCGTGACCTACGAGGCAAGGCTTTGATAAAGGCGATGGTTACGACTGATCATCAGGTAAACCATAATAATGCTTAATCCATCTGCTAGGTGTATTAAAAAATAATGTTTTAACTTATCCTCTTTTTAAAGTAAAATCTGCTATACATATACAATGTATATTTGCCAATTACATGTGTAATTATTTATTATGTTTAAAATGCTCTTTTCTTACCAAATATAACATTCCTGTAACAATAAGTGTTAGTTTTACTGCTTAATCCCCTCTTCAGATACACTTCTGAGCAATTAACTCGAGTCATCTGCAATTATGAAATTTCGGATTCGGAGGCTAGAAAAATTAAATTACAAATAAGTGCTAGACAGCTAGTTATGTGTAAGCTCATCCCCGTATCAAGGGGAAGGTTGTGGGTTCAAATCCCACTCTGCTCCTTACTTTTGGGGCAATTTAAAATCTTTACAGTATACTCGACACTCAATAATATTTATTCCATAAACATGGTTTAGTTTAGGTAGTTACATACATAATTGTTAGGTGTAAGTCAGTGCTCAGAACGTCAGTACAGTAAGTCAGCAGTCAGAACTGGCACCTAGACTCACCTAGCTTTAAGACGTTTCAAAGTGATTCTTATAATTGAACTGAATAAAGACTATTTTGATTTGATTTGATTTGAGTATCACATGGGCACTGTATAGTGTAAAGCAACCACCACATAAGAAATGCATGTCAGGCATTTAAATCTATAAAATAAGAGGTTGTCGGCGATGTGTTATGTATCTAATATCATTTTTTTTCGAAAAACATGCGACGAGTTTACGAAGGAGCCACGCTGAGGCGCACTTAAAATTATTTCTGTGCGTAGAAATAATTTTAAGTGCGCCTCAGCGTGGTTTGAAAGAACCAGTTGTTTTTTAATAGGATCATACATTTAGAAGAGACAAGCAAATAAAAAAATGTCTTAAAAAAATCTTCGCCTTGACCCAGATCCAGTGCTCTCGAGTGTAGCAAAGACAGGCTTGCTAAACATTGGTTTAGGTTTCACAACAATCTGTGTAACTGGCCAATATTGACAAACCCTCGTATCTATTGTTTGGCTGTTCGTCTAACTAAATCGGAGGTTCCCAACCTTTTTTTTTCTCTCATAGACCACTTTTAAATTTTTGCTGGTTCCGGTGGACCCCCTGACATTTTTACAATATTCCTAGTTGAAAAAAAAAAATGGAGATTAGATCTAGCTTTGGACATTGCGGTTGAGTTCCTAGCTCCTACCACGAAAAAAGTGAGGATTGATAGGTTTTTTATTAATTAATTAATTGATAGGTGAAGCCAACATTTTAGTTCTTCATTGTCAAAACCAGATAAATTTTCGTGGACGCTTACGAATTGTGAACCCCCATTTTTTTGTCACGCCATCGTAGACCCTCGCCGAGTCTCCCGTGGACCCCTGGGGGTCCACCTCGATCATGTTGGGAATCAATGAACTAAATGGACCTCGTTTCCTTTATACTTCAACTACAACACACAAGTATTTAATTCATTTTACTTTTCAGATAACATCTTTATTTTATTTAAATAAATTATGTAGTTCAGTAAACTTAATCTATGGTACGTTTCATGGGTTTGAGACTCTTTTAAGTATGGAAATACCTGTGTTAGAGAGTCTCGCTCTTCCGTAGACCATTCTATTATGACTATTAGGTAAGTATACTAAGTTTGAAACGGATCTTAAATCGTAATCTTCGAAGCTATATAAAAAGTTAAGTAAAGGCTCGAACACACCTAGTTCGCTGGCGGTAGCGATCTGTGAAACGCTGTCAAATATCGCTGTCAGATTTGAGATTTGACAGCGATATTTGACAGCATTTCACTGATCGCTACCGCCAGCGAACTAGGTGTGCGCAGGCCTTTAGAGTAATAAGTACTCGTAAGAGTAGTATTGTTCTGTGAATAAGTATGATTAAATTATGATAAGTGTGAGTAAAAAAGCAAAGACGCGGGTGTGTGTGTGTGAAGTGTTTTGGGTGTGTTGTGTATGTGTAATATTTGTATAAGTATTTGTTAGTAGAAATTAAATTAACTTACATGACTCTTTTCTATTCTATTCTATTCATCCAATAAATTTATCTTCTCTTCTATTCTATTTAAAGTCGAGGCCAGTCTTTGTGCAGGACGAAGAATCAATTGAATGACCTTGGCTGCAATTTATTGAGGTACGGCGCCTTTATTGGATAATAGCGCAGGGGTTAGAGCTGATGGGATAATGGTATCCTTGTTTTTGTGCTGATTTACAACAGATTTAGGTACTGAAATTTTTGCTTTTTATTGCCTACGCCTCACTAAGCCTAGCCCACATCTAATCCGCCGATCAGGGAAACGCCGTAAAAGGATCTTAGTAAAAAACGGTAGGAATCAAGCCTTAGTTGGAATGGACTATAGTTATTTGTTATACCTACAAGTGAGTGCAAAGATTTTAACCGCGTGGTAAATTTTGATGAACCAGCAAGTGGAGACAGCGAGTGGTTCAAAAATTGGAATCCTGAGCGTTAGCGTTATGAAAAATAAACAACTCACTGTGTATGTAACATAGCCTACCCGTGAGAACCTCTAATTGGCTCTCTAAATCTAATTTGTTGTGTATTCTTTTGTTATAAAGCTGTTGGTTCTCCAATAAATATAAATAAATAAATAAATAAAGTCAAAAGCAAAAGATTTTTGAAAAAATATATAGGTACCTATTGTGTTCATATATAAATTGAGGGCATGACTCCTTTCACGACTTTTCCCTAACTCTCGTGGTTTCGGACTTGGCCATCACCACCCTTCTCAAAAAAATCGGTTGTCTGTAAAGTCGGTTTACTGACGATAGTTGAACGTGATAACGTCTTATGAAAATACTGATGGAATGTTTGCATTTTTCAAAAGAATTTTTATTAATATTTGTTTGATAGATATTTTGTATGGATATAATATAGATATGGAGGTCTCGCGGACTCGCGGACTCGCGGACTCGGACTCGGACTTGGACTCGAACTCTCGGACCCGGACCCGGAACCCGACCGAACCCTTACCCTCATTTACCCTTACCCTCATTTACCCTTACCCATTACCCGACCCGGGCTCGGGCTCAGGTAAATGGAACGACGAAACGACGTAACGACGCATGAGTCATGTTTTTTCGTGCGTGCAGCCGGCTCCATCGATTTATAAGACGTTATCACGTCAAAAACCACCCTGTATATCAAAGAAAGTCGTGTTAGTAACTATTTATAACTCATGAACAGCTGAACCGATTTGACTGTAAAAAACATTTTGTTATTGTTCAATTGTAAGTTTATTTGTGTAAAGAAATGTTATTTATGTAGTGTAACCTATATTATGTAATTGTGTCTAACATTTGGGCACTTTGGCGCTAGCTGTTCTTAATAAAAAAATTATAAGCATGGCTCTAAAAGCTCTACTAACTTATAAACGGGGCGGCAAGATGGTTCTCAGAGATGGTTCGTGTTGAATTGATTCGACTTATTAACCTTCATCAACTGAAGAACGAAATATTATTGCTAAATTGCTGGGACCATAAAAATTATTTGACCAATTGAAATCATTGGAGTCAATGAGATATCTACCTATTCTTTGATAGAGGCACCCGGCAATGCCTATATACGTAGGCACATGTTATTCAGTATGTTATATGTATGCCGTATTAAAGTAAAACATGCCTGTGCATCATCATCTATTGTAGATGATTTATATAGCGTCAGGGGCAACTGGTTACAAATCTGCGTGATTATAATAATATCGGCCCGCTTCTCCAGTTTTGCAACACCCTTACAGGGTAAATTATGTATTGATTCAAAAACTAGTTCTAAGATCTGACACTGTTATATTTACATACATAATAAGGCAATAAATATACTGAATACTGAATACTGGTGATTACTCATGCCCCTACTTACGGGACGCTACAGAGCCTGGGACAGGATTTTGAGAAACCGTACAGCCTTTTCATTTTTATTGTTTTTCAGGTGTTTCTTTGAGTTCTGTTGTGTAATTTCGTTGGTATTTTTTTAACCAACATTACTTGAGGCACAAAGTGTGAGCAGTTGGAATGAAAGTGTAATAATATGTGATTATCCTGAACGAAAATGTTTCCGATGGTTTTGAAAAAAAAAACGCTACCATTTTCTTCAAAGTTTATGATTGCCGACTTGTCTGTTGACTGACTTTACTTAACACATATTTATGTGATATAATATATCAAATCGTGTATTTCTGTGTAATTAAGTATACTTAACTAAATAAAAAAATATTTTTTCAATTTGTATAAAATCAAATTATGTATTTATTCAATATAGTGTCACAAGGATAGCTTTGAAATACACTTTGATTATTTTTTATTTGACGAATAGCGTACCGTGGATGGAAATATCAACCCTAAATCACTTTGGAACGTCTTAAGAGCTAGATTATTCTAGGCACTAAAATCTAGCCTAACACGAAGCAATCTAGGTCTCTCTTCATCGATTCAACCTACAAAGCTACTGACAAGTCTTCAATACTGAGCTATTGGGGCACCAGATACGATAGTGTGTTGACCTGGTTACGAGGGCATCGACCTCAATACATCCCTTACCCGTTAGGGATGGGGTAAGAAAAGAGGTTAAGATGTTAGCGGACTTTTTTTGAATATCTGCTGAGAGTATCACTTGAAAGATTTGAAACTGGATTGGTTGTATGTTCCTTCTTTCTGTATTTTTGTACAAAAGATACTTTGGTTTATTAGGTACACAAAACAGAGAACAATCGATGAGTTTCACAGCTAGACAGTACCCCAAAACATTCGTACACAAAATACATAGAACATAATAGCAGGTTACATGCAAAAAAAGTAAAAGGTTTATGGGAAGTCGTTGGATAGAGGGGACTCAGAATTGTTCTTCCTGGAAATGTTTAACCCTATGTCCAGTTGTTTTCTTAGGCTGTTAATGGATTGTTTTTAACTTCATGTTATTATTTTCCCTTCTCTACGAAGTCCGAGGAAAGTACCTACGTACCCAGTATTTTCCTACGTTCGTATATCACACGCCAGTCTGGCCGACCTACTGCCAAGAATTTAATTTCATTAATGTTTTATTTCCTACTTTTCTTGTATATGCTTTGAAATCTTTCTATGCAAGCATTTTTCATCTTATGAGAAATACTTTCAACTTAGATATTTCTTTGACTTCGAATTTGCTAATGTTTTCTGATGGAAAACATTTTCTTAGTAGAATTAATCTCTGTTTTTCAACTGTCAAGGTTGGCTGGTAGAAAATGATGTCTACCATTAAGCTCTCCTTTTGTGCAAACTTGTTTTGGTGCAATAAGAATTAAATAAATAAACTAATTTATGAATTAAAAATACATATTTTTGAACTACGAATTGAATGACAGAACATTTTTATTAGTTCTTATCCTGGTTACGAATTAAGAAAAATCTTACTACGTAGCTGATGGTTACGAAACCCGGTTACGTACCATCCCTTGAGGAATTTTTCAGTATTTTCTTTAATACCTACTTATGTTTTGTTTATTTTGTTAATAGGACAAAAAAATTGGTTATCTACGAACTTGGTCGACCTTCTAATCTTCATACACTATAGTATACAGGGTGGTTTATTGATCAAGGCGGTGATGGCTAAGTCCGAAACCACGAGATGGAAAAGTCGTGAAAGGAGTCAAGCCCTCGATTTATAAGAAAACAATAACTAAGAACATATTTATTTATTTCAAAATGATTTTAACTTCACCTTAAACAGGTTCTTTTCGTGCACTTGACACATGTTTTTCGATCTTTTTAGGTTCTACGACATGCCGGTTTCCTCACGATGTTTTCTTGCACCGTTTAAAAGTACTGGCATAGAACGCGTACATTGTTGGACAGAAAAACTCATTTGTACACCATTGGATTTGAGCCCACGACCTTAGGATCGGAAGGCGGGGCCGCTACCACCAGGTCACTCTAGTGCTCTTTGTCAGGCGAGCCATATTTGCATGGCAATAGATACAACTAATAGTAATAAGTAAACGCCCAACAAAATATAACAAATATTGTTATCAGCCGAATGTGTGCTGTGACAAGTTGATCTTTAAAAAAAACAAAACGTCAGAATTCCCGCCGTTTTGCGTCAGACGTCTCTCCAACTGAGTCCAACTACGCATGTCTCAACCAAGCCAGTATTGAATGAGTCGGGTTGCTAGCTTCACGACCAACATGGCGCAAATATTGATTTTCCACGCAGTGTTCTAAAAACGCAAAATAATAAATCCCAGTGCTGTGTGTTGTGCTTTTTCGTGCCTCTATATATTTCCGATCGGTATTAATTACGGTAAGTTGATTTACGAAAACAACTTGTCATGTTTTTCAGTGCGCAGTGAGTGTTAGATTTTTGTAGGTTTTTTTTGGAGGTTGAATGTTAGGTATGTAGTATAATGGTTGTTTTTGTTTACTGAATGGCCCTTGTGGCTTCTATTGATTAATGGTTCCGTGTTAGGCCTGGTACCTGGCTTTAAGCCTATTAACCTATCAAAACTGAAGCGTACCATCAAATTGCGGTTCGGAAAGTTCTAATTTCTTCGGCAATTTGCTACTAGCCTTTATTACTATTTCGATTAGTTTGAACTATATTACACAATGACCTATTTTAACGTTCTATGCTGCATCTGGATATAATTTTTTAATGGTGAAACGCAATTCGAACGATCGAACGTCGTTAAAACATAAAATATGTCGTAAAAAATACCAGTTTTTGTATAAAATTTTGTTACACTTGTTGATCTATGATTTGTGAGTTTGAAAGAGCAAACTCTGATGACAGAGTTTTAAGCCATGTCAAGGCGCCCGTCATGGCTTAGCCATGACAGAGCCCAAATTGATAGCGGTTGAAGTGTTTGTAAATAGATAATTGTGACCGGCCTCTCAGCTCAGTTGGCAGTAGCTCTTCCTTCAGGTCGTGGGTTCGATGCCCACTGAGAACAAATATTTGTGTGGTGAACACAGATGTTTTGTCTCTGCCTGGGTGTTATATTGTATTCAAGAAAGATGTATAAGTATAAAATCAGCTACCATAGATACAAGCTCTGCTTAAGTTGGGGCTCGATAGTGAAGTGTGGATTGTCCACAATATTTGTTATTTATTTATTATTGTAAATACCATTACTGGTTATATATCCAAATATACGACGCAATACGTTGCTTCTATGTTTATGTTTTAAAAAGATTGAGAAGAAAAATAAGGAATACCAAGCCGTAAGTTCCTTGGCTGTTCTTTGAGGCTTGGTCACGTGGAACCGGTATCTAGACTCACCTAATCTTTTACGAGCTTTCAAAATTTTCCTTGTAGTATAAAACAGTCAATTAATATAATATAACAGTCGTAAAATTATACAACTTCACCTACTGATGACCAATTCTTTGCAAAATACATAAGAAACAGTTGAGCTATCTGGACCAATACAAACGATCTAGAGATCGCTAATTTGATCGAAATCAGTGCCAGAGGGAAGCAGCACCCTTTGTATAAATAAATCTGTCGATTAAATACATTTGACTTTATGTCCTATTTGAATTGGTGAATTGGTTTGGAATTGGATTTGAATTGGTCATTTGATATTCTATTATACATGGAATGACCAATTAAAGTGCTTCTCCTTGGCTCAACCCACAAATTTTCTACCCAATATTATTTTTCTTAATTCAATCCAAAACATAAGCTTCGTTCGACCCAATCCAAAAATCTTAGTCACAGTGTATTTCTAAACAGTACAGACACCATAAAATTTATAAAAAATCGAACTTGAGTTACTCAAAATGTTGTACCTACAGTATGGAGATATAATATTGTGTGCTCATATTCTTTGACGTGACAACGTCTTATAATTCTATGGAACCGGCTGCACGCACGAAAAAACAAGACTCATGCGGCGTTACCTCGCTCTGAGACGTTCCATTTAAGGCTTAAAGTGCAAGCGAGAGCGCGGAACGAGCGACAAAGAGGCATAATCGGCCTCCGCGTTCGGCTGCGTTCAACATCTGTCTCTCTCCTACTTGAGTGAGCGATGCGTCCGCGTGGACAGCTGTATGACGCTGTTACGTTCAACTATAGTAAACCGACTTTACAGACAACCGATTTTATTTTATTTAACTTTGCTCTTAGCGGTCTCCCACCAATCTTTCCTCTGACCGTCGAGATCATCTCGCCAACGTCTTCTCGCTTATGTTCTCTCTTCTTTATCTTTTCTTCTTCAACTTCTCGCCACACCAAAAGCGCTTCCACTAAAGCGTAACACAAATATTAATAAATCATGTTTGTATATTATTTTCTATTATTACAATTCTTACGAAGGAACGCGGAAGTATCGATACTAATGGAAGTTTGAACGCAAACGATAAAATAGAAGCTAAAAGAATTAGGTGTTTATTCACAGACAATGTAAATAATAAATCTATACTATAATATTATAACGCTGAAGAGTTTGATTGTTTGTTTGGTTGAATACGCTAATCTCTGGAGCTGCTGGTCCGAATTGAAAAATTATTTTTGTGTTGGATAGTCCATTTATCCAGGAAGGCTATATAACATCACGTTGGTCTGATGTTATATAGCCTTCCTGGCCTCTCAGCTCATGACTGGCCTCTCAGCTCAGTTGGTAGTAGCTCTGCCTTCTGAGCAGTAGGTCGTGGGTTCGATTCCCGCCGAGAACAAATATTTGTGTGGTGAACACAAATGTTTGTTCTCTGTCTGGATGTCATATTTTATTCTAAGTAGTATAAAAAAAATCGGTTGTCTGTAAAGTCGGTTTACTGACGATAGTTGAACGTGACAACGTCATACAGCTGTCCACGCGGACGCATCGCTCACTCAAGTAGGAGAGAGACAGATGTCGAACGCTGCCGAACGCGGAGGCCGATTGTGCCTCTTTGTCGCTCGTTCCGCGCTCTCGCTTGCACTTCAAGTCTTAAATGGAACGTTTCAGAGCGAGGTAACGCCGCATGAGTCATGTTTTCGTGCGTGCAGCCGGCTCATCGAATTATAAGACGTTGTCACGTCTAAAAAAACTTATGCTATAGTCTCTGGATTTTGCAAGAAATGGAGCATTTTAGAATATGGCTAGCGTGTCTAGCATTCCGTGTAGGTGGTAATTACTTAATAGCTACCTATTGACCTTTAGGTAACTTAATTACTTAACTAGCCAGGAACTAAATTAGGCCTCTTACTTAGGCGGTACAAATTTGGCGTGTCCATTTTCTAAATTAGTTCTATCTACCTTTTCTAGTGACTGATATGATTACTCGTTAAAAAGAAAGAATAAGTAAACAGGCCTTTGCATCTATTGTAGATGATTTATTTAGCGTCACGGGCAACTGGTAATCAGCCCTACTTTCAGGACGCTATAGTGCCTGGGACAGGATTTCAGATGGAATAGGCTTGCCCAGCACCTATACCATCCTGCTTAGACGGCCTCATCCACAGGAAAGACATGGTTAATATGTGCAGAGCTGACTAAGCCATGGGTTTCCTGTACCCGAAGTCCGAGTTTTGCTACCACATTTCGTTACCAAATGTTGTTTTCGTTTCGCCTGCGTGTCTCTGTCTTTTGTATGGAGAAAATATGAGACAGCAAAAATACATTACGTAGTCAGAGTTGTTGTCTCATAATTTTTCCATGCAAAAGAGAGAGACACGTAGGCAAAACGAAAACAACATTGGGTAACGAAATGTTTTATATGCACTGGGACTTTGGGTACAGATCATGTTTTCCTTCACCATTTGAGAGCTCTAGTGTACATAAATCGAACAGAAAATCCATAGGTACACGACTAATCCATAGGTAAATAATAAAACAGTAATTTGTTTCTTTGAATTTGGATATGAAACGTATGAGTAACTACAAAAGGAATGTATGAGTGCAGCCGTAAGCAGAAGCTTAGTTGTTTTAAAATACCTACGACTATTCGTTAGGTACCTCTACATGTCGCCAAGTACCTTGAAAACTTAGAGGTACGACGAATATTTTAGCCGATGTTTGCGCTTTCTCTTTCTTTAATAGTTTCAACTTACGACTGGTGTGACAAAGTAGTTACACGTGTCCACATCGTTACATGTAATTTTGAAAATGTAGAACTTCGTAGCATCGTAGCATTCGTAGGCGTCGTAGAGTCATCGTAGAGGCCACGTAGCGGCGTAGCACTTACTAATCTAATAAATTGGTACACGTATGTATTACTTCAAGGTCAATACATCTGAAGGAAACGATAAATGCTACCAATTTACTTGTATGTTATACTATAACACCGTAAGGTGAAAACCGTAAGGTTTAACCTTACGGTGCGGACCGGACTGGATGCGAAAAGGGCGTGAAAGGGGTACGTGGAAGGATTTAGGGGAGGCCTACGCCGCTGAGGCGACTTATATGTTAGATGTAATAAACGAAATGTAGTCGAATTAATTAGTAAGTAAAGTGTTTAAATAGTTTGTAAGAAAAACATTTGTAAATAAGTAGTTAATAACATATTAGAATTAAAGGCTTTTTTATTTATTTATTTTAATTTTATTATTACTATATCAATTAAGGCAAATACGTACATCGACTGCCGAGTCGATGTTTACTTTTTGGCCGGTGTTTGTACATCGAAATTTATATGTATAGACGGCACATTTCTAATTGGCATAGTCGAACACTCGATGTGAAAAAACGCGCTTTCGTCAGTAAAAACTTGAGTAAAACGAAAGCAGCAAGTGCTGCATATATTTGGCTTGGTTAGACGATCTAACCACGAGCGCTGTAGCAAACCTAGGCTATAACTTGTTAAAAATGGAAAAAACTTTTGTCCCGAATAGCTTCTCTAGTACGCAGTACATACTCGTAGTAACTCGATGTTTTTGTATGAAAAAGCTTAACGCAAAGGAATTCGCGAAGGATTTCATCTAGTCAAATTAAAATTCAACATTTCTTTATTCAGTTACATGGATCAATTTGAAAAGTCTAGGTCTAGGTGCCAGTTCCACGCGACCAAGCCTAACAGAACAGGCAACAAACTACGTCTGAAATACACAGGAAACAGTCGAGCGATCTGCAGACCGCTGCAAACATTTATTGCGTTATTTATAAACATGTTCTAAAACGATTAGAGGAAATAATATAAATACTTACTATATTTTATTTCAATCTAACCTTTATATCCAAATGTGACTCTAGCTTTAAGACGTTTCAAAGTGATCCTTGTGTTACAACTGTAGGGACACCAGGAGATCCATATCGCTCCCTGCGGCTGCAAAATTTGTCAAATAATCGGCTGCACGGCACATTCATTTCTTCTTAGGTTTTGACAGCTATAATTGTAGCCATAAGGAGCTTACAGTAAACTAGCTGAATAAAAATAAATTGAACTAGCGGCCGCCCGCGGCTTCGCTCGCCCCGTTACCGTTCCCGTTAAAAAAAAATCATATTTATTCACCTTTTAAACCTTCTCTGGACCTCCACGAATCATTCAAGACCAAAATCAGCCAAATCGGTCCAGCCGTTCTCGAGTTTTAGCGAGACAAACGAACAGCAATTCATTTTTATACAGGGTTATTCATTATTAGCTGCAAATACTCAGGAATTAGGTTCAACAAATAAAATAAAAAATATTTATAAAATGATTTTTTTTTAAGTTTTGTTATGAAAATCCCGAGAAAATCGATAAAGGAATCATTGGCGCCTGACCTATTTTGACCTTTGATCCGCGTCCGCGCGCCGTGAATGACACTCTGCGTTCAGTCACCGCCTGGGTGGGTCATCGTCCTATTCTCCATGGCAATCATTATGCAATAGCCGTAAAGAAATTAATAAAAATAAAATTTTGATACAAAAACTTGAAATTTTTTTTGATCAAATTTAAAAATAATAATTTCATAAATATTTTGTATTCTATTTGTTGAACCTAATTCCTGAGTATTTGCAGCTAATAATGAATAACCCTGTATATTAAGAAGAAAATTTGTAAATACTCTTGTACAAGTTGTTTTTTTTTGTAAATTTTAATAACTTCCTTATAAAATGTTTAACCTGGAAATCGAAGCCAAATCGTACAACATACAAATATACCGTCTGGAATTGATTTAGATCAGCTGTGCTATCTCTAGATCGTTTGTAACGGTCTGCAGATAGCTCAACTGTTTCTTTTGTACATTTTATAAATATCTATTTGATCAATCGTAAGTGTCTTTGTGCAATGCTTCCTCTCAAACGGTGAAGAAAAACATCGTGAGGAAACCCGCGGCTTAGTCAGCTCCGCACGTATTGACCATGTTCTTTCCTGTGGATTAGACCGACTGAGCTGTCAGGATGGTATAGGTGCTGGGCAAGCCTATTCCATAAAGAATCCTGTCTTAGGCACTATAGCATCCCATTAATAGGGTTTGTGTAATCATCAGTTGCCCCTGACGCTATATAAATCATCTACAATAAAGGCCTGTTTACTTTTGTGCAAATACATACGTTCATAAGTTAATTTAGATCACGAGTCTCAAAAGATAAATTCAAAATCACAACAAAATATTCAGATAAAAAGCGTGCCACTGCGCATGTTTACGTCTGCATTCTAAAAAAGTTTTATTATCAATTGCGCAGCCGCGAGAATATGCGCCTCCCAGAAATAATATCGTGTTATTTATCATAACTATATGTAACACTAGCGTTGCGCCCTGGCTTTACTGTAAAACCGGTGTTCGGGTATAAAAAATCAAACGCACTTCACATTATTTGAACTTTCTTATTTGAATTACCCGTGCGAAGGATAAGTTAGTAGAGTCTGTTCAGAAAGAGAGCCGTCGTGGCCAAATTGTGAACTAACGTTTCGATTTTTTTATGGCAGCTCATCCCTTTCTTTCTGTCAGCATTTTGGATCATAAAAATTAAATAAAGGAATAGTACACTAGTTGTGATAGGATCAAAACGCAACAGACGCTAAAAAAGGTGACTAAGCACAGCAGCGCCCTCCAATCCCACGACGGCTCTCTTTCTCAACAGACTCTATTAGTAGCATATTCATGGTAAAATATCTTTTGAAATTGGTTCTGTACTTTATGAGTTAAAAGAGTTTTTGATTTGGTCCAGTAGTTTTTGAGTTTATGGCTAGGTAACTCCAGTGAATTCGTTTATTTGACTGTCTTCTATTTCGTTCTTAGGAATCTTTGTTGGTATTCAATAAACTAAAGTCGTCTCCCGACTTCTTTTACTATTTTGGTCAAAAAAAGTACCTACTTACGGAATTATTTTGTAGTTCTGGTAATTTCAAGCAGAATATAGAAAACACGACGAAATCTCCGAAATTAGGGTCTGAAATTTCGCACAAGCAGTTTTTAATCCCCACCGAGATCATAATATATTTGTGTGGTGAACGCAGATGTTTGTTCTCTGTGTGGGTTTATTATTATATAAAATAAAATAAAAAGAATTAAGTAACTAAAAATTTATTTACAAAACGAGTGAGTGAGTCCGATAAAAATAACCAAGTAACTTTTTTGAGACTGGTGACCAAAGGGCTGGCGCTTACCTAGGGCAAAGAATTAGCTTAGCTATTCAAAGAGGTAACGTTGCCAGCCTTTTGGGCACATTCCCTGCCGGTGATCTGAACTCTGTTTTCTACCTGTAATACCTACAAGTGGAAAACAGAGTTCATTATAAAATTTTCTAGTTTCTTATAAAATGTTTTTTATTTTTATTTTTTTTATTTCATGTTTTATGATAATAGTTTTTGTAAATAATGTATATTCTGTTGTAAATAAATTCCTTATCTTTAAGTAAAACCTAAAAAACAAGCTGTATACTATAAGACTTGCAAACAAACAACTCATTCATAATCATTAGTACCTACGCTACAAATCGGACAAACAAACACGCATTCTCGGACGATGCGTAAACAAACTCCAAATATACTATAATCACACAGATTCATATGTTTGCGTTTGGTTTCGACCGTATCAACCCACACACCTTACCTTGATATCCAGTTTAATAACAATCTATGGGTTTTGTGTGAAATAATTCGTTTGAAAAATCACTTTTAAATACGGTACCTAAGGATTTTTCTATTCGGAATATTTCTCAAACGGTGATGGAAAACATCAACTCATGGCTTAGTCAGATCTGCACGTATTGATTGAAGTATTGCCGTTTACGTAAAAACGTTGACAGCAGTTTTAGTAGTACAAGCTCTGCTTAATTTGGGACTAGGTAGTGTTGTCTGGATTGTCCACAATATTTTTTTTTAACCAGTGTGGTGTAAGTATTTAAAGTGCGCCTCAAAGAGGCTCCTTTCGTGGACTTGGCATAGTTTTACCGTACCTTTTTCAGTTGACGAAATGCCGATTTTTTTATGATGTTTTCATTCATCGTTTAAGAGTAGTGGCATAATATGCATTAATTTTTGAATACACAAATAAAACGTAAACGTACACAAATTAGTACCTACACGTCTGGATTTGAACCCTCGATTGTTTTGATCGGAAGTCGAGGCCACTACCGCTAGACTACCAGTCTTAAACAACACTAGGATGATATAAAAGTTTATGGATACAGTGTTGCGTGGGTTGACCCTCAAGTGGACCAAGGCTATCAAGGGTCGAGCACCAGAACACACTATAGTATGTGCGAACGATTGATTCGTACGTAATAATAATCGATGTTTTAAAATAGTAATAGTAGCTATCGTCATCGTCTAAAATAAGATGCTTGAATTGTTTTGAAGTGAAAACTTCTTTAAAAGGGCTTTATGCGGTGGACAAAACAATACAATAGTCTATCATCACCGTCACCTCTTCGGCAAAGAACGCCAAAAGTTGATTTCCCCACCCAACTTTTGGCGCCAACTTTTGGCGAAGGTGGGGGGCAAAATTTCGGCAAATTTTTATCATCCGCACTTGATGTAGGGGCTGGTTTTTCCGCAAGTAGGCCGCTGGTGGGCACTTTTTGCGTGACCCTTGACACGTGTTGCTCGAACTTTTTTAGGTTCTACAACACGCCGGTTTCTTCACGATGTTTTCCTTCACCGTTTTAAGAGTACTGGCATAGTGCATATACATTTTTCGACAGAAAAACTCATTGGTACTGAACTGAATTTGAACCCACGACCTTCGGATTGGAAGGCGGGGCCGCTACCACTAGACCACCAGAGTGCTCTTTGAAGGTGGGGGGAGTAGTTATTTAAGTTTTCACGTCTGTCGGCATTCCCAGAAAAACCAATTCAAAATAAGAAAAAAGAACAATTGAAACTATAATACTATATTGCTGAGTTGTGTTTATGATTGGTGTACACAGACCTAAGTAGCGTGGACTCCATAGGTTGATGAAACATATCTTTTGTCAGACAAATAAAAATACTTGCATCTCTTTTAGGCTTGTCTAAAACAAGGACAGTCATTTTTATTCGACAATTAAAAAATAATAAAAATAAGACTTTATGTAAGTAACTACTTACTAAGTAACTTTTGAAATTATCATGGTTTTTAACACTATTTTATCACGGGTTGAACAGTTTAATCTGTGATCATGGTGCATGCAACTGTGCCGAAGTATCGGCAGTCCAAACTCTCAGTATTAAATCATGGTAAATATCCCGTTGTTCATAAAAATAGTACTTAATTACCTTTGGTTTACACAATAAAATACAGGAAAAGCAAGGTGCGTGATGTCATTAAGTACAGAATATTATTACTTATTGATCAGCAGTTAACGTACAGAAAGGAAATAAATTAATAATTCGCCAAAAAATTGCCCAACCCATTAATTTTACTTACAACGAGAGAGCCCTATCTATTCATTTACTGGTTCTGTATATTATATCTACTTGCTATGTATCAGTAGGCTTACCATTAGCTCTGTCTGGCTCTGTGTCTGGTTCTGGTTTTGAGTCTGTGTGAGTGTTGACTAAATAAATACAAAGTCAAGAAGTCAAACACAGTATAATGCACTGGTGAGTACTCACACAGACTCAAAACCAGAGCCAGAGACAGAGCCAGACAGAGCTCATGGTAGGAAACCACAGTAGTGGTTTGTAGCAACAATCGTACACGCGATTCAAGTCGTCCTACAAAACATGCCACATGGAGGTAAAGCATAAACCCAAACGGCGAACCGAAAAGAAATCATGAAACATTATGAAACTGTCAACCGTATCAGGCATACGTTCGCCAAAATTTTATGCGCATCTTTATAAGGTTCGGTACAATCGATCAGGTCGGCACGAAACAATCATAAATAACTTTTTATCAGAGCTGCATGGTTTGCAAGCTCACTCTTAAGCCGGGGCTGTTGGGTAGCGCTTGTTTCTCCATGAGTCGTCAGCCGAGACGCGCGAACTCAGTGGAGCTGGCCGAGCTTCCGAAGGGCTCGCGCCCGCTCCGAGCTAAATCCGTCTGTCTTTCCGAAAGACCACTGTCCAAATATGGCCGGCCGATACGCAGCGCAGACTCCACTCGAATCCGCTTCTTGGACAAAAAGCTCTTCCCGCGACAATCCGCAGACTCCGTACCGCGCCGCCCTAGCAACGTCACCGTCAAACCGCAAAACCGAAAAGTAGTCGAGAAAGTACCACTAGCGATCAACATCCAAAATCTCTCCATACCTATGAAATACGCCGATAATCCGAAACCTAAGCATTCAACCTCCAAATCTAACCGACGAATCGATAGCAAAACTAAATTAAATCTTCCAAAACAGGTCGCCAACAACAAGAGGCTGTGCGAGAGCGTCTGCGGGAAGGAGACGGAGAACAAACTGTTGGTGCAGATCAGCGAAGCCGAGCAAGTGTCCGACTTTGAAAGGATTCTTAATTCTAATGCAATACAGTCGGAACGTCAGGGTCACGTGTGGAGGGGCTGCGCCGCACACACACCCTCGGCAGCTGTGGCCCCGCGGCCTCGCTCTGCCTACTCTCTGTACACCGTAACTCAGACGTATCATTACCTGTTCCGGCAACACGAGGAGTCGCTTCAGCCTCTCATTGACGAGTACCGCCAGACAACTGCCCAAGATATACCGTGCCCCCAGCACAGCCTCCTAGACAAGAATTGGTGCGAAAATCTACAGGATCTTACTGAATTTTACGGGGATGATCTAGATCTTAAACAGGAAGTCGAGACTATCACCGATCGCATCATCACTGAGGAGGTTTCAACAGAGAACAAAGATTCGGAAAAGCGTCACAAAAATTTCAATGTCAACTTGGCCGATCTGTTCGGTCTCCGAGTGAGTGGAGAGGGTTTCTCACCTAGTCATGACCTTGGACCTTCTCCGGACATAGAGAAGGCAGAAGAGGAGGAATGGCGTACGAGCATGAGCGCCAATTCTGATGAACGCCAAAATCCACAAGAAAACGTGGAGTCCCTCGCACAAAAACTGGATTCAGTCAAAATCGACAATGATGCCACAGTACCAGCGATAACCTTCAGCAATTGTTGTGACGGGTGCGCCAGAACCGAGAATCCAGACAATACAAACGTAGTCATCCACTTGGCCGTGCCTACTATTGATAGCGACGAGACGCGCCCGCCGATGATGTGATTGCCTTTGATCCTATACATATACAAATAACCAATCAAAATGTTAGCAATCGAGCCAGAGCAGTCCATGACCAAGGAAGACAGGGTTCCAAAGGTAGATCCACCGCCATCTTCACAAAGAACCTTGACGCGCTCGAGTGCAATCAGCCAAAAATCTGTTGAGATTTCAGTCCACCCAGAAGGGTCTAACCCTCTACACAGGTCTAAACTGGCTCCAGTTCGATCGTCCTCAGAGCAATCTTCAGGAAAGAAGGTCCTCAATCTGAGGAAGACAAAGAACTCTTCGATAGAGTCAACGATGAGCTTGCCGAATCAAAAGTCTTTGGATAAGAAACACGGGAGCTTGAGGCACCAAAAGGCGATAGTTGCTACGTCGGACATAACGCTGCCTACACAATCTTCCATCGGAGATGACAGGAAGGCTTTGCGAGAGGCACTGTATCAGGGTATTTTCCACAGACACAGACGAACGATCTTCGCCGTCGGCTCCTTCCTGAGGATGCTGAGAAGCAAAACGTCCAATTACGACTCGATAAGATCCGACTCAGACGAGATTTAAGTTAAGTGATTAAACATTGGTGCAGACTGTGCTTTTAGGAGAGATTTCATGTTGCTAGGTTTAAGAGTTTCTGTTTTTTATATTAAAATGTTCCTAGTTAGTTGTGACTAATTAATTGTTTGTAATCCCGCTTAGGAGTTTTACAAGTATTGTCATCAATCTAATGGTTTAAACAGATGCGATAGCATGTACGATCAACTTCTTTTTTCTTATATATTCGGCTCCAATATTCATAACGATATTTAGCAAACATTTATAATTGCTAAAAAAGTAGCTCCCCCAATCAATCATCCAAAATCCTGGCCTTAATAGCCAATCAGCCCACGCAAAATGATTTGTCGAGCATCGATACTACCCAGCAATGAAATATAGCGGTAATAAATTGTAGACCACATTTCCATATTGCGTGTTTGGGTTTCAAGGGCAAGTCCAACTTGATTTTACATACAAATTAGGTGGAATACTTCTAACATAAGCATAAATGTACCTATTGGTTGACATGTGGATCAAACCAGATGTGGTGATTAGTACTCAGGAGTAAAACATGGGATAAAACTTCGTAAACTTATTTCTTTATTTTATTATTTTAATTCCCCCATTTCTTCCCACCAACTACTGTTTCCCTAAGAAACATTTTTTTTTTCATTTTTTTTTTTAAATCTATGGTCCTACTCTACCATTCTACCGCTTCTATTTAATCGATTGGTGAACCCCGATATATTTGCAAAAATTAAAAAAAATGTATGGGAAAACTTGATTCAGTTTAGTGCAAGGAGGTTTTTATAAAATGAACAAAGAGTAAAAGCCAGTAAAATTAACCCAGAAAAACGTTTCTAAAGGGGTGACCTACTGACATGACTCGAAGCCCACTGAAACATTTATACTTAGGCAGATATCAATCGTGATTTTTATCGTACCTAGTAAGCAAGCCTACGTTTAAATTCAAACAGTTTTTTTGTCCAATTAGTACATTGGAAATCCAAAAAGTGAAATCGTAAGTAGTTTACTAATGATATTTTAATTTGAATAGCCCTAGCCTAAAAGTAATTAAACGTTATACCTACTAATAATTAATAAAAGCGTTGTTAGTGTAGTTTTTTGTAAAATTTTAGATCGCCTACACATTTTTTACAACAAATTAGAACAAAAAGCTGTCAACTAACTACTTAAAGTAAGTTTTGTAATTAATTTTGAAGATTTGTCATAAAATATTATATGAGCTGTAATTGTAGATTAGAACATTTTTAAGTTTTTTTTTGTTGCAATACTTTATCAAGTACAAATCACAAGAAGCTTTTACAAAATTAGGGAGCTTGAAATATACCTTCTTAGAAATCATAATACATGTAATTACAAATAAGTTAGTGATTTTGATTTGATTTGCGATTGATGTTAGATAAACGACGGGTGTTGAATGTAAGCGACCACCAATTGTTATTGTTATAACAAGTTATTAACAGTTTGATATTTCATCTCCGATTAAATGAATGTACTCGTAAATAAATGAAACGAAATGAAAAATATAAATAAATAAAAATGAATTGCATTGCGAAAATGATTCCTAAAATGACAAATAACATAATTTTGATCGCTCCAAGTCAATATCCGTCTACAAGAAAATTTAAAAGTAGAACTTAGAAGTGGATCAATGGAAGTTGAAGACACATTTTTGAAAAATTTTATGCACTGATTTTTATATATTTGTACATCCAATTTTGGTATAACGGTGTTGTTGTGGAAAGTAGAATTTTAATATACAAATTCATACTGTTAATGGTGTAGATGTGTCAACTATACGTGTTAGTTTCTGTGAAAGCCCATATGCATAAAAACTGACTGAATGAAAGTGCCCAATTTTAAAAAAATGAAGTTGTTATATTTCTTAAAAAAGTCATTGCTTGCATCATACTTTACACTTATTCAAAATATTATAAGCATACAGGGTAGTTTTTTGAGAAGGGTGATGATGGCCAAGTCCGAAACCACGAGAGTTTAGGAAAAGTGGTGAAAGGAGTGCCCTTGATTTATAAAAAAAACAATAACTGCATATTTTTTACGGAAATGGAACGGAATGTTTTTTCAAACAAAAATACATCCTGTATTATTTATCCAATGGATTCTTTTGCTGATAAAGCTCAATATTTTTAAAAAATATGCAGTTATTGTTTTCTTATGAATCGAAGGCATGGCTCCTTTCACGACTTTTCCCTAACTCTCGTAGTTTTGGACTTGGCTATCACCATCCTTCTCAAAAAACCACCCTGTATATTCCGTTTATATTTGACTGAAAACAACATTATAAAATATTTAAATTCAAATACTACACCATTGACTTTATGCATAAATATATAAAAACATGAGCTTTGTAATATTATTGTAATATAATAGCTTTTTTACGGTAGAAGTTTAATTTCATTTAGTAGAGCTATTTTGTTTAAATTGTATATAGAATTAATTAATTGCAGTTGTGAGAATAATATTAAGTAACACATTTATCGTTAAATTTCTTGTATGTTAGGTACCTGTTGGCCTACAAGCTCTGTCTGGCTCTGGTTTTGAGTCTGTGTTAGTGTTGGCAAAATAAATCCTACATCTAACCGTCTCACACACATAGTACAATACACTGGTGAGTACTCACACAGACTCAAAACCAGAGACATAGCCAGACAAAGCTTGTTGTAGGCTTACTGTTGTTATTAATGAGGCAAAGAACCAAAAAATATTGGTCGTGATTTGATGATATTTGATAAACTAACTAGTAACATACTTTTTAAAGTTACATATGAAGGAGAAAACAGTTGACGATATACCTCTCGCTTGCACGTTTTGACCCAATGAAAAATATAAAAAAACTGTACTTATTTATGGAAAATCGAATATCGCAAGGAAAATATATTTGAGTATTATATCAGCTATCTGGTTTCTATAGTACAAGCTCTGCTTAAGTTGGGGCTAGATAGTGTTGAGTGGGTTGTCCAAAATATATTTTTTAAATATTATTATTGTAAATATCTTGAGTGCAATCCGACTGCACAGTTTAGCAAAAAAATTATGTTGATCCTAAAACGTTTTCCTACTTTTAAATTTGCCCAACTGTTTATACATAAGAAAACTTTTTTTGTATCTTTCTATAGATCAAAGGGTGCGAGGGAGTTGTTTGGCGGTGATCAGCGTCTTAACCACTCTGCTTAGTAGACTGAATATGATCTATTCAGTCTATATTATTCACCTATATCTGAAATTTCAGTGAAGATATTAGGCGTAACGCAAATTGAACATAAAACTGTGTTTGATTGAATCATTGTTAACTACATTGTAATTGTTGTTAGTTTTAATATCATTAGTATTTTTTATTGATTTTATAGTGTTTAACTGTTTACTACACTTAAGGAAATCAGAAAGATATTTATAATGTCCCAAAAGTTAAGAGCCGAGCGGGATTTGAACCCGCGACCTTCCCCTTGGTACGGGGCTGCGCTGACCGCTGCGCCATCGGATCCTAATCACACTCGACGAATAACTCTTAAGGACTGTTCGGCACTAACGCGACCGTGGCTCCATCTACAGGTTTGACGTTACAGTCAGCAGTTGACTGTTTGATCCGATGGCGCAGTGGTCAGCGCAGCCCCGTACCAAGGGGAAGGTCGCGGGTTCAAATCCCGCTCGGCTCTTAACTTTTGGGACATTATAAAAATCTACGTAATAAGTAGTTTGGTTGTTAGTTGTTTAATTTTACTTGCATTAGGTAAATGTTTAATTATAAATATGTACCAACAATGTTTTTATTTAGCACTAACTTTATTTTAAGACGTAATGTTAAATTCATATAAGTTAATAATTACATTCCTTTTTTTATAACATTGAATTGTCTAAAACGTTTTTTAAAATATGTGTACCTAATACCTAACGATTTCGATGGAGAAATGTAATGTTATTAAAGTACTTGCATTTTTTGTGTGTAATTTTATTTAAAAATATTAAAACCTAATGTATGTAACCCCACAAAAAAGCGTCACGATTATTTAAGCCTAGATTTAATAAAAAACCATGATACATTTTTAAAATATTTTGTTTTATTCATGTTCATATTTTACTTATTCCAAGCATTATTGGCGTTATCTTATATTTACTACACAACAAAAATTTCTATATAGTTTAACTCTATCAGCCAAAAATACAAAAACTTTGGTTACTAGCTTATTTAAAATTTACATATAATTATGTAATTGGTGTTCATTTATTTGAGTATTTATACAAAAGCACTTTTTTTTTATTTTGTCCAGTTAAAGTAAAAGGACTAGACTGTCACTTGCAAGCGTTATAATAGTCCAACAATGCAGGGATTGGTATTAAGAGAAAAAAAAGGTTTGATGGACAAGCATGGTCCACCTGTAAGCATGGTAACCATCGCCTATAACAAAGCATTTCCTCGTAGGCCACGCACGTCAGGAACGTGCCCTACGATGCACTGCCCTGCGTCCATCAACTTGAGGTATGTAGATGTTCAGCCTCACGTGCCAGTAATTGCACCAACACCCTTCAAACCAAAACACAGCAATGCTGCTTCACGGCAGAAATAGGCATGGTGGTAGTACTTCTCCGGACGAGCCAAACACAAAGAGCTTTATTAATACTAAATTACACGAGTATACACGAATTTCATATTTCATTAATCTTATTACATTTACCAACCCCTGCAAAAAAGATAAAAAGAAACTATTTATCACATAAAGGAAAAAAAGTCATCCATGATGAATATGTTCACTATACATTTAGCATAAGGCACAAAATATAAAACGGCTTTAAGCCTAATCTAATAAACTGTAGGACTCATATTTACAAAGTTGGCCCCGAAAATAAATTTATCAATAAAGATAATACTCTAATCTAAATCACCAAAAATCATACATTTGCTATATATTTTCTATGTATAATTTTATATTTGAATATATTACTTCTAGAGCCTCTGACAGTCTTTCCGAATATTGCTTCTCAATCACAACACTTGGATGTTATATTTTGGACATTCAACGAAATATATTAATTTTTATTTATATGATAGAGATCATATCAATTATATATTGTATGTTCTTTTATTTATCATGAATCATACCTATGTTACATAAAGTAATATGTACACAACACTGACCGATTCACTAAATTCACTCACTCTTAATAACTTGGACACACATTTTCATTCTATAAAATAGTATCTTCTACAACTATTATTGCGTTATTCTTGATATCTAGTATCTTAAGTCTTTTCAAAACACTGTCTGGGCTTCCCAGTTATGTATGCATCACGCTTTTTTCTTTCCTTTCGTGTCTTCGGCGAATATATCTTTGAATTCGTTAAGGAGGATGTCGACTACATTGTTTTGTTGAATACAGTCCACTGCGATGTTGTGTGCTTGCTCTGCTGGGGCCCAAAGAAGGGTGGGACCGAAGACGATTGCCAAGTTAGCGGTGTGCATCCGATTTTGCTCGCTGTATGTCGTCACCCTGGAAATGGTTAAAAAAAAGTTTTGTATTTTTTTTTTAATTACCTACGCGATCTTGTCTTTTGTAGAAATTTTTGTCTTCTATGAACTTTTAGGTATTCAGGAAAGGAGCTATTTGTATTTATAACAGTGAGTATGAAAATCGTGAATAAAACACATTTATATCTTTAAATTCTTAACTCTTCCTGGTCTCTACAACTTAGTAAGTGTACGCACAGCTGATAGTCACCTCCTGCGGTATGCGAGCGGTAAAAGAAGGATCGAACTATCGGCCCAATTAGGCAGCTGTGGTGGCAACTAGAGAATCGTCCCCCTCTCGACGCTCGCACACTTCAGGAGGTGACTAGCAGTAGCGCGTATACTATAGTTCTTGTGGATAATTAATCCGACATCGACACCGAGAGTTTCCTTACAATGTTTTCACAATTGAATTATGTTAAATGTTTCTACTTTTTCTTTTCGACTCATTATTTTAATTCTCTTCTTTCGTCTTTATTTTTGTATTAGGTACTAATTATTTTCTTATTTACCTTAGCAAGTGCTCCAGTAGATACTTGAGGGTGTCCCTGTTGCATGTCGGCAGTGATTGGACAATGTCACGGAACTCCTTGATTTTCGCCTCCTTTGGTTTTTTAGCTGGAAATCGTAAAATATTTATTGGTTGATAACATTTTTATTGTTTGTAAGCAGATTATTGGAGCACGTGTAATCTAACTACCTCCTACATGCACCTATGTACTCGTAACTTACAGCAAGCCGCCAGGATCCTATCGAAGTAACTGCAAGGGATGAGGGGTTCCTTCAGCTCGCGGAAGAACAGCTTCAGCGAACCAGTCAGCACGTGGATGTCGGTGTTGTTCTGGATCACACTCATGTTGTTTTGGTCGATCTGGAAATTTGAAATTGAAGTTCTTTGAAACGCTCTCTTCTTTTCTCCTATGTTACTGAAATAATTTAAATGCGCCCAAACGGGGCTCATTTCGAGGACTTTGGACTTGTTTTCAAACCCTTTAGGATCTCATCAAAGATAATCAGGATATCCCAAAATTCATCCCTTCTTCTTGTCATGTCACAGTTTTTCGAGTCAGTGTTGGTGAAAGGATTTTACCCCTCAAATAGTCCTTTCGTGCACTTGAGGCTCGTTTAGACAGACGCCAGTTCCTTCACGAAGTTTTTCTTTAGTTGATAAGACCGGATTTGAACCCACAACCTCAGGTATGGATCGTAAGTCACTGCTACCAGACCAAATCCCTCTTCAATTTCCACAAAAGTAACTTACTGGCTCGAATAAGAAAGATGTGAATACAGAGATAATGGCTGATGGAGGAGAATGGATGAGGAGAACATGTTGTGCCGACTCCACATAAAGTGGGATAGGGACAGGAAGAAGGAGTAACTTACTGGCTCGGATCTCTCTCTATCTCCATGACGCATGCGATCACTAACTCCACAAACGTAACTCACCTCTAGCCGTATCTTCTGCACCTGACTAAGGTTCCCACTGGCTCGATACAGTCCATCCGTGCATATGTTCTCCGGATCTCTCTCTATCTCCGTCACGCATGCGATCACGAACTCGGGGACGCGGGGGCTGGTTTTCCGACAGACCTCTTCCAGATTCCGTCCGAAGACTGGCTCGTCTGGAATAGAACATGAGTTTGAAGATTAGGAAGATTTTTATTCCTAGTAGGTCATTTAACTTTTACGTATTAAATCAACAATGTATTTTATTCAATGGTATCACAAGGATTACTTTGAAACAATTTTCACCCAATAACAGTTATCAGAATTATCTATATAGAAACCAAATAATGAGGAATATTCTTCATAAATATTTATACGTTTCATTATTTTTGGAAATTGGTTTCTAAATGACGTTGCACGTACAGATTTCTGTATCGCTGTCAAATATCGCAGTTTATTGTCAGCATATCGTCTAGATGTGGCCGTACCTTTACATAACATATATTGGAGACTTTATAAGTGTTCCTATAGTATCACCATGGCGGTGATTTACTGTTAAGATGTGTTTTTTTATGTATAGAGCTTTGTGAGGTTTCTATTTATTTTTGTATTTTAACCATAAGCACTTATCCACCTTATAAATAAATAATAACAATTACATCCTACTCTACATGTGCAAATTTATGTACAAGTGCCAAAAACTACATTGTTTTCAAATAGCTTCAAATATAAATGAAATGTCAAGTAAAGAATATCCTGCATTTTATTTTTTAAGCATTTTGATGTAAGTATTTAAGAATACGCTACAAAAATTAACAAGCTTAAAACCAAATCACACACCCATTAGCAATTTCTACAGCCATCAACCTTAAATACTAGGGAAAACCAGGTAAAAATAAAACACCTTATTAAATAAAAAAATATTAATAAATATTAACAATTCAAAATCACACCTCTACAAAAATCATACCTTTTCTAATTTGTTAGTAAATTCAAATAAAACAGTAAATACATTATTATATGAACCTTATTCCGAATTCATTTACATCGGTTTGAAAAAATATGTAACTTATTAATCACTTCAAAATACAGTGCACTATAATTCAAGCCACTACACACCAAAATAACTAAAACCACCAAACGATAATACACTCTAAAAAATATAAAAAAAAATCCACTTACCGTAGTTTAAGTCTAAGTCATCCAGCATAAAATACAAAGCGTCTCTTATTAATGAAAATCGAACCTTTGTAAATCCCTTTTCTGACCAGTACTTCCATGGCGGGCCGTTTCGCGAAGAACTTCCGTAACCTACTCCGCACATGGGATTTGGAGACCTCGGTGGAATCGCTCAGGTCCTCGTTGCTGCTACCACCAGCTGGAACGAGCAATGGTAGGATAAGAATGAAAGAAGAGAGAAGAGATACGAAAGGACAGAGACTGCTATCAAAATCAGCACACATTTTTATCACAATTAATAAAATAAAAAACTCATAATTTTTTTTTAAAGAATTTTTTTACCACAATATTAATTACAGAAGTTTTTTTGTACAACTTTTAAAGCTAAATAAATAAATCCTTGTAATTACTTATAGGAGACCTTAGCCCAGCAGTGGGACAAAAAAGGTTAATTAAAAAATTAAAAAATACTTATAATTGTAAATTTTCTACTTGTAATTGTAAATTTTGGTGAACAGTTACAAAATTTAGATCGAAGATTGTTTAAAAAATAAATTTTTGAATAACAATGTATTTCAATGTGATATTTAATATGCACTGAATTTGAGTTATGATAAGAGCCCATTCAGATTTGCCACCACCACACAGTCCACGCGATAACTTCGGGAACAAATCAAAACTTATAATTCACGCGGCCCACATTTATTACTACATTTAGTTTATGGACCAACTAACCACATTTTATCGCTGAATATATTCGGGTTGTGGTTGTGGTAGAATCAACTTAAAAGTCAGAAGGCACAAACTTTGAAGAGTGTTTTATAAATGGGAGCGAACTTTTGCATATTCGTTGTCAAGCAAGCAAGAATCAAATAAAAAAGTAAGATACTTTGAAACATTGTTCTAAAATTTCATCAACTTTCAATGCTGAGGCATCGGAAATGAGCTCTTTGACAGGATTAATCGACATTCAAATCGTTACATATAAGTAAAGGTAAGTACAGCTATAATGAAGAGTTACAGAGTTATTGTAGTAATCAAAGATAAATAATAGTGGAGACAAATATGAATACAAGCGTCCCATAACCATAAAGTCAATGAAACTATAGTACCTACTTTTAATAAACATAACAGTTTTATTAACCTTAAATAACAAAAGATTTAACTTGCTGTAAACATAGTAAAATAAAGAGATTTTTAATTATAGGTAGGATTTTTTAAAGTTAGATAACAAACCACTATAGTAACACAGGACATTCACAGTTTATATAAAAAAATATCCTTGCTATTTACCTTTAAATCTCCAGTTTCATCACTGATCTAAATATATATATTTTAAATACCAACTCAAAAAGCGCAATTTCCTCCAAAAAACGCACAAAAGAATCGTATGTAAGGCGTCGGTACGTTCGTTTCAAAATCGATTTCATAAGTTGTTGAGATAAGTGATAAGCTATCAGCCGTATACGATAAGCGAATCCCTAGAACTAATTCCCTGGCTATTAGCCAATTATATTTATTCGATACTATAGGTGGAATAAAATATCTCATACTATGAAAAAGTGGCCTGTGGGAATTGAGGCATGTCTCAGATTAAGTTCTTAGGATGGATGTGTTCAGAGAATTATTACTACTAATGATGGTATATTGTAGAATATTGATAAATAAATATGTATGCGGAGGCAACAAAACACTAAGGGTCTTATTAATAATCTTGGCGTAGCGTTGGACTAGTTAATCCGTGTTTTGTCTCTTGCATTGACATGCAATTGTCAACTCGAGCAAATGTGACAAAACACGGATTAACTAGTCTAACGCTACGCCAGGATTATTAATAAGCACCTAAAATACTTGTATTTTTAAGAAGCAGCAACAGTCGACTGTTTCTTCTCCTTCTTCCTGCCCTTATCCCCCTTTATGTGGGATCGGCACAACATTGTACAAAAAAAACAATAAACAGTACAACCTCGATAACAGTCATTTCAGTCGATAAATTGCTACTTCCTAGAGATACATCTAAGCTAGTTTGTTATTTAATAAAAAAGAAATAAGTACGTTTGTGGTATAAATTTTGATAACTGCCAAAAATATTCCTCAGCTTCGAATATGTCTTTTCAGTCGGACTATTCTTTTTGTCCGTTGCTTGATTTTTAACCATGACTTTGCTTCCTGTATTCAAGAAAAACGGCACAGTTTCTATCACTATTTTGTTCCACTGTGAAACTTATTGTCACCCATAATTTTTAGATCAGTTTTGTAATTCACTGGTGAAACGTATCATCTATAGTTTTTGAACCTCTTTTTGTGATTCACTTCTGAAACTTATCACCCATAGTTTTTGTTATTCACTTGTGAATTTTCACACCCATATCTTTTGTATCTGCTTTTGTAATTCACTTCTGAGACTTATCAGCTATCACCCATAGTTTTTGTATCTGCTTTTGTGATTCACTTCTGAAACTTATCATTTATAGTTTATAATTGCTTTTGTGATAAGAAAGTTGGCTCGAGATGCGTTTGTGTGAATTTATAATGGAACACTGAAAGATTAGCCTGATAATTGTTTGGTATCTTTTTGTTATCTATTGATAAACGTAGGGTTAGCCAATTATGTTACAGTGTCATGGTGGTGACATCATCATATTCCTGGCCCTTATCCCACGCTGTATGAGGTTTGCACAACAGGATTTCTTCTTCCACGCACCTCTATCATTCGTCTCAGCGCTCTCTCCTTTCTTGCTCGTGTCATCTTTGACATCTTTTATTTAATCTACCTCTGCTTCTATAACCACCATCCACATCCATACCTAACCCTTTTCTCGTAGTATGACTTTCATCTCTCCGCATGACATGCCTATTCCATGCTAACCTATTACTCCTCATCTTGTCTGTCAGAGGCGCTACTTTCAGACTTTCTCAATATACTCATTCCTTATTTTATCCATCCTGTACCCGAAGTCGGAGTTTTGCTACCACATTTCGTCTACTAAATGTTGTATTCGTGTGAGCACGTGTCTCTCTTTTATATGGAAAATTGATGAGATAACAACTCTAATTATGTAACGTATTTTTGTTGTCTCATCTTTTCTCCATACAATAGAGAGAGAGAGAGACAAATAGGTGAAACGAAATGTTGTTAATGAAGGGCAAGTCCTTTCTGATTACTCCACACATCCATCACAATATTCGCATTTCTGCAACACTCTTTTCTCATCCAACCCTCAATTTCGTTGCTTAACACTCAGATCCAAAGTGATGACAAATTAAAGACGGGTGTGACATACTTATACTGATTAAAGTCTCCACTGTTTAAAAGTGACAATCATGATCATGATTAAAACATATGCATGCTGTCTGCCCCACGTACTCCAAATTCTATGTAGATATAGATAAAAGCTATAGAAACGTACTTTTGTACTTATAGATAACGTAGGTCAAAAACATGTTTTTTTTTTATTGAAAGCTTACAAATTAGTACAGATTTCATTTGCATATTGTACCCTATAAACCAACGTATGGTTTGTGTGTAATGCAACAAAGTATAGTAATAAGCAACAAATATTGCACATCGGCTTCTTCGTCTTCATAGAGCGTAGTGTGAAAGAGATAGCGCTATACGAAAGCAGAAGAGCCGATGTGCAATACTTATTGCCTACAACGCTAATATACCATGTAAGCTTACAAGATATTACGCCGACAAAATTATTGATCAAGAAGATATTGACACCCATATTGTAGTAGCATTATTTGATGAAATAAACATTTGCTGTAGTAATTAGTATGTATTTTTTGCTTTTGTATTGCATTCGTCTCACTAAGATAAAGTGGCACAATACTGGAACTTTACACCGCTTTTTTAGTTTTGTTTTGTAAAAGGAACAACGAAAAAAAAACAACTGTAAAACCAAGGCGTATTTTGCCTGTTCTTCTAGACTTGGTCACGTGGAAATGGCACCTAGACTCACCTAGCTTTAAGATATTTCAAAGTGATTCTTGTGATACAACTGAATAAATAGATTTTTGAATTTGAATTTGAAGATGTTACTACTGTTACCCTTATTTCTTTCACGATTCATATCGATTAATCGAAATCCGATTACTTACTGTTTAGTTTTTCGCAAATATTTGAAATTAGTAAATGTTTTATAGAACTTCCTATGTCTGAAAGACATTAGTATTTTTAAATTCTTACTTTACCTATACTTAATCGTCGATACTCATCCGCAGCACCCTCGGAAACACAGCCACAAATCATTTTCAAATGTAACTACAAATTCAAATTTACTTAAATGGAACACAAAACTAGAAAAATAATTAAAAATGTAAAGTTTTCTTATTCGATTCCAAACACTTGTTTAAATTTTTGAAATTTCAAATTACGAACACTTTTGTTTCTATGGCACATAGCATAGATTGAATTTCGAATGTTTATCTAGTAACTGCAAAAGCGTTTCGTTCAAAACCACGTTTTTACTTTATGAAGCAAATGATTTACATTAGTAGTATGAGGAAAATGTACTATTAACCTAAGTGTTTACCGGGAAGAAATATATTTATTGTAAACAGACGTCATTATGTATATTCTAATAGAAATATGAATAGAGACTTTGGAATCGTTTGTTTTAATGGTTACAACAACAACCTACACTATATTTTCCCTGTTGTAAGTTATCCTTGGTTCTACACTGAAAAAATACTTCGCTTTTTTTTAAATAAACCTTAAGCATAATGCACATTTCTAGCATATTTCAGTTCATAAAATCTGTCACTGTATGTGATATATAGTTTTTCAAAAAAAGTGCGATTTCCTTTAATTTTCATTTTTAGTTTATTTAAACCGTTTAAACCCGAAGTCCAGCAACGAACTCTTATAGCTTCGCTCTGTTTGCCCGTCCGCCCAGTTGTCTGTCTGTCTTTCCGTCCGTCCGTCCGTCCGTCTGTCTATCTGTCTGTCTGTCTATCTATCTGTCTTTTCGTCCGTCCGTCCGTCCGTCTGTCTATCTGTCTGTCTGTCAATCTATCTGTCTTTCCGTCCGTCCGTCCGTCCGTCTGTCTATCTGTCTGTCTGTCTATCTATCTGTCTTTTCGTCCGTCCGTCCGTCCGTCTGTCTATCTGTCTGTCTGTCTATCTATCTGTCTTTCCGTCCGTCCGTCCGTCCGTCTGTCTATCTGTCTGTCTGTCTATCTATCTGTCTTCCCGTCCGTCCGTCCGTCCGTCCGTCCGTCTGTCTATCTGTCTGTCTGTCTATCTATCTGTCTTTCCGTCCGTCCGTCCGTCCGTCCGTCCGTCCGTCCGTCCGTCTGTCTATCTGTCTGTCTGTCTATCTATCTGTCTTTCCGTCCGTCCGTCCGTCTGTCTGTCTATCTGTCTGTCTATCTATCTATCCTTGCTCAAAACCGTTGTGCTTGCGTGGATTTTGGTTTCGTTTAGCCTTCCACATGCGTAGTCCGACACACATTTAACCATTTTAATTTACAAGTAAGTGTCGACCAAATCACCACTCACCATCAGGTGAGCTCGCGTTCAAGCGTTTGCCTATAAAAAGAAAAGACTTCTGATGAAGTACCAACCTCGTTTATTCCTGTTCTGATGTCGAGAGGCGGGCGGTGTTCTGCCGAGGCTCTCGAGATCTGTACTGCTGCTTTGGTAGTGCGGCGACTCTGCAGCCATCTGGTATAGGCCCTGGAAAAAAGTATTATTTAAAGGTAACCTTTTTTATACAACTAGAAAGAGCTTAGTTCACCTTGGGAAATTAAAAAAAATGTCATGATAATGTCACTGTCATAGTGGTCACTCAGGGGTGAAATAAATGATGTAGGTATAAATCTATATCTATAATTTTACTAATATTATAAAGAGGAAAGATTTGTACCTATTTTTGTATGTTTGTAATGAATAGGCTCAAAAAGTACTGGGACGATTTAAAAAATTCTTTCACCAATAGAATGCTACATTCTTTCAATTTGACATAGGCTACATTTCATTTTGAAAAAATTAGGGATCCTTGGTAAAATTTGAACAATGTAACCGAAGGTGTAGAAAAATGAGTCTTAAAATGTATTTCGTCGAATGCGCTGCCGAAACCATTAGCGATAGAACAAAATAATGTACAACAATATTGTCTACCCCGTGCGAAGCCGGGACGGGCTGCTAGTAAATGATAAATAGATAAATGAAGTATAAGAAATAGTTTATTTTGCGTGAACTTAAAATGAATGGGTACAGTTCAACTTAAATGTAATGACGGCAACAGCTAGGGCACGGTACGGAACAAGCATATTATCTGCTTTTTTGGTAGTTTTTAATGCGAAAATGAAAGGTGTCTTTTACTCATACTATGAAATGGCGATTTTAAACGCCATTTTTTAATAAAAATGACTGGCCTCTAGCTCAGTTGGTAGTAGCTCTGCCTTCTGCGCCGTAGGTCGTGGGTTCGATCCCCACCGAGAACAAATATTTGTGTGGTTAACATAAATGTTTGTTCTCTGTCTGGGTGTTATATTGTATTCTAAGTATGTATTTACAAAAAAAAATGTATTCAAGTATTATATCAGCTATCCGGTTCCCATATTACAAGCCCTGCTTAGTTTGGGGCTGGGTAGTGTTGTGTGAATTGTCCACAATATTTATTTATTTATTTATTTATTTATTTATTATTTAAAAACGATTTCCTAAATTTTTGAGATGTGGCACCTTGGCATTTAACCACCGATATGGTCCATGTGTTGTACAGTGGTACCTCGTAGTCGTGACCTACGAGGTACCACTTAACAACACATGGAACGCATTTCAGGAACGTGCCCTACGTTACACTGCCCTGTGTCCATCATCTGGAGGCATACAGATGTTCAGCCTCATGGGTAAATTCACCCACACCCTTCAAACCGAAACACAGCAATGCTGCTTCAGAAACAGGCATGGTGGTAGTACGCACCCGGACGAGACACACAAAGAGCTCAACTACAGCTAACTTTAAAGCGAATCATTTGGCAATAAGCTGGTCTCTCAGTTATAATTATTTAATGGCCAATCCACACATCACTATCTAGCCCCAAATTAAGCAGAGCTTGTACTAAGGGAACCAAATAGCTGGTATAATACTTATATTCATTTACACTTAGACATACTTAGAATACAATAAAACACCCATTCGCCACCACTAGCAGGTTTTACAAACACACTTCTTGCATCTTTCATTTTCTATAAGTAATCTATGTTATATTATTTAAGTAGTATTGTATTACTTTTCAATTTTTTATTGTATGGTGGTGGTTTGAATAAACAATTTATCTTTCTTTCTTTCTTTACCCAGACAGAGAACTAATATCTGTGTTCACCATACAAATATTTGTTCTCGGTGGGGTTGAACCCACGACCTACGGCGCAGAAGGCAGAGTTACTCACCAGTTTCATAATAAGGCTCCTGATGGCGTGGAACCACCTCCTGGCTCCATCTTCTGTTTCATCCTGGATGAGGTATTGGTCGTTGTTCCACGAAAGCACTAGGGAGCGAGTGTGTCTGTAACAAAGAAAGAAGATAGAAAATCTATAATTATATATCATAAACAGGCCGTCCCACGGATATGCCACATAGAACTAGGATTATGTGTGTAGGTACTTATTTCTTGTGTTTCTGTATGTGTTCTATGTTTTCTTTTTCTCTTATAATTTCTTGTGTAGCCGTACCTTTACTCAATGTTCTTCTCTTTCTGTTGTTTAATTTTATTTATGAGCTGCGTTTTTTGAGCCAAATAAAAAAGTTATCTATCTATCTATCTACATGGAGGGAAATAAAAATTGGCAAATTCATCATCCGCACTTGGTGTGCGAACTGCTTTCCGCAAGTAGGCCGCTGGCGGTCCCTTTTTGCGTGACGGTTGACACTTGTTTTTAGTTTTTGAAGTGAAAACTTCTTTAGCGGCGTTGAGCACTTTCTGTAATGGGTATAAAATCTTAAACTCGCGTCAGGATCACGTGACCCTGATCGAAAAAGCGTAAGACGGATGTTTTTGTAGAAATGTACCCTAAGACTACAACGTAGAGTTCATAATAAAAATCGAAAAAGCGTAAGACGGATGTTTTTGTAGAAATGTACCCTAAGACTACAACGTAGAGTTCATAATAAAAAAACATTAAACTGCACGAGAATTGCCCACTTATTGTGCACAACTGCACAATTATTGTGCAATAATTATAACAAGTGAAAAAAAGCCAAGGATCTCCAAATTAAATTATTGCAAATAATAAACAATAAAAAGCGGAGTCAATATAATTCTTATTCTATAAATGCAAAGTTTTTGAAGTGAAAACTTCTTTAGCGGCGTTGAGCACTTTTTTTTTTGGGTCATGTAGGGAAGGTGAGATTATTTTGAAAGCAATATAAATTTTTCCCCCCTTTCCCTCTAGACCCCTTTATTATTTAAAAAACCTAAAAATGCCCTATTTTTAAGCCTTTTTTTTCGAGTGGAGCATTGCGGCGAGCGAAGCGAGCCGCCATGCGACCATGGGAACAGCGCGGCGAGCGAAGCGAGCCGTGCTGTGACTCCCCCCAAGCCCCCCAGAACCCCCTCCTCCGAAACCCGGGGGGAGCGTCGCGGCGAGCGAAGCGAGCCGCCACGCGATCACGGGGAACAGCGTGGCGAGTGAAGCGAGCCGTGCTGTTACCCCCCTAAGCCCCCCAGAACCCCCTCTTCCTGAACCCGGGGGGAGCGTCGCGGCGAGCGAAGCGAGCCGCCACGCGACCACGGGGAACAGCGCGGCGAGCGAAGCGAGCCGTGCTGTGACCCCCCTTAGCCCCCCAGAACCCCCTCCTCCTATGTCTGCCGTTTTACTTCATTTAGGACCTACTTGTAGGTCGCGCGACAAGGTCCCTTCTAGCGGTTCCGACCCGTTGAGGATTTGGCTTTACGTAAAATTTAGGGTTCCGTATAGGGTTTTGATTGGGGTTATACTATATTGAGGAATTTGATTAAATGGTCGACTTTTAGGGTTCCTTAGGACTTTGATTGGAGTTTCAACTACACTTAGAAGCTTGATAATGTTAAAATTTTTAGGGTTCCTTAGGACTTTGATTGGGGTTTTACTACATTGAGGAATTTGATTAAGTGGTCAACTTTTAGGGTTCCTTAGGACTTTGATTGGAGTTTCAACTACACTTAGGAGCTTGATAATGTTAACATTTTTAGGGTTCCTTAGGACTTTGATTGGAATTTCAACTACACTTAGGAGCTTGATAATGCTAAAATTTTTAGGGTTCCTTAGGACTTTGATTGGGGTTTTACTACATTGAGGAACTTGATAAAATAAACAACTTTTAGGGTTCCTTAGGCCTTTAATTGGACTTTCAACTACACTTAGGACCTTGATTATGTAAACAATTTTAGGGTTCCTTAGCACTTTGATTGGAATTTCAACTACACTTAGGAGCTTGATAATGCTAAAATTTTTAGGGTTCCTTAGGACTTTGATTGGGGTTTTACTACATTGAGGAACTTGATAAAATAAACAACTTTTAGGGTTCCTACGTTAATAATCAAGTTTTCACTTCTGCCGGCACTCCCGGAGTGCAACCCGTATTTTTTTTTTTAGTTTCTACGGCACGCCGGTTTCCTCACGATTTTTTCCTTCACCGTTTGAGAGTACTGGCATAGTGCACATACTTCGATAGAAAAACTTATTGGTACACTAATGGATTTGAACCCACAATCTTAGAATCGGAAGGCGGGGGCCGCTACCACTAGGACCACCAGTACTCTTTTGCCACATGTAGGGAAAGTACCTTGAACTTTGTTGATGGAACATTTTACTGAAGGAAGACATTACTTGAATTTAAAAAACAATTTATATTGCATTAATTATATTCAAGATCGCTCTACGTGGCATATTCGTAGGACGCCATTTATAAAAAAAGTCGTATTAGTTAACTAACACTATCTAAACACTATTAACAAAATAAATCTTTAACTGATAAAAAGAGAGAAAAGGAACATACCTTCTGGTGTGCATCGGTTTGCATTGCTCGATCCTCGCGTTCCTCAGAGGAAGCACCAGCTCGGCCTGCGGCGCTGTGGGCGAGGGCGGAGTGCCCGGCGGCCTGTCTGTCTTCTTCTAGAAACGTCAAAGGTAACAATCAATTACATCCCCCCATCTTGGAACGTGTATTTTTGCTCTTCTATATCTGATTGCTAATGCGGTTTTGTCTTCTTCTGGAAGTAAGGTCAAAGGTAACAATCAATTACATCCCCCCATCTTGGAACGTGTATTTTTGCTCTTCTATATCTGATTGCTAATGCGGTTTTGTCTTCTTCTGGAAGTAAGGTCAAAGGTAACAATCAATTACATCCCCCCATCTTGGAACGTGTATTTTTGCTCTTCTATATCTGATTGCGAATGCGGTTTTGTCTTCTTCTGGAAGTAAGGTCAAAGGTAACAATCAATTATATCCCCCCATCTTGAAACGTGTATTTTTGCTCTTCTATATCTGATTGCTAATGCGGTTTTGTCTTCTTCTGGAAGTAAGGTCAAAGGTAACAATCAATTACATCCCCCCATCTTGGAACGTGTATTTTTGCTCTTCTATATCTGATTGCGAATGCGGTTTTGTCTTCTTCTGGAAGTAAGGTCAAAGGTAACAATCAATTATATCCCCCCATCTTGGAACGTGTATTTTTGCTCTTCTATATCTGATTGCGAATGCGGTTTTGTCTTCTTCTGGAAGTAAGGTCAAAGGTAACAATCAATTATATCCCCCCATCTTGAAACGTGTATTTTTGCTCTTCTATATCTGATTGCTAATGCGGTTTTGTCTTCTTCTGGAAGTAAGGTCAAAGGTAACAATCAATTACATCCCCCCATCTTGGAACGTGTATTTTTGCTCTTCTATATCTGATTGCGAATGCGGTTTTGTCTTCTTCTGGAAGTAAGGTCAAAGGTAACAATCAATTATATCCCCCCATCTTGAAACGTGTATTTTTGCTCTTCTATATCTGATTGCAAATAAGGGTTTTATACGCTCGAGGATAAAGTAGTATTAAATTTAGAACATCGTGTGCACTAAGGTTATGAATTCAAAACATCATTAAACCTATTTACTCCTACCTCCATGGTGCCGAATTAAATACATAAACCTTTTTGAATTTATTAAAAACTCAGACTCGGAACATTCTTGGTGTGTTGCTTTTATTTTATTTGCTCTACGAGCGCCATTTTCTTTTTTGCATTTAGTAATTTCCTGAGGTGGGATTAAAAGTTAGTGCAAAGATTTTTCACCTGGTGCTAATGCACGGTAGGCGTTAAGTAACTGTGCTACAGAGAGTTAATTTAAATAGCGAAATTATAGATCACTCCTAAGTCCTACAAAAGCATTATTAGCCTTTTCGCCCATCACTTGTAGTCCATGTAGGTAGCTTCCCACTTCCCAGCCACAGTCTCTCACTCCCCAGTCACAGAATCTCACTCCACAGTCACAGTCTCTCACTCCCCAGTCTCTCACTCCCCAGCCACAGTCTCTCACTCCCCAGTCAGTCTCTCACTCCCCAGTCACAGACTCTCACTCCCCAGCTACAGTCTCTCTCTCCCCAGCTAAAGTCTCTAAATGCCCAGCCACAGTCTCTCACTCCCCAGTAGACAGGGCCTGGTCCACACCTTTGAAACCGTGCCTGAGCCTGAACCGAAGTGAAACAGCAACGCTGCATGTCAACAGAAAACTTACATGATATGTCTTGTAGTCCTTATAGAAGTAGAGTGCTGTCGGGGTAAGGATCATGTAGCCGTCTGTCCAGTTCTTTTTACTTTTCTTCCCACCTTCGAAGAATTTGGTGCGCTTCACTGGACCCTCGAGTGGACCCTGGAAAGGATTTATTTAATTCCAATAAATAATTGCATAAACAATAAATATGATCACGGTAAAGGCTTGCGCACAACTAGGCGACAGCGATATTTGACAGCGTTTCAGTTGATCGCTATCGCCGTAGCCTATATGTGCGCAGGTCTTAAGTTAAGGTTCATTGACCTTATCATCAGCTAGAAGAAGTGAAGCAGCAAGAAATGAGAGCAGGACAGGACTCAGAACTGTTCTTCTCGGAAATATATGAGGGTGGCCAATGTGGTGGCCTCTCTCATACATTTCCGGAAGTAACTCTAAGCCCTGCTCTGAATAAGTAATTATCTTCTACCTAGCACTCATAAAGAGATTGACCACTACAGTTAAACTTCTTGTGAAATAATTTTAAGCAGTTAAAAGAGGCTGCTAAAAAGTCTACCTTACCTCATTAGAAGTCTGTTGGAAAACGCTAGGGATGGGAACAGATGAGCACCTGTACACCAAAGATCAAACCTTCCAGCTCCAAACATGACCAGCCTGTCGTGATGCTCTAATCTCCAAGTCCAGGTGTTTCCGGAGGAAAAGGGTGACAGCTGCAGGTGTAAGGTCCTTCTTCTGGTCATGTCATTTCGTTCGAATCATTGAGGTGAAAAGATTTTCAGCGTTTAAAAGAGGATACTTACCTTCAGGTACCTAATGAATCCAACCAGTGTGGTGAAAGGATTTTAAGCACCTCAAAGAAGCTACTAAGAAGTCTTTCTTACCTCATTAGAACTCGGTGGGAGAACCCTGGGTATCGGGACAGGTGAGCGCCTGTGCACCAAGGATCGGACCTTCCGGCTCCGGACATGACCAGCCTGGCGTGATGTCCTGATCTCCACGTCCAGGCTGTCTCCGGAGGAGGAGGCTGGCAGCTGCAGGTGTGGAGGTCTTCGAGCGGGTACTAGAAGAAGGTTCTCGGTCGATCCACCTGGAAGGTTATGATGGTTGAATAACTTAGTTGGGTCTTTTTGTTTGGAACTAGTTCTTTTGAACAAGTAAGGGAAAGAATTACAAATGCCTCTCAGAAAGGAGCATTTGAAAAACTTTAATTTTTAGTAGACCTTCCGACCCTAAGAGGGCATCACACAGGCGACTCTCCATACAAACGTAGTCCCCTATTTCCTCCCTGGATAATGCCTCTAGAGTAACCATTTTTTCTCATAAAATCCAGATCTGCTATACAAGGTGTATCTAAATATGTGTACTATGCGAAGGTGGGGGGTTTCAGACCACAATGGTGATCAGTTGTGGGGGGAAGAAAGTTAAAAATTCCTATTTTCAGTTTCCCATACAAAAATATTTAATTTCATAATGCCTAAATAAATTGACAACCCTATCCTTGTAACCCCTTGACCCCTTGACCTACTACCTCTGTAGGTCTACTACTACTACCTACTACCTCTGTAGCTGAGTTTAGGGTTGTCACTTTGTATAAAGTCAGCTGTTCATGTTGAAACTTCGTTGCAGTTTTTTTCAGAGATACCAATCGAAGTTCGAAAAGTCGTTGAACAAAAGTTGTTCCCCGGGGGGTGGAAATTCACCCCCCTTCGGGATAGTACACATATTTTGATACACGTTGTATACGTGCTCGTATGTTTTCCTTTTTTTCAGAAACTTATTGATAAAGAAAATATCACCTCCAATTCATATTTCATATAAATCATATGAGGGTCTACGTTTGTATGGAGAGTCGCCTGTGTGATTCCCTCCTAAGGTCGCGAGCTCGAATCTAGTAGTGTATCTATGGTTTTTCTGCACACAATGCTAGTGCTCTCAAACGGTGAAAGAAAACATCGTAAAACCCGCGGTTTAGTGAGCTCCGCACGTATTGACCATGTCTTTCCTGTGGATCGCCGACTAAGCTGCTGGCTATAGGTGCTGGTCATAGGTAAATATCAGTTACCCCTGGCGCAATATAGTCACCTTCAATAGATGCCTGGCACGTTTACTTATTTTTAACCGACTTCCAATCAAAAAGGAGGAGGTTCTCAATTCGGTTGTATTTTTTTTATAATGTTTGTTATCGCATAACTTCGTCATTTGTGAGCCGATTTGAAAAAATATTTTTTTACCTGAAAGGTACTGCTTCCAGATTGGTCCCATTATAATTTTATTAAAATTGGTGTTGCCATTTTTTTTTTAATTTTTTAAATGTTTGTAACTGCATGCCTCCGTCATTTATGAACCGATTTAGAAAATTATATTTTTTATTTGAAAGGTTACTCTTACGTCCAGATTGTCCCAAACAAATTTCATTAAAATCGGTTTAGCCGTTTGGCAATGAAGTCGGTTTCACTAGTTTTTTAAACTTATAATTATTACACGCTTTATATTAAAATAATATGTATTACCTAGTCGTTTGTTAATGCGAGGACTTTCTGGCTTATTGAAGCTCCTTTCCAGCTCCACACGGCTCTTCTCCGAGGTGGGACTCCAGTTGCCGAGGGGGTCGTAGTTCCTTAACGAGCCAATCGTATCCTGGAATAGAGGGAATAGGGAATTAATTACCCGATGTGATATAGACCACTTCTTAGTGCCCTAAGGAATATAGGTAGTAAACATCTTAGAAAGATATTAACTTACAACTAAGAACTATGTATGTATACTTAGACTAAACCATGTATATGCAATTTGTAAGGTTCTTTGTTTTTAAATAAATAAAAATAAAGAGGAAAAAAAAAAACGTATTGAAACGAAAATAAAATGCAAAAAGCCACTATGGAGATGCAGGGATTTGAACCCTGGACTTTCAGCATGCGAAGCAGACACTCTACCACTGAGTTACATCCCCGGATATTGTGAAGATCAAAAAAGTAACATACTATTCTGATTTATGTATTTACAAACAAGAAAATGTACAAGCTCTGCTTAGTTTGGGGCTAGATAGTATTGTGTGGATTTTTATAATGTCCCAAAAGCTTGGCTCTTAACTTTTGGGATTTTATAAAAATCTTTGTGATTTCCTTAATAATAATAATAATAATAATTTTATTTCAGAAAAAATCCAAGTAAACACTAAAAAAAATAGTAAGTAAGTGTAGTAAACACTATAAAATCAATAAAAAAAATTGTGTGGATTGTCCAAAAAATATAAAAAAAATAGTAAAAAAAAACAGAAAAAAATATAGAGATGACGGCTGCTAAAGGAGAATGGAAGAGTAGAACATGTTGTGCCGACCCCACATAAAGTGGGATAAGGGCAGGAAAAAGAACATGGCTCTCTGCGAAAACTTGTATTTATTTTAGTGTGCATTACTTATGTTTATTAATGTTATTGTAAACTACATAGCCACGCCCACATCCTATTCCGGATGCACTATGCACATCCGGAAGATAAATATTTCCAACAGCATTGGTTAGTACGTTCGTAGCCACCTGTTAGAGAAGCTTTAGTCATTAATTTGTTGTTAGAGTTTGTAAAGTAGTACTACTTAAGGCCTGCGCACACCTAGGCCGCTGACGAACGCGATCAGTGAAACGCTGTCAAATTTGACAGCGATATTTGACAGCGTTTCAAGGCCTGCGCACACCTAGTTCGCTGGCGGTAGCGATCAGTGAAATGCTGTCAAATATCGCTGTCAGATTTGAGATTTGACAGCGATATTTGCCAGCGTTTCACTGATCGCTACCGCCAGCGAACTAGGTGTGCGGAGGCCTTTACGTACGTACGTAGTACTTTATTAGTGTATAAAATATATAAATATTTTGGACAATCCACACAACACTACCTAGCCCCAAATTAAGCAGAGCTTGTACTGTGGGAACCAGACAGCTGATATAATACTTATATACATTTTTTTGTAAATATAAATACTTATAATACAAAGAACACCCAGACAGAGAACAAACATCTGCGTTCACCACACAAATATTTGTTCTCAGTTGGAATCGAACCCACGACCTACGGCGCAGAAGGCAGAGGCTGAGAGGCCAGTCAGTAGGAAAGCCAGCCAACCCTACCACAAGCTTTGTCTGGCTCTGGTTTAGAGTCTGTGTGAGTGCTCACCAGTGTATTATACAGTATGTGTGACATTTCGACGTAGAATTACTTTTGTCAACACTCACACAGACTTAAAACCAGGGCAAGAAACAGAGCCAGACAGAGCTTATGGTAGGTCTACTGCGCCTCAATTTATTAGGAATATTTTCATGAAGATCAAAGCTACGAGGAAAACAACAATATGGTATTACAGTCAGAGTACCACTCTAACAAACTAATTTGAGTGTTACTTGGAAAAATCTATAGTCACCACGTATTAAATTAATACCATACTTATATTATATTATAGCAGTGTATCGTAGGGCACGTTCCTGGCGTGCGTGACCTACGAAACAATGCTTTGTATCAGTGCTTAAACAGTCAGACAGTTGCGTAAAAAAAAAACAAAAATTTAATGTACACATGAAACAGTTAAGCTATCTGCAGACCGTTGTAAACGATCTAGAGATAGCAATCTTTTTGGCATTTACTTTTGACAGATGCTGCCACTAGGTCCAATAATTCTAGCTTAGCTTAGGTTAGTTCTAGATGGCGCTAGTGTCTGAAATATCCGCCATGTTTTCATAAGTTTTTTTTACCACAGGAGCCTAATTCTCGGGACGACCGAGATTTTCAATGTCCCATAAATACACATTGGCATTGCACAACCCTGCACTTTTTCTACGTTTTCCGTATATCATAGCTGTCGAGGCTTCTACGATGAGATTGTCGATGAATTACTCAAGGAAATCATCCATTCTCTCTTCGAAAAGAAGCAATAAAATAAAATTGCAAAATGATCCGAGATGAGCCGAGAACTAGGCTCCTGAACGTCGAATTCGACGATGACAGAATTTACTATAAATACTGAATTGATGTGATTATCTGCTATGACTGTGTATTGGTGGTTGATACCTACTTTTCCTTTTAAGGGGTATGGATAGTAGTCATAGATTGAATAACTTTAAAAGTCTAGTCATTTATTCAAATACCTACTCCTACCTGTACCTTCGTGCGCATAGTCATTATAAAGTCTATAATGGTTTTTCAAGTCACGAACTATGTCGAACAATCTCAAATGTCTGTTGAGCCTCAAGCATAGATTTTTTGACAGTTCTCCATTCAAAAGTGTCAAAATTATATGCTTGAGACTCGACTCAGACTCAAGCACTGTTTCTGAATACGGGCGTAAGTTTAATTCAATTTTATTCTAAGTTTAATTCAAAGCGGCCCAGCCGTCCTTCTTCTTCTTATCGTGTCACTGATTCTTTCGAACCAAGTGTGGTGAAAGGATTTAAGTGCGCCTCAACGAGGCTTCTTTCGTGCACTTGACACATATTTTTAGTTGTTAATATATTTATTTACGCAAAGAAACTTACAATCAAACAAATATTTACAAAATGTACAAAATACACAAGAAACAGTTGAGCTATCTGCGTTGTTAATTAATCTAAACTTAAGCAGTGATAAACTATTTGCAGAGACTAAGATTAGTGAAGGAATAAGTAAAATAAACACTTGATGCTGGGCGGTCACCTCTGCCTACAACAATGGCGTTAACATGCAAAGCACGCCCACTGACAACGTGCCCTTTATGGAATTGCATTGCGCCTAAAACTCTAGAGACTGAATCAGAACACAACAATGCGAATATCACTGCTTAGCGGGAAAAATGTAATAAGTATTACTTTTCTCTATTAAACCTCTACCTTCTTACTACCACAGTATAAGTTAAGCAGTGCTAAGTACTGCTGTTCTTAAAGATAGGTACCTCCTTGAACCACGTTTTCCCCCGCGTCAATCCAAACATATGCTTCATTATCACTTCTTGTCCGTATCATTTTTCGAACCGATCACTAAATTCCATATTCTTCAGCACAAATAATTGAAAAATAATAAAACTATAATAGCAGGACAAAAGCGTTGAAAACACATTGCGGTGTGACAAATCGACCATACTGACGTATTGTATCGAACAGCTAGGGATGGGACGCAGTCGATGAAATACATCGATAGTTGTAACTGTCAGTTGTGCTTGTCAAACCGGAATCACGCCCGCCGCGTCGAGGAATAGAGACATATATATACATTTCGTATGGGACAGACAAAGACAGAGTGATAAGACCAGCACGGTCTGACTGGACGATTGACTTCTGACGTGTTACGACACGCGATGAGGGATAATATGTAATTGAATGTTACTTAAATGTCTTCGTGGACGTGCTTTGTGAGAGGTGAGGCAATGGTAACCGCTCACCATCTCGTGGACTGTTTGATTATGGCGTTTTTTTTACAGTTTGCGTCATCCGTTTTAATATATTGCGCAATTTGGTAAGATTTCCTCGAAACCTACCAATATAATAATGATGTGACTTGTTATTTTAGTTTGCGTTATATTTCCTGTACCTACACCTATGTATATAAATATAGAATAAATATAATATTATATATGTATATAATATTATGTAGAGAATGCATTTATTCTCTTGCTGAGTATATAACTAGTAAATGTTAGTGAACTTTGACCAAAGCGCCATCTCAAGGCCTGAGCACACCTAGGCCGCTGGCGACCGCGATCAATGAAACGCTGTCAAATATCGCTGTCAAATTTGACAGCGGCCTAGGTGTGCATAGGCCTTTACTGATAATATATTAGGTACTTTTTCTATTTAGCAGTTTTTTTTTTAACTGTTTAAAAAATAATTCGCGATTCTTTAATAAGTACAAACAATTGCGAAGTAGTTTCATTTAAGAGGATAAATATTTTTTAATCATTTTCCTTGAAGCATACCAATAGATTTATGGTTACAGTTTTACCTGTCTAGTACCTACGTAGTTGGGCATTGTTATTTTAGTACTATAGTTTAATAAAAGATTATAAGCACTTATCTGTGTACCAATTCGAATACAAAAAGATTCCCTAAGAAGCGAATTGCATTTAAAGTTATTTTTATAAATAACTAGCTATGCCCGCGATTTCGTCCGCGTGGAATACTGTCTATGGGTAGCATTTTTAATTTGCAGCGGAAAAAAAACAGTAGATACATAGATACGTAGATCGCGTGCACGTGACACAGTCGTCTGCCCTCTTATACTTACTTCCCCCCCGCACTCCCCCTAGACTCCCCGCCACAATCCCCCTGTACTCCCCTCTTGCACTCCCCACCAAACTCCTCCCGCACTCCTCTCCAAACTCCCCCATCGCACTCCCCTCCACACTCCCCTCGCATCCTCCTTCACACCTCCCGCATCCCCCCCGCACTCCCACTCCCCTCCACACTCCCCCCTGTACTCCCCTTTTTGAACATTCAATAGAGATAGTTTATTTATATCTACGAGTATTATATCACTTTCCCCACTCTATCGACTATCGAAGTTAGGAAGTGGCCTATCAGTAATATAACTCACTGATTGCTAGTGGTTTTGTATGAACAGTTTTGCTGCGACGTCAATATATTGGCGGGCATTTTACACAGCGCCATCTAGCCCTAAACTACGCCAGATAGTTTTTTTTTTATGTAAAAGTTAGACAAACGATCTTACGGCCCACCTGATGGTAAGCGGTCACCGTCGCCCATAGGCACCAACAACACCAAGGGTGCTGTCGTTGCGTTGCCTACCCTGGAGGAATTTACGATTTTTATTATAGCTGATAGAATCATCATAATTATCAACATATATATCAGCTTACAGCTGGACGTAGATTTCTCCCAAGACGCGCCACTGAGCCCGGTCCTCGGCTCTTCTCCTCCAGTGCTTGCCAGATACATTTCGGAGATTCTTCGCCCCACCTTGCTGGAGGGCGTCCTCCTGGTAGAATGTTTTGCTTTAAACTCACTAGCAGTTGGTGCCCGAGCTACGCTCGGTATTTTTTTTTGGTAAACTGTTGTTGTGAATTATATTTAAATACAAATTACTTACATACTGATTAAATATTAATATTTTTCGATCTTACCGACATAATAATAAACTCCACTACTCGTCAATAGATGGCGTTCTCTGTCCCACTAACTCATGACTTAATCAACAGATGGCGCTAGGAGTTATGATTTTATGATAAAGTTGATTATTTACTTTACAATTAATTTTCTAAAAATGAATCCTAGCTAAATCGTTTTATCGTCCCCGAAAACCCCCGTATACTTAATTTCATGAAAATCGTTGGCTCAGTTTCCGAGATCCTAAATATATATATATATATATATACACAAGATTTTCTCGTTTAAAGGTATAAGATAAGATTCACTCATTTTACGAACACTTTAGAATGTGTGAATGAATTTACAGCAAAATAATCTTCTTTTAATTTTAAACTAATAATATATAACATCAAGTATTTATTATCCGCTATAGAGGTTAAGGTAAATTGAATTTAGAACATCGTGTGCACTAAGTTTGTGAATTCAAAACCTCATTAAACCTATTTACTTCTGCCTCCATGGTGCATATGCTGCTTTAAGGCCTGCACAGCACCTAGGTCGCTGGCGATAGCGATCAGTGAAACGCTGTTAGACTTAACAGCGATATTTGACAGCGTTTAATTGATCGCCATCGCCAGCGACCTAGGTGTGCGCAGGCTTTTACACGCGCCATTTTCTTTTTTGCATTTAGTCATCTCCTCGCTGAGATGGGATGAAAAGTTACGTGTTGTACTCGAGTGCAAAGATTTTTCACCTCGTGCTCTTTTGATTCCCTCGCTAACGCTCAGGAGCACGCGGTTAAAATGCAAATTTGCACTCTTGTGTAACAAATAACTAGCTATTTTGTTTGAAACGGTACCGCCTCCTCTCAAGGTGGTATCACTTTTACCAAGATTTAATTTGAAGTCGGTTTTTTCAAGTTAAAACTTGGAAAAAAATGGACAGTAGTCCTACCATGAACTCTGTCTGGCTCTGTCTCTGCCTCTGGTTTTGAGTCTGTGTGAGTGCTCACCAGTGCATTATACTGTGTGTGTGACGTTTTGACGTAGGATTTATTTAGTCAACACTCACACAGACTCAAAACCAGAACCAGCGACAGAGCCATCACAGAGCTCATGGTAGGCCTACTGGAAATATACCTTCCGATCATATGAATAAGAAAATCGAACTTACATTATTGATTATTGTCCATATTTGATATTGGAAGATTATTTCAAGTCAGTTTTTTTACATTTTCCGCCATCTAGCACGCGCAGAGTTGTCTTGCGCGGAGTCTAATCACTTGTTTGACATTCAATGACCTCACGGACTAAAAACCCACAGTCCATTCCCAGTCGAATTGACATTAATTACATAAGGTCATTGAAGATAACCGATGAGCGTGTATTTTATTATTAGGAGCGCTCATGGCTCAATAATGGGTAACGTAAAGTGAATAAGTACAGCATTACACAGTTGTATTTAATTTTATCTTGTTATCTAGTAATAAATAAATATAATTGTATTTTATTATATTCATATTTCTGTAGAGCAGGCATGCTCAAACGGTCGATCGCGAAAGCATTTCGAGTCGATCGCCAGCAATATACTTAATATGGGCACCCAGTAGAATTTTTGGAAATTCGTGGATAATAATTAGTGGCATGCGTGATCATCTAGAGATAGCTTAACTGATCCAAATCAGTGCCAGACGGAAGCGTCTCCAAGACGCTGGCGGCATTGCCACGCAGAATAGCATTGCTGATGACCTACCTAAATTAGTTTAGTCGATCTCTTGCTTTCAAAATATTATCTGGTCGATCGCCGACACTAAAAGTGTGAGCACCCCTTCTGTAGAGGATTGTAAAAAAAATCTAAACGGCTTTTTTGTGATCGTGGTGCGTATTTTGACAATATTCACAAATAAACTCCAGCCAAGTTTGATGTTGAAAATATGTAAACAAATCACAATCTAAGGTCTCAATCCAAAAAGTAATGCAAAATCTGTACAAAATCAGTTGATTCACTACCTACTTGTTTGTTTAGATATCGTATTCGATTTAGAATGTCTAAATTAGGCTATGGGGTATAATCACATTTTGTTGTTAGCCCGGCCCCAACCATAATTCTCACTCGACAACCACTGAAAACGTGTAAATTAGGTCTATAAACAGGAAAGATTTGTATTTTTGTGGAACGAATAAAACCAAAAACTACTGGACTGATTTCAAAAATTATTTCACCATTATGATTAATCAAAAAATGATTGGCACAGTCATAGTTAAAACCCTCGATGATTTGAATGAAGCCATACAAACATTCAATAAAATTCATTCAATTAGGTTTCCCACCGGATGTGGTGTTGGCGCGAAACTCCGCCATGTTGGATTGGGTTGAACAACTGTGCATTAATTAAATAGTGCTGGCGGTTTTGTTATCCGGTCAAAATAGCCGGATAGCTTTGAACGCACTTGTTATGCGGTAGCCTTTGTAGTGTTGATTTGAGAAAATATCAAGAGAGTCAAGAGTGAACAAGTGGATTATAGGTAAGCGTATACCACCTTAGGCTGCATTTTCACATTCCATCAGGTGTGTTGGCAGTCAAAAGTTTAGCTATACAGTTGCTTAGCAATTTAAGAGTCATGCCAAGCCAAGAGAGATAAAAAGCCAAGAGCTGCAAAGCGGTCCCTGACTCAGCGTTTAGTTGGCTAGCAACTAACGCTGGTCTTCCGTTAGATAAATCTTTTAATTCTCACGAACATATTTTTTATGAGAAATAGTGGATTTGATTCTGCAGATCTTATACATCCGGCCACACGCTCATCGATGTCCGGTTATTAAGTTTTCCGGCTTTCTAGTCCCATTGTCCATCACTACGGCGCATAATTATACAGCAAATTAACACAGGGATATGGGTACGAGTCTTGACTCATCATGCCCTCATTGCATGGCACTGTTTGCAAATTTATTTATTATCTCTTTCAATATATTTCAATATAACTTTGTCCTGCTCTGCTTGCTTGTAAATCACCCCGCTCTTATTATTATTTTATTATTTTGTTATTTTTATTATTATTTTGTTTTATGTAGGTCTCCTACATACATAAGTAAATTTAATATTTTTTTATGTGTTTAGCTTTAAGTAACGTATTGGATATGTCTGTAATGTTACCTAAGATTTTTTGCAATAAACTAAACTAAACTAAACGCTCTCTCTATACTGGGGAGGTACCTTTCTGGACGTAGAACTAAGAGGTAGTCCAAAGTCCGAATCATAAGTACGGTTGGATTAGCTCTAGTAGACACAAATTGTAACTATATGTCTGTCTTTATTTGTTTGGAAATAAATATTATTCCTGTATAAGTGTAGGTTGACCCGCTGCTGTATAGATTAAAAGTAAAGTTAGTAGTACTAGAGCTTTTTGTGTGTGGCTCGTCCGGGGAAATACTACAACCATGCCTATTTCTGCCGTGAAGCAGCATTACTGTGATTCTTTTTGAAGGGTGTGGTGACATACTGGCACGTGTGGCTGAACATCTGTATGCCTCAAGTTGATGGACGCAAGGCCGTGCAACGTGGGGCACGTTCCTGAATTGTGTGACGTACGACACAATGCTTTGTTATAGGCGATGGTTACTTAACATCAGGTGGGCTTTATGCTTGTTCCATCAGCAAGTTGTATAGAAAAAGCATCTATTTCGTCGAATCGTTTTGTCCCAAAAGGAGGTTAAAGGGTATCTATCATCTATGAAAGAGCTTTGTTCAAACATTTCAAAGACGTTAGAAAATTTGACTACCATACAGATGCCGGTATTTTTTATCTAAACCGCGGATACTGATGTTTTTTATTAAAACTAATAACTTAAAAACCCGATCAACCTATATTAAAACCTGGTGATGGGGCTATCCAATTTCAATCAAATTTTCTAAATCAGTGTAAAAAAAGTTCTGAGGTCCCCAAACACCCTCCGCTTTAATTAAAATGGCGGACAATCCGTATCCGTATTCAGAAACAGTGCTCGAGTCTAATTCGAGCCCCAAGCACAGATGTTATGACAGTTCTCCATTGAAAAATGTCATAAATCTATGCTTGAGGCTCGACTAGATTCAAGCACTGTTTCTGAATACAGACTCTGTCCTTTTTTGAAGTCAGTGAAAAACAAAATGGCGGACAATCATATAATACACTTAGAAAAGAGTACTTACATCATGGTACATGTGCTGTGGAGGCCGAGGTCTGGGCACGCGATAGTTCGTGATCCTCGGGATGACCAGTGGAGGCCGTTGGTCGCGGGAGTAAACCTCGCATTCTTCTGGGGTGATCCACTGTGGACAAACATGGACATTTTAACAGGTTATTCAATGTAGACTAAAACGTTCTGATACTTGGAGAAACATGACTGAACATTGTGCTTCGTGCTTCTACAAAAATGCTGAGCCTTTTCGTCAGTGTAGTTGGGAAATAATTATGTCTAAGGTGTTTAATCGAAGAGTTTGTGTCTTTTGTTTTATTTCGTCTCTTGTATGTGGTCCCTTTTAGCGGAAAAATAATAATGAAATTAATCAATCCGGCAAATGGGACCGCGGTCCTTAAATTCATGCCACAAGGGTTTGAGATCAACTCCTGTGGATTAGGCCGACTGAGCTGTCAGGATGGTATAGGTGCTGGTAAGCCTATTTCATCTAAAATCCTGTCGCAGGCACTAAGGTGTCCCGCAAGTAGGGGCATGAGTAATCACCAGTTGCCCCTGGCGCGATAAAATCATCTCTACAATATTTGCCTGGTTACTTTGGCATGAATAAATAGAAAGTACTCGATCGCTGTTGCAAAACGCATCTCCGTAATGCGAATCTCTTCCTGAGATCAGATTACTGATTGCAGACATCGACAGTGCGTCCCTTGTTGCGCACACGCATCCTGTCTTACTTACCTAATGGAACGCATGAAAGGCAAGTAAATATGTATCTTAAAGTTATTTATGAAATGTTACTTATTAAAGATACTATTTATCGTTTTAAAAACAGCAAAAATAACCAACAACCTGGCCCCTGTTTAATAAAGCTGGCAATTCGATATATATGTCAAAAAGCGACAAAATTGTGGAATTGTCGCGCTTATGCTATTAATAAAAGTGACAAATATGTCACAAAAGCGCGACAATTCCACAATTTTGTCGCTTTTTGACATTATGTCGAATTGTCAGCTTTATTAAACAGGGCCCTACTTTGACTAGTCCGGGATACAGATGTTTCTTCTTTGTCTGGGTGTTATATTGTATTCTAAGTATGTATGTTGTTTTTACAAAACAAAAGTATATAAGTACTATATCAGCTATCTGGTTCCCATGATACAAGCTCTGCTAAATTTGGGGCTACATCAGAATAATGAATGACAGAAAAAGCGTTTTTGCTTTTCTGTGGGCTAGATAGTGTAGTGTGGACAGATTTATTATTATAGTAACATACCTATAGATTTATGGATAACACTTTATTGTACACAACGAAACATAGTAGGTACAAAACGTAACTAAATACAAGTAACGTAAAAAACCTAGTACATTTTTTAAATCATAATCATTACATAACATAATCATTACGCATTATCATTACATAACAATATTGGTATTTCCTGATGACTGTTTAAAATCATGACTTGAAATGCCATTCGCGATCAACAAATGATGTTCACTCAGTTGTCATGCTGATGATGCTGACTTGCTTATTTGTAAATATCATCATTGCGAAGAAATTCACTGTTGATAGATATGTAGATAGATAGATAAAAACTTTATTTGTCTAAGTATAACACACACAAAATAAATGATAATAAGTGATTGAGTGATCGCTGTTGGTCATTAGGCCTCCTTTTAATAGGTATAATAGTAGGCAATAAATATTGCACATCGGCTAATTTTCACTTTATAGAGCGTAGTGTGCGTCAGAAAGAGAAAGCGCTCTACAAAGTCGAAAAACCTGTGTGCAATTTTTTTTTTAATACAACCAGCTGATGGAACCAGCATATGGCCCACATGGAGAGTGGTAACCATCACCTTATAACAAAGCATTGCCTCGTAGGTCACGCACGTCAGGGACGTGCCCTATGCACTGCCCTGCGTCCATCAACTTGAGGCATACAGATATTCAGCCTCACGTGGCAGTAATTTCACCGGCACCCACACCCTTCAAACCGAAACACAGCAATGCTGCTTCACGAGAAATAGGCATGGTGGTAGCACTTCCCTGAACCAGCCGAAACAGGTAGCTAGATAGATAAGGACTAATAAGTAGTGGCTTATCTACGTGCTATACTGAGTGTCTGTGTGCGCGGCTGAGATCAAGTAGAAGTGATGTCATTTCCTTCATTCATAAACCAGTCATCCACACCCACTAGGACTTGAGGTCAAGGCAAAGAACCGGTTTCGAAACCGTAATCTAAATGATGACGATATTTCTGTGGTTTTGGTAGTAGCCGAATAAAATTTAAACCACTTTCTTGTTTTTGGCTATTCCTATACATTAGCTATGAGTAACTGTAGTTCGAAAACCAAACCTGGTTTTCAAACAAAGAACAGTACAAATCAAGCAGTATTTCATTCGTTCTTCTATAGGCTTGGTCGCGTGGTACTTGCGTTTGGACTCGCGTAACTTTAAGACTTGTCAAAGTGATCCTGTGAATTTATTGGATGCATGAACTAAATAATGTTCACTGTCACGTGTTCAGCACTTCTTAGCTGTCAAAACCATGGATCCAATATGTGCCAATATGGACTCTAAGGGCCGTATGCAGAAACAATGCTTGACTCTGAAGTCGAGCCTCAAGCAAAGATTTTTGACACTATTCAATGGAGAACTGTCAAAAAATCTCAAAAATGTCAGTTGCTGCGTACAAGGCTACAACTCTATCAATCGGCATGAATGTCATTGCAGCTGTCAGACGGTTCCAATATGTGCCAATATGGACTCTAGCAATCGGCATAAATGTCATTAGAGCTGTCAGACTGCAAATTTAATCGCAATAAAACTTCATACTGCTCCTGGGCCCTAGCCACTGGTTGTTGTATAAAAAATTCTAATAAAACTGACCCATTGTAGTGGCTCACTGCACAAGTACCCCCTTAATTGGGCACAGCAGATAAAAATAACTCCAAGTGAATGAAACGTCATTCATTTGTCATTTTAATTGTCGCTCATTGGGCCCATTTGCTCGCCAATTCGCCGTCTCCTTCCCCCAGCACGCTACGCTTCAGGATAGAAAGAGATAGAGGGATCATGAATGGGCGCTCTTCGCATTGACTCTAAGGTCAACAAGGTGATTCAACCCGCGATACCCGTATCTTCAAGCCTGTAGATATGACAGGACAATTTATGACAGTTGATAGATGTCAGTGTCAAGTCAAAGGTAATGCGTGGTTCCGGCAAGTTCCGGAGATAAAAACAATGTGGCGCCTAAATAATAAGTAAACAGGCCTTTGAATCTATTGTAGATGATTTAATAGCGTCAGGTGCAACTGGTGATTACTCAAGCCCTACTTGCGGGACGCTATAGTACCTGGGACAGGACTTTAGATGGAATAGGCTTGCCCAGCACCTAAACCATCCTTTTTTCTTAAAAATTTACAGACAGATTTTTGATTGATTGTAATTTCATTTCGCTTTGCTTTAATTGCTATATTTATTTCACCATTTTTCGACCATGGCTCTCTCTTAATTAAGCAGCATTTATATTTAGTTTGAACGAATCAGAATATTCTGCGATCAGTGAAACGCTGTCAAAATTTGTTAAGCAGGCCTTAACAAATTTTGACACCTAGCTCGCTGGCGATGGCGATCAGTGAAACGCTGTCAAAGATCGCTGTTTTTGACAGCGTTTCACTGATCGCCATCGCCAGTGACCTAGGTGTGCGCAGGCCTTTAGCGTTTCACTGATAGCCATTAATATTTTGAGTTTACATGTACCTGTCGGGTGGCTTTATAGCGAACCAACTAATAGTGGGTCTATTTTAAAGGAGTGTTGAAGGATTTAGTACTCAACGCACTTCAACCAACTTTACATCCACCTTGAGATATTTACGATGGTATCACTTTCCAGAAATGGCCTTAAAGGAGAGAGTGCCTACTAAGATCGTGGGTTTGATTCCCAGTTACGTTTGTTTATTTTGACTGGTCTCTCAGCGCCGTAGGTCGTTGGTTCGATCCCCACATTCCCCACTGTTAACAAATATTTGTGTAACGAATACAGATATTTGTTCTCGGCCTGGGTGTTATATTTTATTCTAATTATGTACTTACAATGTATAAGTATTATATCAGTCAAACTCGATTAAAGTATTTGTGCTTTTGAATAACTGTAGCTGGGTTTCATATTGGTTTATATTTCCGGTAAACTATTAAACTGTAGATTGAAGGGTGATTATAATAAAAATATTAAAAAATGCATTTATTTATACATTATTATTTGTCATTATTAACGACTAGCGGCCTGTCCCGGCTTCGCACGGGTGGAAATTTATTTTTTAAACACATAAATATAAACTATGTTACTCAGGGTAAATTACGCTTTCTAATGTTGAAAATTTTTTTGAAATCGGCACAGTAGTTTTTGAGTTTCATCATTACAAACATAAACACAAAAAAACAAATCTTTCCTCTGTATCATATTAGGTATAGGAGACTTTACCATACTGTATTCGGTAATTACTTAGTAAATGAATAACGTTTTGTATTATTTAATATTCGAACGTCTCTACGTAAGGTCTTAAAATATTGGATGTTGCAAGCTCTATTAAATATTACCATACAATAAAACGAACGTCATTCCCTCGAAGCATGCTCAACGCACTGTTAATAAAATCACCGTAACTTCCTGTGTTGTAAAACAAACAACACTACTCTTGGAACTCGAATGAAACTCGATGCAACGAAAAGTGAAATATTACTATACAATATTGTGGTTGGCGGAAGCGCTAATGGGACGATTTGGACGCCTTCGAAAGGAGATGGTGGGAGGAGGCTCAGAATAGAGGGAAATAGAAGTCTTTGGGGGGAGGCTTTTGCCTAGCAGTGGAACGAAAAAGCTTGTTAAAAAAGAAAAAAAAACAACTACTCGAATAATTACCACAAATCCATATTACTGTATTTTGTTTTTGTTTTAGGTGTTTCTCTAATATCAATGTCAATTTTATGCATCAGCAGATACGAAAAATTACACAAAAAATAATTATTTAAAATTAAACCAAATAAATCTTAATTAAACAATTATTTTTCATTATCTAAATATCTAATATTTGAGTAAAATGCGCCGGCGATCATTTCAAAACGTCTTAAAAACTACTGAGATTTAGGCACCAGGAATCATAGTGTCTAAACCTAGAAGAACAGACACGGAGCTTGGCTCCTTTTTTCTCTTTATAATGTTTTACTACATTTCTAGTTTTTTAAGTAATTTGTAGATGCAGTTTAAAATCTTAAACCTGATATTTTAAGGTTAATTTAACAATTTTTGACTTATGACTATATGGCTGATAATAATAAATAGTAAACTTGTGCTTTGAAGTATTTCAAATAATTTGACCAACAGGCTTATAATTTTAACAAATTGGGCTTGGTTAAAGCTGGTCAAATTTAGATCAATTAATAAATAAAATATGTACTGTAAATCATTAAATACAAAATTATTTAGAATAAGTAGTTAGTTTCTTTTTAAACAAAAATACCAACTAATAAAAACTCGAAAAGATATCACAGACATCTTTCGAGTTCCAGTAGTAGCACAAAGGTCAGATGATTTGGGTTATTGCTCTCATACAAACTAATACAAACAACAGAAGGGCCTATGACTCAACACTACCTAGCTATTCCATTTAAGAGGGCATCACACAGGCGACTCTCCATACAAACGTAGTCCCCTATTTCCTCCCTGGATAATGCCTCTAGAGCAGGGGTTCCCAAACTATTTAGAACACGTGACCCCTTTTCCAAAATGAACGGTTACCTCAGACCCCCATGGCCAAATTACCTACTTTTAAGATCAACCCCCTTATTCACAATGGTCCGCTAACTTAAAACAGCTGCTACAGTGTGTTATTTTTGCATAGGTCTCTCACGACTTAGATCAATAGAAGACAGAGTGAAAATTAGCAATGCTTTAATTCAGCAGACTATTATGAATAAGGGGGCTTATCTTTAGTTTTTTCCTATTGATACAAAATTGCTAGGTACTAAGGTACCAATTGGAAAACTTTGCACTTGGTTAAGTGAAGTTGACTTCATTTTCTCATCAAAATTTAACAAAACAAATGTACGTTGTTGTACGAATTTGAGACTTTAAATTACTACAACAATGCTATTTCCTACAAAAATTAATTATTCTTAGTACACGTAACACAACATAAACAATACAGTACCTATCTTGAAACTTTGAAATAAGAACTTGTGTTAATTTAATAGGGGTCGATTTTTTAACCTCGTCGACCCCCAAAATCAGTTTTCGTTTATGTCGACCCCTAGGAAACCAATATCGACCCCAAGGGGTCGATATCGACCACTTTGGGAATCCCTGCTCTAGAGTAACCATTTTTTCTCATAAAATCCAGATCTTCTATATACGTGCTCGTATGTTTTCCTTTTTTTTCAGAAACTTATTGATAAAGAAAATATGACCCTCATATAATTTATATGAAATATGAATTGGAGGTGATATTTTCTTTATCAATAAGTTTCTGAAAAAAAGGAAAACATACGAGCACGTATATAGCAGATCTGGATTTTATGAGAAAAAATGGTTACTCTAGAGGCATTATCCAGGGAGGAAATAGGGGACTACGTTTGTATGGAGAGTCGCCTGTGTGATTCCCTCTTAACATTCTACCTACTAGTAGGTAAACCGTTAGTTTATGATAACCTAGTTGGCACAAGCTTGCAATGTTTTGATAAATTATTAACACGTAGTCTGTAGGTTTTGTTGCGGGTTTCCTTACGATGTTTTCCTTCACCGTTTAAGAGTTCTGGCATAGTGCACATATTGTTTTTAAAACTCAGTGGTCTGGATTTGAACCCATGCTCTTAGGAATTTTTTTTTAAGCTTGTACTTGACTGAATTTGAACCCACGCCCTTAGGATCGGAAGGTAGGACATCTAAGCCTTCTGCGGTGACGATCAGTGAAACGCTTTCAAATATTGCTGTCATAGTTGACAACGTTTCACTGATCACTACCGCTGTGCGTCGATTCCAGCAACACGCTTTGTTATGCCTGCGTTGCATGCGTCCATAAGCTACGGTAACCTCTTCCCATCAGGTGGGCCGTATGCTTGTTTGTCAACAAAGTTGGATAAAAAAAACACGGCTCGAATGAGTAATCGCTGAACCCGCGTTCTATTTTCAAATTTTTCAAACAAAAATTGACAACTCACATCGATTAAAGGCCTGAGCGTCGATTCCAGCAACACGCTCGTAAGCAGCTCTATTGAGTGATCGCTGAATCCGCGTTCTATTATCAAATTTTTCAAACAAAAATTGACAACTCACATTGGCTTACGCGATCGCTCGAGTGATTTGTGTTGCTGATGGAATCGACGACCAGAACGCTCTACACTAGGTGCACTGAGACCTTAAAATCGACAGGCAGCGAGCATTTGCAACAAAGTTGTAGCTTTATGTTTTTTAAGCAACAACTTTCGCTAAGTATCACTTGGGTAAGTATTACACAATACTAGTATCATTGTTCACGTGAGACCATGGAACAATAGATAGAGAATCTTGGCGGAAAAAATATTTAGAATTGCGTAATTTGTTCATTGTAAATAAAATTATTATGAAATACATAAAACCAAGTTCTATAGAAAATTTAGAGCAATCTTATTTGTACATCTAGCTGATGGAAGAAGCATATGGCCCACCTATGCAATGCTTCGTAGGTCACGCACGTCAAGAACGTGCTCTACGTTCACTCTGCTTAATTTAGGGCTAGTTAATGTTGTGTGGATAGTCCACAATATTTATTGATTATAGGTTCAGATTTTTATGTACAATGCAAAAGTGTACCCCAAGGCCTTGTTTTTTTTATTAAAGTCGCCTGTTTTCTTATTTCCGACTCGGTATTTGCTTCCTGTCAACGAATAAAAATTCCTTGAACTCTATTTATATTCTATGCCCTAAAAACTGAGATGATAAAATTTTACGATTTCCGAGATGATCGTTTCCATATTGACTCGACTGTTTATAAAAATACTTCCTTTTGAAATTGATTTAGGGCGTGGTTGTACGACAAATTCGTCTGCAGCATTCGGTATAGACATTAAGCCTCCCCAAATACTTAGACAGGATGGTACACCCTATATTATTGGACCAATGGATTCTGTAGCTCATAAGGATGAATCTTTGGAAATCAATGTATTAGTAAAAATTAAGACCTTTGCCCAGTACTTGGTGGGACGATGTAGGCTAAAAAAAAGTTAAAATTAATGGAAATAGCAAATTTTCACTATTTCATATTTTTACATGGAAGAAAACTCACCTATTACATTTTTTATAGTAAAAGTATAAGATTTTTGCACAAAAATAAATATGCAGTTATTGTTTTCTTATAAATCGAGGGCATGACTCCTTTCACGACTTTTCCCTAACTCTCGTGGTTTCGGACTTGGCCATCACCGCCCTTCTCAAAAAACCACCCTGTATATTTATGTAACAAGAAGAGTGCTAGGTGTTAATGTGACAGCAATTATGTTGTATAGAAAAGAAGCAGGTAGGCCAAAGAACACCATCCATCCACCTTAACCCAATCCATTCATCTTGGATGGATTGTGTTAAGGATGACATGGGTAAGAAAAAAGTTACTCCTGAAATGACGGCTAATACTCGTAGAGGAGAGTGGAGAAAGAAAACCTGTGTTGTGCTACATGAAGTGGGAAAATAAAATGATGACGTTGACGACGACGTTGACGATGAATGATGTTTTTAACTCTCTATAGCTTACTTTAATTTCAAATCATTTTTAATGTTGTTATGTTGTTTGATTCGGCACTACCATCCCGCAAGTAGAGGCATGAGTAAAAACCTTGCCCCTGACGCTGTAAAAATCATCTACAATAGATGCGAAGGTCTGTTTTGGTACTGTACGAGCTGCGTAATTGCATAAATTTGTATTGAAACCCGTGTATGGATGGTATGAATAATTACGTTGACAGTCTGTCTGTCGTGTCTACGTGACCACCGGCAGGATGACCAAACACTTACGGGATCCTTACGGAAGTTCATACAAAGCAGAAGGCAAATGATAAGTAGCCGTGCCAATAAAAAAATCTCGCTTTCCTATACAACAAAGCATTGCCTTGTAGGTTACGTAGAACATAGTTGTGGCATACAGAATACCATTTTTCGATTCCACACCAAGGCGCGTTTGCGTTTAGATCACGTTGTGAAGTCACACGTTTTGGGCACGGAATCTCCAATGTAATAGCGAATAAGGCCCCAGTAGAATTATATCGGCCAATGGCTAAGACAGGGGTATTTTAATCAATGTTTCAAAAATACCTAACATTGCATGGTGGTGTATGCAGATTAAACCGAGATAAATGAACGCATGCCATTTCAGTGACATATGCAACGCACATGCGAAGATTACAGATTTCAAGGAATGCCTGTCTGTCTCGTTTTGTTGTGCAAAACCGAGTTTCCTTATTTATTTTAAACAGTCTTTAAAAGATGGGTGATCTGTAGGCCTAACACAAGCTCTGTCTCTGGTTTTGAGTCTGTGTGAGTGTTGACTAAATAAATCCTACGTCGAAACGTCCCACACATAGTATAACACACTAGTGAGCCTCACACAGACTTAAAACCAGAGCCAGAGACAGAGCCAGACAGAGCTTGTGGTACTACAGATGGGTGATCTGATGACTGGCTCAACAGTTAGGTAAACAACTGTTAAATTTTTGATTGGTTGATTAACCAGTCATTAAAAGGAGTGCATCTGGTACGTTATCATATCAACAGTGCGCGGTACGTGACATGGCACCACTTATCGCATTTAGGTTAGCCATCTGGCGAGGCGAATCCAATTGTACCACTGAATATCTATAAGTACAGTTAGCTGCACTGGAGTATATGTTATTTCGTAAACTTACAGTCAGTAACCTAAAGTAAATAAATATAACCAAACTCATTACCGATTTCGAAATACGTAGGCGAAACGAAAACAACATTTCGTAGGCGAAATGTTGTAGCAAAAGTCCGACTTAGGGTACCGTTTACAGCAAATATAAACTACAGCGCAATATATTTAGAAGGTAGGTAACATTATTTAGCAGTCAACGGTCGTGAGTCCACATCCTGGCCTTGGGCACACATGCCCAATCAATCGGAACTATTGCCACAACAGAATACAATCGGTATTTTACGAGCAAATCGGGCATATGGGCGACGCTACGTGCTCGCCTCGAATAAAAATCAAAACTATTATTTTTCAGTACAAAACTTGTGAGAACTTACAAAAGAATCAATTTGAAACATCTGAGATTAAGTGAATATGGGCGCCAGTTCTTCGCGACCTAAGTCTAAAAGAAACAAACTGCATTAAATTTCAAAAAACCTCACTAATTTTTCAATTGTCGGATTAAACCTGGCAGATAACTGTATATTATATATCTCTTTTCAACTCTGCGTAGATGGAAATCAGGTAAAAATATATCCATCTCTTATTTAGGCTTGTCATAAACAAGGATGACATTTTTTATTCATACTTAATTGGTTTTAAATCGATTAAATTGTATCCCCGCCTTTTCGTTAAAAAAGTGTGTAAGTATAGTGTATAAGTGTATGTAGATAATGATTTGAAATAAAGAACAGCATTTTACGCACTGACCAAAGAGTAAAAACTAATTTATGCACAGACGCACCATGCATGCGGAATCAACCAAACGCATATTTTGTAATTGCGTGTGCGTTTTTATTCTGTTTTTGCAGTTCGTTGGATCGTATATTATTTTCTATCTAATCTCCAATGTAAATGTAACAAAACATGCACGCGAATGTTACTTAGTAAGCATATAGCCAATCAATCGATCAATAATTATCAATTGTAAGCAAGTTTTGCAACCTCGCGTTGTTAGTCTTCCTATAAATTAATCACCGTTTTTCTATTTAGCTCTCTTTACCCCAAGATGTTAAGTTGAGTTCTGACGGTTTATTATTATTGTTTTTCTTAAAAGATTATGCAAAAAACGTTGCGAGCTAAGCCTTTTTCTTTGTCAATTTCATATTTCTTTTAAGAAGTTTCTACGGAGAAAATCCTTTTTAGGGTTCCGTAGCCAAATGGCAAAAACGGAACCCTTATAGATTCGTCATGTCTGTCTGTCTGTCTGTCTGTCTGTCCGTCCGTCCGTGTCACAGCCATTTTTCCTCGAACCCTTAAGAGCTAGACTGATGAAACTTGGCGAGTAGATGTATTCTGTGAACCGCATTAAGATTTTTACACAAAAATAGAAAATAAACTATAAATTTTGGGGGTCCCCATACTTGAAACTGAAACTGAATTTTTTTTTTTTCATCGAACCCATACGGGGTATCTATGGATAGGTCTTCAAAAATGATGTTGAGGTTTCAAATATCGTTTTTAGGGTTCCGTAGCCAAATGGCAAAAACGGAACCCTTATAGATTCATCATGTCTGTCTGTCCGTCCGTGTCACAGCCATTTTTCTCCGAAACCGTAAGAGCTAGACTGATGAATCTTGTTTTCTAAACTGAATAGTTTGCGCGAGAGACACTTCCAAAGTGGAAAAAAGTTGGTCCCCCCCCCCTCTAACTTCTAAAATAAGAGAATGATAAAACTAAAAAAAATATATGTTGTACATTACTATGGAAACTTCCAACGATATTTGGTTTGGACGAGATCTAGTCAGTAGTTTTTTTTTATACGTCATAAATCGTAAATCGTTTACCTTTCGACGAACTACAAAAACCTTTATATTATGATTTGAATCTACGGAACCCTTCATGGGCGAGTCCGACTCGCACTTGGCTGCTTTTTTTGAAGTGAAAACTTCACACCTGTCACTGACACTTCTTCGGCAAAGATCGGCGAACTTCGCCAAAAGTCGGGGAAGGGGTATTTGTTTAAGTTTCTACCGGTATTCTCAGAGTGCCTCGATTTTTTATTGGACTTTATTCCTGTACATTGTGTTATACAATATCATACACGTTCATACAATATTTTTATATCTTCTTTATTTCAGCTCTCTGAATAAAACTGACGGTCACGTACTTTTAATGAGTTCTGTGATGTTTTAACGACTGTTGCCCGCATGATTGTTTTTTACTCTGTTGATATTTTTTATTGCTTTTTAATCAAGCGCTATGAATTTATGATGAAGATGTCAACTATTAAGTGAGATTATGTTTTATTTATGTAAAATAATAATGAATGACTGGCCTCTCAACTCAGTTGGTAGCAGCTCAGCCTTCGGAGCCGTAGGCCGTGGGTTCGATCCCCACTGGGAACGAATATTTGTGTAGTTAACATCAATTTTTATTCTCTGGCTTGGTGTTATAGTATTGTGTGAATTGGCCACATAACTAAAAAAAACTAACAAATTATTAGATTCTACTGGCAGGTACACTTTTTAACTAATAAGTAGGTACTATTTTTATGAAACAACGGGATATTTTCCATGATTAAAACTTTCTGAATTGAAAAATTTAATCATGGTAAATATCCCGTTGTTTCATAAAAATAGTGTTAAAAACCATGATAGTTTCAAAAGTAATAAGTAGGTATGTACGAATAAGAGGTATACCTAGGCATCGCTCGTAAACAAACTTAAATAAATAAATAAATTAATTAGTTGTACCTTTAGGCTATGCAATGTATTCATTATCGTTTCTACATAATTAGTATAAAGATTATTAAGTAATTGGTTCCACTGTAGTTTGTTGCATTTGTTCCACGTAATCATAAGCATGAAAATGTCAAAATATACGACTTTGTAATAATAACACAGTTTACTGATATAAAAACAAGTTTTCGTGCAAGGCACTTGCACGCAAATGTGATTTAGGTTACTGTTCAATTTGAAATCACGATCAAAGTTTAAGTTAATTCTTTTTGTATTTTTATGTTATATTTGTCAGGCGAGTCTGAAAAAAAAGCAGCCAAGTGCGAGTCGGACTCGCCCATGAAGGGTTCCGTAGCATCAAGTAACATAATATAAAGGTTCTTGTAGTTCGTCGAAAGGTAAATTGTGGTGTACGATTTATGACGTTTAAAAAAAAAACTACTGACTATAATCTCGTTCAAACCAAATATCGTTGAAAGTTTGCATAGTAATGTACAACATATATTTATCAGGAGTATCAGGTTCCTATGGTACAAGCTCTGTTTAATTTGGGGTTATGTATTGTTGTTTGGATTTTCCAATATATTTATATTTAGTAAACATAACAGATCTCAAACCCAACGCCGTTAGAATACAAGTTGTATACAAATATTAAATTATCTGAATTGTAACGCAACAGTTTTGCCTACCTTCGCTTTCGATAGCATGTATGTGCGCAATAACATAACTATGCCAAATCTATAACATGAGCTTTTATTACGTCATATCTTTCATTTTCAATTTTCGAATTTTCAAATTTCAATTTTCGAACGAATTATTTAATCATGGTTCTTGGCTATTGATGCAGCATTTTAGGCACACCGTGCATGTTTAGGAATATAAATCAAATATTTTGGGTCTAAAAGGGATGAAAACATGGTTACATGGGTAGAAATCTCAGGTCGAAAGAAGCCATGATGATTAGGTTTTCTGATGTTTAGATAGCATCTTAGTACAAACAGCTTACTTAAATTAAGATTTATTATAAAGATGTTAGGAAACTTGGCTCAGGTAAGCGTGCTACACCGTCGACCGCATCATCACTTAAAAGCAGGTGAGATTGCGGTCAAACGCAAATATGTAAAAAAGGTGTGTTTCCACCGACGCGAAGCAGACTTCTTCGTCTGCTTCGCGACAGTTCAAATACCTTTAAGCCATCGTCATTCAATGTAAAGACGGCACATCTCTAATGCTATGGCTACATTAGCGGGCTACGGCGAATATTCGTGTTAACGCGATGAATGTGGCCGGGTACATCGTGTCTTCGCGTAGTATTCGGACGAAGACGATGTAGTATCGGGGAGCTGTCGGTAAACTGGCGCGAATCAAAGGGATTTGTCGCGACAATATTTGCTTAGGTGGCTACATCTACGTCATTTCAGTGTCATCCAGACTTTGAACCGAGACGGACGTGCATTTAATTTTTTACACTATGGAGTGGAGTAACGAAAAAGTGTTAGAATTCATTCAATTTTATGAAACTGAGAGTATTATATAGAATCCTAGTGACCCCAACCATAAAAAGAAACACTTGGTACATGATGCGCGGATTCGAATTAAAAATATGCTCAGTTGGCCTACCACAGTAGAAGAAATGAAGAAGAAAAAAGATTCATTGGCGGCAATGGTTTAGACTGGCACAGGTTCGAGGTAGATGGCACAAACTAAGGGAGGCCTATTACCCAGCAGTGGGTGAAGTCGGGCTGTGGATGATGATGATGATGGCATACTACAGAGCCCATCTCAATAAAATTAAGAAATCGATTAAGACACAATCCAGCACGATGCATCGCGTCAACTCGACACGAATCTTCGCCCGCCTTAAGCCTCCGCTATACTCTGGTCTAAAAACAAAACACGACCGGAAAGTTGGAAAAAATTAAAATAAAGATGGCGTTGCCTGACCTGAGCTGTGAATTCATGTATTTGATACCAACTATTACTTATTCTGTGCTTGGGTCTGACATTTGTCACGACATTACAATGTGTTGACTAGAATACGCTTCGTTAGACAAAAGCACAGACAGATATTCAGTAAATAAATATAACCCAATTGTTATGTTAGCTGATTCCCGTCGCAGAGTTTCCATTGCATATTTTTCATCCAGGATTGGTGATAACAATGGCAAGCTGTGCGGATTTTTTAAACTACCACGAACGCTACATTTTAAATCTAACTTATATAGTAGTGTAGTAGTAGTAGTCTAATTTATATAGTATAACAAGCAAATAGCCCCAGATTTAATAAAAGAAACCTTCAACCAAGAAGAGATTTTCCTCATATTATGCAAAACCAGAGTGAGTTGCAAGTTCATAAATGTCGGTAGTCGGTGAATGAACACTTGTATTTTTTAAAGGTAAAAAACGAAACCCTTATAAATTCGTCATGTCTGTCTGTCTGTCCATCCGTATGTCACAGTCACTTTTTTTCAAAAAAATGAAATGAAAAGAAATAATTTTTTTGCTTGAAGTATGGTACTTACAAAACTGTAAAAGCTATATGTACTGATGAAACTTGGTAAATAGATGTATTCTGTAAACCGCATTAAGATTTTTATACTTAGAACTGACACTCAAAAAATATTTTTTCATAAAACTTATGAGTTTTCTTAACATTAAGTAAAAGATTATTAAACCAGTTAAGTATTTACGACAGAGATGCGTTAACGTCATCGTAATTAGCCTTCTATCTATCGACTTTAAAAATTAATGAGGTATCGTCAGCAAATAGTACTGTTTCACATAGTTTTTTAACCAAAAAAGGAAGGTTATTTATTTATTTATCGAACCTTGTGGCACCCCTATGTCAATAACTGACCCAAAAGATCTCTCACCGCCCACATCAAATTTAAGGATTCTATCAGTCAAGTACGATTGTAATAAGTCAATGGAGCGATTTAGAATACCGTAATGTTTAAGTTAAGATATTAAGAGGGTGACGGACGCAGCTCGCAACTTCAATTCGAGGCGCGGGCAAAAATTGCTCCGAATATAGCTATCTCTATTCATTTGATGCGGGCGCCACGGAATATATAATAGTAGTATACACACACAGGCGCTCGTGTGACGCGCTACTTCTATACGTGAATCCAACCAAATTGCCGCGCTTGTGCGTGTGCGTCAGCCACTGATAACGATTTTTATGCATTGCCTAATTTCGTCAACGTTACTAAGCGTCAGATAGGCTAGTGGCTAGGGCGTGCGGATTCACACTGAGAGGACGAGGTGGGCGGGAGTTCAAATCTGGTCAAAGAGAGTTGACTTTTTGCACCCTACAATTTTATGTTTTTATTTTTTGTGGCTGCATTACCTGACTAACCCTCTAAGCTTATTGCTTGCTTGTTTCGCTTTTCTAGTATTCAATAAGCAAGGATTGGTCATGCTCTGAATGCAAGAATAAAGTGAAAAAAAAAACAACATTCCTGAACCGATAAAGAACCTTCAGAGTAGCTATTTACGCACTTAGAAAAGACACCAGGAAATTCTCTAACATGATACGAGTGAGTTTATTCATCAGGTAGGGTTTGTGCGGGTTCTGGACCAAATTGAAGAAGAGTAAAGAGAACCATTGACTCCGAGTTGAGTTGAGAGAGCCATTGACCCCGGCGCGGAGCTATGGAGTTGTGGTTGATGACGTTCCAGTAGAGGATGATGGGTGGGAGTCCGCTCAACATCAGGTGTGGTGTGGTTTGCTTGACCTCATTGGCCTAGTGGTTGGAGGGTGCGGGTTCAAAATCAGTGATAACGTTACAGTAATAGATGATGGGTGGGGTCCGCTCTACGTCAGGTGGGGTGTGGTTCGCCAGACCTCATCGGCTTAGCGGTTGGGGAGCGTGGGTTCAAAACCAGTCATGACGTTACAGTTGAAGATCATGGGTGGAGGTCCGCTCAACATCAGGTGGGGTGTGGTTCGCCAGACCTCATCGATCACACACACACAGCAATAAAAAACACGCAAAGTGGCTCACTTACCAAAGTACAGAAAGTCTAATAATGTGACTGCATTTAAAAATATACTTTATTCGTTGAGCAATTAGGTTGCTTTTATTCTGCTTATTTACATTCGCAAATACAACGATTGCGAACATCGACCTACAATTACATGGACCTCGGCTTTCGCACAAAACTCGCGAAAAAAGTGTACCAAGCTAACCTACTATAGGTGGATACTTATATAATGATTATAAACAAACTGAAAAAAAAAATATTTATGTTTTATCACAATTACTATATAGAACTCAATTTTGATTGCATGAAGCAACTTCTAGTGAACGTTACAGAAATTTTTCCAAGTCTTTTTATCAATATTTCCACCAGACGTTGAGCAGTACTCTGTTTATTGAGCTCCAGTTATATAAAGAAAAACTATTTTGTTAAAGTATTTCTCAGTCTTTTTATCAATATTTCCACCGGACGTTGAGTGGTAGCAATTTTTTGAGCTCCAAATAAATAAAGTTTTTTTTTTAATTTCTTAGTCGTTTTATCAATATTTCCACCTGACGTTGAGCTGTAGTTTATTTCTTGAGCTCCAGAAAAATAAAACAGAAATATGTGGTTCAAATTTTTACAAGTCTTTTTATCAATATTTCTACCTGACGTTGAGTGGTATCAGTTTTTTTAAGCCCCAGATAAATAAAGAATAAAAATATTTTGTAGCCATTTTTCTTAGTCCTTTTATCAATATTTCCACCTGACGTTGAGCGGTAGTCGGGTGTTTGAGATTCAGATAAATAAAGAAAAAAAATATTTTGCTGAAATTTTTCCAAGTCTTTTTATCAATATTTCCACCTGACTTTGAGTGGTAGCAGTTTTTTTAAGCCCCAGATAAATAAAGACTAAAAATATTTTGTGGCAATTTTTCTTAGTCCTTTCATCAATCTTTCCACCTGACGTTGAGCGGTAGTCGGTTTTTTGAGATCCAGATAAATAAAGAAAAAAAATATTTTGCTGAAATTTTTCCAAGTCTTTTTATCAATATTTCCACCAGACGTTGAGCGGTACTCTGTTTATTGAGCTCCAGTTATATAAAAAAAAAACTATTTTGTTCAAGTATTTCTCAGTCCTTTTATCAATATTTCCACCGGACGTTGAGTGGTAGCAGTTTTTTGAACTACAAATAAATAAAGAAAAAAAATAATTTGTTGTAATTTTTCTTAGACCTTTTATCAATACTTCATATACAGGGTGGAGTTTTGTAATGCCACCTGGAGGGAAAGTACTCTTAATACTGCAGATAGAAAATTTTACTCACCGGAAACATTCCTTTATTTTTGAATAGAAAGCAAACTGCATTCAAAGTTTTTCGAAAATTCTCTCACACCCGGGAATTGAACCGGCTAAAATCAGAAAAATTATACCTTGTACTTTTATTGCATCGATCGTTAGTCAATTATAAGGATGAAATCTCTCTAACAAACATGATAAATTAAATGAAAGAAAAACCAGGAAATCTTAAATTAATTTAATTATTTACAAAAAATAGTTAACTAACTAGTTACTTGAAATTAGTTGCTTGAAATGGGCTCCATTCTCTTGGATACACAAATTTATTCTTTTAACGAATTCATTTCTTTAAAAGAATAAATTTATTCCTTTCAAAAAAAAAAATTAATTTAAAAATTATTTTATTTTTAATTTTAGAAATTGCTTTCTATCCAAAAATAAAGGAATGTTTCCTTTGAGTAAAATTTTCTATCTGCAGTATTAAGAGTACTTTCCCTCCAGGTGGCATTACAAAATTCCACCCTGTATAGAAATTAATGGTTCATAATTTGTTTTAGTCGAAATGTTGGCTTTTTTCGAAATTTCGGCAGACTTTTTGACCTAGTACTGCACCTTGATTTCGTTTACCCAACCTACAACCTACCTAGGTACTTAGTATTTCCCATCTTCACTTAGTACCCTTCCTAAACTAACAATTATCAAATATCTAAGCATTATGTTTTATGCCAGTGTAGGTATTTAACTAGTCCGAAGTCCGAGCGATTCACACACACAACCGAAGTGTCCCGTGTGCTTCAAGCGTTTCCTCCCCCTGCACCCCGCCACCCGCACCGTGCGTGCGCGATAGCAATAGTAGCCGTTCGAAAATGCCATGAATTTGATCGTGTTCCGTAATACCAAAAATGATGACTGAAAACTTTTTGTATTCTTCACATAGTATTGTTATTCTGTAACTAGACAATATAAACTAGGTTCCTTAACAAAAAACACGTAAGATATTGTTGTTTTTAGTACGAAACCAATAGGTAGAAAACTTGATAAGTTTAGCATAAAAATGTGCAAAATGCGATTGGTGTTTATTTCATTTTAGGTTAGTATTTATTATTATTTATTAGGTAAGTAATTTGAAATAAAAACTGTTGAGGAACCTAGATAAATACTATTAAAATACAATTATTACAATAATATAGTGTAAATCTGTCTAAATTAGAAATCATTTTGGTATTCCGTTTGTATGAAAATTTTCCATACGTCAGCCCCTTAACTAGTTTTTTCGTGTGCGCGAGCTGCAAGCAGCTCGCGTGTCGGTGTGCTACTCCCAGTTTTACATTACACTTGCACTTGTAAAACCCCAAAAAGTAGTAAAGAAAGTCCTAAGTAACCCTAAAAGTCGATCAGTGAATCAAGTTCCTCAGTGTAGTAAAACCCCAATCAAAGTCCTAAAGAACCCTAAAATTGTTTACATAATCAAGGTCCTAAGCGAAGTAAAATTCCAATTAAAGGCCTAAGGAACCCTAAAAGTTGTTTATTTTATCAAGTTCCTCAATGTAGTAAAACCCCAATCAAAGTCCAAAGGAACCCTAAAAATGTTAACATTATCAAGCTCCTAAGTGTAGTTGAAACTCCAATCAAAGTCCTAAGGAACCCTAAAAGTCGAACACTTAATCAAATTGCTCAATGTAGTAAGACCCCAATCAAAACCTTATACGGAACCCTAAATTGTACGTCAAGCCAAAACCCTTAACGGGTCGAAACCACTGGAAGGAACCCAAACGTTGACTACCGGGTCGCGTCCTCAATGCGTTCCCTCAGGGGCGGAACCCTAAACCAAGTGAAGATCCAATCAAACACCTTAAAAAACCTAAAATTCAATCTCCAATCATAGTCCTCAGTCGAATGAACCGTTTGAACGACCTTAATCGGACGATTTTTGCAAAACCGGAAGTGGCACAGCCACCATTTTGAATTTTGAACTGTCAGTCTAGTGAACATTTTTTCACACCCCTAAGACACCCTAAATTTCAGTAGGAGGGGGCTCGCTTTGCTCGCCGCACTGTTCCCCATGGTTGCATGGCGGCTCGCTTCGCTCGCCGCAATGCTCCACTCGAAAAAAAGGGTCAAAAATAATAAAGGGGTCTAGAGGGGGGAGGGGGGCAAAATTTATTTTGCTTTCAAAATAATCTCACCTTCCCTACATGACCCAAAAAAAAAAGTCTTGCAAGTCACTCCGCTTGGAAGATACGAAAGGGGGGGGTGAAAAAAGGGGCAAGAGGGGGGTGTTTTTTTTGTTTTTTCAATTCAGGAAGAAACCCTCTATACGAAACCCCAATCAAAAACCCCCTATCTCGACGGCATCCGGTAGCACTCACAAAAGGGGGGGTCCTGGGGGGCAAGGGGGGCAATTTTTTTTGTACAATAACATTCTTATCTTTTTTCTTCTCTTTCGTCTTCTCCCTTTTAATCTTTTTTTTTCTGAAAAGTAATATTTCATCAAAATCGGCTTAGCCGTTTTGTTTTATTGTTTGTTACTGCATACCTTCGTCATTTAATTTTATGATCCAATTTAGTAATTTTTTCTTTTATCTAAAAGGTTATACTTCCAGATCTGTATGTAAATCTAGTAAGTATAACTTAGTGCATAGAGTTCATGCCTATGGAAATAAATAATAATAATAATAATAATAATGCTGGACAATTCACACAACATGATCTAGCCCCAAGCTAAGCAAAGCTTGTGTTATGGGTGCTAGATAACTGATATACATAATACAATACATTACATGCATAGATAATTTTCATTTCAATTCATAAATGAATTGAAATGGAAATTATTTATGGGTGGCTTTAAGCTTTGCACTCATTTAGGCCTTCGGTGCTCATTGCGGTGGAGATCAGTGAAGCATTGTGAAATAACACTGTCTATTCGACTTATATTATTGTATTTTATCGGCATTTAAAAATATTAGGTATACCAAAGAGTTTCGACAACCCCAACTGACTCTTCAAAGTTCTGTCAAACGCAAAATCTTGGGAAACTCCTTGCTGCGTGTATAGAAATAGGCACATGTATTTTGGTATTTGGGTATTTGAGCGCACCGTGCATGAAGCCTTTGACAGAAAGTTCCAGAATTCGGGACATTACAGACACCTCCAGATTTAAAAGACGGCAATCAAAAATACTCAAAACCCATGATATTATTGTTATGACTGAGCTCTCAGCTCATTTATTAGTAGCTCTGCCTTCTGCGCCATAGGTCGTGGGTTCGATCCCCACCGAGAACAAATATTTGTGTGGTGATCATAGATATTTGTTCTCCATCTGGATGTTATATTGTTTTCCAAGTACCTATGTATTTACAAACAAAATGTATTTAAGTATTACATCAGCTATCTGGTTCCCATAATACTAACTCTGCTTAGTTTAGGGCTAGATAGTGTAGTGTAGATTGTCCATAATATATATATATATATGTACTTCCTTTTCATTGTAATGGGCTCCCAAACTCTTTGCAAAATCGACACTATTTTTATAAAGGCTTAAAATCGGCTACTAGTTTTTGAGTCTTCTTCTTGTCATGTCAATAGAAAATTAAAGCTGGTGTGGTGGATTATGAATGTGCCTCAAAAGTTTTGCTACTTCACGTTGGTTTCATTTATTGTTTTCCTTCACCGTTAGAGTGTACTGACATAGTGCACATAGGTTTTTTGGCAGATAAACTAATTTGTGCATGACGGGGTTTGAACACACGCCTTTAGAATCAAAAAGCGGGTCGCTACGACAATATAACCGGTGCTAAGCAACCAGAGCGCCCCTCCACCTAATGGACCGATGACATTCTAAAGATCGTGGGAAATCGGCAAATTGTTTTTTCATGGAAATGTATAAAGGAGGATATCTAGCAGTGGACTTCTACTTACTGATGATGATGACGGAAAGCACTGGGTAGATAGGAAGATAGCTACTTATGCAACTACAAAAATGGAGGTATTTAACAAAAGCATTGCGCTTCGCTGGTCACGCACGATAGGAACGTGCCCTAGAATGTACTAGATAAGTTATATGCTACATAAAATATATACTTCTACAGGCTGATGATGATGTGAATACAGGTTATCGATCATAATGTATGATGAAGATGGTATTATGTCATTTCGTTATACTGTGACAATTTGTTTTATGTTACACTGTGGCAAATTTATAGTACCAGTAGTAGCTATGATTTAATCTAGGGTATATTTTACGTAGTCAGAGATGAAATGTCATGTCGCGAAATTTGACATAGACCTCTCCTCGTCGGCCGCGCGGGCTGTACTGAGAGAAGTAGCTAGGAAATCCTACCTATATATATTTTTGAAAATTTCATTTTTTTATAAAAACTACGGCAACTAAGAAAAGTGCAATAACATCAGGTTTTTACGTATTTATTTAGGTATACGGGAACAAAACTTTCATTGCAATGGCTCTAACAGCAACGGAAAAAAACCATTTCAAATCCAAAAAAAATTGAGAGTTTTTGGCAAACTTTGCGTTCAATTTTATCGAACCCAGTGAGTTTAAGAGAATTTCTAGCCTAATCATAATTTTTTTACACCATTTAATTGTTATATTTTACAAAAAAATTAAATGGATTCGTCCATACAACGAAAAAAAATGCTACTTTACATTTTCGGTTTCACCTGATGTAGGCCCTTAATGTATATAGACAAGAACATCGCCTATACCCGAACACGATGTTTTTGTCGCGCCAACGCGACACGAATCTTCGCCCGCTAATGTAGCCGAAGCATAACTGGCATAGTCGAACACAGCGGGTAGGTCAACTGGCGTACTCTCACTCACACGAAGCTAGGCTCTCGACTCGATGTGACAACGCGCTTTCGTCAGTAAAAACTTGAGTAAAACGGAAGCACATTAGAAGCAATCTAATGCTGCATATATTTGGCTTGGTTAGATAATCTAACCCCGTAAAGCGCTGTATCATACCTAAGTTAAAACTTGTTAAAAAGCAGCCAAGTGCGAGTCGGACTCGCCCATGAAGGGTTCCGTGGCATCAAATAACATAATATAAAGGTTTTTGTAGTTCGTCGAAAGGTAAATTGCGGTTTACGATTTATGACGTATAAAAAAAAAACTACGGACTAGATCTCGTTCAAACCAAATATCGTTGGAAGTTTGCATAGTAATGTACAACATATATTTTTTTTAGTTTTATCATTCTCTTATTTTAGAAGTTAGAGGGGGGAACCAACTTTTTTCCACTTTGGAAGTGTCTCTCGCGCAAACTATTAAGTTTAGAAAAAAACAATGTTAGAAACCTCAACATCATTTTTGAAGACACAAGATCCCACACCCCCCCACGTATGGGTTCGATGAAAAAAAAATTTGAGTTTCAGTTTCAAGTATGGGGACCCCCAAAATTTATAGTTTTTTACTATTTTTGTGTAAAAACCTTAATGCGGTTCACAGAATACATCTACTCACCAAGTTTCATCAGTCTAGCTCTTATGGTTTCGGAGAAAAATGGCTGTGACACGGCCGGACAGACAGACAGACGTGACGAATCTATAAGGGTTCCGTTTTTGCCATTTGGCTACGGAACCCTAAAAATGGAAAAGACTGTCGTTCCAAATAGCTTCTCTAGTACGCAGTACATTTATCTCGATGCTCTAAGCCTAGTTTCCTAATGTAGAACATGGAGCATGCCACAACAGATTAGGCTAACGCACGCCAAGTTGACTAACAGACCGATCGCTGTTGCAATGTTTTGCATTTATTGCAACTTGCATTGGTTGACTGGCCTCTAGCTCAGTTGGTAGTAGCTCTGCCTTCTGCGCCGTAGGTCGTGAGAACAAATATTTGTGTGGTAAACATAAATGTTTGTTCTCTGTCGGGGTGTCATATTGTATTCTAAGTATGTATTTACAAAAAAAATATGTATTCAAGTATTATATCAGCTATCTGGTTTCCATATTAAAAGCTCTGCTTAGTTTGGGGCTGGGTAGTGTTGTGTGAATTGTCCAGAATATTTATTTATTTTATTTTTATTTATTACAGTCATCGGTCGTGGCTCTGTGCACTATTTTATTTACTAACTGACTTCATAAAAGGAGGCTCTCAATTTGGTCAACCTCAGAACTTCATGGTTTAAAAAGTGATTTAAATATTTTTTTTATTTTTTACAATTTACAACCATCAACATTGTTTATGGATATTCCATCACGAATTGATTTTCTGATTTTTCGAGATATCGTTCCTACTTTTATTTTTATTATTAAATAACATCAAACAGTTGTATTTTATTATTATTAATAAACAACACAAAATAAAGATTTTTGCCATAACAAATCAGTTTATGTAAAAATCAACAAAAAGTTGAATATCCTAATGTAGATGTGTGCGTTTAAAACTTATTTTTTTCTGTAAGTGAAGTTTAAATAACTTGAGAACCCAACTTCATGGCCGGTGCTGAACCGATTTTGATGAAATTTCTCTTCTCTCTCTCGATTGTTATGGGACCAATCTGGCAGTATAACTTCTACAATCGGTTCACAAATGACGAAATTATGCGATAAGAAACTTGAAAAAATAAAAAAATGCAACCGAATTGTGAACCTCTTTTTTATTTGAGGTCGGTTCAAAAAGTAAGTTATTATTATCGTCGTAAAATCCTTTCTACTTAATATTTAGTATTTCGCGTAACAACAACAATACAATTTCTCAGTTCCCTAATTCTTTATAAAAACTATTTTTCAAAGAAACCTTTTCTTCACAACCATAACAAATAAAACCTACTTCTTAGTCGACGATTTTAAAATACCAGTTCCCATAATTGGTATTTCTTAGAAACATGAAAGTTTCTAAGTATAAGCAATTAGTTAACCACATTAACTAATAAAAACATTCTTCTTCTTCTCGTGTCACTGGTTCTTTCGAACCAAGTGTGGTGAAAGAATTTTAAGTGCGCCTCAAAAAACCTCCTTTCGTGCACTTGACACATATTTTCGATCTTTTACAAAACATTAATAATGCTAGTACGGTTGTAGGCAATAAATATTGCACATCGGCTATTCTGCTTTCGTAGAGCGCTATCTCTTTCAGACGCACGCTACGCTCTGTGAAGCCGAAATTAGCCAATGTGATGTGCAATATTTGTTTCTGACTACTCTAAGTTAGGTAAATAAAGGTTTAGCAGTTTGATCATGAAGTCGGTTCTCAATTTTTTAAACTTTACTTGATTATTTAAAAATCTATTTAAATATATAAATAAATAATGTGGACAATTCACACAACACTATCAAGCCCCAAACTAAGCAGAGCTTGTATGATGGGAACCAGATAGCTGATACAATACAGTATATTTTTTTGGTAAATACATATTTAGAATACCATCATAACACCCAGACAGAGAACAAATATCTTTGTTCACATATATACATACATACATAAAATCACGCCTTATTTGTTCACCACACAAATATTTCGGTGTTAGTTAGTGTATATCGGTGGGGATCGAACCCACGACCTACGGCGACTGTTTAACTCAGATTTATGCAAACCAATGCTTAGTTAAACGGCTGTCTGTTTAATTTGTTGATTAGTAATTTGTGAAACCGGTCCTTATTCTGTTATTAGGTGTAGGTAATGATCCGTTAAAAGTTAAATTATGAAGTAGGTAATTATAAAACAATTAAGTGTAGTTAACCAATGTCTATTTACATTCTTGGATTAGCATGAAATTATATCCCCCGTAGCGATAATTACAAGGCTATTAACCTGTTTAAAAAAAAAATCGGTTGTCTGTAAAGTCGGTTTACTGACGATAGTTGAACGTGACAACGTCATACAGCTGTCCACGCGGACGCATCGCTCACTCAAGTAGGAGAGAGACAGATGTCGAACGCTGCCGAACGTGGAGGCCGTGTGTGCCTCTTTGTCGCTCGTTCCGCGCTCTCTCTTGCACTTCAAGCCTTAAATGGAACGCCTCAGAGCGAGGTAACGCCGCATGCTTCATTTTTTTTGCGCATGCGTGCAGCCGGCTCCATCGAATTTTAAGACGTTGTCAGGTCAAAAATAACAGAGTGTCTTCTTTATAACTCCTTTTAATATCACTTCTATAATTAAAGATGTTTATTATCGATTTGATCATCTGATTCCGAAACTTTCGCTGTTCACTGTAGAATATAATTGCTTAGAAATGAATGTATTACAGATATTACTTGCAGTATTTGCAGCAATCGGTAATTAAATTTCATTCGAATGAGTGAAGCGAGTGAAATCAATCAGTAAATAGAAATCTCGTGTATGGAAATTGAACCATTACAAAATCTATACTAATATTTTAGAGAGATTTGTATTTTTGTATGTTTGTAATGAATAAACTCAAAAAATACTGAGCCGATTTCAAAAATTATTTCACCATTGGAAAGCTACATTCACCTTGAGTAACATAGGTTATATTTATGTACTTAAAAAATAAATGTCTACCCGTGCGAAGTCGGGACAGGCCGCTAGTTATTTATAAACCAATTACTGTTTATTGTTTAAATAATGTAAGACTTTAATATTTTTAAGTTCTATTATGGCATTTATCGTTGTTTCCCAAATCTATTTCGGTAATTTATTCTGGATTTTCCTCATTTACTATGTATTAAATTATCGATCAAACGAGCAAAGCGAGTGAAATCAAGCAGTAAATAGATATCGTATAAGGAAGTTGAACTAACACGAAATTAATTATTTCCGAATTAAAAATAATAATGTTAGAGTTTCATATTTTTAAGTTTTAATATTGCATTCATTGTTATGTTTCCCAAATATAATTATGTTGGTAATTTATTCTGGAGTTTCCACATTTAAATAGAAATCACGTGTACGAATATTGAATTTACGTTTGCATCTAAATTAATTATTGTCGAATTGCAATTTGATAAAATGATGTCATAGTTTCATATTTTTAAGTCCTAATATTGCATTCATTGCTAAGTTTCCTAAATCTATTTTGGTAATTTTAAGGTAAAAGTTGCATGAAAATCCATTAAGGCCTGCGCACACCTAGTTCGCTGGCGGTAGCGATCAGTGAAACGCTGTCAAATTCGACAGCGATATTTGACAGCGTTTCACTGATCGCTACCGCCAGCGGCCTATAGGTGTGTTCGGGCCTTTACTGTTTAGCGGCCAGATAAATTACTCTCAGTACACTCAGTGGTAAACTCATATTCTGTCTTGTAATTTAAAAATAGAACGATCTTTTACTCCGAAACATGGCAACCAAGGAGTTAAAGAAAGCTTTAATTTAAATTTCGAAATTCAATGCTGTCTATTGAAAGAAAATGAACACTTCAACGCGAGAAAATGTAGTGTTTTCGTTGTTTGTCGTAATTGTATGTGACAAAATAAGTTCAAGTAGTATTATCCTCGCATTTTTTGAGAAAAGTGCTTTAAGATCCTTGGCCACAAATAGGCATTGATGGACTTACGCGTTTTTACACGTTCGTCCATCAGTGCCTTTTTACTGGCCGCTGCAGTACGGTACTATATTATAGTGACTCAGTAAGTACATAATAACTAAATAAAGGTACATAAAACCTATGATAAATTAATTAGTCATTTTATTTAATAGTAACCGTGCCTTTATCGCGTTGAATAGAAGCGATGACGTCACGTTTCGTGTTTTGTTTACAAAGCAAAACACATGCTTGTAAATAAATATTTGAAATATTAAAAATCATAATACCGCAGATGAATCGTACATTGTTGATTAAATAAAATATTCGACATAGTTAGTACTGTAAATGTTGAATAGTAACTAACAGACTCCTAGTTACTATTTCAATTGAAATAGTAACTAGGAGTCTCGTAGTTACTATTTCAATGATGGTGGGTAGGGTAGGTATATGGCGCAGCGTATGAGCATTGTTATTCAGCGTGGCAATGCTGTCAGCGTCTTGGGGACGCTTCCGTTTGGCACTGATTTGAATCAGTTGAGATTTTTAGATTTTGTAACGGTATGCAGATAGCTCAACTGTTTGTTGTTTATTTTGAAAATTTAAATACATTGTATGAATTTGGGGCGAAATGTGACATGAGGTTAAAAAGATGACGGAGTATGTCTATCATAATAACCCAGTTAGTCATTTCAAACCAACTCTATCACGTTTTGGCGTTGTTTACCTCTGTTTGTCAATATGGCGAGAAATATAATAGGTGTTGTCAATATGAGTTAAAGGTTTTACAGGTTTTTTAGCAAATAACAGAAACAAACAAGCCTTATCGTCGTTAATATATTTTTATATATATCGCGGATATATTTATATGATCTCTGCCAATTTTTTACTTTTCATAAATTCTTTTTTGAAAGCTTTTTTTCACCATTGGAAAGCTACATTCACCCTGAGTATATTTCTGTGCTTAAAAAATAAATTTACGCCCGTGCACCGCGACAGCTTGCTAGTGTCTAATAAATGTATTTTCTTTCTCTTTTCTTCTTTCAACAAGTAACTCAGCAAGTTCATTACTAAAAACAAGTTGAGACGTAGTTGCATTTGCATTAAACTTCAAGGTAAACCCATTATAGCTTCGTTCACATTAAGAATACTAAACAATTGCTTACGCAGTACCTTAAGCACCTAATATAATTAATAAGGCATTCGCTTACCTCATCTTCTTCATCCTCGATATAATAAGGATCTAGGAGTAAATTCTTCCAAAAAAGAACGTCTGGAGTGATTGCATACGCGTCATTATCCCTCAAATTCTGGTACAAAGGACTCTCTCGACCAACGCCTTCCGAAGACGCACTGACAGAACAGCTCTCGACGTCGACACTGGTTCCACACGAGCAACCCTCGTCCGTATAGCAGTTAAACTCAATCTCTTCGTAGATATTCTCGTCCGTGATCGCGTCTTTGACTGGCTCGTAGCCGTCGTCGCACGGCCGGCCAGGCGTCATGGCTAAGACTGTCGATTCTGGCGTAGCGCACCTGTCTCCCACCTCTTGTAATGCATACACATTGTATTCCGCCGGGGTGAAGTCGCTAGCGGTGTCGAAAGACAAGCGCGATACTGTCGCACGGTTCTTAGATAACACGCCGCGGAGAATTTTGTCGGAGTTGTGGTATCCACTCGAATGGATCCAAACAGATGTGTAGGGATTGTTTACATCCGTTTCCCCGTCCGAGCATTCCTTGTAGCTCCAACACGTGCTTTCAGAATCTTCTGAATCAGACTCGATAAGCTTCGTCCATTCTGGAGATCCGTCTTCGAGTTCCAAGTTATCGTAAATCGATGACGAAGTTGACCCACTGAGTCTAGTTCTTTTATCAATAACTTTAGCACCGGGCGTGCTGGTCGCGAATTCAGTTATTTCACAATCACTATCACTTTTGGGTTTGTTACGCGCACTTACACTTTTATCCTCCAGCGCGTAAGTGTCTTCGTCGTCACTAAAATTTGCAATCCATCCATTTTGCACGGGGAACTGGTTTACACTCGCCATCGGATCACTGGGCCACTTGTCGGTCATCTGGTGCAAGCATTCGTCGAAAATGTTGAGAATGCTAAGCGAGACCTCCTTTTCTTCTGTTAGATTGCTCTGGTACTGATCTAGTTGGTAGATCTCCTTGCCGAGATGTGAGAGGATCTCGTCGAACGCGCTGTCTGGGGAGGCTGACAGGTCCGGGGTCGGCGGTCTCACCACCACTAGAGGGTCGTATTCCTCGATGGAAGCACGTATTGCGGTCAGCCAGGCGATGACGGGCTTCGTAGAGCGGCTGTCGAGTAGTGTCGCCACCGCGGCGTTCGGAATCCAACTCTCGACCTCACACATAATGCCGCTTCGATAACCGGTGTATGATTCAACGCTCAACCTCTGTGGGATTCCGCGAAGGGACTGGCTTTGACGTCTCCGTCGCGAATGCAAATATACAAGTCGTACTTCATATCGGCGACATTTGCACTCGACCGCGATTGCTTATCAACGTCTTCCTAAATAAATGCAGAGCAATCTCTGACCTTTGTGATAACGCGTGAATATCTTTGCTTTATTTATCGTGGTTCGTTAAACAAATTGAATTATTTCAAACAGTTTAAATTTTTCAAATGACCGTCCGAAAAACAAAATTGGATTTTAAATTTGGAATTCCCGCAATAACAAACCGGGTTCGCGCGTATTCCCAGATTTAAAATTCGAACGGAAGCGTCCGCGCGCGGTCCGGCCGGCGCGATAGTGTTGCGCGGGAGAGTCCAATTAATTCCATGCGATGATGATGCGTTCGCTCCATTCTGCCTGCTGGCCGATATTTGTGCGTTATTTCTAGTGCAGACCAGACGCATGATTGCGCCACGTTCAAAATTAAAAGCAAATGCACATTGCATTAGATAAATGGGGCTCGGAGACCGTTAGACTTGCAGCTTGAATAACTTTCAGTCCATTCTCAGAACCAACTCCGCTATCGTGTTTGTTTACCAACTACAACTATGTATTTAGTGCACAAACACTGCTAGAAGTTTTCCTGTCAAAGATGTGCCTACAACTGAACGCAATACAACTCAGTATTGTTATTAAATTATAAAGGCATTATCCTCTTTAGTACAATGTTGTTTGGAGTCTATGGTTTTATGACATCACACAGATTAACAATAATAATAATGATACACAATGGTAACATTGAAAAAACTGTGAACATGTTCAGGGTACCTAAGTATATTAATATTGCAGGCATATAGGTATAAATGGTTAATACATAACTTGGTACTATGACACCATAAAAATAATGATTAAAATATAACTTTTGAAACTATCATGGTTTTTCACATTAGTTTTTTGAACAAATTGGGATTTACCGTGATTTAATGCAATAAATTTGTGAGTTTTGAGCTCGGGAGTAAAGGCTCACAAAATTAAATCATGGTAACTTGTTTTTTAGGAGTAGCAGGGGTAGTATGTTACGTTTAGCCTTTACGGGTTTGGGGTTTATTCCAAACAAATGGTGGTACAAGGCGAGCAAACTTTAGCCTGATGAACTGATTTAGCAACAGTTAATAAAAAATAACTTTGAAAAACCAGTCGAAAGTTAAAAATTATGCTGTTTATCGGTCAAATGGAGAAAGAAGTCCATTCATACGAAACGTACAAACTGTATCATACCAAATTCAATCTTCCCGTCTACATTTTAAGAGCTTTTTCCGATTGGCACACATAATGGTATTAATCACTTTTAGAAGTTATAGAGATTGTGACTATGGAAAGTATTTTAGCTCTTAATGCCTAGGAAATAAAGGCTAGTTTGTTATTAAACAGAATGTGAAAGGGCTTCAAAGACTATGAAATCGCATGGGCGTGCTAAAATGTATAGTTTGAAGGTTTTAGCATTGTTATATTTTTTAATGAATTGCAAATAAAGCTTCGTTCCTTTCGACCATACTTCACAGCTCAGTTGGTGTTAACTCTGTCTTTTGCGCAGAAGGGCGTGGGTTCGATTCCCACCGAGAACAAAATATTTGCGTGGTGAATGCGTAAAAAAAACTGACTGGGTGTAAACTTTTTTTTGTAAACACACTTAAAAAAGTATTTATGTATTCTACCAGCTATCTACTTGCCATAGTACAAGCTCTGCTTAATTTGGGGCTAGATAGTGTTGTTTGGATTGTCCACAATATTTTTTTATTTTATTTTTATATTGTAAGTAGGTATCCTAAATAATTTACAAAAAAGTCTACAAGTATTTAAATCAGCTACCTAATTCCCATAGCTTTGTTCAGTTTGGGGATAAATAGCGTTATGTGGTTTGTCCACTCTGTTTAATTATTATTTTATTTATTAATCTAAATTTTTAATGACCGATTCGTCCATACCAAAACAAATGTGTCCGTAAAAAACTCTGAATGTCCACTATGTTAAAACAAAATTAAATGGTGTCCGAAAAAAAACTCCGAAGTTTTAAATGCATGTAATAGTACATTGTTACCTGAGTGTTGAAAGTCACGTTTTTTGAGTCCCGAGACGGGTTTGGCGCCAGAGCGTTAGCGAGGGCGCCAATGGAGCTTGAGGGACTTAAAAGACTTTCACCCGAGGTAAACACTGTGCTTTTCATTACGAATACAAGGCAAGTAAAAATAAAAACATGAAAGAAAAATTTGTGAAAATGAAGATTGAATTGCCGCCTTCCTGGTTTTTTTTTTCTTTTTCTCTGGCGGGCCTTCGGCTTCGGCTCGCCAGCATTATTCAGCCATTATTTTCATTCTCATAATTTAAAAAATGGTCAATGTCAAATCTATGTTATTTTAAATAAATAGTTGAAGCTTTATATTAATCAAGTAATTTAGAAGATATATTATTTATTTAATACTATCTTTATGTTATTTAAATTTAAATTTTACATTGCGCTATCTTATTAGACTTTTTAAACTTCTTACCGTTGTAATGGGTTTCCAACCTACTTGCTGAATAAAAAGTTGGAATTTGGTTCAACGACCTCCTTGCAGTTAGAAAGACTTTAGAAAGTTGGAACATTTTTTTTTTTTTTTAATTTATTTAAAGGGCTTTGTCGCAATGCGACCACACTGCCCTATAATAACACAACAAATAAAACTTAACTTAATCAAATTTATACAAACTTATTACCTATTGTCTAGCTAAACCAATTTCTGCTAATTTATATAACATCTTGGCTTGATCCGACAAGGGACAAGCCAAGATGCTATTTATCATACCAACATTCATACATCTTCTTCCAAAACAACCTAATCTAAATCTATCATTTCGAACACACTCCAGCAAAACATGTTGTACATCTTCCAATGTACCACATTCAAGTTGGAACATGGTTGAATAAAATAGAACTTGTTTTTTTTTATAATTTGACAGCTGTCAGTAGAAAGCGATTCTCCCTAGGGCTGAAAGTTTTACTTTCAATTAGGCCCCTTAGGCAACTTCAGACCTACTTTCAGAGTATGAGTAATGAAAAGTTATTATTATCGCAGTTAGGCCAAGGTCTAATTGATACATGTAAAGAGTTTAAAAATATTCTTCGCACATGTTCCTTGAGTGAGTAGAATGCCAGTTGCGAGTCGGTTACGTGATCAGTGTTCCGTATGTATTTAAAATTATTTAATAACGAAGCAATGAAAATGGAATGAGAAACTTGTTAAAAGGATATTCATAAAACTTCGAGATGCAGTGGATGTAGTGTCAACGACTTAAAAAAAAAACTTAAACCTTTTTGGTGATGAAAGTAACAAAAATTCTAATTGTTCCCATATCAAAGTTTTAAACTTTATTTTCATTACTCATACTCTGAAAGTAGGTCTGAAGTTGCCTGAGGGGCCTAATTGAAAGTAAAACTTTCAGCCCTAGGGAGAATCGCTTTCTACTGACAGCTGTCAAATTATAAAAAAAACAAGTTCGTTTTTATTCAACCATGTTCCAACTTTCTAAAGTCTTTCTAACTGCAAGGAGGTAGTTGAAATTCCAACTTTTTATTCAGCGAGTAGGTTGGAAACCCATTACAACGGTAAGAAGTATTTATAAATGTAAAATTTTAATAACATAAAGATAGTATTAAATAAATAATATATCTTCTAAATTACTTGATTAATATATAGCTTCAACTATTTATTTAAAATAACATAGATTTGAGCAAACAATTTACAACTTTTTAAATTATGAGAATGAAAATAATGGCTGAATAATGCTGGCGAGCCGAAGCCGAAGGCCCGCCAGAGAAAAAGAAAAAAAAAACCGGGAAGGCGGCAATTTTATCTTCATTTTCACTAATTTTTCTTTCATGTTTTTATTTTTACTTTCCTTGTATTCGTAATGAAAAGCACAGTGTTTACCTCGGGTGAAAGTCTTTTAAGTCCCTCAAGCTCCATTGGCGCCCTCGCTATCGCTCTGGCGCCAAACCCGTCTCGGGACTCAAAAAACGTGACTTTCAACACTCGGGTAACAATGTACTATTAAAAATCCGCCAACACATTTGTGTTTTGTTTAGTATTCAACTGTAAGAAAAATATGCACCGAATTGTTTTTTTTATACAAATTGCTGCTGGAACAAACTTATGGCCCTCCTGATGTTAAATGGTAAACCATCGCCTATAAAAAATGTTGCTTCACGGCAGAAAAAGGCATGGTGGTAGTACTTCCCCGGACGAGGCACACACAAAGAGCTCTACTACTACTAAAATGGAATGGTGACGACTATAGTTATTTGTTATACAAGAGTGCAAAGCTGCTTTTTAACCGCGTGCTCAATTTTGATGACTGAGCAAGCGCAGGATTCTAAAGTTTAACCACGAGCGTAGCGAGTGGTTTAAAAGTTAGAATCCTAAGCGTTCGCGAAGGAATCAAAAGAGCACAAGGTGAAAAATCTTTGCACTCGAGTGCAACACATAACTTTTCATCCCACCTCAGCGAGGAAATGACTAATGCAAAAAAGAACATGGCGCAACTAAAAGTAACACACCAAGAAGGTTCCGAGTATGAGTTATTAACAAATTTAAAAAGGTTGTATGCTAAATTCGGCACCATGCAGGTTGAAGTAAATAGGTTTAATGGTGTTTTGAATTCACAAATACACCAAGAAGGTTACGCATGCGAGATTTTAACAAAATAAAAAAGGTTGTATGATAAGGTCGGCACCATGGAGGTAGAAGTAAATAGGTTGTGTATTCACAAACTTATTGAACACGATATTCTAAATTCAAATTTACTTTATCCTCTAGCTGTTAAAATTGGCTTTTCCAGTCAGAAATTAAACAGCAAAAACACACTTTCAGAGCTGGTGGGATGAAAAAGTCTTTTATGAGTTGACAGTGATCTTTATAACAGGAAACTGTAGGTGTGACTAATAAGTATAGCTAAGAAAAATGTTGGGTCAGTGATTAATCGAAACGGAAGGAAACAATGACGTTCTTAAGCCCCACTCGCACACACACACCCACACACACATTCACAAGAGAATCTCCTGAGAGCGTGAAAATACCACGAGAAGCTGATGCTCCCGTTCTCGCTTCGTTCTTGATTTTATTTTGTTTTTTGGCACAAGACAAAGGACGCGAGAATGCAAGAACGGGGCGAGAATGGAATCATCGGCTCTACATTCACGCTTCTCGCGGTATTTTCGCGTTCTCAGTAGATTCTCGTGTGAATATGGAGCCAGAGACGTTCGCCGAAGAATCTAGCTGTGATTCTCTCTCGCTGAGATTCTTGTGTGAGTGTAGAGAGCTCTTTGTCGTTTCAAAATGCTTCATGGGTCAGCAACACGCGTTTTAAAATGTTTTTTTCATGGTATAGGCCTATGCCTAAGGTGCTTCAAGCTCAGAAGACATAATATACTCAAGCAAAGAACTTATGAGTCCATACAAAAAAAATAAGGGACCAAAAATTTTTAGTTCATGGGTTTCAAAATAGATGGCCTTACTATTTTGTACCAATAGATGGCGTTGTTTTTTTATCAATGCAAAAAAACTAATTTACCGAGGTTTTAACTCGGGTTTCCAGTCTTGTTATTAGTGAGCTATAGTCTAGAACTCTAGACGTTGACTGACAGCGCCACGGAGACAATTTGTAAGGGGAAATAATCGCACAACGCCAACTATTCTCAAACTAAAATGACTCATCTCACTTATTAGTGTCATGTCTTACGGATCCCTAAAAACTTTAATTGTCACAATTAGTGTAAAGCGAGTTTAATTTGTCGGAATTGAATGGGATGGGCTGCACTGAACATCTGCTATTATATTATACCTTTATTGGATGACTTGTCTGAGAAGAACCTATAAGATACCTACTATAAAAATACGTAATCACTTAAAATATTTCTTCGTCGTAAGTCGCTATTATATTTACGGCCTTTAAGTCGTTAGTAACATAAGGCTTAAGCCATGGCGCTGGTGGCGTAGTGACTGATGTGATACATATGAATTAAATGGGGTAAGTATGACCCAGTAACATTTTTAGAATATGCACTTCTTTATCGCAAGTTGACTTTGAGGCCATAAGTCTTAATTTATGGCTTAATGTTTAGGTAAGTAGGTATATATAAAAACACCTAAAAATTTATAAAAATATATAATGTTTTATGCAACGAAATATGGAATATTATTTGGGAATTTTTTGGAAATTGTCACACCGACTTCAAGCAAATAAATAAATTATATGCTATTCTATTCTACATGCTATAATGTCCGGCCTATTGCCGCTTTAAATGTAATAATGTGAGAGCTATGTCTGTGACCTTGGTTTTCTATAGATCATTCTAGATCACTCCAGAATGTTTGTCTATACTAATATTATAAAGAGGAAAGATTTGTACCTATTTTTGTATGTTTGTAATGAATAGGCTCAAAAAGTACTGGGCCGATTTAAAAAATTCTTTCACCAATAGAATGCTACATTCTTCCAATTTGATATAGGCTACATTTCATTTTGAAAAAAAAATAGGGATCCTTGGTAAAATTTGAACAATGTAACCGAAGGTGTAGAAAAATGAGTCTTAAAATGTCTTTCGTCGAATGCGCTGCCGAAACTATTAGCGATTGAACAAAATAATGTACAACAATATTGTCTACCCCGTGCGAAGCCTGGGCTGCTAGTAAGGAATAAATTCAAAAACTACTGTAGGTATGGGCTCTAAGCTGTCTGGTTCTGTCTCTGGTTCTGGTTATGAGCCTGTGTGAGTGTCGAGTAAATAAATCCTACGTCAAAACGTCACGCACACTGTATAATGCATTGGTGAACACTCACACAGACTCAAAACCAGAACCAGAGACAGAGCCAGACAGAGCTCATGGCTACTGGACAGATTTCAAAAATTCTTTCAGCATTAGAAAGCTAAATTATCTGAGTAACAATTGTACAAGCTCTGCTTAATTTGGGACTAGAAAGTGTTTAGTGGATTGTCTACGATTTTTATTTATTTACTATTTAATTCTAGGCTTGCCAAGCACCTACAGTATAATATAAAGTGACGTTGAAAACTTGAGAAACTGACTTCATTGCCAAACGGCTAAACCGATTTTAATGAAATTTGTTTGGAACAATCTGGACGTAAGAATAACCTTCCAAATAAAAAAATAATTTTCTAAATCGGTTCATAAATGACGGAGGCATGCAGTTACAAACATTAAAAATATGATTTAAAAAAAAGGGCAACACCGATTTTAATAAAATTAAAATGGGACCAATCTGGAAGCAGTACCTTTCAGATAAAAAATAATTTTTCAAATCGGCTTACAAATGACGAAGTTATGCGGTAACAAACATTAACAAAAAAAATACAACCGAATTGAGAACCTCCTCCTTTTTGATTGGAAGTCGGTTAAAAAGCACGCGTTTGGTCTGAGTGGTAAGTGGTGACCATTCGCCCGCATTGCACCGATAAAACAGATGGCCCATAGCATGCAATCTTAGAATGGACATGGTCATGGTTTGGTTTATCATCTGTACTCCACCTTTACGTTGTTCGATTTCCATACATACTGATTGTTACCATATGGGGGATTAGAGTAAAGAAATAAATAAATATTGCGGACAATCCACACAAAACTATCTAGCCCCAAACTAAGCAGAACTTGTACTATGCGAACCAGATAGGTGATACAATACTTAAATAGGTACTTTTTTATTGTAAATACATACATAGAATACAATATAACACCCAGACAGAGAACAAACATTTACCACACAAATATTTGTTCTCGGTGGGGACCGAACCCACTACCTATGGCGCAGAAGGCAGAGCTACTGTGAATTGTCTGCATTAATTATTATTTTAATTAAACGAAGAAAGACCGGTCCATACTATTCTTTCTATAATTTAACAAGCGCATTAATTTATCAATACGATAGATCGTATACTTTTATTGGAGCGCCTAATATGTGGTCTCAATATAAACTAAAATAAACACAAATGCATTAGGAAAGAGCATCGGAGTGGAACATAAATAATTTGTGATTCCTTCTACCAACTAGGGATAGTTTTTTTCCTTCTTGCAAAGTGGTAAAATGTGTCTCAATGGAAAGGGCTCAGAATTGTTCTTGCTGAAAATGTCTGGAAGGCTTTTGTCCAGCAGTGGACTTCTTCAGGCTGATGATGATGACTATATATTTGTTCTAGTTCATTTATGTTTAAATCATCTGTTATCTTCTTCTTCTTCTTAATGAATGGCATCTGTCCAATGAGAATGATGATAATATTACATATAGATAAAATACTTTTCCGTCAAATCGTCAATCGTCTGTCAGGTCGGCCCTATCTAATTGTCTATGGAAAAAATATCGCCGTTTTTTCCAACTCCATACGAAACATTTTCGATCAAATCAGAATATCACATAATACACTTTAATTCCAACTGCTAACACTGAGCTAAGACCTCAAGTAATGTTGGTTAAAATACCACCGAAATTACACAACAGAACTCAAAATAACACCAGAAAAACAATTAAAACCAAAAAGCTATGTTCCTTCCCGAAATGACAGAAAACGAATCCATCTGATATCATAACCGATCACAACGAATTAGACTTGCTGTGTCAATATTACCTCTGTCAATATTTACATTACGTTACGTAAAAATCAACAAAAAGCGTAGAGCAGTAGAGAATTATGAGCATGTTATGTGATGAAGGTCAGTTACCTAGCACCTTTTTTAGTAGTAGTAGAGCTCTTTGTGATGGGCTCGTCCGGGGAAGTACTACCACCATGCCTATTTCTGCCGTGAAGCTGCATTGCTGTGTTTCAGTTTGAAGGGTGTGATTAGACGGTGAAATTACTGGCACGTGAGGCTGAATATCTGTATGCCTCCAGTTGATGGACGCAGGGCAGTGCATCGTAGGGCGCGTTCCTGACGTGCGTGACCTACGAGGCATTGCTTTGTTATAGGCGATGGTTACCACTTAACATCAGGTGGGCCATATGCTTGTTCCATCAGCTAGTTACATAAAAAAAAAAAAAAACCTAGGCCTAACATCTTCTAGGACACTACCTGCTTTGTAAATCAGCATATCTGTGGTCAACTTACCTGAAAAAAAAAACAATATTTATTATCATGAAATTAAATGTTAATATCAAAAATAACTTAGGACAATTAAGAAACAAAAGTTGTTTTATTGCATAGTATTACAACACTAGAAACATAATTATAATATAACTTTATTATAGTGGTTAAACCGACTTCAGATTAAAAATAGAGGTTCTCAATTCAGTTGTTAATTTCGTCTACAAAAAAGAGTTTGACCATAACCATTTACTTGCTTATGTACTTTCTAAGATTTATTAAAAAAAACAGCAGAATTGAGAACCTCCTCCTTTGTCCAGTCGGTTAAAAAGTAGCGTAAAATTGTATTATCAAAGCACAACATATTACGAGATTAGCTGCCGTAGCACAGGATTGGGATAAAAATAGCTACGTCCGCTCTATGACGCTAGTTACCACAATAGCGGTAGCCGTGATATAGCGGAGAACGTTTTAAGTTTTAATCTGTAGGTATTCAGTTGTATCACAAGGGTCACTTGAAACGTCTTAAAGCTAGGTGAGTCTAGGTGCCAGTTCCACGCGACCAAGCTTAGAACAAAATATTATGGACAATTCACACAATACTCTAGCCCCAAACTAAGCAGAAAAAAAAGCGGCCAACTGCGAGTCGGACTCGCCCATGAAGGGTTCCGTGGCAACAAGTAACATAACATAAAAGTTCGTCGAAAGGTGAATTGCGGTTTACGATTTCTGACGTATAAAAAAAAACTACTCACTAGATCTCGTTCAAACCAAATATCGTTGGAAGTTTACATAGTAGATAATGTACATCATACATATTTTTTAGTTTTATCATTCTCTTGTTTTAGAAGGTACAGGGGGGGACCAATATTTCACCACTTTGGAAGTGTCTCTCGCAAAAACTATTAAGTTTAGAAAAAACAATATAAGAAACCTCAACATATATTTGAAGACCTATTCATAGATTCACACGTAGGGGTTTGATGAAAAAAAGTTTTTTGAATTTCAGTTCTAAGTATATTATTTACTGCTACGGAACCCTTCATGGGCGAGTCCGACTCGCACTTGGCCGCTTTTTTTATGTAGTAGTAGAGCTCTTTGTGATGGGCTCATCCGGGGAAGTACTACCACCATGCCTATTTCTGCCGTGAATCATCATTGCTGTGTTTCGGTTTGAAGTGTGTGAGTGCCGTGAAATTACTGGCGCGTGAGGCTGAACATCTGCATGCCTCAAGTTGATGGACGCAGGGCTGTGCATCGTATTAGGGCATGTTCCTGACGTGCGTGACCTACAAAGCAATGCTTTGTTATAGGCGATGGTTAACACTTAACATCAGGTGGGCCATATGCTTGTTCCATCAATCAGTTAGTTGAATAAAAAAAAAATAGCTGTGAAGTTCCAGTGTGGTGCCACTCACTTAGTGAGACATTTAAGCAGTACAGAATCCAAAATTTCAAAGACAGAACACTCTACGCTTCAAAGTTATAATAATGACTACCGTAATAAGACGGCAGTCAATTCCTAAAGTCAAAGATTACGGCACCTGTTCATGGAATACCATGGTGTAGCAATCGACAAGGAAGGAAGTGGTGATGTGTATTATCGCACTAAAAACATGAATAGGCTCAACATTATTTTTTTATACCTTTAGTTTAGTTAGGTACCTTACCTACACATAATATAATATGGATGGTATCTAAACGTAGGTACTTCAATTTATTCCCATTTCATTTACATAATTTTATCTGTGTTCCACCAAATATACTGAATGTGCACCAAAATATGTTAATTAAAATATGTCATAACGAGCATCTATTTAACAACTGTTGCAAATTTGTAAAAATAGTAATACACCTCATTTTAAAAACAAGCATTTATTTTTTTAGTTTTACTTCCGATAATGCACCGCAAAATGTATTTGAATTAATGTCAAATGTATTGTAATTAATAAAAAAATGAACAATTGTACTAAACTGGCAGCCCCTTTGAGGTTATTGGGAAAAAAATATTCTCTGGCACTGCGGCGGCGGCCGCTACCGCGGCACGCTCGCTCTGCTCGCTCGCCTTGTGCGTAATTTTTATTTTCTAACATAACCTAACCTATTCAAGTCGGATCCGCCCTTTGTGTAACATTCAGGAATATTTGGTGCACGATCAGTAATTTTTCGAGGAAGATCAATATTTTAGAAATGCATACATTGATGTACCTTAAGATTTTTGGTGAACACAAAAATATTATCCATATAATATTAGGTGGCAATGTACAGGCGATATTATTTCGTAGACCAAGAGAATAACAGCCAAGAGGTTTTCAAATGGCGACTAATACGAATCGCAAGACGAAGTGCACTCGTGGCGTTGGAATTAAACATTTGAAAAAGGAAGGTTCAAAATTTAAATACGTCTTTGGCCATTCGTTGGGATTGGGAATCAATGTATGAAAATTTTGATTTCTCAAAGTATAGACGTGCCATTCGACGGACTAACTATCGACCGAAGACATTGGAAACATCGCAGGAAGTATGTGGATAAATAAGACTTCAAAATCTTCTAGATTATTGTATGGCGTAGGTCATGCCTAACAATTGACTTTTTCAGGCAATAATGATTAATGATTTAATTATTTTTTAAATGAGTAATTGTTCACGTTTAAACTTCTATTTTTCTTAGTTTGTCTTCTGTTTTTTGAGTAAATGCCAGAAACACAGAACAATAATACTCAAAATCAATGTTGTTTTTGCTGAATTGTATGACTAGCGCCATCTATTAGAAAAGCGGCGAACGAATGAAATGAAAGGATGTTTACAGACGAACCCCGCATGCACTGACGGCGTTTCATTAGCTTCAGCTACCGACCGCTAGATGGCAGTAAAAGGACCTATTCTACTAAAATATTATTTTATTTTGGGTTAAAATATACGGACGACAGCTAATTTAAATAAACTCATGACATACATACCTACTAAACTTCTCTTATATAAGTATAATGTTAGCGTTAGCCTAAAAGTGACACAATAATTAGTTTCACAATATAAGTACGTAACCGAGTCGTACCTATATACGTAGGTATGTGCCTAATTAATCTAATTATTTTACTGCTGTATGTATTGTTTGTGGTTTTTAATGGTAGGTAAATAAACAAATTCAATTGATGAAAGTACGTAGACGGACAATAATTATTCTACTATAGGTACACGGTAGGCACGGTAGGCCCGTAGGGTCTAATAGGTATCGAGATCTTCGTAACGTGTCACTAATTTCTTTGGAGGTGTGGTGAAAGGATTTTAAGGGCGCTTCAAAGAGGCTCTTTTTGTGCACTCGACACATATTTTCGAGCTTTAGGTTCTACGACATGTCGTTGGTTTCCTCACGATGTTTTACTTCACCGTTTCAGATCACTAGCATAGTGTACTTACGAATCTGAATATTATTATACCTACCCTAAAAATTTGGTTCCAATAAATTTAAAAAAGCAAAACACCAATTAAAATCCCATACATTTTTGGGCAGAGAACTCATTGGTACAAGACTGGATTTGAGGCTACGACCTTAGGATCGGAAAGCGCGTCCCTTACCAGTGTAATGTGTACACTTACTATTGGCGGCTTTGTCGCTAAAAAGGTATATTTTTCAGACATCCTTTGTAGAAAAATCGAAATCGGGCAGTCAGTTCATATTCAAATCCCCAGGAATTGAGCAAGGTCACCACAAAACCCACATGAAGCGATAAAACGTGTACGTCAACACTGGAAATAGTTATCTAATTTCATACATGGGCAGACAGACAGACCGACAGACAGACGATTGAACAGTCTTGTTTTACCCTTTGTAGTCCAGTAGGGGCAGACATTTAAATATAAAAAATTCCGGGGAGCGGTTTTTTTTTATACGTCGGAGAACCAAAGTTGAAGAAAATAAAATTCCACCCATTACGATTTTTTTGATAAACTTGATATAAAAAAAAAATTAAATGATTATGACCAAACTTGTGAGAAATAAAGTTTCCAAAAACTTTGGATGCTGCCATTTTTGCTCAAGTTGAAAATTAACGAGTTATTTCAGAAAAACTAAAAGATGTAACTGTAAAACAAGATGGTGGCGAATCCTCTACCGGGATTAGTTAGAAAATCAAAATTTATACTTCCAACCACCCGTCGTTAAAAAAAATCGCTTTTTTCTATTTCAGGCTAGTTTTATGTCTGCTCCGACTGAACTATTGGTAGGTACCATAAAAATGCCGCAGATACTAATTCTGCATGCCTGTAGTACTTATCAACTAAGCTTGTATGTCAATGGCCCAGGTAATTAAGCACAGCGACGTCAATACATTCATAGACAATTATTTGTGCTACCAATACCGGGAGTACAGTTACCCAAACACTTGGTACGGCGCCAAACCGTCTGCCCTACATACTGTTTATTTCTATTCTGCCGTAGCTCAGACCATATAACTGGATCAGTCTTGAATACAGTGTGTTTTTAAGTGGGACAGGAAACCATAGTATAGTAGAAGATACAGAAAAACAGTTTTTTTTTGCATAGTACTTATTTCATGTTTTTTTATTAGTTTTATGATCGATCGCATTGTTTCGAGAGAATAGGCCTTTGCCCAGCAGTGGGATCCGGAGGGTATATTATAAATAAATAAATTTTGGACCGCGATTTGTCCCAGAAAATGCGTAATTTTTAATAAATAATTACTCGATATTCGAACTTGATACAATCCTGATGACATTTTACCGCTCGTGCTACATTCACTTTACCTAAACCATTATTAATAACCAAGTAACAAAACAAGGAGATTATCAATTCGGCTGTTATATCTTTGTTACCACACACACACAACACATTTATATTCCGATTTAAAAACAACGTGGAACTCCCTTAATAAAGACAGAAGTGAAAACGGGAACACCCCCGAATTTTAGCGAGGTTTGTCGATCTTTGCCGAAAAGGTGTCATGGGACGCATTACACTGTTGAGTTCATTGGTTTTTTCCCACCACAAAAATGCTAAGCTATTAACAGTAAAGTGAGCGAGCCAATTCAAAGTTAGCTGTGTGACTCCTAACATTGATACAGTCAAACTGAAATAAACTTTAACTCTTTCGCATTAGAATAAAAATAGATTGTTATCATTATTTGACATTTCGTAAATCTGGGGCTTAGATTTCTTTGGTTTCTCAATAGTTGAGCCACGGAATGTATTGTAATTTTATTTTTCTATTTTTGTTCAGAAATTGTACAGTCGCGTAAGAAAATGTTCGTCACCTTAGAGTCGGTTTTCGCTTGCACCAGTGCCTGATTTATGATCAATGAACACATTTTGACATAATTTGTGACGTTAACTTATCGGTGTGTTCTGTCTATTCAGTTTCAAAAGGTAGTATGTGATCGTGATACGTTGAACAAATCAAGTTGAAAATCGACGAACATTTTCAATCCGCCACTATACTTTAGTATCATATAAAAAAACGGAAGGAAACAAGTCGTTGTTTGTTGCCTGTTCTTCTAGGCTTGGTCGCGTGGAACTAGCACCTAGACTCACCTAGCTATAAGACGTTTCAAAGTGATCCTTGTAATACCTACAAATGAGTAAACGAGTTTGACTTTGAATTTGTCGTGTCATTTGGTTCTTTCAAACCAGTGCCCGTGTGGTGAAAGGATTTTAGTGCGCCTCAGAGAGACTTCTTTCGTGCACTCGACACATGTTTTTCGAACTTTTTATATTCTATGACATGCCGGTTTCCTCACGATGTTTTCCTTCACCGTCATGCCCGGGATACACAAAAACAGCTTGCTAGTTCTGGTTACACAAAACTAAAACTGCTAGCTTGCTAGCTTACCATATTGCTATCCTAGCTTGAAAACAAGCGGCCAAGTGCGAGTCGGACTCGTCCATGAAGGGTTCCGTAGCAACAAGTAACATAATATAAAAGTTCTTGTCGTCGAAAGGTAAACTGCGGTTTACGATTTATGACGTATAAAAAAAACTAGGTACTCACTAGATCTCGTTCAAACCAAATATCGTTGGAAGTTTGCATAGTACATCATATAGTATTTTTAGTTTTATCATTCTCTTATTTTAGAAGTTAGAGGGGGGGACCAACATTTTACCACTTTGGAAGTCTCTCGCAAAAACTATTAAGTTTAGATAAAACGATATAAGAAACCTCAACATCATTTTTGAAGACCTATTCATAGATACACGTATGGGTTTGATTAAAAAAGTTTTTTGAATTTCAGTTCTAAGTATTAATAATATAATGCGGTTTACAGAATACGTTTACTCGCCAAGTTTCATCAGTCTAGCTCTTACAGTTTCAGAGAAAAATGGCTGTGACATACGGACGGACAGGCAGACAGACATGACGAATCTATAAGGGTTCCGTTTTTGCCACTTGGCTACGGAACCCTAAAACTAGCCTCGTGTAGGTATCCCGAGCATCAAAGTCAAAGGTATGGTGGTCCTACTTCAGTCCCTGACAGCCTCTTCCACAAATACCTCGGCATCTCGAAGGTCAACCAACATCTCACTAATCCAATAAGCGAAGATCACCTGACGGGACGGTGAAAGCGACCTTATATCCGTTAAGGTTGTTTACTAACGGTACCGGTATACCAGCCAGGTACAGGCACCATCAAAATTAAGATTAAGAAAAAATAATTTATTATTATTTTATTAATTAGAACGGTCTACTTTTCGACTACTTACACTAATTAATACAATACTAAGATTAAAATAGATAGAAGAAAAATACAAAATCAAAACAAAAAAAACATCTTGTCACTTCATGTGGGGTCGGCACAACGGGTTTTCATCAAGGATTTTTGTTTTCATCCTCCACTCTCCTCTATTAGCCGTCATTTATTTTCAGCAGTCACTTTCTCACCCATGTCATCCTTCACACAATCCATTCATCTTTTCTTTGGCCTACCTCTACTTCTATACCCATCCACAATCATATCTAGCACTCTCGTTACATGAAATTCTTCGCTTAGCATGACATGCCCGTACCACGCTAACCTATTGCTCTTAATCTTTTCAGTCACTGGCGCCACTTTCAAACTTCCCCTGATATACTCATTCCTTAGGTATCTTATCCATTCTCGTCACCACACATCCATCTCAACATTCGCATTACCGCTGCATACTTCTTTCATCAGTCCCTTTGGTGGCCCAACACTCAGACCCATACAAAACGATAGATCTTAGAACTGTCATAAATAAATAAAAAATAATCTTCTTCTTCCTGCTCTTATCAGAAATATTTTTTTCGTTTCTTGATCGACGAAAAAACGAAGACGGATGTCAGTGTCACTGGCAAAATTGATTCGAAATGGGCATATGCCATAATTAAGAAGAAGAAGGCGGTTGTCAGATGAACGCGTATTTTTTTTATGAATGACAACACAACATGCGAAGCCAAAAAAAATGTGTGACAACGCATAAATTTTTTACAGAGTACAGTACTCTGTATCGCAGTAACTGCCATTTTGATCATACTTTTTTTTGCGCTTTATTTGAAAATAGAAAACGAAGTTTGATTGGTTATCGGAAATCTATTAGCATTGATAAATTAAAATTGTGAACTACTTGTATCACTGATTGTACCGCTAACCGGTGTGTGTAGACTTGTCTAACGAGTTTGATGCGTTGATAAAATTACTGCATTTGCTTTCCGTTTACGTGTAACAAGTGCGGATGTAGCTAAGGGGGCGGGCGTCCATAAATCACGTGGATTTTTAAGGGGGGGAAGGGGTCGAGTCAAATCTCATCTAATCTTACGTTGGAGAGAGGGTCTCCGCAAATATCACGCAATTTTTTTTCTGATTGAAAAAAAAAAGATAGATTTTGGTCCCGTTTCAAGCCCGTCCTCTGAAACAGTGAAATTCTTGATAAAACATAGGTTTAAAACATGCTAAAATCATAACTACAAAATATTAGCGCGCCGGTCATTTCCTTTACTGTTTTCACATAATTCAATATTTCTTAATTTTGTGTTAATCTGAGGGACAGAAAATTTAAAACAACACCTCACATAATTTATGGACGCATGTAGTAGAGCTCTTTGTGTGTGGCTCGTCCGGGTGCGTACTACCACCATGCCTATTTCTGCCGTGAAGCAGCATTGTGTTTCGGTTTGAAGGGTGTGGGTGCCGGTGTAATTACTGGCACGTGAGGCTGAACCGTATGCCTCAAGTTGACGGACGCAGGGCAGTGCATTGAAAGGCACGTTCTACTTTAATACTTTTTTTGTGTAAATATTTTGTATAGTGAAATCAATACTTTAAGCTAATTAAAACAAGGTCAGCAGTTATTAGTTCGACACAGTTCCATTCGCCGTTATGTTCCTTTCGAGACGGTCTAATTACTCTCTGAAGGTCTACGTCAACTATGTACTTACTACTACCTACCTATTACCAGTTATTAGCGATCCGTCCCAGCTTTGCACGGATGGAAAATGACACCCGTGCGAAGCCAGGCGGGTTGCTAGTAAATAGTCTATGTTACGCAGGGATAATGTAGCTTTCTAATAGTAAAATAATTTTTGAAATCGGTCCAGTAGTTCAAACATTCCCCGACCGAAAAACTACATAGTCTATTTGAACTATAAATGTTCATTAATTTCTAAGAAAATGCGTCACAAAAACCAGGAAAACTCATCGGCAAATTCTCCATTCCTAACATAAATTTCAATCACTCTGCGACCGAAAAACTGCACATTCTTTTTTCTTTTTTTTTATACAACAAAGTTAGCAAACAAGCATACGGTCCAACTGATGGAAAAACGGTTACCGTAGCCTATGGACGCTTGCAACAGCAGAAGCATCACTCGCGCGTTGCTGACCCTTTAAATGTTTTAGAACGCCCTTCTTGAAGAGCCCCATGCTGTAATCTATAGGGAAAACCTCGGCAGGAAGAGACATTCCATTTAAATTATAAATACCGATATAATCAAAGAAAATGCGTCACAATAACCAGGAAAAATCAACGGCAAACCCCCCATTCTTAAAATAAATTTCAAACACTGCGACTGAAAAACTGCATATTCCATTTAAACTATAAATACCGATATAATCAAAGAAAATGCATCCCAAGAACCAGGAAAAATCAACCGCAAAATCCCCATTACTAAAATACATTCCAAACTATCTCCGAACGAAAATTAGAATTGTCTATCTATACGTACTAATATTATAAAGTTGAAGAGTTTGTTTGGTTGAACGCGCTAATCTCGGGAACTGCTGGTCCGAATCGAATAATTATTTTTATGTTCGATAGTACATTTATCGAGAATGGTTATAGGCTTTAGAACATCACGCTACGACTAATAGGAACAGCATCAATGCAAAATGTCGCAAAAATCTATGTCTATCTTTTTCTAACACGTAGGGTCTTTTCTATGTCTATCCTTTTTTATCACGTAAGGACTTTTGACGTGATAACGTCTTATAAATCGATGGAGCCGGCTGCACGCACGAAAAAACATGACTCATGCGTCGTTACGTCGTTTCGTCGTTCCATTTACCTGAGCCTGAGCCCGGGTCGGGTAATGGGTAAGGGTAAATGAGGGTAAGGGTAAGGGTTCAGTCTGGGTCCGGGTCCGGGTCCGGATTTTCATTCAGTTTGATTTAGTTCCATTCAGTTTCATTCAGTTTCATTCAGTATCATTCAGTTTCATTCACATTCAATTCAATTCAGTAAAACTAAAATTTTCTTTTGAAAAATGCAACCATTCCATCAGTATTTTCTTATGACGTTATCACGTTCAACTATCGTCAGTAAACCGACTTTACAGACAACCGATTTTTTTTATAAATTTTAGATTTTGTCAAAATGATTTAGATTAGAATGCTCCAAAACGTTATATTCTTTAACATTCTGGAATTCCCGGGCAACGCCGGGCTTCGCTGTTAGTTTAAATTATAAATATGTACCGATGATATCCAAAGAAAATGCGTCACAAGAACCAGGAAAAACCGCAAAATCCCTATTACTAAAATACCTTTCAACACTCTCCCACTTCCTAATTTCCTCCCCATTTTTTGTGCGTCCCGAAATAGCTAGGGAGAGGTGGTCGTTAATCAAAGTCACGCGCAAGGGTAGTGTTGTAAGGGTTTCGTTTTAGCCGTACAGCTTTTTAATTTTAATTGTTTTTTCCATGTTTTTTCTGGTGTTATTTTAAGTTCTTAAGAACTGCTAAGCTGTAATTTTTGCTTCGACAAAGATCAGTTAAAAATATTTTAAATTTATATTAAAAGGGGTGTTATGTTGTTTTCTATGCAATTTATAGGTATGCAAATGTAGCCTAATTTAACTCCGATCTGCAAGTGTAACTGCCTTCATGTCAGTCGCAAATAAACCATTCATACGCACAGTCGCTTTTGTTTTCACTTGGATAGGAACAAGACCATAATAGACCTTCTAGACCTCAACATAGTGGTCATATCGAACCGGATTCTGCTCTAATCATCGAAGGAGGAATGCATTTTTGCATCGAAGTTTATCTTGGACATCTTACAGTTATGCAATAAATATTTCTGATTGTGATTTTTGTTGATAATATCATAGACAAATATACTTTGTCTATGATAATATTAAATTCGGATTTTATCCGGCTAAAAAAGCCCGGACTCCTCACAGCCCATTGGGGGTGTTTGTAACTGGGTGGGGTGGGGATGCTGCAGTGTTCCAAGGTCGTTGTCACCGCCCTTGACCTTTAGAGGTCAACTTTGAGATATAGACTACGGTCGGAAGCTCGGGATTTTAAGATTTTGTCGTTTGTTTGAGGTTTTATCGTCGTAATGTACGTTTTAGAAAGTAGGTTTTACGAAAGTGAAATGTAATTATTTTATGCTTATACGCTTTGAAGGTCGGAACTGAAATTACTGGCACGCGAGGCTGAACATCTGTATGCCTCAAGTCGATAGACGCAGTGCATCGTAGGGCATGTTGCAGACGTGCATGACCCAATGGATTAAAATATGTGGAATTTCCACAATATTTATTTATCTTCTACTTTATAAAAATAAGTCGGGTTTTCCTTCCTGACGCTATAACTCGATAACGGCTGGACCGACTTGGCTGATTTTGGTCTTGAATGATTTGTTGAGGTCCGAGAAGGTTTAAAAGGTTTTTTTTTCAACGGGAACGGTAACGGCGAGCGAAGCCGCGGGCGGCCGCTAGTTATGCATATAAAAGCAGCGCAAAATAGTACGAGATTGCTATGCTTTCCTATCGAAAGAAATCCTATTTGATGAAAGAAGACTCATTTTGAAACCGTAATGTTGGGGTGGTTATTTTCAAAAATGAATTGAGGCTTCCCCTCCATAGTATTCCTCTATGATTGAGGCATATTAGCCAACCCGCTGTGATTGGACGATACTAAACTGAAATAAGACCGCACGCTCATTTAATTTTGTACTCTGGCCGTTTTTAAGACTTATAGGCCTATCACAAGCTCTGTCTGGCTCTGTCTCTGGCTCTGGTTTTGAGTCTGAGTGAGTGTTGACTAAATAAATCCTATGCGTCGAAACGTCACCCACATAGTATTATACTCTGGTGAGCACTCACACAGACCAGTAGGCCTACCATGAGCTCTGTCTGGCTCTGTCTCTGGCTCTGGTTTTGCGTCTGTGTGAGTGCTCACCAGTGTGTTATACTGTGTGTGTGACGTTTCGACGCAGGATTTATTTAGACAGCACTCACACAGACTCAAAATAGAGCCAGACAGAGCTTGTGGTAGGCCTATTGAACATTTAATCTGGCTAGGTATAATACATCCAACAGTGCACAATTGGAGTGATGATACACGTAAAGTTCCCACTAATATCACAATAAGATACGCATGGCTAAACACCACCACGGTCAAAGCCCACCCACAGATCTAATCAACAGTTTGATAATAAACCACATACTAAATTTAGTGTGATAATGTCATTGACTCTAATATAGGAAGTATTTTTAGAGGTTATTCGCGGCGCTGGAACATCATTGTTTCGGTATTCGTTCAGGTCATAGACTTTTTCAACTCCTTGCGGCAGGGAAGTCAGGGTGTAACGCATTTTTGCCACGCATGTTGAAACGAACTGTCTTCTTCTTCTTAATGAATGGCATCTGACCATTTTGGATCAATTTTGCCAGTGTCAAGTGAGGATATATTACATAAATAAAATAGTTTTTCTTCAAGTCAGGTCAGTCAATAGACAAGTAGGCACTAATTGGCTTTGAAAAAAAATGGTGGCTGTTTTTCTTTCAAAGCCATGAGAAACATTTTAGATCAAATCAGAAAATCACCTAATACACTTTCATTCCAGCTGCTAACACTTTGAGCTAAGACCTCAAGTAATGTTGGTTAAAATACCATCAAATTACACAACAGAACTCAAAATAACTCCAGAAAAACAATTATAATGAAAAAGCTATGTGTAACTTCCCAAAATGACAGAAACTGAATCCCAACTTACAAATACTGCCTTCGAACTTACTAGTGTCCAAACAAAACCTATGAGATTTGACAGTAAGTGCAGGAACTAAGTGTCAAAAACCTATGAACCACCCTAGAAGTACAGACAATCAATTTCCTTGGAACCACCGAATAAATTCGACACGCACGCATCCTATTCAATTCAATGACATTTCCTCTCCATTGTAATGGGTTTCCAACCTCCTTGGTTAAGGTATAATCAGCTGGAAAAGTAAAAACTTTCAGGTACCTACTTCGATCAGATAACAGACGTTTTAGAGAAAGGCCCAAGAGTACCCTAAACCAACGACCATGTATGAAGAATGAGAGTGAATGAAGCCAAAAGAGGTGCCTAATGTGCCTATACGTCAATAGCGTGTTAGGTGGTCCCATCGCCTATAACAAAGTATTGCATTTTTTTTTTTTAATTGCCTAGTTGGTCACGGACGTCATGAACGTGCCCTACGATGCACTGCCCTGCGTGCATTAACTACGTAGTTTAGCGCATTGGAATATTATTCTGTAATGTTAGGCTAATGATTCTAATAATTTGAATTTGAGTCATACAGATGTTCAGCCTCACGTGCCAGTAATTTCACCGGCACCCACACCCTTCAAACTGAAACACAGCAATGTTGCTTCACGCACGGCAGAAATAGGCTAGGCTAAAAGTCAAACATCGGTGACATTGACATTAACTTTAATCTATAAATAAATTGAGTGATCAAAAATTAACATTATGCATATTTTGCAATTCAAAATGTAATTAAAATTCAGAATGAAAGTTGTTTGCGGCTATAAATTACCAACTAATCGATATCCGTGTTTTAAAAATAAATATTGTCGACAATCTACACAGCACTTTCTAGCCCCAAATTATGCAGAGCTTGTACTATTGAAACCAGATAGCTGATATAATACTTAGATTATTTTTTTTGCAAATACATAGTTGATGGACGCAGGGCAGTGTCACGTTTCTAAGGTGATGTGACCTGCAAAGCAATGTTTTGTTATAGGCGATTGGACTAATATGCTGGTTTACTGGTTTATATAAGTAGTTTATAAAAAAAAAGTTATCAAGGTTGTCCCAAGGTTTTCATTGCACTCAGTATCAGGAGCCTAATTCTCGGGCCGACCGAGATTTTCAATGTCCCATACACATTAGCATTGCACAACCCCGCACTTTTTCTACGTTTTCCGTATATCATAGCTGTCGAGGCATCTACGATGAGGTCGTCGATGAATTACTCAAGGAAATCATCCATAATCTCTTCGAAAAGAAGCAATAAAATAAAATTGCAAAATGATCGAGATCGGCCCGAGAACTAGGCTCCTGCAAAGCAATGTTTTGTTATAGGCGATGGACCGCTTAACATCGGGTGGACTAAGCTGGTTCCATCAGCAAGTTGTCTATAAAAAAGGTTATCAAAGTTGTCCCAAGGATTTCATTGCACACAGTATCTGTTATAAAACGGCCAAGCCACCACTGAACTAAAGAAGCGTTTGTAATAGGTATACAGTTACGATAAGTGTTAATTGCGAAACCGTTCACTTTTCCAGCTATTGTGTGGCGCGCAACAGCGTATAATTTTGTAATCAGACTATTCCACAGAACATACTAACGGCCATGTTGCCGGAAAAGTTTTTTTTTTTTGTTCATAAAAATAGTGTTAAAATTTACATCCTCATTCATTCCTTTTTATAAGAATCCTTATATTTAGTGATTTTTAAATGAAATTATGAAAATGTACAACTGGCGACAGCGGCTCCTATACTACAAACGGCGCATCGTCTTTCTACTGTATTCTTTATTCTGTGGAGGATTCCCACTGGGACTAAAGTACTCAGGCCTTGAAAAATACGTACCTATTATACACATAAGGTACGGTTGTAGGCAATAAATATTGCACTTAGGCTTTTCTGCTTTCGAAGAGCGCTGAGCGCTATCTCTTTCTGACGCACACTACGCTCTATGAAGCCGAAATTAGCCAATGTGCAATATTTGTTGCCTATAGTTGCCTGCTACTTTACATACATATCTACGGTATACATAGCTAAATCTTTGAATCTAATTGATAATTCTTCTTCGCTCCATTTATGGCTTCTACGGTGACCTTCGACAGACAATCTTGCAGTCCATAGTTCATGTTTTATTGTTTTTAGGGTTCCGTAGCCAAATGGCAAAAACGGAACCCATATAGATTCGTCATGTGTGTAAGAGCTAGACTGATGAAACTTGGTGAGTAGATGTATTCTGTGAACAGCATTAAGGTTTTTACACAAAAATAGAAAAAAAACTATAAATTTTGGGGGTCCCCATACTTGAAACTGAAACTCAAAAAAAAAATTCCATCGAACCCATACTTATGTGTGGGGTATTTATGAATAGGTCTTCAAAAATGATGTTGAGGTTTCTCATATCGTTTTTAGGGTTCCGTAGCCAAATGGCAAAAACGGAACCCTTATAGATTCGTCATGTCTGTCTGTCTGTCTGTCTGTCTGTCTGTCCGGCCGTGTCACAGCCATTTTTCTCCGAAACCATAAAAGCTAGACTAATGAAACTTGGTGAGTAGATGTATTCTGTGAACCGCATTAAGGTTTTTACACAAAAATAGAAAAAAAACTATAAATTTTGGGGGTCCCCATACTTGAAACTGAAACTCAAAAAATTTTTTTTCATCGAACCCATACGTGTGGGGTATCTATGAATAGGTCTTCAAAAATGATGTTGAGAATTCTAATATAGTTTTTTTCTAAACTGAATAGTTTGCGCGAGAGACACTTCCAAAGTGGAAAAAAGTTGGTCCCCCCCCCTCTAACTTCTAAAGTAAGAGAATGATAATACTAAAAAAAATATATGTTGTACATTACTATGTAAACTTTCAACGATATTTGGTTTGAACGAGATCTAGTCAGTAGTTTTTTTTTTATACGTCATAAACCGTAAACCGCAATTTACCTTTCAACGAACTACAGGAACCTTATTATGTTACATCAAGTAACATATATAAAGGTTCTTGTAGTTCGTCGTGCTACGGAACCCTTCATGGGCGAGTCCGACTCGCACTTGGCTGCTTTTTTTCTAAACTGAACAGTTTGCGCGAGAGACACTTCCAAAGTGGAAAAAGGTTGGTCCCCCCCCCTCTAACTTCTAAACTAAGCGAATGATATAACTAAAAAAAATATATGTTGTACATTAATATGCAAACTTCCAACGATATTTGGTTTGAACGAGATCTAGTCCGTAGTTTTTTTTTATACGTCATAAATCGTAAACCGCAATTTACCTTTCGACGAACTACAAGAACCTTTATATTATGTTACTTGATGCTACGGAACCCTTCATGGGCGAGTCCGACTCGCACTTGGCTGCTTTTTTTAATAGGTAGTTTTTACTCTTTATAATGGTGCGTACACACCGCAGCGATCGACTGCCAACTGCAATGGCGAGCAGTACCCGAAGTCGGAGTTTTGCTACCACGTTTCATCAACCAAATGTTGTTTTCGTGTGAGCACGTGTCTCTCTCTTTTTTGATTTTTGAAATCGGCACAGTATGGTTTTAGTTTATTAATTACAAACATACAACACACAAAAATACAAATCTTTCCCCTTTATAATATTAGTATACTTAGATATAAACACTGTGGACAATCAACACAACACTATCATTCACTATCTAGCAAAATAAAGGGCGGTCTTATCGCTATGAAAAATATCTTCCAGTCAACGTTTGGATGGAAATAGTTTTATTGAATTACGAAAAACTAACAAACATAGTTCGTAACCTGGTTTAGCGACTACTACTTTTACTACTACTTTTTAAACTTTCGCGATCATAACACTATTGAAACTATTTTAAGCGATAAATACTCGAGTAATAGTTTCAAATAGTTTCAATAGTCTACTATTTGTTCCGAAAAAATAAAAGAAACGGGAAAAGCTTACACGCAGGTGGAGTCGCGGGCGGTCGCTTATACCTTCATTTTCATATAAGCCACTAGAAATAGAAAGCAGGAATGTCGTACATAATTACAAACGTCCGTGTGACAGTACCGGTGAGCACGTCCGACAATAGTTATCGAGTAATCGACGTAATTATACGGCACGTGAATATATTGATTTGTAAGGTGGCATTATGTTTCATCAATCAAGCACGGATACATTGGTCACTGGGTTTTTGATCGGGGATTTTTTTGCTTGACAATTACATAAATAGTTGGCCTATAGCTCGTATCGAGCTAGAGAATAAAGGTCGTATTTAGGCAGTTGGCCTACCATGAGCTCGGTCTGTCTCTGTGTCTGGCACTGGATTCCAAAGGCTGAAAACCAGAACCAGAGACAGAGCCAGACAGAGCTTGTGTTAGGCCTACAGAACGGATACATTGGTCACTGGGTTTTTGATCGGGGATTTTTTATGCTTGCTAATTAAATAAGTAGTTGGCCCATAGCTCGTAGAATCGAGCTAGAGGATGAAGGTCGTATTAAGGCTGATAATGATAAGTTGCGTAAAATTCAATAGCTTCGATAGACAAACACACACAATATGGCATATTCAGCGTGGCAATGCATCATGCAAAGAATGTCCGAATTACACAAAGGTTAACTTGAAGAGAATGCTCTCTAGCATTCAGTTAGCATAGTTACGGTGCAATTTTTGTTTTAGTGCAATAAATAATATTCTATCTATCTATCTAGGTATTTATGCATCCATCTTTTCTAAGACCTATACCTTTATATCCATCTACATTCATGCTTAGCACTCCTTTCGTCACACTAGCAGTTGGTGCCCGAGCTTCGCTCGGTATTTTTTTTTGGTAAACTGTTGTGAATTATATTTAAATACGAATTACTTACATACTGATTAAATATTAATATTTTTCGATCTTACCGACATAATAATAAACTCCACTACTCGTCAATAGATGGCGTTCTCTGTCCCACTAACTCTTGAATTAATCAACAGATGGCGCTAGGAGTTATGATTTTATGATAAAGTTGATTATTTACTTTACGATTAAGGGGACATTTTCTAAAAATGAATCCTAGCTAGATCTTTTTATCGTCCCCGAAAACCCCTGTATACTTAATTTCATGAAAATCGTTGGCTCAGTTTCCGAGATCCTAAATATATACAAGATTTTCTCGTTTAAAGGTATAAGATATCATTCTTCTCTCTTTATAATAATTATGTTCCTAACACGCTAAACAAAAAGACAAAAACGTACTGAATACTGCTTTTATGAAATCGGGATATTAGATGAACTGTGCTCAAACCTTGAGTGATGAGATGACAGATGCATATCTATAGATCGCATTTATACAAATTGGAAGACCGCAAAACGTAGGTAAAACGAATGCTCATATCAAAACCCTTATCTCTATGACCATAAAGTCTACATTACCACAGCATCGGAACAGGATGATCGTGGCAAGGGCGGCAATTGTCGCTATCCTGTCTCTCCCCCGTTTCCTTCCACACACCGGTCTTATTCCAAGGGGATAGGGTCCTATTTCCAATGATAAGGGGCACTGCGTAAATCTATGCGGATGCTAAGCGTTGAATGGTAGTTGATGGAGTAGGTAGGTCACTCAATGAAAGTCAGGGGTATTGTATATGTATACTCTGCAAAGCTATGAACGAAGGTTCGTTTCATTTATATGACTGGCCTCTCAGCTCAGTTGGTAGTAGCCCTGCCTTCTGCTGTGCTTCTGCGCTTCTGCTTCTGCTAGGTCGAGGGTTCAATCCCCACCGAAACCTAATATTTGTATGGTGAACACAGATGTTTGTTCTCTGTCTGTGTGTTTTCTTGTGTTTTAGGTACGTATTTACAAAACATATCCAAGTATCATATTAGCTATCTGGTTCCCATAGCTCTGCATAATTTGGTGCTGCATAGTGTTGTAAGAATTGTCCACAATATTTATTTATTACTTAATTATTATTGGCTTTACGGAGACAGATATGGTAGGAACCAAGCCGAAACTGTCTACGGCTTGTCTGTTCTTCTAGGCTTGGTCGCGTGGAACCGGCACCTAGACTCATCTAGCTTTAACGTTTCAAAGTGATCCTTGTGACACTATTGAATAAACTATTTCTTACTTTGACTTTTACTTTTTCTAGCAAGCGCCTATAGACCTCCAGAAAATAGAAGAGGGAAGCTTCATTTTACCATCACTAAACTCGCCAGAGACTGATAGTTCTACTCACACTTTGGAAGAAAGAAAGAAAGAAAAAGCATTACTTATTTTATGAGACAACCTTCTTTTTCCGTTGAATTTTTTTTGGAACTAAAATGGTTACGCACCGTTTGGTTTCGCACTAATGCTGGTAAGCGATCTCCTATTTGGTTCAATCTTATAATACTCTTTAACTGGAGCCTAATTCTCGGCCGACCGAGATTTTCAATGTCCCTTTAATACACATTGGCATTGCACAACCCCGCACTTTTTCTACGTTTTCCGTATATCGTAGCTGTCGAGGCTTCTACGATGAGTTCGTCGATGAGTTACGCAAGGAAATCATCCATTCTCTCTTCGAAAAGAAGCAATAAAACAAAATTGCAAAATGATCTCGGTCGGCCCGAGAATTAGGCTCCTGATTTGGATCAGTAGAGCATATGTATCCCTAGATCGTTTGCAACGGTCTGCAAATAGCTCAACACTTTCTTATACATTTTGTAAAGAGCACTGGTGGTCTAGTGGTAGTGGCCCCGCCTTCCGATCTGAAGGTCGTGGGTTCAAATCCACTCGTGTACCAATGAGTTTTTCTGTCGAAAAATTTATGTGCACTATACCAGTACCCTCAAAACGGTGAAGGAAAACATCGTGAGGAAACCGGCGTGTTGTAGAACTTCAAAAAGTTCAAGCAACACGTGTCAAGGGTCACGCAAAAAGGGCCCACTAGCGGCCTACTTGCGGAAAAACCTGCCCGCACATAGGGTTACCATATGTTAATAGAGAGATGCCTGTCTATGGTACCTAAAATGTCTGATTTTTCAGAAAAATGCCTGTCTAAAGCAAAACGCTGTAGGTTATAAGTAAAAAGCCAACAGATAATAATGCAAAAAGATATTTATTACTGATATTTGTCAGAGGACATTATTTTTTTAATAGTTCTGTCTTTTCTAATACATAAACGTAAAAATCTTCACAAGATACAGTTTTGTAATTTTCCTGAGTAATCAATATTGCTTTTACTGATTCAATTGTCAGCCGATTTCTTTCTTTACTCCACTGGGCGTTGACGAGAGAAAAAATACGTTCATAACGTTCGCATTGTGTGCCAAAATAGAGAACACAAACTGGCAGATTTTCACAAATTCTGTAATGTCACCATTCATTTCCCTACTTTTGAGAAAATTGCACCACTGTGTAGTTAAGTTTTCAGTAAAAAATATGTTATCTGAACTTCTACAATATTCTTAACTTCGTATTCGTCAAACAGTTTCACGTCGTCAAACTGATATTCAGCTTAGAGATAAATTCTACAGATGAAGCTAAACCAGAACTTGAGAAACTTTTCATTTCTTTTTGTAAAATCATCCACTGGAAGGAAGAGAAATCGTCGATATTTTTTATGCGAAATTTAGAAAATGCCTGTTTCAGACCAATGCCGGCCGCACGCCTGTCTAAATCTTAAAATGCCTGTCAAATGCGGCAAACGCCTGTCATATGGTAACCCTACCGCACATCAAGTGCGGATGATAAAACTTGCCAAACTTGCCAACTATACATTTTGTAAATACTTCTATTAATTGTATTAAAAAAGGATATTCCTATGATAACGGTAATTATTCAGATGTTAGATGTTGTGTGAATTAGTGGGGTGACGTCATCATACGCAAGCGCTGGCGAAAGCTTGAAGGCCAAACAACAGCTAGAAATATGACAAGAGTAGGTACTGTTTTAATATCCAGAAACATTACCCGTAGGTTCTTCTATTTATTCCATAAATTATTGGGACTTAAACTAATGCATTAGTCCACAGATCGGGTATTTCAAAATGATCCTTGTGATACAGCTGAATAAATAATTTTTGACTTTGACTTTGGAGGACTGTCACTTTGGAGGATTCAATCAGAATATCACAATACATAATATTACACTTTCATTCCAACTGCTAACACTTTGAGCTAAGACCTCAAATAATGTTGGTTAAAATAAAACCAAAATTACACAACAGTACCCGAAGTCGGAGTTTTGCTACCACATTTCGTTACCAAATGTTGTTTTCGTTTTCATCTATTTGTCTCTCTCTATTGCATGGAGAAAATATGAGACGGCAAAAATACGTTACGAAGTTAGAGTTGCTGTCTCATCTTTTCTTCATACAATAGACAGAGACAAATAGGCGAAAGGAAAACAACAGTTGGTAACGAAATGTTGTAAATGCACTGGGACTTCGCGGGTACAGAACTCAAAATAACACTAGAAAAACAAATAAAATCGAAGCTATGTGACTTCCCAAAATGTCGGAAAACGAATCAAGCAATAATTAAGATCTCTAAACATAAACATGACATTAGCAGATGAAAGTGGAAGGACATGCCGACATTCAGTGATCGCCTTGGGAGCGTTCATAATTCCGATTGTTTTTGTAATAGCCTGTGTTTCGACACTATTGTCTGATGTTTCTATGAGTTAATATTACAGAAAAAAATACAATATTATTGGCAATTCACTGTATAAGACATTAAAGACTCATAACTACAGGTTTGTAGAGCTCTTTGTGAAGGCCTCGTCTGGGGAAGTACTACCACCATTCCTATTTCTGCCGGAGGCAGAGTTGCTTGTGTTTCGGTTTAAACTTTAAAGGGTGTGAAATTACTGGCACGTGAATCTGTATGCCTTTGATGCCTTCTTTTGATGGACGCAGGGCATTGCATCGTTAGGGCAAGTTTCTGACGTACGTGACCTACGAGGCAATGCTTTATTAAAAGCGATGGTTATCTACTTAACAGCAGGTGGAACAGCTTTTCCTATAAACTAGTTGTATAAAAATAAAGGTCCTATAGCCGGGTTAGTCTCATAAATGCCACGTGAGAAATTCAAATTTTCATACATTGATGCTATTCAGCGTGGAAATGCCGCCAGTGTCTTAGGGACGCTTCCGTCTGGCACTGATTTGGATCAGTAGGCCTACCATGAGCTCTCTGTCTGGCTCTGTCTCTGGTTCTGGTTTTGAGTCTGTGTGAGTGTTGACTAAATAAATCCACACACACACACACAGTATAATGCTGTATAATGCATTGGTGAGCACTCACACAGACTCAAAACCAGAAGCTCATGGCAGAGCTCATGGTAGGCATACAGTTGAGCTATCCCTAGATCGTTCGTATGAACGACGACGTATTTGAACCTTCCTTTATCAAAAGTACTCGCTTCAAAATTGAATTTCAATATTGAACGTTGAATACCACAGAAATGCAAGGTCCATAAGGAAAGTAGTGAATAACCGCAAATTGATTTGCTGTGGTCACCACAGCAGGCAGATTGGTAGGAGGTTTCCCACAGGAAGTGAATGAGACGGTCTATGACTGGACCACCAGCATGCAAAAGAAAAAATTAAGTTAGACAACTTGAGAAATCGACTTCATAGCCCAACTGCAGAACCGATTTTGATGTAATTTCTATAGAGGACCAATCTGGACCAACCTTTCAGATAAAAAAGAAGATTTTGTAATACCCTATACCCTGTTTGAATTTTAGTTTTAAGTTTTTTGTGTGTGTGTTTATTAAACTTTTTTCATTTCATTTCATTTTTCTTTTCATTTTAAATCGGCTCATAAATGACAAAGTTATAAGATAACAAAAAAATACAACCAAATGAGAAACTCTTCCTTTTTAACCTAAATTATCTAAATTTGGTTTAAAAATATTCAAAAGTAGTCATTATATAGGCACTCTGTGGAAAAAAAGGAGTGAATACAAAAATGACTGTTGACAGAGGAGAAAAGAAGAGAACAACAGATGTTCTTCTCTTCTTTTCGGCATTAGATAATGCCGACCCCGATAAAGGGGATCCAGGCAGGAAGCTGGTCATCATACTCGGTGGCTCTCTATTTAAAGAACATACGATATAATGACGTCTTCAAACGTACTCAATATAACACGGCGAGCGAAAGCAAGGTCGACGAATCTGAGTTTTTACGACTGAAATTGAACGATGCTGATAAATCGGTATTTTAAGAAAACACAAAATTAGATCTGATTTCTACCATTTCACAAATTGGTTTGCACCATTTTATTGGTACCGACGAGAATTAAAATAAAATTTTAGTGTCACTAAAAACATTTATGATTAATTTTGATTTTGAAAAAAATACTGATCCCGCAGAGCTTGTACTATGGGAACTATAGATAGCTGATAAATAATACTTCATTTACTGTCTGTGCGCCGTCTCTTATCCAGGTGTTTCCCGCGAATATTTACGATTATACCCCTTTACGATGTCATCGACCCATCGCGCTTTCGGACGGCTTTTGAACCAGCGACCTATGGGTATTAGCTAATTCCTCTACAGTCCACCGCTCTACCAACTGAGCTATCGAAGGTTTAACAATGGCACCCGAATACGACCTTGCCTAAGCACACTAGTTCAGCTATATTTTCGATTAACTCGCTTAGTAACGGAAGTGGTAACCTGTGTTGCAGTAGATAGGTAAGGTACCAGTAATATAGTCATTGCATGCTAGGTCATTATTAGTAGCACGTGAGTGGTTATATCGGTCTAGACACGCATAGGGATGTATTTAACTAAATCCGTTGACAGCTGTCAGGAAATGAGATAGATAGATAGATAGATAACACTTTATTGTACACCACAAGAATAGGACATTACACATAGCGAAAAACTAAAACTATAGCGAAGCACAATGGGCGGTCTTATCGCTATGAGCGATCTCTTCCAGACAACCTTTGGATGGACAGGATTTGAATAACGAGAAGGCGGTGCCATAAGGGCTTCTACACTATATATTATTATGAGAAATTAGACAGCTTATTAAAACTAAATGCAATTATTTATGTAGGAACTATAGAAACATTACATATTATACCTATACACATACATACACAGTACATAATGAGATGTTTCATTAAACTATGGAGCCCACGCCAGGTCTTTGTACACCAATCTTAAATACAGCTTTAGCAATGTAGAATTCGGTTTTAAATATTATTTTTCTTCAATTCTGCTTTGTTTGGTTGTACATAAATATTTTCTTGGTCAAAGAGAGCAACACAATGCACCCAAAACATGACGGACCGACATGACATTTGTTACACCGAGATCCGAAACCCCACATGTTACTTTCCTAAGTCTTTTATTTATTTCGTTTACAACTGAATATACATTATTAACAAAAACTATTATGATAAAACATTACATGAATAGAATAAAAAACTACATTTAAAAAAATTATGGGCTAAATTTAATAATGAACCTTGTTTTCCACCTGTAGATTTCAAAATGATTCTTGCAATCCAACTGAATATGTACACTTTTGATTTTGATTTTGAGTTACTACAGGTAGAAACTGTATTGAATTTCAAATTCAATTGAAATGGGTTGATGCACAAACCTGAATGAACAGCTCCTACCGTCACAGCGGTAGTTCTCATCAATGGAGTGCGGTGGACCGAGCCCGACGGTTATTTAGTCTGTGGACTCAAGTTACGGACACTCGACTCTACAACCATTGTGTACTTGCCTGACCGCAAGAAGCTGTCAGCGGCAACATTTTTTAATAAAAATTATTATGATTAAAATGCTGCCACAAATGTAAACCGTGTGAGACCAGAAGGGCTACCACAAGCTCTGTCTGGCTCTAGGTCTGGTCACCAGTGTATTATACGGTGTGTGTGACGTTTCGACGTAGGATTTATCAACACGGAATTATTATATCATAATTGAAGTTAATAAATCCTTGACAAAACTAATTTATTATTTCTTCATCTAGTTTAAGCTGGTTTCGAAAGAACCAGTGACACGATAAGAAGAGAAGAAGATCTAGCTTTATAGCCTTGTCAAAGTAAAAGTCAAAGATGTATTCAGCAGTAACATAGACTAAGGAAAACTGTTTTTCATTTCTCATACTCGGAAAGTAGTGTTGTTTTGATCTGATTATTGGGTGGAAAATGCTACTTCCCTCCCTAGACAGGGAAAAACTCATACAAATCAAGGGCCGAAATGAACTCAGCTATCAGCTGTAAAGAGTTTTTATGTAAAAAACCCAATTAAAAAAAATGCTGCCGCTAGAATTTATTAAAATCGACGTAATGTGGGAAACAAACCAGCACTCAGCTTCCCTATTACTCAACCACTAAACAATAGCAGCAACCGTAACAATGATATAGAATAATAACACCTATTGCTGTTGTAATAAAAGCCAACTGCTTTATTTGCTCGAAGAAATTAACCCACTTACAATCTATTGTCCAAATAATGAGGTGTCTGACACTTCCACATAGTCTGTCATTATTTTCATACCAACTATTGTTTATTCTGTGTTAAATTCTGTAGTAGTTGTTGTTTATTCTGTGTCAGTTGTAACTCTTTTGTAAGCTGTAACCCTAAAGGTCACAGCCTCAATTTTATTTCTGGTTTTCGCCGTCTCATTTGGTTTAGTTATCGTAGCTTTTATACTAATATCTTAGAAGTTCTTCGTCTGATATTATTGAAATGTTAACATGGGTTTCGTGAAGGCTTTCGTTACAGTTTAAACGAAAAATCATGAAAATCGGAGCATCCAAAAAATGTTTTAAGCTTAAGTATCATGCAGAGTTTTAGTTCTATAATCTCCTTTCTAAATCAAAACTGTTCATATTTTTCGGAACCACCTTGAAAATTAGATTTTAAATTAAAATCTTAATTGTGAAAGGCGGAGCTTGTGTCTGTTTTCGATTTTTTGTTAATTTTCGGGTAAATCAATGTTTGAATTTTTCGAATTTTTATGTTCTGTGGTTTAGGTATAGTTGCGATTAGTTATAATCGCTTCCGCTGAAGCTAGGCTACAGCAGACAAGGCTATTCTACCAACCGTCCGTCAAATATTGCTGATTGACGTAAAGACAGCAAATACCAATCTCGCACTCTTCGACGTCACAACATTTTTAATTTCACGCATCAAAATTTCCAAATTTCGCACAAAAAATTCAAAATTTATTTTTTTCTTTTAAATTTCTACTTAAATTAAAGTGGTGATCAGTGTTTCTCAAATTTCCCGTAAGCTTTTATAAATCACCCACCGGATGAATGGATTCAGCGTTCAAGAGATCACCAACTGAAGATGCACGGTGGTCGGCAAGGTTTCTCCTGCTGTTCAGGACCGAAGATAGCTCATCCAGGTAGCCAAGCGTAGCGTACGCCATTTCTCACTAGCACTTATCACTTTTCTCACAATTCCTTTGTATTTTTCACTGTTATTTTGCTGTTCGTTCACGTAAGGCGCGAGTTGGAATCGACGCGGGCGTACGTCTCCATTGTTGAAAGTCAACTGAGGTAGAGTACTTTAGAACTGCGCTGCGGGCCGATCAAAGAGTAGGTAGTGTTTATAGATAGATAAGCGTACTGTTGTTATTGTATGAAGTTGAAATACCTATTAAAATCTTAGATATCTATATTAATATTATAAAGAGGAAAGATTTGTACCTATTTTTGTATGTTTGTAATGAATAGGCTCAAAAAGTACTGGGCCGATTTAAAAAAATATTTCACCAATAGAATGCTACATTCTTCCAATTTGACATAGGCTACATTTCATTTTGAAAAAAATTAGGAATCCTTGGTAAAATTTGAACAATGTAACCAAAGGTGTAGAAAAATGAGTCTTAAAATGTCTTTCGTCGAATGCGCCGCCGAAACTATTAGCGATAGAACAAAATAAATGTACAACAATATTGTCTACCCCGTGCGAAGCCGGGACGGGCTGCTAGTATAAAATAAAGTCGTGTTAGTTACACTATTTATAACTCAAGAACAGCTGAACCGATTTGGCTGAAAGTTAGGTTAGTTACCAGGAGACAGGCATAGGATGCTTTTTATCCCGTTTTTGCCAGGAGCAAAGCCGCGAGCGGCCGCTTGTTAATCTTATACACACAAAATCTGCGAGTGAATTTAGTTTTTGCTCAAAAATTGCTATGACTTACCCAGAGCCTCTCCTCTCTAGCTACTTCATACTTTTATTTATAGTGACTTTTAGGCACAAAATTGATAGATAAATGCTAGGTTTATTCTAATAAAAATACCTTGTAAAAAAATAAAGAAGAATAAATACTTGAAAGTTTGATTTCCTAGTAGTGTCGCTTGGTAGAGCCACGCTATAGATAATTAGAGAAGTAAAATAGAACAGTTTCGTTATCTAAACCTTCAAAATCTATTCAGTTAAATAAAAATAATCACTTTAGCACCGGTATACGTGCCAGATCCACGCAACCCGAGAGGGAAGAAACCTACGGGAGGCGATAATGTAAGTACATTATCGCCTCCCGTTGGGTCAGCAACGCGCGAGTGATGCCTCTGGTGTTGCAAGCGTCCATAGGCTACGGTAACCGCTTTCCATCAGGTGGGCCGTATGCTTGTTTGCTAACTTTGTTGTATAAAAAAAAAAAAAAACAAGACGTTATTGTAGGTACATGCACGCTGTAGCAATTCAAAAATAGATTTTTGCACATTGCATTACAATAACCGGACCCAAACCTACGATCTTTTGTTCTGTTTTTTTATGAGCCTTTTCCATAATCCAACTTAGTGAGGCGTAGGTCTTCCCTTATGGAAAAAATGTTGGAATTTGGATTATCGAAAAGGCTTTATCTTAAATCCATCTTATCTGTCTTCCAACTCTTTGTTGTTGCATCTGCTAATTCTTGTTCCATTTCTTGCGTTTCCTACCTTACGTAAATCCATTTATACTCTATCATTTGACTTCTGTTATTGACAATAAAAATTGCAATAGACTGCTTAAGCTGAAGCACTTGTGTTTTATGTCTATTTTATTGATAAACCTTATGGTTATATTACATAAGTTAGTTGCTATATTGCGTTGAAAAACTCTATCGGAATTAAGTAATAGTTACAGATTCCACAGACTCTATTCGACCTTAATAACTCTTTTAATGTTCATCCTATCGTGTCAGTAGGTTTTTCAAACAGAGTGTGGTGAAAGGATTTTAAGTGCGCCTCAAAGAGCACTTATCTTGAAATGACTAGAGTGGATCCTACTGATATTATAAATGCGAAACTTAAAATAGATGCATCAATCATGCTCTAACTACTGGACCGATTTGGATGAACTTTTTATCCCGAAAAAATAACAGGAACAGGAAAACACTACAACCAACTAAAACTCCGTCGCTAGTAATTCGTTCACTTTATGCTTCTTCCATATTTACGCAAACCTATAAATTGTAAAAAAAAAAAAAAAAAAATAGAGCTTGAATTTTCCAAAATCCATCCTTAGCTCAATTCAGTTTAATAAATATCAGTTATAGGTATCTATATTTGTTAGTAGAAATTGAATTTAATTACATGTCAAACGGTTATTAATGCAATAGATTTTTATTCATTTTAGTCTAAGCAACCGTATATTAGACCTACACTTTACGTAAAGTCACTACGACTAACAGTTTTAGGTTGTGCTTTGTATGTGAGCCACTTACCACACTCTTTTATGCCTGTACCTACTCAAATTAAGATAATTATTGATGCATATACGGAAACTCTAATGACAAAATATTGTTAATATAATGGACAGGTAATAAACACTGGTTGTATTTGATGAGTAATTTGGTAGAATAATCTTCCTTATAGCACATGAATAGATAGGTACAGTAACTACTGAACTTCGAAATTAATTTATGATTATGCAGATCTCAGTTCGGTGCTAATCATCATCATTATCCACAGCCTGACTTAACCCACTGCTGGGTATAGGCCTCCTTAAGTTTGTGCCATCTACCTCGATCCTGTGCCAGTTTAACCCATTTCCGCCACGTGACTTTGACTATGTCGTCCATCCATCTTGCTGCAAGGCACCCTAAATTTATGTAGCTGGCCACGATAATCTTGGCAATCATAATATCTATAAATTAATTTATTTATATTAGTGTACAATTCACACAAACTAAAATTCAATAAAAAAATATTCAGACGTTTCAAAGTGATCCTTGTATCACAAGGTTCACTTTGAAACGTCTTAAAGCAAAGAGAGTCTAGGTGCCAGTTCCAAGCGACCAAGCCTAGAAGAACAGGCATGAGGCAACAAACTACGGCTTGGGTCCTGTTTGCGCAGTTTAGTGGGTTCTTCTCGTGGCGTAGATAATAACGAAGACTTGGATTTTTGATATAATGCGTATAATATTGAATTAAAAAAAGTACAAATTACAGAGTTTGGTGATGCGGTTAGCTTAGCAGTTAAAGTTGTAGGCGAAGTGACAGACTGGGTGCGCTGTCAAAAATATTTGAATTTTGGATTTGACGTTTAGTGTCCGTTCGGAAACGGGACACTCGTATGGCGCCGTAACAGGTCCTTACATTTTATTGCATGTTCCTTTATAAAATAAAAATAGCAGTAAAGTTCCAGTGTACTGTTCTACTCCAACATAGAGACAAACCACTATCTAAACCCAAGCTAAGAAATTTAAGTGATTAGTAGTTTTTTTAGTAACATTGCATTATAAAACTTTTCTAGTTAGTATTTGTTTTTATTTCCGAGCAGTACCCGAAGTCGGAGTTTTGCTACCACATTTTGTCTACCAAATGTTGTTTTCGTGTGAGCACGTGTCTCTCTCTTTTGCATTGAAAATTTATTAGACAACAACTCTAACTACGTAACGTATTTTTGCTGTCTCATCTTTTCTCTATACAATAGAGAGAGACAAATAGGCGAAACGAAAACCACATTTGGTAACTAATTGTTGTAAATGCACTGGGACTTCGGGTACTGAATGCATAAACTATGCAACGCATATGCCGTTAGCAGAGCGAATAAGATGTAGCAAGACTTACCAACTTAACAAATCTATCATCTCTATCATTAGTTGCATAAATTTAGAATCTTCATGTTGTAAGGTATCATTAGTATAGTTTCGAAACTACTTATGTGCTTAGCATTTATGTAATAATTAATTTTTTCATCGTCACAAATTCGTCGTCATCGTTTTCTACACATGGACGAAGGAAGTTATCTACAGCTTTAAAAACTTCTTCTTCTTAAATTTATGATCTTAATTTAGCGAACTAGGTGTGCGCAGGCCTTTAGGTCTTGCTGGGTTTTTGATGTAGTTCCTCCAATTGAGTCTTTCGAATGTGGCCTCCTTGACTTCCTTAAACGTCAAGAGAGCGACTTTTTCTTTTATGTGGCTTACTTTGGAAACTAGCCTCTCTGAATTATGTGATAGGAGACAGGAGAACAAATATCCTGTTGTGCCGACCCACAGGCAGTTTCTTCTTCTTTTGGCACGACAGGTTTTCTTCTCTTTCTATCATTCGTCATATCGATGCACTTCTCTTTAAAGTGTCTAAGATGACATGAGTGCGTGTCATCTTTGACACTTTAATCCTTCTCGTATTCGAACAATAAGTGTGTGAAAGGAAAGTACAGAATGAATAAACAATATTAAATGGTGTCATTTATGTATGGTAATAAATTGTACCAAAACAAGTAAAAAAATTATAGTTACGGTTTTCAACTTTTCGTTTAGTATTTTTTACTTCATAGGTGATGAAATGTGCGGGCGAGAAGTTAGACGGTTGTCTGCCTCTTAACTTGTGCCACATCCATATCATTTCTCAAGAGCGAATGTTTTAATTAGCGTCATTATTATGCTGTCGACAAATTAGAAATAAATAAATAATGTGGACAATCCACACAACACCATTACAACAAAAGTAAACGATTTTTGTACAAAATATATATTAGTATGCAGTTATTGTTTTCTTATAGGTAAATCGAAGGCATGACTCCTGTCAAGACTTTACCCTAACTCTCGTGGTTTCGGACTTGGTCATCACCGCCCTTCTCAAAAAACACCCTCTAAATTCGAGATGGCAGTTCCACGCTCATCTCGGATCATTTTGCAATTTTATTTTATTGCTTCTTTTTGAAGAGAGAATGGCAGATTTCCTTGAGTAATTCATCAACGACCTCATCGTAGAAGCCTCGACAGCTACGATATACGGAAAACGTAGAAAGAGTGCGGGGTTGTGCAATGCCAATGTAAAAGGGACATTGAAAATCTCGGTCGGCCCGATAATTAGGCTCCAAGTCTTGAAGATCAGGCAACACAGTTATGGCTTGGTTCCCATCACCGTTATTTTGCATGAGCTATAGTTTCATTCGATGTCTAGGTTTATTGAGTCTAAAGGGTAGCCAGAGGCATTTCCAAACATTATTTGGAACGTTTCTTATATGCTCGATTAACACGCAATGCAATCAACTTTCTATCACAGACAATGTCATAACAATGCATGCTGCCGAAATGGCACCTACACGTGCTTGACTGTTTGCAGTTATTGCTAGTGATGTGCCAGAATATCCGGGACAATTTGAAGATGTACTTATCAAAGAACAGTAGAAGCAGAGCTCTTTGTGTGTGGCTCGTCCGAGGATGTACTACCACCATGCCTATTTCTGCCGTGAAGCAGCATTGCTGTGTTTCGGTTTGAAGGGTGTGGGTGCCGGTGAAATTACTGGCACGTGAGGCTGAACATCTGTATGACTCAAGTTGATGGACGCCGGGCATTGCATCGTTGGGCACGCTTAGTCAGCTTTGCACGTATTATTGACCATGCCTTTCCTGTGGATAAGGCCGACTTAGCTGTCAGTATTCCATCTAAAATCCTTTCCCAGTTGTCACCAGTTGTCCCTGACGCTATTAGGTATATAAATCATCTACAATAGCTTGCTAAGGCTTGTTTTTTAGAGTTAACAAGACAGATTTCCAAGCTCTGCTCCGCACGCGGCTTGTTACTATCTCATTCTACTTCATAATAAACTTAATCGTGTGATGTATCACTGATTTGTATCTTTACATCTTTATATCTTTCCGTAAGTCCATCACTAGACGCAGCCATTGTTTTGAACTTTCACTCTTTGTACGGATATAATTACTCTTATGTACGGTTACGTAATATTATATTGAGCGTTACCTCATTAAAGTTATTTTATTACTGACCTGCTTTATTTTATTAGTATTAGTTTTTTAAATGCCAAATGAAATAGTTCACTTGAAATGGTTCATCCAATATGAGGGCCAATCGCGTTATTTTTAACTTTTGAACGATAAACAAAACGTCAAATGTTACCACAGATAATACGATGGAAAAAGTTGAGACAGCAAAAATACGTTACGTAGTTAGAGTTGTTGTCTCATCATTTTTCCATGCAAAAGAAAGAGACACGTACGCGAAACGAAAACAACATTTGGTAACGAAATGTAAATGCACTGGCACTTTGGGTACTGGAGCCTAATTTCAAAGCTGTTAATTCGTCTAGGCTTGGTCGCGTGGAACTGACACCTAGGCCCGTATTTAGAAACAGTGCTTGAGTCTGAGTCGAGCCTCAAGCATAGATTTTTGACATTTTTCAATGGAGAACTGTCAACGTTTGGGGCTAGATAGTGTGTTGTGGATTGTCTATAATATTTATATTTGTTTATTTTAGTTATTCAATTTTCAACTCATATAAAATCCCAGCACTATCCCACTAATATGTAGGATGTTTGTTACTCAATAACGCCAGAATGGCTGTACGGTTCTGAATGAAATTTGGCACAAAGACAGATTATAGTCTGGAATAGCACATAGGATACTTTTTATCTCGAAAAAGTAACAGGATCGGGGCGTAACGGGAACGGGGTGAACGAAGCCGCAGGCGCTAGATTTAATAAAACCACTTGCAAGGTTAAGAGGGCATCACACCGGCGACTCTCCATACAAACGTAGTCCCCTATTTCCTCCCTGGATAATGCCTCTAGAGTAACCATTTTTTCTCATAAAATCCAGATCTGCTATATACGTGCTCGTATGTTTTCCTTTTTTTCAGAAACTTATTAATAAAGAAAATATGACCCTAATATGATTTATATGAAATATGAATTGGAGGTGATATTTTCTTTACTCTAGAGGCATTATCCAGGGAGTAAATAGGGGACTACGTTTGTATGGAGAGTCGCCTGTGTGATTCCCTCTTAATAGCTTGATTAATACCTAGTTTAGTGACAAACAATTAATTATGTAAGTTGTAGGTACCTACTAGTTTGGTAGGTAACATTTAGGATTACCTACAGCTAATTAAAAATATCACTCGACCTAATCACAAACTCGCAAGTTTCCTTAACATTTAGCCATGTTTGTTAACTTTGAAGTAATTATAGTGAATAAATTTGTTTTTTGCACAATTTGTTTAGAAATGGCGTTGAATTCACAGAATAATGATTTTTTTAATGCAACTTTTCTATGTAGATGAACATTTCAGATTTTTTGTTTCCTATTTATTTTTAATTCATCATCAGCATATTATGTTTTACAGTTATCTCTTGTGGTTGACGGTGTAGCACGATTACCTAGAATAAATGGTATTTATTTCCTTCGGGTTTCTTTTGAAAACACTACTAGTATTAGTGAGATATTAGACGATTTATTTTGTGTTTTTCCTTTTGCCAAAGCTAGGTACCTACAATGCGCTCATCCACTGATCATACATCATTACTACATCCTGTGCTTTGTGTTCATATACTCTTTATTACGATCGCATACGGTTCAAATTCCTGTAAAAAAACCGAAAAGTGTATTCAACTGTTACAAATTTACCTAAGTCTTATTTCGATGGTAGTAAGGTGGTATTTGCAATGATTTTACTTAGTTATTTGTTGAAAAAATCTTTTATGATGTTGAACGGAAGTACGGAATTGATTTTATTGACATGCCTAGTTGTAGGAACAAGGTTGTGAGAACCATTGGCCTAGTGGGATTAACCTCGCCTTTTGGTTCGAAGGTCGCAGGTTCGAAACCACATGTGAACGAATAGATTTTTCTATTTAAAATAATGTATCGAATGGAAAATAAATAGGCTACGGTACCCGCTTTCCATCAAGTGGGCCGTATGCTAGTTAGCTTACTACTGTAGTGAAAGATGAAATAAGTTTTATTTGGATCAACAAACGCATAGCAAGAAATAAGGCAACAGAAAAAAAAGCAAGAGAACCACCAGATAAAGTCAACGAGATTTATTTTAGCTTTCTACAAGTCTCTTCGCCAAGTGCTGAAAGAACCGGGTTAAGAGATCTCTTGGAGCACATTCAAATATGCACAGTGCACACTGTAAAATCTCCAGCGACTGCGTGTTTGCAATCTTTTTTGAACTAAGGAGGGTCTCACAATTCACAATTCAGTTTTATTAATTAATATTTTATTGTTTGCTATCGCATAACTTCATCAAAATGAGCAGATTTGTTTTTTTTCCAGTTCGTTTGTTAGTTGGTTCCATAAAAATTTCATAGAAATTGGTTCAGCAATTTGGCTATGAAGTCGGGGTTTCAAGTTTTAATGCCGCCATATAAAGTGATTTTGAGAAAACATTATATATTTACCTCTATGGTACGAAAAAATCTCGTTTCGGCCTAATACTGTTACTCTGTACCTACTTAATACTGTAAGGCAGCCCTTTACATACTTTTTTTAATTTCGTTTTAGTACAGCCAATACTAAAGTTTTTTTTTATATTATCAGACGGTAACTAGATTTTGGCTCCATCATCTCACTTTATAAAACTTGGCGACCACTTAGTTTTTATAGAATTAGTTCCAGTATTGCGAGCGGACTAAAACGAACCATGTTTGTACCTTCTATAACGGAATCAAAAAGCTTGGTCGGGATTCGGAGACCGCCATATATTGACCGTTTTAAAACTGAGATCAAATAATAAACACTGTGAAACAGTTCACTTCTGTGGTCACTAATCATCGTTTGCCTGCCTTCATCTCACTCTAAGTGGAGTTTCGACAAGAGCGGTTTTTTCTTTCACTCTCTTATTTCATTCGTCATCTCGCTACTCACTCTTTCTTACTCATGTCATCTTTAGCACAGTCCACTTTCCACCACCACCACATCTCACCACATCTCTCTCATTCTCGTTATATTTGTCTAGCCTCTCAGTTCATTGAAGTTACCGTCGAGAAGCGGTGGCAGTCGCAGTTGCAACTACCCTCACTTGCTCTTCAGAATTAGAAATGATTTATTGATTTGATGTATAGGTGATGGTTTCCACAACATGTAGATCCATCAGCAAGTAGTATAAATAAATTATAGTTTAAAAAACTAAAAAAAAAACGCTTTTATAACTAATTGAACTAAAAAGTTAAAAATAAAACTGTAATAATCAATTGAAAAATTTATATTATTGTGCAAAAAAGCGTGGGGTTCTTTTTATAATAACTTCAGATATAATAAACTATTGATAAAATATTTACAACAATCAAAATCAAGCCCCCCCCCCCCCCACGCTTTTTGTACAATAATATGAATTTTTCAATTGATTATTACAGTTTTATTTTAAACCTTTTAGTTCAATTAGTTTTAAAAGCGTTTTTTTTTTAGTTTTTTAAACTATAATTTATTTTTTACTTTTTAGTTTTTTTTTTCATATTATTGCATTGTCATCGACCTTTGACAGATGTGCAAAGTTTGAATCAAATCTGATCGTTCAAAGTAGGACAAAATCGAGCTCAAAGATGACGGTTACATACATACATACAGGTGAAGCTAATAAAAGCGTTATAAAAACTTTGTTTGCCTATTCCGATCGCACTGTAACGGTCGCTGTTTTTTAAAGAGTAGAGTAGGAAGCCCACTGATAATTCGCATCCTCACAAAAACTGCAATCTAGAGTCAGCCCACAGCAACCTACTAATTTGGAGATCGAACACAAATGAACGCCGAAAGAACTGAGTCATGTTGATTCCTAGTTCATTGACTTATTAAGATAGGTATTTCATAAAGTATTCATATGGCTTTGTCAGCCGCCCTAATTCCGAATAAAACAGCCAAACAAACTACAGAAGTCAAACCATTTTTTAACAGTGGATAAAAAAAGATGTTACCTACTTATAAGTTTGACTGGCCTCTCAGCTCAGTTGGTAGTAGCCTAGTAGCTCTGCCTTCTGAGCCGTAGGTCGTGGGTTCGATCCCCACCGAGAACAAATATTTGTGTGGTGAACACAGATGTTTGTTCCCTGTCTGGGTGCTATATTGTATTCTAAGTATGTATTTAAAAATAATTATAAGTTTAAAAAACTTGAGAAACCGACTTCATTGTCAAACGGCTAAACCGATTTTAATCAAATTTGTTTGGGACAATCTGGACGTAAGAATAACCTTCCAATTAAAAAAATAATTTTCTAAATCGGTTCATAAATGACGGAGGCATGCAGTTACAAACATTAAAAAAAAATATTTTAAAAAAATGGCAACACCGATTTTAATAAAATTAAAATGGGACCAATCTGGAAGCAGTACCTTTCAGATAAAAAATAATTTTTCAAATCGGCTCACAAATGACGAAGTTATGCGGTAACAAACATTAAAAATAAAAAAAATAAAAAAATAAAAAAAATACAAGCGAATTGAGAACCTCCTCCTTTTTGATTGGAAGTCGGTTAAAAAAAATACAAGCGAATTGAGAACCTCCTCCTTTTTGATTGGAAGTCGGTTAAAAATAATAAAAGCAGCCAAGTGCGAGTCGGACTCGCCCATGAAGGGTTCCGTAGCATCAATTAACATAATATAAAGGTTTTTGTAGTTCGTCGAAAGGTAAATTGCGGTTTACGATTTATGACGTATAAAAAAAAAACTACTGACTAGATCTCGTTCAAACCAAATATCGTTGAAAGTTTGCATAGTAATGTACAACATATATTTTTTTTGGATTTATCATTCTCTTATTTTAGAAGTTAGAGGGGGGGGACCAACTTTTTTCCACTTTGGAAGTGTCTCTCGCGCAAACTATTCAGTTTAGAATAAATTATAGTTTAAAAAACTAAAAAAAAAACGCTTTTATAACTAAGTAATTGAACTAAAAAGTTAAAAATAAAACTGTAATAATCAATTGAAAATTTATATTATTATACAAAAGCGTGGGGTTTTTTCTCCGAACCAGACAGACAGACAGACATGACGAATCTATAAGGGTTCCGTTTTTGCCATTTGGCTACGGAACCCTAAAAATGCATATAAGTTTTATATTAGCTATATGGTTCCCATAGTACAAGCTCTGCTTAGTTTGGGGCTAGATAGTGTTGTGTCGTGTTGTGTAGTGTTGTGTTGTCTATTATAAAAAAAAAGTTTTATTATTTTATCACTAGCTGATGTAAAAAGCAAAATGCAGCAAAATCAGAGCCATTCGTAGAACCAACTGTGCAGTAAGGTCATTTTTATTGAGATGATTACGAAAACAGAATGATACCTAGGTAGCTGAGCTATAAGTTTTCCAATTGTAAGTATTGTTGCTGTCAATCGATTAGCCAGGGTTTCAATTAAACGGTTGTAGGCGAAGGTCGGTGGTAGACTTGGCTTCTTACACTTATTAATTCTAAGTGTTCCCGCACACGGGCCTCCAGCCATAACCACGAAACGCCGCCATTGACATATTTGATATGCATTTAGATATAAATAAATAAATAGTAATAGACATGACAGCTACATAAAGAACATCATTGAAGGACAGGTTGAAGGGAAACGGGGAAGAGGAAGGCTAAGAATTAGTTACATGAGCCAGATAAAAGAAAAAGTCGCTGTCATGTCGTATAAGGAAGTCAAGGAGGCCGCATTCGAAAGACTTAATTGGAGAAAACTGCATCAAAACCCCGACAAGAGCTAAGCTCTTAAATTTGAGAAGAAGAAATAAATAGTGCGGACAATACACACAACACTATCTAGCCCCAAACTAAGCCGAGCTTGTACTATGGGAACCAAATAGCCAATATAATGCTTAAATACTTTTTGTACATTTACATTACATACACATTACGTATAATACAATATAACACCCCGACAGATAAAAAATATCTGTGTTCACCACACACATTTTTGTTCTCGGTGGGGATCCAACCCACGACCTACGGCGAAGAAGGCAGAGCTACTGCCACCTGAGCTGAGAGGTCAGTCGAGAGAGAGATATGGATGTGGATGGTGGTTATAGAACAAGAGGTAGACCAAAGAAAAGATGGATGAACAAAGATGACATGAGCAAGTTTTTTTTTTAAATTTTATCTAATGCTTCATATTCAACCAACCAATACTCAATACATTTATTGCTTTACACATGGTTTAGTTTGTACATACATCGTTTTTAGGTGTAAGTACACACATGGACCCTGCATAGGGTATAGCAAACATGGAGGCAGGCCGAGGTTTTAAGGTAATACAACCTCTATGAAGCCTCACTAGGCTTCATTACACGTTCACCTTTTGAATTGTATCAATGGTTTTAAAACTAAAACGATTTGTAATGAGGTGTTACGATGCACGACACGCACGCACGGTAGTCTTTAAGACTCGCCTACGACTTAGGTAAAGCCTTATCTGAAATGGTAAGCGACAAAATAATTAAGTTTACAAAGACCAACTTCAATACCAAACTGCTGAAATGATTATGATTTAATTTACATAATTATAATGAGACTAGTCTGAGTTCAAATTCAATTTTTTTTTCAAACCCAAAATTCTTTAGTTGAGCATCTGCAGACCGTTACAAATGATCTAGAGATAGCTCAACTGATCCAAATTAGTACCAGACGGAAGCGTCCCCAAGATGCTGGTGGCATGCGCTGCGCCAGAGCCCCAGCCCTTGGGTCACGCTTCGCTTCGATCAGTCGCATAAACAACATTAGTTAATTGAATTTGAATTAATTATTTAAAATTCTAAATGTATTTATTCAGTAGCACAAGGGTTAGTTTGAAACGTCTTAAAGCTAGGTGAGTCTAGGTGCCAAGTCCAGGCAACCAAGCCTAGAAGGATAGGCAACAAATTACGGCTTTGTTCTAACCGTTTTCTTGTTTCTTTTATAAAACAAACAACAACAACAAACTTTTTTTCTTCGATTCGATTAATTCGAATTAAAGTTTGTTAAAATAAAATACTGTTTAATATTTCCTTTTAACGCTGACATACGATTTGTCGAATTTTACTCAACTTTGTTTATTTAACTACACTTAAATTAATATTTTTGTAACGGAATAATTGTAAATACGTTCAGTCTGGTACTTTATACCTAATTATAACGCTTTTATTAGCTTTACCTGTATGTAACTATGTATGTATGTAACCGACCTCTTTAAGCTCGATTTTGTCCTACTTTTAACGGTCAGATTTGATTCATACTTTGCATACCTGTCAAAGGTCGATGACAATGCAATAATATGAAAAAAAAATTAAAAAAAATGAAAAAAAAAAAAAGTAAAAAAAAAATACGGGTTGCACTCCGGGAGTGCCGGCAGAAGTGAAAACTTGATTATTAACGTTGAGCATGTTTGATATTTTGGAATGGTTAGGGGGGGCTTGTTTGTTATTTGGCACGCTGTAACATACACGAACATTCGCGCAAGCGCCCTGCGCTGCCTAAACGAAACAGTAGGCCCAGGCATACATTTTCGCCGCGCCGTAGAGAGGGGATAGCTGTCTACTCTCCATCCGTCTTACGCTTTTTCGATCAGGTCACGTGTCCTGACGCGCTGACGCGAGTTTAAGATTTTATACCCATTACAGAAAAAGTGCTCAACGCCGCTAAAGAAGTTTTCACTTCAAAAAAAATTGTAGTTTATAAAACTAAAAAAAACGCTTTTATAATTAATTGAACTAAAAATTTAAAAATAAAACTGTAATAATCAATTGAAAATTTTATATTATTGTACAAAAAAAGCGTGGGGTGCTTGATTTTGATTATTGTAAATATTTTATCAATAGTTTATTATATCTGAAGTTATTATAAAAAGCACCCCACGCTTTTTTGTACAATAATATAAATTTTTCAATTGATTATTAGTTTAATTTTTAAATTTTTAGTTCAATTAGTTATAAAAGAGTTTTTTTTAGTTTTTTAAACTATATTTTTTTTTAGATTCATTATTGCAAGTATATTCATAATATCGATTTAACCGTGACTATCGTTTTGAACTATTTTGCTCGGTACCCTCTTAGAATAACATTGAAGTTCCAGTGTGGTGGTCCTCGTAGTAAAGTGTGTTATAAATCGCTCCGCTACCACCCACGCTTAGCTTACCACCGTGCTATCAGCCGTACAGCACGTGCGCCCTCATATCCCGGACACACGTGTCCAATACAAGTATAATAACGACCCGTAGGTGAGGAAGTACGTACTTTAGAGTTTGTTATGTCATTCTTTACTGACGACCTACGCTACGACAAATAATTGTTTTTCAAAATAAAACCAGGCCGGGTTGTATGCCTATGTTACTCAGGGTATTATGATTATGTCATGTTATTTTTAACCGACTTCCAATCAGAAAGGAGGAGGTTCTCAATTTGGTTGTATTTTTGAAGTGAAAACTTCTTTAGCGGCGTTGAGCACTTTTCTGTAATGGGTATAAAATCTTAAACTCGCGTCAGCGCGTCAGCGCGTCAGGATCACGTGACCTGATCGAAAAAGCGTAAGACGGATGGAGAGGACGTTGCCGTTCCGCTCGACTGACCGCGCCGTACCCGGTGTGCGACGTTGCCGCTTCGCTCGCCGGCCGGCACTGTTGCTACGATGGGGGCGGGGCGGCGCGTGCGGTTCATAAAAGTGATGAAGAAATAGCGAAAGAAAATGAGTGAGTACTTTATAAATATACTAGATGAAAATTTAATAAGTTTTAATACGAGCGGCAAGTTTTCACTTCTGCCGGCACTCCCGGAGTGCAACCCGTCTTTTTTTTTTATGTTTGTTCCCGCATAACTTCGTCATTTGTGAGCCAATTTAGAAAATTATTTTTTTATTTGGAAGTTTACTCTTACGTCCAGATTGTCCCAAACAAATTTCATTAAAATCGGTTTATCTGTTTGGCAATGAAGTCAGTTTCTCTAGTTTTTTAAACTTATAATTATTTAATGTTTGTTTTAGCATGACTTCGTCATTTATGAATTTGAAAGAAACTTTTTTCATTTTAAAAGTAAGTAATATTTCCAGAGTAGAAAAAATACATATAGAAATTTAATAAAAATATAGTTTTAGCGGTTATGTTTTAATGTTTGTTGCCGCACTACCACAGAATTTAGGAAACGATTTAGTAAATACTTCTTTAACTGAAATACTTCCAGATTGGTCCCATTGAAATTTTGGTCGGAAAAATCGGTTCAATAATTTGACTGTGAAGTCGGTTTCTCAAGATTCTTAAACTTATATTATTATTTACACATACAAAAATCTAAATCTTTCCTCTTGAAGTTGTGAGATCCATGAAATACCAAGTCAGTTATTTTATTCAGTCCCTACTTATTGGTCTAATAATAAATATTCTTATATAAATATTCTTCTGTCCACCTAGTTAGGTATATATTGACAATAATCCTATTTCATTATTTCAAGCACACAACTATTCAAATTGAACCTAGGTACCTACTTCGTCTACCTACTTCGAACAATGATCATACTGACGCAGATTAATAGCAGTATCTATGGTTATATCGTGACTAGTTCACACGATTGTAATTTTACTTTCACATCGAAGTAAGGGGCTTACACACAGAGCAATAGACCCCGCGCAAGATCACTTTGCACGTGACCGATGGCAGAAAAAATAAAAAAAAACGGACTTTGAATAATCTCCAACAATGCAAGTTCGATTTCCCCATACATGTGTGTGATCGGAGGATTGTACCAGTCCATTTTGTTCATGTTTTCGAAGTTTATAAAACATGAGAATCCGACTTCATGGCCAAACTGCTAAACCGATTTTGATGTAATGTGAATAAGCAGGCGCCCGCGGCTTCGCTCGCCCCGTTCTCCATACATCCGTTCTCCGTTACATCTTTATAAATATTACAGTGTATAATGCCTATGTGTTATTCTGATGTATAAGCTATATTATTGTAAAGTTTTATTAAAATCTATTCTGTAGTTTTTACGTGAACAAGTGTAATGGGCGGTTGCGGCTAAGCCTCGACTGTGGCAAATTCGGCAATTTTTTTTATCATCCGCACATGATGTGCGGGCTGGTTTTTCCGCAAGTAGGCCGCTGGCGGGCCCTTTTTGCGTGACCCTTGACGCGTGTTGCTCGAACTTTTTTAGGTTCTACGACACGCCGGCGCCGCTTTCCTCACGATGTTTTCCTTCACCGTTTTGAGAGTACTGGCATAGTGCACATACATTTTTCGACAGAAAAACTCATTGGTTTACGACTGGATTTGAACCCACGACCTTCGGATCGGAAGGCCGCTACTCCTAGTCCACCAGTGCTCTGTGTGAAAGACTCTTTATTTGTTGCCGCGGCTAACGTTGCGTAGCGTTATGTGATTTTAATGTCGTTTTTACTGTGAAGGATTTTACTTGGAAGGCGATTAATCTATGTGTGGTATAATATACAATCAAGCTGAGCCGTCCCAGCCCGGAAGGTAATGTTTGTATGACCTAACATACATAAAAACGGCCAAGTGCGAGTCGGACTCGCCCATGGAGGGTTCCGTAGCAACAAGTAACATAATATAAGTAACACTTCTTGTTGTTCGTCGAAAGGAAAATTACGGCTTACGATTTATGACGTATAAAAAAAACTACTTACTAGATCTCGTTCAAACCAAATTTCGGAGGAAGTTTGTATGGTAATATAGGTACAGCATACAATTATTCTTTTTAGTTGTAACATTCTCTTATTTTAGAAGTTACAGGGAGGGCCACAAATTTTACTATAGTATACTTTGGAAGTGTCTTTCGCGCGAAATGTTTAGTTTATAAATAAACAATATTAGAAACCTCAACATCATTCTAATGAACTATCCATAGATACGCCACATGTATGGGTTTGATGAAAAAACATTTTTGAGTTTCAGTTGTTAGTATGGGGACCCCCAAAATTCACAGTTTTTTTTTAATTTTTGTGTAAAAATCTTCATGTGGTTCACAGAATACATCTACTACCCAAGTTTCATCAGTATAGCTCTTAGGTATATAGTTTCGGAAAAAAAGTGGCTGTGACATACGGACGGACAGACAGACAGACATGACGAATCTATAAGAGTTCCGTTTTTGCCATTTGGCTACGGAACCCTAAAAATGGTATAGTAATCAATTACAATCTAAACCTTAAACCTTAAAGTCTCTAAACTTTAAAGTCTCTCTAAACTTCAAAGTCTCTCTAAACCATAAAGTCTTACTATATGGGGTAGCTCCCTGTTGCAGTCTAAGGGTGTACCTACTCAGGATATAATTCCCGCAACAGGGGTTTAACACCAACGAAGTTGCGCGGGATTCCTTAGCTAGACACTTTGTATTTACCTATCTGTAACATACTTAAGTAAAACCTAGACCACGGAATAGAGGGGACTCTTCAAACACAGATTACTATAACTTAACTGAAGAGTCCCAAGCCCATTTATAATGTAAGTTGTAACAAAAAAATAAAAAGTTTTTTTTATGAGACAAATATTTATAACTCTGTAACGACTAGACCGATTTGGATGAAACTTGGAGGACTGAAACCAGAATAGAATACTATGGAAACAACTTCTTTTTCGTGCAGGAGGTACCACGTAAGCGAAGTCGTGGACGGATGTTTGTATATAACATCTAATAAACACCTGTACCCGAAGTCCCAGTGCATTTACAACATTTCGATACCAAATGTTGTTTTCGTTTCGCCTACGTGTACCTATCTCTCTTTTGCATGGAAAAATGATGAGACAACAACTCTAACGTGTAAGCTTCTGTTATTATTCCATGAGTTTTAAATGTTATTTGAAACCTTTTGGTACCTTAATTGACAGGAAGTGTGGACTTTGTTACTAAATTGTTAATAGAAGGTATTATTAATTAATATTAAGATGATTAGGTTCATAAAAATATTATTTGTTTTGTTACCGTTACAAAAATACACAATTATTCAGAGATCAATAAATCAATACTGTAGTTGGATTTCCATCAGTTGCTTGAACTCCAACCTTCAAGCATCAAGCTTCAAGCTGTAAAAACAAGGGTGGGGAAGGTTGGGGTTTGCAAGCCAGCGAGTGGTTATTCAAGCAGGCATTCGGTTTTGAACCGTCGATAAGACAAGTCCACTTAGTTCGTCTCGGCGATAGCCATGTACAAGTTTAGCTTAATGTATCTAGATCCATAAAGTACTCAAGTTGTTAATAAAACTGAAGAAAAGGCTATAAAGTGGTTTGAATTCTACATCCTCGGTCTTCTCTGTTAGTGGATCTTTCAAGTCAGAAGTGGGATGAATCAAGGTACGTAATATTTTTTATATTGTTTCAAAGTAATAGCTGTAATTCTTACAATTATCTGGTAAAAACGCATGTATAGTTTATCGTGTGACACACATGGCCAAGGCTACTCTTTGGTAGTGTTATCACACGATTGCTATAATTTATTTGGTTGAGTAAATGCATTCAGAGGTTATCGTGTGGCACACATGGCCAGGGCTACTCTTTGGTAGTGCTACCACACGATAGCTGTAGTGTATTTTAGTTTTTTTTTTAGTAAATACATACACAAGTTGTCGTGTGGCACACATGGCCAAGGCTACTCTTTGGTAGTGCTACCACACGATCGCTGTAGTGTATTTTAGTTTATTAATTACATACCTACGTTGTTGTGTGGCACACATGGCCAAGGCTACTCTTTGGTAGTGCTACCACACGATAGCGGTTGTTATTGTAGGAAAGTTAAATGCATGCATAGGTTATCACGTGGCGCACATGCCAAGGATACCCTCGGTGATGCTACCACATTAAATGTGACTAAGCGCTGCTTGTATTTCTTTTATCTACCATAGATTGTCATAAAAAAGAAATACTGTAGTTGGTTATCGAATAAATCATCCCTTTTATATATTTCTTTTCATGCGACGGCGAGGAGAAAGCAACGGTGCGGAGAATGACGTGTGTCATCCGACCATGGCCGCAATAGAACATGGACCACCCGGACATGGAGCATCAAGAAGATTGGACTCGACACTGGAACGTGACTCAATGCCACTACACCGAAACTGGACTAGCTGGGCGATTGCAAGTTGTGGCCGTTCGTTGCCGTTTCACATCGTGAAGATTGGTTAAGCGCTACCAGCAGGATAAAGTAAACGAAACTGCAAGACATTTCAGTAGAAAATTAACACGTGAGTTCACGTCTCAATTCCCAAAGATTTTTAATATTGGCTCATCAAGTACTAAAATATGAATTCTATCGTTGCGTCACAAGGTTCATTTTGAAACGTCTTAAAATTAGGTGAGTCTAGAATGCAAACATTCCTCAAGTATGCCAGTTAGAGTAGATTCAGCACTGATGCTAAACTGAAACGATATACCTAAATTAAATAATATATGATTTAGGTTAATGGTGTGAACCATGAATGTGTAATGATGGTCATGTGAGGGTGTGTGTGTGAATGTTGTATCAGAAACTTAACATTCCGATGATGACGATAGAGGGTAAGAAGTGAAATATAAAAAAAGGGGGAGTTTTTGTGATTTTGGGTTGCTTACGAGCTTAGCGGTAGATAGGCATTTTTTTCTTACTTTTGCAAAGAGTATATTTACGGAGTATAGTGGAAGAATTCTATCGGATTTAATTGGTATTCTATGTATGTACGTATCCCTGGGACATCTTCTGGTCTTCTCCTGTTGGTAGGTGCGTACCTACCCTCAGTTTCTTATCGAGGTTGTTTCTAAAAGTGCGGTTGTGATTAGTATAGGTAGATTTATTTGTCCTAACGGTGGTTTTTTAAATTTTCGATACAGTTTGTCCAAATGGCGAATACTATTCAAGAAAATAGGAGTGATCCAAGGTTCAAATACGTTCTGGTGAAGATAGGTACCTACGTTGTCAGTTTTTTGTTTTACTTTTATTTATTTATTTGGATATGCAATGGATTACAGCGACCTTGTCTGGGTCATTAGACAGATGATGTGACGTCTGAGGTGGGGGCAAGTTTTATCATTAATATCATTCCAGTAGGTGCCACCGTGAGAACAGTAGCAGGAATATAAGAATAATAGTAAATAGAGGCGCTAAGAAAAATAGTAGATGGTTACTTGTTTGTTTATTTAGATCACCACAAAATTAAGAAAAAAAAAATATAGGTTCAAACGAACAAAATATTCTCCCTCGTGCTTACTCACTGAAGGTTGCCTTCAGTACTAAACTGGTAAACTGGTATTATAAATAGGAAGGGTAATGAAAATAATCGACGAATATGATATTATAAATAGGAGGGGTAATGAATAAACACAGGTACAATGATATAGGTAGGAATCCACATCACACACTTAATATTTATTTACTAGCTAACAGGGTTTTCAAAATTGACTTCAAAGTCTACTAAACGTTTAATAGTCTATGACGTTGACTCCTCGATCTAACTAAGTATAAGAGCTTTATGTAGACGCGAAGGATCTCTGCTTCGGCTGATCACAATACTGGTTTGGCGACAATGACATTCAGTTGAGGTTTGGAATGACTTAAGATTACCATGCTCTTGGTTACGATTGGACAAATTCATAATTATCCAATCCTTCGTAGGAATGAAGGATCGTTTTCAACCTAAAATCGGTTAGTATTAATTATCAGAAAACAAAACAACAGTTTATACTACAAATATTTTGTTAATGTAGTATATTTTTTTTATACCGTGATCTATCCGATTGCAGTATAACTTACTCAACATCGTTCATTATGAAAGGTAAACTGCAGTGGTAGAATCTGCGAAGGGATTAAAAATTAGCCTCAGCAGTTAAAAGGAAATAAGTTAAAATCATGTTCATTTATTATTGATTATCTAAGGGGTGTTATAATGCCAAAGTGCAGTGGGTCTAGTTCAGATAGATAGATGGATAGATAGATAACACTTTATTGCAAACAAGGATACCTCATTGGAACTAAGCGTACCTAACTAAATAAAGCGTTATTAGCTTGTTACTAAGTATAAATCGTTAGTTCAATGCCTATTAAATCTGTACATAAAGTACTACTTTACAGAATTAAACTTACCTACTACATAAGTTTATGAATCATCGTTTCAATTTTATCCATACCCTTTTCAGGGTGAATTTTGTTATGGGTAGATTTTTTTTTGTGCGTAGAAGTTGCTATCCAGTGACGTTCAACAAAGGATGAAACCGTCGTTTGGTACGAGCTAGTGGTCAGAAAATATTATAATTGCTATTAAAAGTAGATAGGTCTGTTAGGCCTTTCAATATTCCATCTTGCAGTGCCTAGCCTATCTGGCTGGTGCTTTTGTTAGCAATGCCTAGTCGTATAAAAATAATAATTGAAAAAAAATACCTTTTAAACGAGACAAAACGCTGTTTCTTGCATATGCCTTGCTGGCGTTAGCTATGTCTGTTAAGACGGTAGATGTCTTTTATGTTGTGAGTCATCGAGGTACACGTACTACGTCAGCTGTTGTTAAAACAACGTGTTTTAGATCCTCCTATGTTTCAGTTGTCAAATGTGATGAGTTTCTTATTTCAACACTGTTGCCTCTGGCATTAGGTTCCAGGTTTCAATTTGGTTCTTGAAACTGGATTTTTGTGTCTTTATTGGTCAAAATGTTTTAAATCAACGGTGACGAGACACATCACTAGTCGAGAATTCAAGATCAAAAAAAAAAAGATGACATCGAAATGAGTAGATGGTTGTTCCGCGTGTTTTATAGGAATACGGAGTTCTTAGCTATGAACCAATGGGTAGTTTTCGCTGAAATAGTGAGGAGGTATCATATTGGTTGACATGAGCTCTATCGCATCAATTTTACATCGTTGATGGAGAAGAAAATAGCTGCAAATTTGTCCTGGTCTCCCTTGTTTTAAGCGAATAGATCTAGAATTTCCGATCTGCATAAGTCATTAATCTTGATAGTAATGTTGCGATTTTACTTAATTACGGTTAGACACTAAGAGTATAAATGTAATTAATGACAGCAAAATTAAAAACCTTTATATTATTATTATTGCGGATAGCCAAAAAAAAAAGTACTAAGTAGAAACTGGTTGATAATCATTCGCTAAAACACAAATGGAACTGGGAAGATAGATTAATGATGACCTTATTAAACTTTAAGTCTGTCTGTCCGTCGCGCTTTCACGCCAGAAATAATGAACTGATTTAAATGACATTAGGTACACCGTGTAGAAATTGAGAAAGGGCATAGACTACTTAAAAATAAAAGGATGGTAAGGGGTTTAAAAGAGGGTTGAAAAGATTTTAAATGAGTGAGCGATGCAAGTATGTGTTATGTTGTGACAATTATTAGTGAGATTCCATTATATAAGTATTAAATCCATTATATATGTAAGTAATAAAATCATATTAAAAGCCTTTATTAATAAAAAAAAAATAAATGAGACGTGAACCACCAATAGAAAAATGGATGAAATGGATATAGCACTGATGAAATGATTTCTTTTGATCACACTACAAATAAGTGTGCATTAAACAGAAAAATGGATGAAATGGATATAGCACTGATGAAATGATTTCTTTTGATCACACTACAAATAAGTGTGCATTAAATAGAAAAACGGATGAAATGGATATAGCACTGATGAAATGATTTCTTTTGATCACACTACAAAATAATAAGTGTGCATTAAATTGAAAAATGGATGAAATGGATATAACAATTATGAAATTATAACTTTTGATCACACTACAAATGAGTGTGCATTTGTTGATACATTCAATTACACTTTCTGTCGACTAGCTTAGCTTAGCTTAGCTTAGATTAGCTTAGATTAGCTAGATGAACAATTAAATAAATAATTATTAAACGCAAGTTATTACATGATGTCTTAGTTTCAAGTCAAATATTAGTATTGTTTAAACGCTGTGTTAACGATTATTTTATTTAAAGAAAAAAGTTTTTAATCATCTATCTAGCTACCATAGCACAAATTCTACTTAATTTGGGGCTAGATAGTGTTGTGTCCACAATAATTATTTATTCAGTATGGTCAGTATGGTCAGTATGGTCAGTATGGTCAGTATGGTCAGTATGGTCAGTATGGTCAGTATGGTTAGTATGGTCAGTATGGTTAGTATGGTCAGTATGGTTAGTATTGTAGTATTTTGATTTTGATTTTGATTTTGATTTTGATTTTGATTTTGATTTTGATTTTGATTTTGATTTTGATTTTGATTTTGATTTTGATTTTGATTTTGATTTTGATTTTGATTTTGATTTTGATTTTGATTTTGATTTTGATTTTGATTTTGATTTTGATTTTGATTTTGATTTTGATTTTGATTTTGATTTTGATTTTGATTTTGATTTTGATTTTGATTTTGATTTTGATTTTGATTTTGATTTTGATTTTGATTTTGATTTTGATTTTGATTTTGATTTTGATTTTGATTTTGATTTTGATTTTGATTTTGATTTTGATTTTGATTTTGATTTTGATTTTGATTTTGATTTTGATTTTGATTTTGATTTTGATTTTGATTTTGATTTTGATTTTGATTTTGATTTTGATTTTGATTTTGATTTTGATTTTTTACTTTTGTTACTCATGTTTCTCGTGTTACTCATGTTGCTCATGTTACTCATGTGGCTGATGTTACTTATGATACTGGTGTTACTCCTATGGCTGATGTTACTGACGTTGTAGATGTTACTGAAGTAACTAATTTTAATGATGTTACTGATGTGACTGATTTAAATGAAGTTACTGATGTTACTGATGCTACTGATGTTACTGATGCTACTGATGTGACCGATGTGTCTGATGTGACTGATGCTACTGATGTGACTGATGTGACTGATGTGACTGATGTGACTGATGTGACTGATGTGACTAACGTTGATAATGTTGATAATGTTGATAATGTTGATAATGTTGATAATGTTGATAATGTTGATAATGTTGATAATGTTGATAATGTTGATAATGTTGATAATGTTGATAGTATTGTAGTATTTTGATTTTGATTTTGATTTTTTTTACTTTTGTTACTCATGTTTCTCGTGTTACTCATGTTGCTCATGTTACTCATGTTGCTCATGTTACTCATGTGGCTGATGTTACTTATGATACTGATGTTACTCATGAGGCTGATGTTATTGAAGTTGTAGATGTAACTGAAGTGACTGATTTTAATGATGTTACTGATGTGACTGATTTAAATGAAGTTACTGATGTTACTGATGCTACTGATGTGACCGATGTGTCTGATGTGACTGATGTGACTGATGCTACTGATGTGACTGATGTGACTGATGTGACTGATGTGACTGATGTGACTGATGTGACTGATATTGATAATGTTGATAATGTTGATAATGTTGATAATGTTTATAATATTGATAATGTTGATAATGATGATAATGTTGATAATGTTGATAATGTTGATAATGTTGATAATGTTGATAATGTTGATAATGTTGATAATGTTGATAATGTTGATAATGTTGATAATGTTGATAATGTTGATAATGTTGATAATGTTGATAATGTTGATAATGTTGATAATGTTGATAATGTTGATAATGTTGATAATGTTGATAATGTTGATAATGTTGATAATGTTGATAATGTTGATAATGTTGATAATGTTGATAATGTTGATAATGTTGATAATGTTGATAATGTTGATAAAGTTGATAATGTTGATAATGATGATAATGTTGATAATGTTGATAATGTTGATAATGTTGATAATGTTGATAATGTTGATAGCGTAGATAGCGTTGATAGCGTTGATAGCGTTGATAATGTTGATAGCGTTGATAGCATTGATAATGTTGATAGCGTTGATAACGTTGATAACGTTGATAACGTCATTAACGTTGTTGATAATGTTTAGAATACTGATAATGATTGTTAATAATTAAAGCTATTGATAATAAGAGGTTGATAAAGTTCATGATAATGTTCGTTGATAATGTTCATTGATAATATTCGAAATTGACAAGGTTTGTTGATAATTTTCTTTGCATGTTGTTAAGTATTGTTGAATTGATAAAGTTGAATAGTTAATAATATAAAGGTATATAATATATTGATATTGTTAGTATATTGTTCGTATTGGTACCTAGTTGATACAAATGTTTGAAAAAAATGTGGATGTGAACTTTGTCAAAATGGTCACTTTGTTTATTGTTTTGATAAATCATTACAAACGTGTTATTTCATAAACTATGTACCTATCACGAGGTCGTGACTGTTTATCAGGATGGACGAACTTGTAAGCTTCTGTTATTATTCCATGAGTTTTAAATGTTATTTGAAACCTTTTGGTACCTTAATTGACAGGAAGTGTGGACTTTGTTACTAAATTGTTAATAGAAGGTATTATTAATTAATATTAAGATGATTAGGTTCATAAAAATATTATTTGTTTTGTTACCGTTACAAAAATACACAATTATTCAGAGATCAATAAATCAATACTGTAGTTGGATTTCCATCAGTTGCTTGAACTCCAACCTTCAAGCATCAAGCTTCAAGCTGTAAAAACAAGGGTGGGGAAGGTTGGGGTTTGCAAGCCAGCGAGTGGTTATTCAAGCAGGCATTCGGTTTTGAACCGTCGATAAGACAAGTCCACTTAGTTCGTCTCGGCGATAGCCATGTACAAGTTTAGCTTAATGTATCTAGATCCATAAAGTACTCAAGTTGTTAATAAAACTGAAGAAAAGGCTATAAAGTGGTTTGAATTCTACATCCTCGGTCTTCTCTGTTAGTGGATCTTTCAAACGTAACGTATTTTTGCTGTCTCATCTTTTCTCCATACAAAAGACAGAGACACGTAGGCGAAACGAAAACAACATTTGGTAACAAAATGTGGTACCAAAATTCGGACTTCGGGTACCGTTCATACTTTCATAAACATTCCAAATTGTATAATTAACAAACAAACAAGCTAATCTTGTTGATTATGCTTTCAAAAAGAGAACGAAAGTACTGGAAATGATTGAATCGTTTAATTACAGTGTAAATTTGCAGTTTCTTTTGACTTGTTTTGGAAGAGGTCTGAGCTAAGCGAGCTCAGCTTCTGCTTCTGCTATACAGACCATCTGATAGTTGGACGTTTTGCTACTTGGACATAGACATAGACATTCATTTATTTGCTGCTTCAGCACGTATACACACTATTAAAATAAGAAATGAAAAAAAAAGAAAGATAAGATGATATTACAAACTAAGTACTAAAGAAAAATATGACATTTTTGACAATAAATAATACAAAATTACAACATAGGTGCTAAAGAAAATTTACATTGAAAAAAAAACACACTAAAACATACTAAAAACAACAAAAAGAGGTCAGTGTACGTGTGCCACTGCAGCAAATCGGCTCTAGCTCAGCGTAATGCTTCACCAGCGGCAGCTCAGCGCTGCCGCTGGTGTACTTGGTCATTTTGCTAATTAGTCTTACTGCTCATTAGACCTTTTGCTCTGTTGGACATTTTGCTACTTAGACCTTTTAATCAGGAGGCAATCCACACGACACTAATTATGATCCCAAACTAAGCAGAGCTTGTATTGTACTACTAACTACTACTAATACAATATAAAACACCCAGACAGAGAACAAATATCTACGTTCACCCACCACACAAATATTTGTTCTCGGTGGAGATCGAACCCACGACCTACGGCTCAGAAGGCAGAGCTACTACCAACTGAGCTGAGAGTACAGTCGCAAAGCAAGTAGGTGTATGCTAACTGTTAAATACAGTGCTAAACACTTACAGACATGGCTCGTTACTAATCTGGTAACTAGTAACTGGTGGTTCTGTGACCCGGTTTCGTTGGTTGCCCCTGGTAGGCCACTTCTACCTAATTGTCACTTTTCCACCAATTAGGGAGCCGCTATGCAACCATGTAGGTCTAACAAGAAAATAGCTGTGGCTATGCTTGACAGTGCACCTATTTATGGTTACAGTTATAGACAAAAAGAGATGACTATTTGAATTCAATGGTTCCCGAAATTTAGCAGAGAATTGGAATCTTCGGTTTACAGATAATCATGGCGCTCAAATCTTCAAAACACAATTTAAGCTTAAAAACATGAGAAAGCGACTTCATGGCCAAACTGCTGAACCGATTTTGATGAAATTTTATGGAACCAATGTGGAAGTATAACCGCCCTATAAAAACCTTCCAAATAAAAATAACAATTTACTAAATCGGTTCATAAATGACGAATATAATGCGAAAAAATACAACTTGTTTGAGACCCTCTTCCTTTTCAACTAGAACTCTAGAAGTCGTTTCAAAATGTGTGGCGGTTAAGAAAAAGTTACATTAAAACTAAGAAATCATGTTGCTAATTTATTTTTTCGTCGCCGAAAGTCAAACTGTAATATTACTGCCTAAAATTCGGTCCATGAGACTATGAGATATTCGTATCCAGAAACAATGCATTGGTCTGAGTCGAGCATCAGGCATAGATTTTTTGACATATTCTCCATTGAAAAGTGTCAAAAATCTATACTTGAGGCTCGACTCAGACTCAAGCATTGTTTCTGCATACGGGCCAACAGTAGACCTACCACAAGCTCGGTCTGGCTCTGTATCTGGTTCTGGTTTTGAGTCTATGTAAGTGTTGACTAAATAAATCCTACGTCGAAACGTCATACACACAGTATCTTCTTCTTCTTCTATCGTGTCAATGGAACACTAGACAATTCTTAAATAGTATTTCGCCACCTCTAAGAGACGATGTTGTCAACGTCACGGGCAATGCAGAGTGCATTGCCCGTGACAATACAATACAAAAATATTTATTCGAGAAAACAGTTTTACAAAAATAGATATACAATGGACCCCGCACTAGGACTAGCCTGTGTCGCGGGAGACCTAAAAGCGCTTACAAAATGTGAAAAGTGGCGAACAAAATGACGTGATTTGAAAGGGTAAGGAACAGTAAATAAATAAATCTAATAATAAAATGTGAACAGTAACCACAATTACTACCAAAAATTAAACAAACACGTCGACGTTGACGTCGACGATGTTGTCAGCGTGTGACGTTGACAACATCGTCTCTTGTGCAGGTTTAGCACAAGAGACGTGTGAGAAAAAGACGAAAAGAGTGTCTTGCACACAGTATAATACACTCACACAGACTCAAAACCAGAGCCAAAGACAGAGCCAGGCAGAGCTTGTGGTAGACCTATACAGGTAGTGGAAAAGCGAAACCACACAGCATATTACCGGCGCGTGCGGCATTCAGTGCGGATCGGGTGTCGCCTTTCACTGTCTGATGCGCGGACGCAGGGCTCGAATCACGGCCGTGACTGTTGCAACAACATCGCGATTATAGAAGATGGCTGCTCAATGAGCATCAGAAGACGGTTGAAAGCACGCACAACATGGCTCGTTAGGCAACAACTACATACTGTTAGCCGGTTTTGGGAATAGGACATCCCTAGTCGGACCGAGCGACGGGATACATCACTAAAAAGAAGAGGACGGTGGCGTCTTGCGTAGTTGTATTGTTTGCCGTGTAATAAAGTAAAACAGAGTCGTAGCTATATTCAATGAATAGTTTCGCCTTAACAATACTTAGAATACAATATCACCCAGACAGAGAACAAATAGGTATCTGTGTTATAGCTTTTGAAACTATCATGGTTTTTAACACTATTTAGCAGTTCAACCGTGATCATGGTGCATGCAACTGTGCCGAAATATCGGACGTCAACTCAACAAAATTTAATCATGGTAAATATCCCGTTGTTCACCACACAAATATCTGTTCTCGGTGGGGATCCAACCCACGACCTACGGCTCAGAAGGCTGAGCTACTACCAACTGAGCTGAGAGGCCAGTCAACAACTAGTTGCAGTATGCTAGGAAAAGACTGAAGAAAATTGATAGAGCAATGGAGAGTGCCGTGTTTGGTAGCTCCTTGATCTCATAGCTAATACATAAGGAGTAACAACATCGTAAAAAAGTCGTAGACAAATATGCGAGTAGGTAATTTTGAAATGGGTGTGTGCCAAACGAAATTTTACCTCTAACTTCCATAACATCCTCAATCCTCAAAAGAACTTGGACACCGTGTTACTAAGAGATATGAGAGGATATGCACCTAGTTTGGAGCGAAGACGTGAAGCAGTTTCTGTTTATTTCTGTTTCTGAAGTTGGGATGGAATACTTTCTACTACCAGAAAGGGCAACGAGTGAAACAAAGACAACAACGAAATGGCACGCAGCCAAGAGATGTGCTACGAATACGGGATAGACCACCAATCAAAAGAGATGTAAAAAAGTAAAAAGGATATAATATTCTTTGAAAATGCACAATGATAATGCGTACCTAATGTCTTTAGCAAACAAAGATAGGTATGCCAACATTGTGAAAGACTGGTGTCTGAGATAAGTTCGTAAGAATCTGTATTACAGGTCACCAGGCCCCATTCTGCGATGCTAAGGTAACTAATTTAACAGAAGTTAGCAATAAAAATAAGAAAACAAGATAGAAAATCAAATACAATTAAAACACAGCTTAAAACACTAATGTACAAACACTTTGTTTGAGATCCTAACTAATAAATATAGCAAGTGGGAGACTTGCTACCTATAGCAAGTGGGAGAAGAAGGTGTGAACGAATTATGAGTGATTTGTGTGTGGGTGAGTGTGTGGATGTGTGTTTGAAAATGATTAGATTGAAAGGAACCGAGTTTCAAAGTGGACGCAGGTAACTGACTCGTACAGTGGGGTCAGGTCACTCATTCCCTGTGAATCACAACTTCTAAAGAAACCAGTTTTGAAATGAGCCATGCAAAACGGAAAGGTAACTGACTCCAGCGTTGCAAAACCCACATACCTACAGCAGGTGGATACTGAACTGAGCCACAATTGCGCAATCTTTTAGCTCTCAACACAATGGCGAGGGAAACTGCGTGCTGTGGGTGGAGTTAGGACAGGGGTAGATGGGCACTTTCATGTACAAAATGATACCTCAGGTGTGGTTGACGATCATAATCTTTTAATGCTACCTTAGATCATCCATTCGAACTCCAGTCGGGCGCTTTAAATTTTTATTTTGAACAATATAATAAGATGGCTTACCGATGAAGCTACGGCTAGGCTAGTTTACTTCAGCTACTTCCATAGTGTTATGTCTTATGGTATCTTTCTCTGGGGGAAAGCAGTTTATTGAGTTTGAGGTTGCGCAATCTTTCAAATAAAATAAATATTGTAGACACAATCCAAACAACACTGTCTAGACTGAAATTAAGTAGAGCTTGTACTATGGAAAGTTAAGAACCAGATAGCTGATAATAGATGCTTAGAATACAATATAACACCCAGACAGAAAACAAACATTTGTGTTCACCACACAAATATTGTTCTCAGTGGGGATGGAACCCTCGGCCTTCGGCGCAGAAGGTAGAGCTGTCAACTGATCAGAGAGGTCAGTCTATATGGTATAGGTTAAGTAACTAACCACTGTTAGGAAACCTGTCACCATAGGCCACGACTGGGTCATTCGAATAAAGATTTGTGGATTTGGGTTCCTAAGCCCCCTTCTAAACCTATTAATCATTAGCAGACCAGGCTATTTAAGGATAAGGGGCAGTCCTCATCTTATGTAACCTCGAAGAATGAGACTGAATGGGGAAACTCTCATCTACGGAGACTCACGGGGTACATGCAGTCACCTATTACGGTAGAGACCTTTCTCTATATCCCTAAATACGCGCCTGGTAGTTCCTAGGAGTGGCTACATGGGTCAGCCACTGTTTAAATGTCAACTTGTTTGATCTTTCTGAGGGTTATCGGTTTTGTGTCAATAAATCAGAGGCAAAGGTCACAGGACATTCGGACTATTGGTTTTAGACGTGTCCGCGTTTAGTTGAATCACATATATCAGTTTGAAACATTTTAAAGTTCCAGGCTCCAGATTCACGTGGCCATCATCATCTTTCAACCCTTATCGCATGCTAAGGGGGGCAGCACATCAGGTTTTAATCTTACACGAAACTCTATCGTTCGTCATCTCAGTGCTCACTCACCAACATAGAAGAACACGGGGCATAGCCCAATTGTATTTCCACGGTCGTTATATTGCGTAATATCATAGTATCTCAAAAACATTACAGCTGAGGATAAGATATTGTTTTGGAATGTATGAGTAAGGCTCATTCATTGACACCCTACTTCTTTTATTTGCCTTATTTACCTGCTTACCTGGTTTTCTTTTTAATATTTTGGACATTTCACGACACTATCTAACCCCAAACTAAACAGAGCTTGTACGATGGGAACAAGATAATTACATACTTAGAAATCAATATAGCACCCACATAGAGAACAAACGCTGTGTGTTGTTCACTACAAAATATTTTTTCTCGATGAGGGTCGAACCCACGCCCTCCAGTGCAAAAGGCAGAGCTACCACCAACTGCGCTGTGGGCTGTCTTTACCTCTTTGTTTTTGCCTATTTGGAAACCCCTTGATCGATATTCCTAATTTGGTTGTCTTCTTCTCAGTCGCTTCACTCTTTTCAGAGCGGCCGTGGTCATCATGAATATCTTATGATTTCTTTTTATCACGAGCTGTGGCACGCCTCACGATATCTCGCCACTTCTTTTTACATGTCTTCACTCTTGTAGGGTTCCTCCCACTGCTGACTTGACCTGATCAGTCCAGCGCATAGGAGATCTTCCACGTGGTCTTGTACCCTCCACTTGTCCCTGGTTAATTGGTTATAATCGCCCAATTATTGAGAAAACTACACTCACTCGATCAAATTGACAGTAGTGATCAAATTGATAGACGACGCAACGCAGCGCAACGCACTAATGGGGCTTCACCCTAACTACGGTATTTTATCACGGAGGAATGTAGGTAAGCTGTCAAAGAAACAGTAATGTTTGTACCACCTAATTCTTAAACCTAAATTATATTAGCGTTATCAATACATTGCCACTCGTAGATAACAAGCGTTGTAGGACAGATAACAATATCAACACCAACACTGAAAACTTGACAGTTTAGAATAAAACCGAAAATAACATGATAGTTAGATCCATCTTTCTTAGAACCATCCAATTCGATAGTCCTATCAGTTTGGAATGATTGAACGTCGATCAAGCTACATTTTTTATGTTCTATTGACAATTAATCTAGTAGAGTGATGCGTATGAATTTAGATGGATATGTGGGTAAAGGTCGGCCAAAGAAAAGATGGATGAACAGTGTGAAAGATGACATGGATAAGAAATGAGTGAACACAAAGATTACGGCTGGTAGAAAAGAATGGAAGAGGAGAACATGTTGTGCAGACCCCACATAAAGTGGGATAAGGGCTGGAAGAAAAATATGCATGTGCCTAGTTGAAACATTTAAATAATTATGGAGCAAGTTCATTGATCTTTATAAGTAGGTGCCTGCATACTGGATGTCTAACAGTTCCTTTGTTACTTCATCCTTGGAGCTAAGCCTTCACAAACAAAACTTCGTGATAAGCAAATCTCCACTTCCTAAGTTACGTCAACGACACAATGGTGTTTATAATTATTATATTGTTATTCTTGCATCAGATGCCTTCTTTCTTTTGCATGCGTTTTGGGGCATCTAGAGATGAATCTGGAATCTTTGTAATCTTCTAAGTTCATATTTATCTTCTTTACGATTAAATAATTCCTTAGGTGTGAGATCCTTATATGTAAGATCCGGAGGGCATAGCTTCAAAATATCCATTAATGGATGGAACGAAGTTAATAAGTCAAAATTACTCACGTATTTTGTAGAGCTCATGCGGCGAACTTTGTTGACAGCCTTTTTCTGTCCTCGCCTGTACCTATTCATATCACTCGCACTTTTCACTTCACTAGCCTGGTCTTCCAGCACGAACCAATCTGTGACCGACCCTCGCCTTGGCTTCCCCCGCACGGGTGGTGGTGGTGCACTACGCTTTACACTAAGAGCTGTGGACAACTCTTTTTTGAAATCCTCACTGATTTCACTCACTTTAGATGCGTGCAGAACTTTTGGAGACGGAATATTGCTGAAAGACGAGCTCTTTCTCTTCTCTGCTACAGGGATTTGTTTGTTTGATTTCGTATAGGGTTCACAGTCACTTAGATAACTCTCGCTGAATAGATCCACCGCTTTGTTGAACTCGTCCAAAAGGTTTTGGACGGAGCTGGTTTTGAAGATGTTATCAGCAGTGGTGCTAGACGCAGAAGTGGCTGTGGATATGCTAGAGTTGTTATTTGTCATGCTAGAAGACTCTGAAGGAAACTCTCTGATGCTTTTGAGGAATATACCATCATCTTTATCGTAGCCAACGTTGGGTATGTATTCGAGACTATCGTTGGAAGTCCAAGCATCGCCCATCGACTCTTCGTAAATCGAGGACTGACGGTTCAGCTTATTCTTCCTCATCTCATCTTCTTCTTCTTCTATGATGGCTCTGGGAAGAAATTCGAAGCTTTTACTCCTCTGGTAGATCGGAGTGAGCTGCTTCTGTTTATCGATGTCTTTCTGTCTGAAGAACCAAAACCTTTTCTGGCTTTTGATATCGTATTCGAGCCTGCTACCTCTTTTCAGATCTGATCCCAGATTCACGTCCTTTTCATCTTCATCAATAGTCTTCCACTTTTTGTCTTTCTCCTTATCCTTTCCGAAGAAGCTTATTCTGGAGAATTTGTCGCGAAAACTGAAAGACTTTTTCAAAGGTGATGTGCCAGATTCGTCGTCTGAAGATGGTTGGCTTATTTTGTCTGAAACTGATGATGGAGAGTCTGGAACCGGGAGACATGATGAGAGTAGACCGGAAGGTTTCGCGATCTGGAGATCGTCCGGACGTGCTCGGGATACGAACGGCTGTGGTTTCAACTTGTCTGGTAAGTCGCCGAGTAGACCTCGCTCGATCATGAGAAGGTTCTCCTTGTTGAACTTCCTCAAGACATCAGGTCTTCTAACAGGGGTCTTTTTATCTCTGTCCATGACGGCATGCGTCATCACGCGATCAAGGTTTTTAGCCGACTGACCGTATCTTTGGTACGTATCTATTGATAAGAGCTGATAAGTGATAACTTCTCTCTTGTAGGTGATTTTGACAATTTGTTGCACTTAAACCGGCGTCCAAATTAAATAGGAAGTTGGTACAAAATTGTTCTTATGCAGGATAGAAAGTTACACTGCTGAAATTGTGGCGCACTGCACGTCATATCATTATAATCTCCCTATGCGAATACATTGTGTCATACGAGAAGGAAGCGTATTAGTGTATACGTGGCAGCTTATACAACCTCAAAAACAATGGAAAGAGGGAAGAGATGAGACTCGCAAGGAAAACGAAAGAGTGGTGTTCTATATAACGCCACTGCCGTCCCTTTCTGGTTCCGGAGGCCTAAACTCAGCAATGGATGCGAACGGGCTGAAATGATAATGATGTTTTTACCTTCCGAGGTACATACTTTTTTCAGGATGTAGGTAGGTAATAGCTCAAACCAGTCCGGTCTAAAGCCGAAAGCCGGACTGGTTTCCACAACTAGACCTCTGGTTACCCTTCTTTGCGTGACGAGGTTGCTAGATATAACAGCACCAAGACCTTGATCGTTAGATCAATACCAAACACTCATAGCAACTCATGTCCTCGAAAACTTTGAGTGTAAACAGAGTTCAGTCAGTTACTCGACATACGTCTGTAAAACAAAAACTGTATTCATGTTATTGTAAAAAAATTCAAAACTCACCTACATTAGAATTTTTTATTTGACTTCTCAAATAGGTATCTAACCATCGTCGGCCAGAATTTTTTGAATTTTCGAATTGTTGAATTTACATTGTAACGAGTGTTTATTTGAAGTGTACAAGAAATAGTTCTCATAATTCACCATTGAATAGTAGAAAGGTTACAGATAATAATGGTGTTTTGTTATAAAATAATAACAGAAACGCCGAGGGTGTCCGGCAGTGGATCTCCGAGGAAGCGATCGCCTGTGAGAAAAATACCTAACGGTAGTACCTTCGTCATTATTAGTAGAATAGATACCTACTTACCTCTTGCTTGGTGACACATTGGTGTCTACAGTAAGAGAAAGAAGGTTCCTAGCGCCTGAGAGAATAACAACGGCAAGCATTATAATGTTTTGAAAAGTGATTTGCAAAAATTCTGAACTCTAGTTTGGCCTTGCGTATCAGTAGGCCTACCATGATCTCGCTCTGTCTCTGGTTCTGGTTTGGAGTCTGTGTGAGTGTTGACTAAATAAATCCTACGTCAAAACGTCACACACACAGTATAATGCACTGCTGGTGAGCACTCACACAGTCTCAAACTAGAGCCAGAGACAGAGCCAGACAGAGTTTGTGGTAGGCCTACAGATTCTAAGCAACTAGAAGACACGCGGGAGTTTTTTCAGGATAAAAAATATTCGAAGTACCTACTTATGTATTTACAAAAAAAATGCATATAAGTATTACATCAGCTATTCGCGTTCCCATAGAACAAGCTCTGCTTGATAGATATGGATTGTCCACAATATCTTTCTTTTATTCTATAGTATTAATCCAGTTTACAATCTATATAATTTCCTGCAAAATGTCATCCGAAACGGTGCAGAGGGAAGGGTGTGATTGAGCCAAAAACATCCAAACTGTCGCATTTGTTATGTTAGTAGGATACTATGAACAACATACATTTGTGTTCTTTTACAGTTCCAAGTTCCCTCTCCCAACTAATCGGCACACTGGACTATGAGGACAGCAGCGTCCTAGACTCCATCCCGGAGAGGGAATGGCGACTGCTGGCCGCGCTGGCGAGGAAGAGAGAGGAAGACGACGAGAGAGAGAAGCTTGCCGACCAGTTCCGCAAGATGTGGCAGAAGGAGAAAGAGGAACGTGATCTGGTGAGGTTTTTTACATCTTTCTAAAGCATTCCTGCTGCTACTACTACTACTAGCCTGTAGTGTCCCACTGTTGGGCAAAAGCCTCCCCCCATTTACGCCAGTCACTACGATCTTCTGCTTTAAGTTGGCAGTCCCGCTCAAAAGCGTCCAGCTCGTCCCTCCATCGCATGCGAGGCCTGCCGCGACGCCACCTCATTGCGTCAGGGCACCACTCGGTAGTGGTTTTGGCCCACAGGTCATCCGACATGCGACAGACGTGGCCGGCCCAGTCCCATTTTAGTTTAGCGGCTTTATCGCCCACCTCTGTAATTTTTGTTTTGGAGCGCAGGATAGTGTTCCATCTTTCTAAAATGTTAGAATACCGTGGACGGCCCATTGAACGAATGTATCAATACTCAAATGTCCCGATCCTTAACTGTATCAGTATCCAGGTGGAAGCAGAGACCAGCCACCAGTACAAGAGTTATATCCAGCGCAAGCGCGCCCAGGAGCGCAGCTGGCAGGAGTACCGACAGTTGCAACGCAGCTCGGAGCAGCAGGCGAGGAAGGGGCAACTGGTGGAGAGCATCCGGCATAAGGAGCGTCGGAGCAGGGAGATGCTCGCTTGCAGGGATGATAAGAAGGTAAAAAGTTCTCATGTCAATATTAATAGGACTAGTATTGGTACGGTGAAGAAGAAAATCATGAGGAAACTTGTGGTTTAGTCAGCTACGCACGTATTGACCATGACTTTCCTGTGGATTAGGCCGACTAAGCTGTCAGGATGGTATATATATAGTTGCTGGGCAAGCCTTTCCATCTAAAATCTTGTCCCAGGCACTGTAGAGTCCCGTAAGTAGGGTGATGACTGTGATGATGAGTAATGAGCAGTAGCCCCTAACGCTACATAATTTATTTGCAGTAGGTACCTACCTCTGCCATTTGCGCTGGAGGGCGTGGGTTCGATCCCCATCGAGAACAAATATTTGTGTGCTGAACGCAGATATTTGTTCTCCGTCTCGGTGTTATATTGTATTCTAAGTATGTATTTAAAAAAAATATATATCAATATCTGGTTTCCATAGTACCTACAAGCTCTGCTTAATTTGGGTGCTGTGTGGAATGTCCACAATATTTATTTGATTTTATTTTAAGTACCTCTACCTATACAGGTACTAATTCGGCCAACATTTCACCTTCTGTATCTCACCAGACCACACAGCTAATAGACAAAGCGCTGGAGGAAGAAGCTCGCGCTGCACTGGCGGCAGACCGGCGCTACCGGCAGGGCACGGCAGAGCAGATGAAACGGAGAGCAGAACTCTACTATGCGCAGAGTAAGGCGCGAGATGCTGGCTCTAGGCGGTCTGCCAGACTGAGAGACGCTGCACAGGTATTTTTTGTACATAGCTTATGGAATTGGTACATTGCCTCGTAGGTCACGCACGTAAGAAACGTGCCCTACAATGTACAGCCCGGCGTCCATCAACAGATGTTCCTCACGTGCCAGTAATTTCACCTACACCCTTCAAACCGAAACACAGCTACGAAATAAGCATGGTGGTAGTACTTCCCCGGTCAAGCTCTAAGCTAATACGCACTGCAAGATAATATTAAAAACAAGCTTTGCATCTATTGTAAATGATTAATATAGCGTCAGGGACAACTGGTGATTAAACAAGCCCTATAGTCCTATTTGTGGGACGCCATAGTGCCTGGGACAGGGTTTTAGATGTAATAGCCCTTATAACTACATGAACATAATATAGTGTCTCGCTAATAGCTACAAAGGTGAAAATAATCGGAAACTATTATAGGAATTAAACTGATGGAAAGCGAGGATGCAGCCTAAGATGGAGCATGCTTAGCCATACCTGTTCCCTCTTGTTTCAAAAAAATAATTATATCGTTCCGGAAATACTGACGCCGGAAGAGAGTTCCACTCCTTGGCAGTACCTACATACTATAAAAGTGGAGTCGAAGCGCCACGAATATCTAGGAGTGGCACTTGTCCGTGCGTCTAGTTGCCCGGAGGTCCATTTTAGATAATAAGTCCGGTTTTACCTTTCCAGCGTCTAGCAATAACCAACACATTGAACTCGTGGGAGACCGCTCTCCTCCGACAAGAGATAACAGCGCTAGAGACGGCGAGACGAGCGAGCCACGCCGCCCACGCCGCGCTTACCAGCGAGAGAAGCGACGTCATGGCGAGGGAGAAAGAGAGTAGGAGGAAGCGAGCGAGACGTATTGCAGCTGTGACGGCGCAGATGAGAGAGGATTTGAAGGCTGGACGTGCTACTTAATGGGGTAGAATACGCTTTTACGCGGGAGGCGGCAAAGCCTTTTCTGTAATAAGTACCTAGATGTCGCCATTGCTTGATGCAGAACAACCGCGCATGCGTACGACCGGACTGCTCTGGAGTCCGGTTAATGTACACCCCATAAAAAACACTTTTTTCTACAGAGCAGTTCAAAAATTCCATTTCGACTTATTTTTAATAAGCGAATAATTTTCCTAAATGCGCGGTTGCTCTATGCATTAAGCGATGGTGCTGCCATCTAAACTGAGCTCAGCTTTCCTCCCCATTAAAAAACAAAAACAGATTCAATGCCAATTAGCTGAAATTCTAAGATATCAGTCTTCCAAAATTACGCCGTTTTTTCGTGGTCCCATTATTTTGTCCCAATAATGGGATCAGGAGGGAGAACTATTTTTGTAGTCCCATTAGCGCAAACATAACCTGAATCATCTCGAGACCCCAAGATCCCAATAAAAATCAAATGACCATTATTCCTTACATTAAGCCAGTGGAGTTTTCAACAAGTTAAAATTACTCTATAAATCTATGATTAGAAATATTTTGCTAACGTTAGGATAGATGTAAGGTTAGATCTACCTCAATTTTAGTTTGAAAATAAACAATTTTAATTATACAATCTTTTTTATTTCATTACAAACTATACTTACCTAAAACTTAAAAATATCAATTCCTTTTTAAAAACATGAGTAAAGCTTCTCAATTTCAATACTGTATTCTGACGTACCCGTAGCATGGCCGACTCAATGTCACATGCCTTGACGCGTCTGAAGTGAGCCGTTGGTTTAAAAAAAGCCAATCACTAAGGGCGCTTGTACACGCTAAGAAAAAACGCCGGGTCTACCCAAGAATTCGTGTCGTAACTAGAAAATAACTGTGTACACTGCTCGCAGCGGTGCACGAAAAAAATCTTATCTGCGCAAGACACGACGCGGCGAACGTTGTTGCGTTTTCGTGTGTGGAAAAGACAAAATTCTTGTCGTCTACACGAAGAATTTGTCTTGTCTGCCGCAGGAACGGCAAATTTTCTTAGCGTGTACATGTACAAGCGCCCTAACGGTATATTTGCCACAGGGCTAACTTCAGGCTGGAGCCGTTGGTGCTAAAAAGGCCAATGACGGAAGAGAAGACGCCAACGGCCAATGACCGGCCAAGATCCATCGGCCATATTGTTTTGTTATCCATCCCCACTTCCAATATAAATATCCCTTGTAGCAGCCGCCAGTCTCGCTCTAGCTTTTCTATATTTGTCCAACGCGAGCTCAGCACCTATAACATAATTTTATTTTGAGTCAAAAATATAGTTCGTATGTAACGAAAAAATGCAAAAAAAGCTAAACCGATTTCAAAAAATCTTTCACATATAGATAGCTACATTATTCTTTGTTGCATAAGCTATATTTATTACAAGCGTCTCGCCCCGGCTTCACCTCTCTTTTCTTTCGGCGGGTCTTATTTCGAAAAATCGAAGTCGCAGCCTTCGAATTTTTCCACGCGTGCGAAGCGGGGGCGGGTCGCTAGTTAATATTAGTAAATAAATATTTTTACTAATATTTATTCAGTAGTATTACAAGGATCACTTTGACTCGTCTTAAAAGCTATAGGTGACTCTAGGTTCCACGCGACCAAGCCTAGAACAGACTACTTGACTTGACTTGGCTTGGTTCCGTCAGTTTTTTTATGATTTTTTACAAATCAAAAATAATAATAAAAGCAGTGAAGTTCCAGTGTGGTGCCACTCCACTTAGTGAGACGTAGGTAATAATACAAAAGCAAAAGTTTCAAAGACAGCACACGCACAGTAGATAGTAGGAAGTAGGACTATACCTTCAAGTAAGGCTGATGACCCTTGATGGACGCTGGCGCTGAGTCCAGCAGTTCTAGATGATACTCCCCCGCACTGGAATATGATGGAGTAGCGGATGTGGACCTCACCAGTGGTTGTATACATGAAGTTTGCATTCTGGAAATTATGATGACTTTAGTTTGCAAGTGTTTCTATGGTGGTACAATGCTCACATTGCTGTGTGTTTAAACTGCCTGATCACAAAAACTTACAAATAGTCAATGATACATAAAAAAACTTAAAAACTATTTGTATGAACAATAGGCGGTCTTATCGCTAAGCAGCGATCTCTACCAGACAACCGTAGGATGGATGGATATAAGTATTATATACGGCAGCTAGTAAAAAATACAATATTAAAAAAATGTGGACAATCCACACAACGCTATCAAGCTTCAAATTAAGCAGAGCTTGTAATAAGAGAACCAGAGAGCTGATATAATAATTTTCACATATTTTTTTATTGTAAATATACATACTTAGAATACAATTTAATACCCAGACAGAGAACAAACACCAGTCTTCACCACACAATTACTTGTTCCCGGTGGGGATCGAACCCACGACCTACGGCGCAGAAGGCAGAGCAACTACCAACTGAGCTGAGCGGCCAGTCTATAAATGGTCGTCGAAAAATTATGATGGGTTCTCTAAGCAATTTTATTTAATAATGTACAATTTATTTAATAATGTACAATGGGCCCCCATTGTACAATATTAAATAAATAAAATAAAATAAATAAATTGCTAACCTGTCCATCCGCCGTCGAAAGCACCTCCAGATCCTGGATGAGATTACAACCCCCCACAAAGAACCTCCTATCATCCCCTCGCCAGGACTTCTCCTCAGGTCGGAGGCAGGTCAACTCCTGGCTCCGGCGACCAGGAGTCAGGGGTAGGGGGTGGTACGCGTAGCCCTCTGTGCGGTGGTTGTGGCGCCAGTCGGTAGATATTACTTCGAGGTATAGTTTTATTGGTGGTTTATCTGGAAGGAATATTTCAGCGAGTTTTTGTAAGACGCCGCAAAGATTTCAACAAAATATTAAGTTGTAAGAATAAATAAATAAATAAGAAAATATTATCGACAATCCAAACGACACTATCTCGTCCCAAACTAAGCAGATCTTGATAGCTGATATAGTCCCTATATTTTTTTTGTGTTAACACATAATTAGAATACAATATGACACCCAGACTGAGAAGAAACATTTGCGTTCACCACACAAATATTTGTTCTCGGCGCAGAAAGCAGAGCTAATACCAACTGAGCTAGGTCTGGCAGAAATTCTGCCAGACCTAGCTCAGTTGGTATTAGCTCTGCTTTCTTTCGGTTGGTATTCTGCCGCAGAATGTACCAAGATAGTTTAAATGATAACTAGTAACGCCATCTATCCTTAGGAATGTGTACTAAGGAGTCTGTCCCATCCCGTTTTACCCTTTGGGTACGGAACCTTAAAAAACAGAGGTAAATAAATTATAGTTTAAAAAACTAAAAAAAACGCTTTTATAACTAACTAGTGGCCGCCCGCGGCTTCGCTCGTCCGTTCCCGAAACACCCCGTTCCCGTTACTTTTTTGGGATAAAAGTAAATAGTAAAAAATATAGTTCAAAAAACAAAAAAAAAACGCTTTACGCTTTTTAGTTCAATTAGTGATAAAAGCGTTTTTTTTTTTTAAACTATATTTTTTTTTAGTTATTAGTTTTTTTTTCATATTATTGCATTGTCATCGACCTTTGACAGGTGTGCAAAGTTTGAATCAAATCTGTAACTTGTAGAAATAAACTTGTGTTACATACCTATAGAATCAGTGTCCATACATAGTTCAATCAGCTGTCCAAGGTTCCACACATCGTCATTATCAGTAGATGTTGGTTTGGATGTGTGTGTGCGACCGTGTAGCGCGTCATTGCATTGTACACCTTCTGGCAACTGTAATAAGAATTAACTGCATTTCATAGTGATCCATGTCACTAAAGACTTTTTATATTTCTCTACGTGTCGGCCGTGTCGCGGGCAGAACACCCTAAATATTATGATGGTCACTAAATATGTGAAAAATGATTTTTATAATGTCCCAAAAGTTAAGAGCCGAGCCAGATTTGAACTTAGTGGGGAAGGTCGCGGGTTTAAATCCCGCTCGGCTAACTTTTGGGGCCTTATAATTTTTTTTTATAATTAATATTTGACTGTAACGTCAAACCTGTAGATGAAGCCACGGTCGCGTTAGTGCCGAACAGTCCCAAAGAGTTATTCGTCGAGTGTGATTAAGATCCGATGGCGCAGCGGTCAGCGCAGCCGCGTACCAGGAAGGTCGCGGGTTCAAATCCCGTTCGGCTCTTAAGTTTTGAGACATTATAAAAATCTTTACCTTTATAGTATATTCAATATACAAGTTTTTAATCTCAAAATTCTTTGCGCACAGTATTTCTATGGTCACGTGGTACTGAGTAGTACCTATAGAGGGCATTATGAAGTCCACCAGTGCTTTATGTTTCTTCTCCCATTTGTCATTCAGTCTCGAAAGCTGAAATAGATAATTTATTTCTTCTAAATTCTTTAGTCTAAATTGATTCTTAGACAAAAATTTCCTTGGGGGAACTTGATGCCAGAGAGCATTCTCTTCCAGTAAACCTTTTTGTAATTTTGGTATTCTTAACGGATAATTTACGTTTGCTAAGTATTTGAACCCGAAAATATACTGTGCACTCTCTGTGTACTTTATTTTTAGTACCTTACTATAACGATATATATACACTCACATCAACATTGTCTATGGATATTCCATTTTGAATAGATTTACAGATTTTTCGAGTTATCATTCCCACTTTTATTTTTATTATTAAATAATATCAAACAGTTGTATTTTATTATTATTAACAAACAACACAAAATAAAGATTCTTGCTATATTTAGTTCCCAAAGAAATTATTTCCAGATTTTGTTAAAAAAAAAAAAAAAAAAAAAAAGTTTGGAATACCTATCCCCAGACAATGTTGATGAGTGTACATACTTATTCTAGGGTGCTAATTCAAATGCAAGCCACTGTGCTCAAAGATATACAGTGCATTTTTACCAGTGTTTTTAACTCATCACCTCCCTCCATTTCACCGAAATCAACACAGACTCCATACTTGAAGTCCATCGGTACGCTTCCGTCAATGGAATATGGATTGGATTCTAGATCATTCATATCAGGTGATAATATTATGTAGTTTTGCATTGTATTGTGATATATTGAGAGAAGGACCGATTCTTGCTTGATTAGATTTTCCCTAGAATTGTGTACAATTAATAAAAAAAAGCAGCCAAGTGCGAGTTGTACACGCCCATGAAGGGTTTCGTAGCAACAAGTAACTTAATATAATTCTATTTTTGTGTAAAAATCTTAATGCGGTTCACAGAATACATCTACTCGCCAAATTTCATCAGTCTAGCTCTTACGGCTTCGGAGCAAAATGGCTGTGACATACGGATGGACGCACGGACGAAGACACAGACAGACAGACAGACATGACGAATCTAAGGGTTCCGTTTTTGCCATTTGGCTACGGAACCCTAAAAAAGAGAGCACTGGTGGTTTAGTGGTAGCGGCCCCGCCTTCCGATCCTAAGGTCGTGATTTCAAATCCATTTAGTGCGTGCTTTCAGTCTACCAATGAGTTTTTCTGTCGAAAAACGTATGTGCACTGTGTAGGTAGTCTCAAAACAATGAAGGAAAACATCGTGAGGAAACCGGCGTGTCGTGGAACCTAAAAAAGTTCGAGCGACATACATAGGTAGTGTACATACATTTACATTTTTCAATACTGGCATAGTGCATATACATTTTTCGACAGAAAAACTCATTGGTACACATGACCTTAGGATCGGAAGGCGGTCCACTACCACTAGACCACCAGTGATGTATGTAGGTACTCTAGGTACCTACTATGTCCACTAATAATTCAAAATGTTCATCTACTTTTGACACTGCCTGGAATAGTCTAAGATCCCGCTATAGAAGGACCTTCACCGAGCTGGTTATTTAATGAAACGTATTTTATATATAATTAAACATGCCAATAAATATATTCTATATGGGTTGCCTATCAAATTTCAGTCCAGGATAATTATGATTAATTAATAATTAAAAAAAAAAAATTAAAACTTTCCACTGGTATGTTCAATAAACATACCGGTGCAAAATGCTAGTATCGATTAACCTGTTTATACCTGGCTACCCGAGAGTTGTGACCGGAAAAAAATAGGCAACCTAACGTTTGCATATTCTATGGGGTCTATACTTTCGATTGGTATAGAATTTGTCTAATAAACAAACCGGTGGAAAGTTAAAAAAACAATTAAGTTTTTTAATTATTAATTTATCATATCCTGGACTGAAATTTGATAGGCAACCCTTAAAGAATATATTTATTGGCATGTTTAATTATATATAAAATACGTTTCATTAAATAACCAGCTCGGTGAAGGTCCTTCTATAGCGGGATCCTATACTATAAGTTAGTACCAAATATTGACAGAAAGTGCTTTTAAAACTTACTCATTGGGGTCAGAATGATCGAAAACAACATGCATTGCAACCCATTTCTCTTCCTCGCACAAACTGCTTCGACTCTTTAACAAATGGCTCATCGAATCAGACTTCCCGCCCAAAACACTCCCAAGACTATCCACCACACCATTCAAATTCAAATATTCCATCAAAACTTCAAATTTAGAATCTCTTTTCTTTTTCGAAAATGGTAATGGCAGGTGATAATCCTCATGGATGTATGTAAAAACCTTTTTAGATGAAATATCATTATTTTTTATCATTTCATGGTATTTTAGCTCGGTGTTGGTAATACAGCTGTGTGCTTCGGAGTAGCGTTTAATTTCCCAACTGCTCAAAGACTTTTCTTGCCATTTAAATGTGTGTTCTTCAATGTTTGGTTGGATGTTGATGCTGTCGGTTTCATTAGTGTAGTCTTCAAACTTTGGCAATGAGAGAATATCGTCTGGTGGTTTAAGTTTGACTCTGGAATGTTTAGAAGAATAATCTGTAGGTTGCCAGTAGTACACTTTTATGTGTTTACAATACCTGCCCTTAAACTGAGACGACATATAATATAAGTAAATATCGCGGGAAGTCGATGGATAGAGACAGACTCATAATGAATCGTCCTTCGAAGGGGTTGTGTGAAAATATGTACAAACGAATATTCATTTCTCTAGCTACCTAAGAAGTGAGACTACAAGTCTCCTGAGAAACTGTTCGTCATTGTCAGTAACGAGTACTGTACGGTGTTTGTAAGGACAAAAAAGTAAAAGTAGCTAATGTACTATGGACAGTGGATGGAACTTACTTGATCTTGGCATTATTTACAGATGAATTGAGCCAATAAACTCCAGATACTTTATTGCAGCGTACAAAATCATTCATTGTAAACAAAGAGTATAATAAGTAGTGGGGAGATTGTAAAACAGTCGAGTTGCGGTTTTACGTGATATCACAACACAAACCAACACAAACACAACAAACAACAACAATACAGTCCGTCCGGCAAGTATAACTTGGCGGGTCTGAAGTGAGCTGTTCGATCGTTAATGGCCAATGACTGATGGAAGATTGGCCAAACGGCTAGCTTCAGACCCGACAAGTTATACTTGCCGGACTGTACATCAAATCAAAACAAATCTATCTTCTTCTTCTTAATTATGGCATCTGTCCATTTTTGAACTATTTTGCCAGTGACGGGTGTCGTGGAACATCACATTCTCAAGTGAATGAATGCAAACAACTGTCATGTCATTCGCGGCAACTCTGTTGACTTGACATCCTCAGTGTTTTTGTGTCATCTGTCTGTGTGTCCCTAATTTTATTCCAATTTATTTTAGCTTAGCAGTTTGTAACGGTACCTAATTGTATTGAGTAGTGTTTGTTGCGCTTAAAATAAAATACGTATTAAAAATATCGAACTTTTCTGAGAAACACTATCTTATCGCGAGTTTACAAGGATATATCGATCGTGACTCGTAAGCAACCGCTGATAATTTAGAGGGGAAGTTATGTGCTTCTAGTTTTCACATTTCACCTGTTGTTTTGCGTGTTCTACCATGGAAAGACAGAGTGAAACGTCTGTAACCATGCCGATGAGGCAGATCGGCTCTGATCAGTATTGGAGAGGAATCTTTAATAAGGTACTTTTATACATCAACTATTTGTTTTTAATATTTTTTTAGAGGTACCTCCGTACCTAGCGATCAAGAACTAGAAGTACCTTATTCCAACCGGTTTCACGACCTTCTAGTTTTTGGGCAGGTGTGAGAAATGAAATATACCTCTCGGAATTTCTTTTTATTATTATTCTTGTTCAATTTTGTGATAAAAATAAAAATCTTTATTTGTTATTTTTCTAGGTTTATTATGTATGCTAGAAATAATCACTGAAATACCTATCAGAAGTCTACACACGGTACTTTCACTTCAAATATACCTATCAGTTGTAGAATAGCGCTAAAAAAACTCTTGGCAAAGACTCAATATTGATTCACATACCATTATAAGTACATACATACTCTAAACAGATAGTCAAATAGTAAAAAACATTTTAGGCATAGGTGCAATGAAGTTTTTTTGTCACAGATAATAAAATATATGTGTCTGCCTAAAAAAAAGTAAATAGTCTATGATTTTTGTATTATATAAACGCGAAAGTTTGTAAATATTTATGTTTATGAATTTTAATGAAAGTTTACAATAATGTAGCTTATAACACATAGGCTACAATTTATAAAGATATTGTAATCTGTTCTCCGTTAGTAGAACGGATTTAAGTAACGGGAACGGGGCAAGCAAAGCCACGATCGGCTGCTAGTACCTTTATATGCCTGCTTGCATAACATAGTTAAGCACTTTAAGAGAAGAGCCGAAGACTGGGCAAGACTCGGACATGACGGCTTCCTCTCGGGTACAGAGTACAGGCTCAGCAGTTTTAAACCATGACATTCACAGAATTATTAAAGGTGATAGTACACACTTCTCAATAGAAACAAATGTTCCATAGAGTTAACCTGTATGGTCCATGACTCATTCTGAAACCATTGTTTCATGAGTGACAATGTAGTCATTTGGTTCCTCAAATTGATACTAAATTTACACCTAATTTGGTGATGACTAATACCTCGAGACTAGCATGGTACTTTTCCTGGAATATCGGGCATAAAAAATGAAACCTTGTCTATCAATACCCTCTACATACTTCACCTACCACTTGATAAAGTGTCTAAATCTGACTCATGTATAAATGTGTCTTGGTTCTTTTAAAAGAGCAATTTTATTAGAGCTTGTTACTTTCGTATAAGTTATGTAGACTAGAGAATTAAATAATAGTGTCTAATGAATTCATTAATGCTTCATTCGGAATGAAAGTGAAAGATGCCGAATGAAAATATCCAACATCGTTGGATCTGTACCCGAAGTCGGAGTTTGGCAACCACATTTCGTTACCAAATGTTGTTTTCGTTTCGCCTATTTGTCTCTATCTATTATATGGAGAAAATATGAGACGGCAAAAATACATTACGTAGTTAGAGTTGTTGTCTCATCTTTTCTCCATACAATAGACAGAGACAAATAGGCGAAGCGAAAACAACATTTGGTAACGAAATGTTGTAATTGCAGTGGGACTTGGGGTACGGTTCATTACTGAATTCATTTGGAGCTATTCTTTCATTCGGTGTTCGCACGTTTGATTTCGAGTGAAAGGTGCCGAATGAAAGGTAATCGTCTGATATCACGTTTAGGCGCGGTTGTCCTCCGTCGTCTTCGTTGTGGTCGGCATTCGAATAAATGTATTCCCGAATAAAAGTATTCCTTAAAGCGGTTTTGTCGTCGTTGGCATGAATATTTCAGATGATGATGATGATGTTTGTAATTTTTGAATATTTCAGATCACGGCTCTTTCGTAATAAAATAGCATTACCTACCAATAAGTGTCTTAATAATAGTCGGAGTTGCTCTCATTCAACTGCCTATTCATGTACAATGAAAAATACATTGAATTTAGAACATAGCGCGTTTTATAATCCCCACTGGATCTCCCACCAGTGAGGATTATGAAATAGGGTATCCATTATCCCCACCGCGCAAAAATCACCGACGGCGACGTGGTGGAGATTATGAGCATAAAAAAATGTGTGGAAATTAAAAAAAAAATTTATAATCTAATTTTTATTTGTACCGGATGTTTGATTGAGATCAGTCAGTAGGTAGAGAAAAGTTGATTCATTAATTCATTATAATATTTTCATTTTTAAGCGGCGTAAAAGATGGTGCAGTTGTAGTGTAGGCAATAAATATTGCACATCGGCATTTCTGCTTTCTTATAGCGCTCTCTCTTTCTGCCGCACGCTACGCTCTATGTAGCCGATTTTTTTGTAATAAGCAAAAATAACTTTATTTACACAAAGAAACTTCCAATTAAACAAATATTTACAAAATACACAAGAAACAGTGTGCGCTATCTGCAGCCGAAATTAGCCGATGTGCAATATTTGTTGCCTACTACTGTACAATAGGTACAAGAGAATGTAGTGTAGATAAGTTCAGTCACGTTTCTATTCTACATTGAAGAGTTAGTACATGAACTAAGAAGCTAATCTTAAGACTTAAGAGGGAATCACACAGGCGACTCTCTATACAAACGTAGTCCCCGTAGTATTTCCTCCCTGGATAATTCCTCTAGAGTAGGTAACCATTTTTTCTCTTTAAATCCAGATCTGCTATATACGTGCTCGTATGTTTTCTTTTTTTTCAGAAAGTTATTGATATAGAAAATATCACCTCCAATTCATATTTCATATAAATCATATGAGGGTCATATTTTCTTTATCAATAAGTTTCTGAAAAAAAGGAAAACATACGAGCACGTATATAGCAGATCTGGATTTTATGAGAAAAAATGGTTACTCTAGAGGCATTATCCAGGGAGGAAATGGGGGACTACGTTTGTATGGAGAGTCGCTTGTGTGATTCCCTCTTAAGTAGGTAGGCACACAACCTGGTGAGCTAACCCCTTTACAAATATTAACCATGCATCATGACTTGTTTGATTTCATAGCTCTTACGAATTTTGCGTGAGCTAATCAGATAAAATGGGAGGCTATCTACGATTGTATTATCGTTGTGGAGCAGGAGTCCTTCATGACTTCCAGCGGATGCATATATATTTTTTTCTGATGTATAAATTTTTCTGCAGATGGAAACATTAGCTCTTGGTGTCAAAAACCTAAGAACCACTCATAACAAATTATAGTTTAAAAAACTAAAAAAAAACGCTTTTATAACTAATTGAACTAAAAAGTTACAAATAAAACTAATAATCAATTGAAAAATTTATATTATTGTACAAAAAGCGTGGGGTGCTTGATTTTGATTGTTGTAAATATTTTATCAAAAGTTTATTATATCTGAAGTTATTATAAAAAGCACCCCACGCTTTTTGTACAATAATATAAATTTTTCAATTGATTATTAGTTTTATTTGTAACTTTTTAGTTCAATTAGTTATAAAAGCGTTTTTTTTTTAGTTTTTTAAACTATAATTTATTTTTTACTTTTTAGTTTTGCTTTCATTTTTTTTTTTTTTTTTCATATTATTGCATTGTCATCGACCTTTGACAGGTGTGCAAAGTTTGAATAAAATCTGATCGTTCAAAGTAGGACAAAATCGAGCTCAAAGAGGTCGGTTACATACATACAGGTGAAGCTAATAAAAGCGTTATAAAAAAGGAATAATTTGGCACAGGAGCTGGTGGGATGAAAATGACATTTCCTCTCCATTGTAATGATTTTCCAACCTCTTTGAGCGGATGACGTAAGAGACATCATGGCATGGGCAGCGGGCTAGAAAGTGTTCTGAGGAATGTCCAAAATGTCTACATCTTTTTTTTGTGTGGTTCCAGTACGATCGCGACAAAGATGGCCGGATATCATACATCGAGCTTAAAAACATTATCGAATCTCGAGAGTACGCGAACGACCTTCCGGAGAACGTGGTGGAGAAGATCATGGCTCTCGCTGACAGGGATAACTCAGGTTAGTTGATAGACGTGTCTCTCATCCCCTTTATACCCCCCAATCTTATCCCTTTAGACTTCCACTGGATGGTTTTGCCCTTATCACAATAGGATCTTGTTTTCGTACCATTGTTCTTTTGAACCAGTGTGGTGAAAGGATTTCTAGTGCCTCAAAATGGATCCTTTCGTGCACTAAACACAATTGATTTCGAAAGTTTTTAAGTTCTACAACTTGCCGATTTCCTGCACCTGTTGAGGGTAGCCAAAATTACTATTATTATTCCGTAAATACTTTTCCCTAGTATTTACGGAATATACTATTCCTAAGGTCACGGGTTCTAATCCAGTCGCGTACCTAGTGGTTTTTCTGTTCGAAAAAATTATGTACACAATGTTAGTGCTCTCAAATGGTGAAGGAAAACATCCTGAGAAAACCCATGGCTTGGTCTGCTCTATACGGATTGACCATGTCTTTTCTATGGATTAAGCCGACTAAGCTGTCAGGATGGTTATAGGTGCTGGAAAAGCCTATTCTATCTAAAATCCTGTCCCAGGCACTATAGCGTCCCGCAATTAGAGCTTGCGTAATCACCAGTTGCTCCTGACGCTATATAAATCTTCTACAATAGATACAAAGGTCTGTTTCCTTTCTATTCCGTATTAAACGGTGTTCTTTCTTTGCAGGTTACCTAGACTTCAAGGAGTTTATTGATATGATGCACAACCCAGACCTGAAGGCTGTGTTTGGACATTTCGTCGGCAGATACGTCCATTCCATCATACCCCATCGAAAGCCAGTGGACACTACAGGTATGTCTACAGATTTTATCACTTTCGAGAGTGAGATTGGTGGTAAGGGCTTAAGGGGAAGACTGCCGTCGATGACTTTCTCACTCGCACACTGAAATCACTGAACTTATTATGAATAATTGCGAACTTATGTTTTGTGTGCAATCTGACTGAAGAAGTTTGCTTTTCAGCCCCTAGTCTAAGTTTTTTCGATCAGTACCCGAAGTCGGAGTTTTGCTACCACATTTCGTCTACCAAATTCTGTTTGTTATTTTTTTGCAGTTGAGCATGTGTCTCTCTTTTTTATGAAAAATTGACGAGACAACAACAACTCTAACTTCTCTAACTACGTAACGTGTTTTTGCTGTCTCATATTTTCTCCATACAATAGAAAAAGACAAATAGGCGAAACGAAAACAACATTTCGTAAACGAAATAAGGTAGCATAACTCCGACTTCGGATACAGTTTGAACAATTTGTTCAAACAATACGTAGAAAAAATCGAAACGGGTTGTTGTCTCATCATTTCTCCATGCAAAAGAGAGAAACGCGCAGGCGAAACGAATTGAACAAACTGATCGAGGAAAACTCAGACTAGAGGTACTAGTTTTCTTACTTAGTTCAGTGATTTTATATTCTTTTAAAGGTCAAAGGTCAAAATAGACGAGTGAGATGTTGTTCTTCGCCTTAAGTTGATCATTATCACTTAAATGTTTGTTTTGGCCTTGTAAGTTATGCAATGCTACGTGATAATATTATTTAATCCGATATACTTGCAGCTTTGATAAAATATACGAACATTTTATTTAAGAAGATATTTATCAAAATATAACATTAATGTGGTAAATAAGTTTTTTATACGTACTTTATTATATTAATATCGACTAAGCACTCTCCACATTCAATATTTATTGACTCTGCGCTGACGGAATTCGAACTATTCGCTGGCTCGGGATTCAATAATTATTGAATCCGGAGCCCCAGCGAATAGTTCCAATTTGCCCCAGTGAATAGTTTGAATTTAGCGAGGGATTTGATCACTCTAGCATAAAAATAACATTTATAAACCCTGGTAGAATGTAATTTTTTTATTATAAACTCACGCAAATTGTTTTGAAAATACCGATGACAACAAGAAAACGTTTATATAGTTGAAATATGTTTAATATGTCACTGTGTACATCCGCTGCTGAACGCTATTGATATTGACGCTGTTTTCCTACTGGTAGGTAGTATAACATTATTGTAAATACGTATCGTGTACAGGCAGCCTTAAAAGTATATTTGCAATTTCACTTATTCAAAGCCCAATTCACTGTATTTTTCTAATAAGACCTTTGCGTCGCAGTAGATCCAATGTTTTGCTCATTATTTTCAAAATTTTGCAAGAGTGAAATTGTTAGTTGTATTATAATTTGTGCTAGCTTATTATTGTATTTTATTTGTATGTATGTGAATTAACCACTAATTTTGTTCGCTAGGACCTTGGTCAGGCTTCCAGCCAGTATCGACAACGGATAGCGGTACTTTTTTTTGTTTTTTTTTATTGTGTCGTGAGGTTGTCATTTTCATTCCGCCTGGGTGTTTAGTGAAATCATAAAGCACTTCATCTACGTCACCATTATCACTAGAGTCCGCGCAAGGTAACTCTGCGCGTGACAGATGGCAGAAAACATTAATAAAACGGACTGGAAGACATAAAATAATGTCTTCCGATCACAAACTTGAATGGTGAAATCGAACTTGCATTGTGTTTTATGCATGTTTGTATGTGTGATTATTTCAATCTGTTTTTCTTATATTATTCGCCATCTGTCACGCGCAAAGTTACATTGCACGGGCTCTAATAGTGTTAAGTGTTTTCAAAATATTGGCAATACATTTTTTTAAATATATATTTTTCAAATTTAAATCCTCATTCATTACATGTTGCTAATTCATTCCTATTATCATATAAATATATTTTTTAAGTGAATGTATTATGTAATACCAATATAAGTGCCTGAGTACTTCACATAAAACACAGTGACTTCACAAAAAAGACGCATGAACAAAGAATACATGTCTAGATTTCTTGAAAATAAAAAATATATAGATACTTAGATAACTCTTTATTGTTCACCACACTGAAATACAGTATATGACATAAAAGTAAACCATTAGGCAAAAAAAGGGGCGACCTTATCGCTGAGAGCGATCTCTTTCAGGCAACCTTGGCATAACGAATATTAAAATATTATCCAGTTTAAAGTAAAAATGCACCTATTATTCACTCTACCAATACTTTTATCGGCATTGTACTACGTGACTGTGGAAATGATGTTGTCAGCAATAACTGGAATTACTACTGGTATCATACATACTTGCACTGCCTTCATAGCTTTGTTGGTAGAGCTCTGCCTTCTGCGCTGGAGGTCGTGGGTTCTATCTCCACCAAGAACAAATATTTATCAAAACAAATCAAAATTGAATTTATTCAGTTAAAATGCAAGAATCACTTTGAAACGTCTTAAAGCTAGGTGAATCTAGGCGCGCGACCAAGCCTAGAAGAACAGGCAACAAACTACGGCTCGGTTCCTACCGTTTTATTTATATATGATTCTTTTACAAATTAAAAATAATCGAAAATAATAGCAGTGAATATAGATGTTTGCTCTCTGTCTGGGTGTCATATTTGTATTTTAAAGTTACAAACTTTAGAATACAATATTTTATTTACAAAAAAAATATTATTACAACTATTATATCAGCTATCTGGTTCCCATAGCACAAGCTCTTAATTTGGGGCTAGATAGTGATGTGTGGATTATCCACAATATTAAAAAAAAATCAGAATCCCCATAAATTGTGAAAAATCGTGGAGATTTGAAAAAACTTTCAAGGACTCTTAAATTTGTGTGTGCCCTTGAAATCCAATATTGTATACTGAAATGTATATGTAGACAGTGCCGTAACTAGCCTTTTATGCGCCCGGTGCTAGCTTTCAAAACTGCGCCCTTGAAAAATGCTCTAACCAGGCTCTGACAATAAAGTGGACAAATGTGCATAAATTTTTTTTTGTTTACGCAGGTATAGGTACTTAGTAGATTTCTTTAAGATAAAAATTGTTTATTCAAAAATATTTGCTCAAATACAGAAATGACACAAAGTACTCGATAGTAAAGACCCAAGGCTAAGGTAAACCGTAATCACAAGAAAAGGACAGCTACCTACTCAAAGATTTACTTTCCGCGCTTTTCTCATTGCGAAGTCCTTGATTACATTGTCATACGATACGACAGGAGCCGTGCTATGTCGCGTTCAATCGACAAAATCGCTAGGCCAGACAATCTTTCTTGGCCCATCGTCGAATTTTCTATCTATCTTTCGCACGCTAGTGCGTCAGAATACCATATAGATATAGATAGTACAGAGGGCGCGTCTACACCATATTCGCAATAAAACAAAATGTACCTACTAACTACCATGCATGAAACAAAACTAGATACTGGTCTGGTCATTTCTGCGCCCCTCCAGGGTCTGCGCCCTGTGCCTGGGCACCGCTGGCACCGCCCTAGTTACGGCACTGTATGTAGATAGTGCAATTCACGAAGACGCGCCCCACCAATAGGCCTGACGACTAATTTTCAAAATCTCTTCTATCATATTCAGAAGTATCTATTATGTCTAAAATATATCATATTTCTGTAGAAAATTAAGGTTTGTAATAAAAGTACATTTAAATTGAAATTTTCAAATTCACGCCAAAACGCTCGTGTCATGGCGTCTGTTATTACGTCACGTTCATGTATATCAACAGTAAACATTGGTGCTTTTTTACTAAATCAGAATGACGTTTGCGTAAACGTGACGTAATTCGCTCTGACCGGTGTTTAAGCTATCATGGCGGATTGTTGTAATTTGTAGATTTATATTATCAAATAAATTGTCAATCTCGACATTAATAAGAGTATAAATACATTTTTCAAAATCTTTGAATCCTTTTTCATTAGATCAGATAAATATTTTGGCGATACTTGATTACTGTCTTCATGCCTATTGTCGGTTGAGGGGATCGCGGGGTGCGGGGAGTTTGCTCCGAGCGGCGGCAGTCGCGAACCGTAGTCTTCATTGTAGTGTGAGTGTGCACTCATAGGTTATTAGTGTGTACCGATAACACTCAAACATTGACGGAAGCTTGCACACATACTATAAACGGTTAGGAGGAATAGTGGGGCGCGCCTTCGTGGATTGCCCTATTTAATAAGGAAGTTAACTGCCAAAAGATATACAACTTTAATTTAATCATTGCTTGAAGTTAGCTCTGTCACTGTTTGTCATTACCCAGTGGTAAGAGATGGCAATAGCTTAATCATATTTTTATGAGTATGGTAAATAATCGTAAAGTATTATGTCAGATAATGCTTATCAGATAAACACATATGGGCAGATTAGGACAGCTAACGGTCCTTGAGCAAATACAGTTTACCGTTGACCAAAATGTTAGTTTCGCCTCTATAAGGTCAAGTAAGCAGGCGCGTAAGGATGTTGCAATATCATGCAGATTATAAGCAGGTTAATATTTAAAGATAACAAAGGGTATTTATAAATTAACGTTATAATTTTATCGTTAAAAAACTCTTGTAGTGTCTAGTAAGTTTTTTGTAGTAGCATCTCTTTAAGTTTTTTTTTTCTAAAGAATAAATATTGTGGAAATCCACACAACACTATCTAGTCCCAAATTAAGCAGAACTTGTACTATGGGTACCAGGTAGCTGATTATAATACTTACTAGCAGTTGGTGCCCGAGCTTCGCTCGGTATTTTTGTTTTGGCAAACTGTTGTTGTGAGTTATATTTAAATACGAATTACTTACATACTGATTAAATATTTTTCAATCTTAACGACATAATAATAAACTCCAGTACTCGTCAATAGATGGCGTTCTCTGTCCCACTAACTCATGACTAAATCAACAGATGGCGCTAGGAGTAATGATATTATGAAAAAGTTGTTCTTCACTCCGAACGCCGATATTTTCTAAAAATGAATCCTAGCTAGATCGATTTATCGCCCCCGAAAACCCCTGTATACTAAATTTCATGAAAATCGTTGGCTCAGTTTCCGAGATTCTAAATATATATATATATACAAGATTTTCTCGTTTAAAGGTATAAGATATGTGCACATTTTTTTTGTAAATACATACTTAGAATACTCGTACAATATAAAACCCAGAGGGGATCGAACCCACGACCCACGGCGCTGCGGGTGATGATGAGGCGCTAATCTCGTTCATGTATTTCTTAATTAAACAACTATTAATTATTTCTAAATTGATAGAGGCCTTTTTGTAATTTTAGGTCTTTACCTCTAATTTGTATGTTTCCTTCGTAATATGCATTGTTCTAGGCCAGTTTTTTTATAGCCTTATAAGGTTACTGATACTTTTATAAATAAATACAAATACTGACCTGTTTAGATATTTTCAAGGGTTAGAAGGTTGATCGAGAACCCGTAGCGCTATAAAATAGTTGGTCCGCAAATCTAGGAATCTGTACTCGTTCAACTCTTTCAGTAGGCTTCAACCAGCCAGTGGGTAGTAATTAGTTAGACTTTTGTAAAGCAGTTCTTATGTCCTAGGACGCAAGCGCGTCGGAAAAGTATTCTCGAACCGGGTCTATGTGGTGGAAGAGATAGCAAGTACTTCTAGAGAGGAAGACACTCAGACGCGCACCAATCACAATCAGGAGGCACGATCCACTCAGACTGAGTCGCCAAGACGTGGGTAAACTAATGTTTGACTACCCCCCTTTTTTGTAGAACACGCAAATTCTGTATTTACCTAATGGGAACAGAAGGACAAGATTTGTATGTTCAACGTTACGTCGAAATGATCGAAACGAGTTGTTGTCTCATCATTTCTCCATACAAAAGAAAGGGAAAGGTAATCTGATCGACTGATCTGCCCGTAGTCTGAGTTTTACGCGATCAGTTTGAACAATTCGTTAATGTAATTGTTATTTCATCTTTTCTCCATAAAAAAGAGTGAGACACGTAGACGAATTAAAAAATAAATTAAAACAAACGAATTGTTCAAACTGATCGAGAAACTATGGCTTGCCTTTCTGATTTTACTTTCCATTTATAAAGGTGGAATTTTGAATGAAAATAGAAATATTTTCCTACACCAGTTTTGATAATTGACTCAGTCATTGTTATTTATTTATTGGAAAACCAACAGCAAGAAATAACAAGTTACATTCATAGTATAGAAACGAAAGAGCCAATTAAAGGTTTTCACGGATACAACACACATTAGAAACAAAAACTGTGAACGCTATGTGTGTTATGAACCATTTCTTGAACAAAATCAAGTGAATCATTTTTTATGTATGATTTAATGATTCATTGGAGTCAATGTCCGGATTTCTGATTCATTATATTCGTATGTACCTGCAAAATGCAAGGATGTGCCAAATTCTTTTGAGTGGAAACAAAAATATGTCCACTGGAAGACGTCTACCGTGCCTCAAGTTGTCTCCTAATATTGAGTCATTGATTGATTGAAGGCAATTGGCAGTTTGGGCACAGAACAGAAAATACACTAAGAATTCATATTAATTGATTCCAATATAAAACAAAATACATTTGTGTGCGGAATTTCGAAACTAAAAATAAAATTTTAAAATAATCTCAGTTGCATATATTAAACCAATTAGTAGAATTAGTACCTATCCAAAACAAGTTTCTAAAAGCTAATTTAGTAATATTATGTCCTTAATAAAAATAACAAGTTTTTTAAATAAAATTGTCAAAGTCCCATCTAATAAAAATAAGTCAATAATACAAGTTTAAAAAACTTGAAAACCCGGCTTCATGGCCAAACTATTTAACCGATTTTGATGAAATTTCAATGGGACAAAAATCTGGAAATATTGCCTTCCGGATAAAAAAATAATTTACTAAATCGATTCATAAATGACAGAGTTATGTAGTAAAAGACATCGTTTGTTTGTTTGTTAAAAACAAAACGGTTCAACCGATAAAATTTATTTTAAGCTACGTATAAAATTTCATTAATTCTCAACTTAATCCGACTTTTGACGTTTTTCGAGATAAAGAAAGAAAATAAAAAAAGCATTTATTTGACATACGATGTACGCAAGACAAATACATTAAAACACACAGAACGGACAGACGAAACCCATAAGGAAAAAGCTGTTCCGAAAAGACTTCGTGATAAGCCTAGGTATAGGGTTAATAATGTCGAAATTCCCCACATCTCCTAAAGAGGAAAATGGATCTCACTTGTTATGTGAGACTCGTAATCACGATTTTTGTATAAAAATGGTAATCGGATGACATGTTTTGCTAAAGGCCTGAGCACACCTAGTTCGCTGGCGGTAGCGATCAGTGAAACGCTGTCAAATATCGCTGTCAGATTTGAGATTTGACAGCGATACTTAACAGCGTTTCACTGATCGCTACCGCCAGCGAACTAGGTGTGCGCAGGCCTTAAGTTTACGAGGAAAATTCATAAAGTTACATATCTCTTTGTGAAAAGGGAATTCCTTGACTCATAAATATATTACACATGAATAAATAACGTTATTTGTATTTATACTTAGTGCTTTCTCATCTACCTACGGGAACTTACCTAAATTGGAAACAATTTTTTTTATTTGAATTTTACTACTTGAACCTTCTTGGTAACTTTGAAAAAACAAGTCTTGGTGCATGAAGAACCTCCTTTGTTTCCATGAAACGTCCCAGATAGTGGTAGTTGGCCGAATTCGTAAGGATTCGAACAGAAAATTCATTTTGTTATGATATAATTTAGTTTCCTATTACGTACAACGCCATCTAGGAATCAACTAGGGAGACATTTAATTTTAAGAATATTCAGATAAACAAAATCTCTTATATCTCCAACTGACTTGTCACACAACAAGAATAACATCTTGATACAATTAATGATTTATCTAATTAGATCTTATCATATTAACAAAGACATCTGTTATCAATAAATCCTACGTCACTGCGTTCATAATGCATAGCTCTCAATTGCTCACAGGTTTTCCATAGTAGGCTGAACAGTGTTAGACCAACTGCCCGCGTGCATATTTCTATTCCCAACACCAATACAAAACAAAAAAAAAGAGGAAACAGGGGATATTTGGGCTAATCGCTACCACGGATACGAAATACCAAAAACACGTAGAATGTATTTGTTGTGACGCTATAATTTACTTATAATTACTTAGTTTCAATGCCAGTGTTACAGTGAATTGTAATTATGTGGACCGAAACGTGCAAAGCGATCAAGTGTAAATACAGACTATTGGAACATAATCAAAGTGTCAGAATATACAAAAGAACGCGATGTAAAGTTTTGGGATATATCAAATTGATTGTCAATTATTTCGGTATGTTTTATCATAGTACCTAAACATATGTATTTACCCTGCTATTATGTTATGTATATAAGCGATCACGTGTATATTTTTCATTAAATATTTAAAAAAGGAAAAAGTGTGAAAGAGACTATGCCCTGAGGGTTCCGTGCTTGTATTTCGTGGCCATAAAATCTCAAACCAGTAGACAATTAATTTTTATTTTTCTAAATCGTTGAAACCCCTTTCGATATTAATTTTTTTCCAACAATCTTCGCCATTTTAGGGAAGAAAACATTTTTTTTTGTTTCATTTAAATTACAAAGGCTTCAAGAATTCAAAATTATGAGGTTATTAGAGTATAGTCTTTAAAGTTCGAAGCTCTATCTTTCCTATTGAGCTAAAGAACCCTAATATTACGGCAAAGTCACTATACCATAACAAATTTGGGCAATCCCCATTATACTCGACTCGACGGTATGTTTTTATTCTAGGGGTACTTAAAAACAAGAGCTTCATGCACTTTCGATTGTCAAAGGCCCTAATTGGCTGTAAGTTACCTGCGACCACTTAGATATATTATACTGTTTGCTTTGTGGAGTCAGGGCCATGTCATGGTTGATAGTCTGAATGTCCTTAGATTTTCCTGATAAAGACTCTGTTTTTGGTCATGTTAGATCATAAAACCTACGGGGCCTTCTCTTGATGATTGTCGTAAATATTCAAAGATTAGCAACTTATGAGAGTTCATGTGAATCTCGCGTGACTACGCCTGAGTTAAACTTTTTCATGCAAACTTGTACCCCCCCATTGCACTCCTTTAGGGGTTGAGTTTCAGGAATCCTTTTCTTAATGCACTCCTACACTACACTAGGGATCTACCCTCCAAATTTCATACTCCTAGGAGCATCAGTTTAGGCTGTGTGTTGATTTTCAGTCAGTCAGTAATGAAAGACTTATATATTTAATTATGCTTAGAAAAATGGCATATTTCAATAGGTATCTTAACTATCAAAAAGTCGATATTAGACTAAGTTTCATTAAAAACTAAACACAAATTTATTTTAAAAATTGCTCCTTTCATCTCTATTCATGCATTGACGTAGCATACCAGCGTGAGTACTCTGCTTAAACGCCTATGTATTTAAGCTAAGTATCGACTGATTGATCTACAGGTCAGGAAACTAACCACTAAACGCATTTCTCGACTGAGCTGAATAACTTGAAGCCTACAATTATGATTGAGATATAATGATGTTCTTGGACTCTACTTAGGTACCTCTTACCAGAATAATAGGTTATAGAGATTCTTGACAAGGAATAGTATACTTAAGATGACCAGCTAGGTTTTTTGTACAGACATTACCATCCTATGTTACTCTACTGCAGGACGTAGGTCTCTCCCAAGACGCGCCTCTAAGGCCGGTCGGTAGATGTGATAGGTTAAATTTTGCTCTGGGAATGCAGGTCAGTGATCTATGAAATGAAATGAAATTGTTTATTGCATAAGTATAGTTTTACATCAGTTTAGTAGGTAATAAAAGGACGCAACACATACAAGTGCTCGTCAAATATGTAGGCAATAGTACAAAGCATAACATTTATTCATAGGTTAACTTAAAATATAATTAAATACATTGTGTAATTGATTGTGGCTGTAAAGAGGCCCGTCACTTATCATGCAAAATCAAACATTGTTTTTTTTTTTAATTTGAAATCTTTGTAGTTGTTTGTTAGAAATTCTCTAAGATGGTAGATAGTTTTACTCATAAGTAGACATTTAACTTGGGTACAGAAAATTGGATAGTAATCTAAAGGAATTAGTCTTATGTCCATCGGCGGACGGGAAGTGGCCTACCCTAGGGTTGGGACTTTAGGACCCATTGACCAGTTTTCAAAGTTTGGAGAAGCTTACCGAGCATGAACAACTCCTGACTCCAACCTGCCCAACCTGAAGGCTGTAGGCCTTCACTAACTAACTTCACCAGTCTTCGTGATAAGGCTGCTGTATGTACCGCGGGACTATTGAACCTAAAAATATTATATGCAGCTAACTTAAATAAAAATATGACTAGCTAAACAAAAAAAAAACACTTACAGGATTTCAGAATCTTATTCGTTGCTAATGAATACAAGTTTTTACTAGTATTTTGAATATACCAGTTTATTTTAGGCAGGTTGTGACCTAAGCTAGCTTCTACACACCATCAATTCGTCATTTGTCTCATCGTCAATATGTCATATTTTGTCTCATCGTCAATTTGTTATTTGTCGCATCATCAATTTGTCATTTGTCTCATCATCAATTTGTAATTTATCTCATCATCAATTTGTAATTTATCTCATCATCAATTTGTCATTTGGCTCATCATCAATTGGTCATTGATCAATCGTTGGAAAGGTATATTAATATTTTCAATCGGTGGTGGTCATATAAATGTTATTTTAATCAAATATATGTACATATCATATTATTTATAACTTACTATAGAGCATGTTTACTAATCGGTAATTTTTTTCTCTTTTTTTGTTTCTTTTACTCCTACTGTTGTGTTTGTCTATCCCAATATTCCTTGTGATCCTTTCAAAAACGTGGCTTTTTAAAAACAATAAACAAATGATAATCGCTCATCTCTAATGCATTGTTCGCATGACCTCACTACCGGTCGAATGTTCGAATTACCTCTACTTTGCCCTTTTCAACGACGACGCCGGCGTCTAATTGGCTAAACGTGTGTCGCAAACGTAAAATGAATGACTGTCACTCGGCCATCGCGTGATCTATTCCTATGCTCTTGTTACTACACCGTTGTTCGCTCGTGTATTTATAAACATAAATGTTTTTGTTTACAAACAAATTATACAAAACATAAAAACAATGTTTTCCCTGATTATTTTGAGAATTTTTTATTGGATTATTCATTGTTCATGTAACATGTAATTTTTTAAACAATAATAATCTCTCTTGTCATATTGAATTTCGATTCGTTCAACAATAATGTACAAACGGGAAAATTTATATCGAATCTGTGTTTTGGAAAATGATTTCCGTTTTCAATATTCTTATATTGAAATACAAAATTGCTCAATTTAACGTTAATAATAAAACCATGGTCCAAACTGCCAATTCTCCTCTAAAAACTAATAACAACTTCAATTGATCGCTAACAAATTCACCTACAACCAATTGTCCTACAAAAAACTCCCCCTCCTTTCCCCTTGCGTTCTCCCCTTCCCGCAACAGCAGCTACAAGAAGCAAATCCCTCTTCACGTATTCAGACGGGACATATGAGGAGGAGTACTCCTGCTGGCCGCCAGCAGTCTGCATGATCCTCATCTCGCTGGTGGAGATAGTGCTGTTCTGCTATGATGCAGCGCATGGAAGCACGCAGGCGCAAGGACCTATTGCGCAGATCTTTATATACAACCCACACAAGAGACAGGAGGCTTGGAGATTCCTGACTTATATGCTGGTGCATGTTGGGTAAGTGTATTCAGGATTCAGTATATTTATTGTCTTAATATGCATGTAAATTTAACTAGTTTTTGAATCAATACATAACTTACCCTGTGAGGGTGTTGCAATACAATAAAAGGATCATACAAACAAAAGGTAGTTTGTTTGTATGATCCTTTAGTATGTTTGTATGAACTAAGCCGTAGTTTGTTACTTGCAGGCCGATCATGTAACTTTTGTTGCAATGGTTTCAATCAAACTTGAAACTGACTATTTTCGAACGTGATCGCAAATTGTCAATTTTGATAAGATTTTGATTGAAACCGCTGCAATAAAAGTTACATAATCGGCCTGCTGTTCTTCTAGGCTTGGTCGCGTGGAACTGGCACCTAGAACCATCTAGCTTTAAGACAAAGTGATCCTTGTGATGTCACTGAAAAGGGGGGGGGGGATCTAACCTACGGCCTACTGCGCAGAAGGCAGAGCAGTACCAACTGAGCTGAGTGGCCAGTTACCGAAACCAGTAGATCTCCATAATAAACGGCGCTTCTTCTATTCCAGCGTGGTCCACCTGCTAGTGAACCTCCTAGTCCAGCTGTTCCTCGGCGTTCCTCTCGAGATGGTCCACCGCTGGTGGCGAGTCACGCTGGTGTACCTAGCGGGGGTCGCAGCCGGGTCACTAGCCACCAGCCTGACGGATCCCAAGGTTTATCTAGCGGGTGCTTCGGGAGGCGTCTATGCGCTGATAACAGCTCATATCGCTACTATTATAATGGTGAGCTTTGAGTTTTGTAAGTTAGTTGACATTTTTAACAGACCTCAAAAAAGTTCAGCCATTTTGAGAATTTCCTCCTTTTTTTTTAATCTATACCCCAAGTCGGAGTTTGGCTACCACATTTCGTCTACCAAATGTTGTTTTCGTGTGAGCACGTGTCTCAAACTCGTTTCTGACGTAACGTGTTTTTGCTGTAGGCGAAACGAAAACAATATTTGGTAGACGAAATGTGGTAGCAAAACTCCGGCTTCGGGTACTGTTGAAAAATGAGGATATTCTTAATTCTGTTGTTATTTTTTAATGTTAGTTATTGCATGAGCTGATTTGAAGAAATCTTTTTTATCTGAAATGTTGGTCCAATAGAAATTTAATCAAAATCGGTTAAGCCGTTTTGTTTTAATTGTTTTTTTTTATGTTTGTTATCGCATAATTTCGTCATTTATGAGCCTATTTGAAAAAAGCAGCCAAGTGCGAGTCGGACTCGCCCATGAAGGGTTCCGTAGCATCAAGTAACATAATATAAAGGTTCTTGTAGTTCGTCGAAAGGTAAATTGCGGTTTACGATTTATAACGTTTAAAAAAAAAACTACTGGCTAGATCTCGTTCAAACCAAATATCGTTGAAAGTTTGCATAGTAATGTACAACATATATTTTTTTTAGTTTTATCATTCTCTTACTTTAGAAGTTAGAGGGGGGGGGACCAACTTTTTTCCACTTTGGAAGTGTCTCTCGCGCAAACTATTCAGTTTAGAAAAAAACGATATTAGAAACCTCAACATCATTTTTGAAGACCTATTCATAGATACCCCACACATATGGGTTCGATGAAAAAAATTTTTTTTAGTTTCAGTTTCAAGTATGGGGACCCCCAAAATTTATAGTTTTTTTTCTATTTTTGTGTAAAAATCTTAATGCGGTTCACAGAATACATCTACTCGCCAAGTTTCATCAGTCTAGCTCTTATGGTTTCGGAGAAAAATGGCTGTGACAAGGTCGGACAGACAGACAGACATACAGACAGACAGACAGACATGACGAATCTATAAGGGTTCCGTTTTTGCCATTTGGCTACGGAACCCTAAAAATCGGTTTTTATCTGAAAAGTAACTTCCAAATTGGTCCCATAGAAACTCCACCAAAATCGATTCAGCCGTTTAGCCATGAAGCCGGTTTCTCATGATTTTTAAACTTATATTATTTTAGCATAGCCGAGAAATTTTTGGCCAAGGGTCAAAAGGTCTATTGCGCATTCGTGGATTTAGAAAAGGCCTATGATAAAGTGATGAGGAATGAGCTATGGTCGGTGCTGTCCATGTATGGAGTAGACAACAACTTGGTTCAGGCTCTAAAATCTCTCTATGAGGATTCTAGTGCTTGCGTTAGGATAAATGGGTCATACACTGAATGGTTTAGCATCCAAAAGGGTGTTAGACAGGGATGTGTAGCGTCTCCATGGTTGTTTAATTTATTCATGGATAGTTGTTTGCAAGATTTGAAAGATAGTGAATGCGGACTAAGAATGAATGAGTTACTCGTCAAATGTCTTCTCTATGCTGATGACCAGGTTATACTTGCGTCATCGGCGGACGAGTTACAGGAGATGGTAACAATTATGCATGGAGCTTTTGAGAGGAAAGGAATGAAAGTAAATGTAAGTAAGACAAAGATTATGGTTTTCGAAGGAGATGAATGTATAACAGCATGTAATATTTTGATTGGTGGAGAAAAAGTGGAACAAGTGAATGAGTTTATATATTTGGGGACTTTGTTTACAAGAGATGGAAAGCATGAAGATGATATTGAAAGGAGGGTGACTGCTGGAAATCGAGTGAATGGGGCATTACACACATTTATGAGCAGCAGGAAACTGTCTAACAAGGCACGACTTGCTGTACATAAAGGAGTGTTAGTGCCGACATTGATGTATGGTAGTGAAAGTTGGGTATGGCAGAAAAAACATCAGAGCAGAGTGAATGCAGTAGAAATGAGAGCGTTACGTAGTATGTGTGGCGTAAAGTTGAGTGATAGAGTGAAAAACAGTGTGATAAGAGAGGAATGCGGTGTGAAAGAAGACGTAGTGATGAGAGTAGAGAAAGGTATGCTAAGATGGTTTGGACATGTAGAGAGAATGGATGAAAGGAGATTAACAAAACAATTGCATCAGGCGAGTGTGAATGGAACTGCTGGAAGGGGAAGACCTAGGCGCATGTATCTCGATCAGATCGCAGACGTTTTAGAGAAAGGCCAGGTTAGGAGTACCCTAAACCGACGAGCATGTATGAAGAATGTTATGAGAGTGAATGAAGCGAAAGAGGTGTGTCAGGATCGTAGCAAGTGGAAATCCGTGATCTCTGCCTACCCCCATGGGAATAAGGCGTGATTTTATGTATGTATGTATGTATGTATTATTTTAAAAATTGGTTGAAATCTATGATGTTCTCAATTACTGCTATAGGTTTTTATTGATCGATTGTCAAATTATCTCGTCTTTGTCCTCTTTTTCAGAACTGGTCTGAGATGGAATTTGCAATAATCCAACTGCTAGTGTTCCTGCTACTAGCTGGCGTAGATGTGGGCACCGCTGTCTACGACCGCTACTGGCGACATCTCGACCAGAATATCGGATACGTGGCGCATCTTGCCGGCGCTTTGGCTGGTAAGTCCTATCCAAAGTATTAAAAAAAAAACTTGAGAGGTGTCAAAGGACACCCGGATGGAACGAAGTTCCTTTATTATTATTTACAAAAACCTGTATACACACAACAAAAATAATAGACAGAAAAAAAAAAATTCGTCGCGACACCACACTGTTCAATGCGAAATAGAAATGAAAATATCTGGCTTGCTTTCTATAAGAGAGAGAGAGACAGACAGAGAAGCATGCGCACGCCGCACAGCTTACTATAGCAAAATGTGTCGTGACAACTTTTCGGAAGAATTTTTTCCGTCTAGCCCCCCCTTTCACAACGCGCGATAAGGAACTTCGTTCCAAAAATCGGCTGTCTGTAAAGTCGGTTTACTGCCGATAGTTGAACGTGACAACGTCATACAGCTGTCCACGCGGACGCATCGCTCACTCAAGTAGGAGAGAGACAGATGTCGAACGCTGCCGAACGCGGAGGCCGTGCGTGCCTCTTTGTCGCTCGTTCCGCGCTCTCGCTTGCACTTCAAGCCTTAAATGGAACGCCTCAGAGCGAGGTAACGCCGCATGAGTCATGTTTTTTTGTGCAGCCGGCTCCATCGAATTATAAGACGTTGTCACGTCAAAAAGTTACAAAGTAGTTACAGTTCGACCACGATATACTTCAAACTGATGTCAATGAAAACTAGTTGAAAGTTACCTTTCATATAGATTCGATAAGGTCTGGTCTGTCCCACTGCTGGGCAAAGACCTCCCCCCTTCCACTCATCTCGTCCCCGTCCCATATTGGGCCTCTCTTGGACTTTTGTAGGTAATTCTGTCAGTGACCAAGGCTTCTGAGGTTTTCTGTATAAGTAGTAAATCAATTATCAAATACCCTCATCTTTTCCAGGTCTTCTAGTCGGCATTGGAGTTCTACGAAACCTAGAAAAGAGGAAATGGGAGAAGCGGTTATGGTGGGCGGCGGTCGTACTGTACTTCGCTTTGATGATAGCAGGTGTACTAGCTAACATCTTCTGGACGGAACGGTTTAATATACCCGCGGCAAAGACACCCTAGTTCCTAAGAACGAAAGCGTCAATTTACTGTGCATGTTTTTTGTAAAGCTGTATTGTCAGATTCTGGACGGAACGGTTTAATATACCCGCGGCAAAGACACCCTAGTTCCTAAGAACGAAAGCGTCAATTTACTGTGCATGTTTTTTGTAAAGCTGTATTGTCAGATTCTGGACGGAACGGTTTAATATACCCGCGGCAAAGACACCCTAGTTCCTAAGAACGCAAGCGTCAATTTACTGTGCATGTTTTTTGTAAAGCTGTATTGTCAGATTCTGGACGGAACGGTTTAATATACCCGCGGCAAAGACACCCTAGTTCCTAAGAACGAAAGCGTCCATTTACTGTGCATGTATTTTGTAAAGCTGTATTGTCCGATTCTGGACGGAACGGTTTAATATACCCGCGGCAAAGACACCCTAGTTCTTAAGAATGAAAGTGTCAATTTACTGTGTATGTTTTTTGTAAAGCTGTATTGTCAGATTCTGGACGGAACGGTTTAATATACCCGCGGCAAAGACACCCTAGTTCCTAAGAACGAAAGCGTCAATTTACTGTGCATGTTTTTTGTAAAGCTGTTTTGTCAGAGGTATACTGTTTTCGGCGTAGCTTCGATCAAGTATGGCCTAGATTGAACATCGCGGCCTTAAAAACGGCTATAAAAATAAGAGCACAATGTACGGTCTTATTTGAGTTTAATATGATCTAAACCCAATATACGCAAATGCCTCAGTGTTTTTGAAAACTGTGAATATAACCACCGTATTAGGTGTCTTTCTTTCGTTAATATAGGATTTCTTTCGATAAGTTAAGTCAAATATTTATTTATTTAGTTGTATCACAAAGTTCACTTTGATACGTCTTAAAGCTAGTTGAGTCTAGATGCCAGTTCCAAAAAGCATGCTAAATTCAAGCCATGTTTTCGTTATACTAATATTATAAAGAGGAAAGATTTGTATTTTTCTTTGTATGTTTGTAATGAATAAACTCAAAAACTACAGTGCTGATTTCAAAAATTCTTTCACCATTAGAAAGTTACATTCACCCTGAGTAACATAGGCTATATTTATGTGTTTAAAAATAAATGTCCACCCGTGCGAAGCTGGGACAAGCAGCTAGATTATTTAGTACTTGGTGTTTCAAAGTAAGTCTTGCGATACCACTGAATAAATAAATATTTAACTTTGACTAGATCGAAGGACCGTAGTGACTTGTCAAGCTCTCTGTTTGGCCTACATACACTGTCTAGGTGAAATGTTCACAACGTAATTACCACCTTATAGTTATAAGAATAAATATAATAATGCAATGGGGTGTTGCACAGTGCCTCAAATTAGATATTACTAATTGAAGTGTATAGACAATTAATTAACTCGAGTATTTTTAAAGTATAACGATGGAACAGTATTATTTTTATCAACGAATTGAATTAAGAAGGAAGAAATTATGTATTAAAAATGGCTACAATAATTACAAATTTAAATTCAAACTTATTGCACTTCTTCTTCTTATCGTGTCACTGATTCTTTCGAACCAAGTGTGGTGAAAGGATTTTAAGTGCGCCTCAAAGAGGCTCCATAGACACATATTTTCGAACTTTTTAGGTTCTACGATATGCCGGTTTCCTCACAATGTTTCACTTTTTTTATGAAACAACGGGATATTTATCATGATTAAATTTTGATGAGTTGACGGACGGTAACCGTGATCATGGTGCATGCAACTGTGCCGAAATATCGGAAGTCAACTCATCAAAATTTAATCATGGTAAATATCCCGTTGTTACATAAAAATAGTGTTAAAAACCATGATAGTTTCAAAAATGTTTCACTTATTGCATATAATATGTTGTTAAATACAGAAGATTTAGTAGACTAGTTTCAAACATAAACCCTGTGAGGGCATTGCAACTTTCTCCCACTTTGGTGGCGCTAAATATATAAATCTATACGTTTTTTAAAAGTTCTTGAATTTCTTGCCTTTCAAGTGATATTGTGCCTTAATATCAGTGTTAATAAATATAAATAATGTATTAATATAGTAAATATTCTACAATACTACAAAAAAAGTATATAAGTATTATCAGCTATCTGGTTCCCATAGTACAAGCTCTGCTTAGTTTGGGGCTAGATAGTGTTGTGTGGATTGACCGCATTTTTTATTTATTTAATGCTATAATTGAATTTTACTAGCTATATAATTGACAGCCCTCACAGCTCAGTTGGTAGTAGCTCTGCCTTCTGCGCAGGAGGGTGTGGGTTCGATCCCCACCGAGAACAAATATTGTTGTGGTGTTTGTTCTCTGTCTGGGTGTTATATTGTATTCTAAGTATTTATTTACAAAAAAGTATCTTAATATGTATTATATCGGCTATCTGGTTCCAATTGAACAAGCTCTGACTAGTTTTGGGCTAGATATTTATTTATCTGCTTATATATTCAAGCTACTAGAACTTTAAAAAATGCCTTGCCCCAAATACCTGTCTAAATGTAGAGTTTTATTAAATAATTGGTATAATATAAATAATGCTCAAAAAGATTGTATTTAAACAAACTGTATTTGTGTGAACAGTATTCGTTGTATTTATGCTCGTGCCGTCCTTTACTTACACGTATAGGTGTTGCCATATTGCACTTTTCTTACAAAAGTATGTAAGTTTTGTATTAATATTTACAATGTATTTTATCTAAATATCACGAAAACGGTACTGGAGCCTAATTCTCGGCTCATCTCGGATCATTTTGCAATTTTATTTTATTGCATGTTTTCGAAGAGAGAATTGATGATTTCCTTGATTCATCGACGGCCTTATCGTAGAAGCCTCGACAGCTATGATATAAGGAAAACTAGAAAAAAGCGAGGTTGTGCAATGCCAAAAATAAAATAATCGCGTTGAAAATCTCGGTCGGCCCGAGAATAAGGCTCCATGGGGCCTAATTCTCGGGCCGATCCTGTCTCTCTTCGAAAAGAAGTAATAAGATAAAATTACAAAATGATCGAGATTGGCCCGAGAATTATGCTCCTGGTGTTGTGCCTTAGTAATATAACTTCGTATGCATTTACAAACTCTATCATATTTTTGTGACTTACCTACTAGGTTTTAGAAACTTAGTATAATGTCACTGAATAAGTATTTATAAAATGTAAATTAGTATACTTAGGTAAGTGTAATGTTATGATACTATTACTACCGCAGCTATATTTCGTTTTTAGATACTTAGGTAAAAAAATCCGAGAGATCCGAGATTATTGTATAGTGGCGGAACGAAAATGTTCGTCGATTTTCAACTTGATTTGTTCAACGTATCACGATCACATACTGCCTTTTGAAACTGAATAGACAGAATACACCGATAAGTTAACGTCACAAATTATGTCAAAATGTGTTCATGATCAAGGCACTGGTGCAAGCAAAAACCGACTCTAAGGTGACGAACATTTTCATACCGCGACTGTACATATCACAAATGAATAAAAAGAGAATTTAACTATTCTTCTTAGATTATAAATGTACAATGAGCGGTCTTATGCTAAAAAACGATTTCTTCCTGACAGCCTTTAGATATTATGTTCAAGAGGATTCTGTGAGTAACAAAACCCTCTTATTAAGCGAACAATTTTTAATAAATAGCACAGTATTTATTAATTTAATTTATTAAGTAAATATTGTTTTGTTTAACTGTTACATTTTTATAAAGATTAAATAATTTCAGAAACCAAAACAATAAAGACTGTTTTTGCCACAATCAAATTGTGTTCAAAGTTGTGTATTTTGATATGATATAGTGTCGCCGCACACGGCTCTCCGGCCACAACCACAAAACGCCGCCACCGGCATATTTCCTGTAGTTTTCATACACATTCTCTTTGTTCATACATTTTATAACACTTATGAACTGACCGCACACGGTTGACGCCGTGTGATGGTAGCCGCCACGCGCTACAAATCATCGCTGTATATAATGTATGACAACAATAGGAAAGAATGCCAGTGGCGGCGTTTTGTGGTTGTGGCCAGAAACCCGTGTGCGGGAACACTTACACACAAACAAATAGAGCCATCAGTGTCTTAATTTATTGCTTTGGCAAGTTTTTACTTAGTGGAGAAATTATCATATTTACACAAATAAAACAGTATTTGTGACAGCTAATAGTTATTTGTCTTACAAGAGTGTAAAGTTGCTTATTAACCGCGTTAAGGATTCTAAACTTGAACTACGAGCGCAGCGAGTGGTTCATAAATTAGTATCCCGAGCGAAGGAATCAAAAGATGCCAATCTACTTTTGATGCTGACTGTACCTATGAAATAAATCTTCTTGATTCGTACATTGTAATGTAATGTACCTACCTGATTTACCATCTATGTACCTAATGTAATTTCCCAGGTACGAACACTTAGCACAAAGTAGAATGTAATGTAGGAAATGTATTTTTTATGTATTAAACTTGTTCCTGTTTTAAGCTAAGTTGCACAAATATTTTATTTTCTCTTATGAATGCATAAATGAGTTGAATAAATGCAAATTATATCTTTTTACAGGTTTTTTACTTTCTGAGCCCATTGGGTAGGTATTAGGTAAGTTACTATAAAATTGGGCATTGACATAAAAAATCTTTACATATAAAAGAAAGTCGTGTTAGTTACTCCACATATAACTCAAGAACGCCTGAACCGATTTGGCTGAAAATTGGTTGGGAGGTAGCTTAGAACCAGGAGAAGGACATAGGATACTTTTTATCCCGAAAAAGTAACGGGAACGGGGTGTTACGGGAACGGGCGAGCGAAGCCGCGGGCGGCCACTCGTTTAAAATAAAAAAAAACTGCCGGACGAGAGGCGAAAGCGTTTTGTACCTACTGCATCTCAGGTGTCGAATTTTTTCCCAATTAAAAAATGTCAAAATTTTGATTAAAGTAAAAATCTGTTGGGGTTAGGTCCGGTGAGTTTAGCAACCAAGGCATCACCCTACGGATTTGCACAGGAGCGGGGCGTTATGTTGGAAACGATGATAATGCCCGCGATGTGCAAATCTCTAGTGTCGAGGAATAATTCGTGGTGCAGTAGGCGCGTCGGATGTATGGCCGCGCAGACCCACACCACTCATGCATAAATGCTTTCGCACCCATTTCGTGTCCGCCATTTTGCTGAAAACCCAGGCGGCCTTTGCCCTGAGATATTTTAGGCGCCCGCGACAGTATATGTGTTCTGTGCCCGCGACCCCCTGGAGGAGCGCCAGCAAGATTGAAACCCGCTCGCTACCTAGAAAGAAAGAAAAAAGGTTTATTTGTCACATCGCCAACTCAAAGAGCAACAAAAGAATCCCATGAGATCCCATGGCCTGGAAGTCTTAGGCTTCCAGAATTGAAGCTAGGGTAAATAGCACCAGCTAGAGGCCCTTACCCGCAGCTGAAGATTGATTTATTAATTCAGTTTTGCGCACAGCTTAGATGGCGCACAGCAAATAAATTGCAGGTAAACCAATTTAAATAAGATGTAAGTAACGGACGCTTAGACAAACTTTATGCTTACGCTTATTTTTATAAACGACTTTTGTAAGTTTCTTTTTACCTATCTGCTTTTGGAACGTACAAAACTTAAAACTTACTTTTGAAAAGCAAAAACAGACAATAATTTTTTAACGCGACATACATTTTCAAAATAATGCATTTGTCAATTTAAATTTTGCAGTCGTGTAATTTGGTTATGCCATATTTTTCAAATTTTTTATTGATTTAACCAGTATGCTTGCTTGAAATGGTAAAAATATGGTTCAATTTCATCAAATAATTCAAAAGCACATTGCGTAAAGTGCTAGGCGTTGTAATTTTGCTTAGATGCCTCACTAAAAAAGTCTGCTTATTCAAATGCTTGTCGCATAGTGCCGTAGTACGTAGTTTTTCATTCTCTGCTTGTCGTTTACACGCCCATCATTATTTATGGTTATGTCAACGTCACAATATCAGTCAATGTCAGTTTGGTTAACTTTGGTTTGTCTCTCTTTTCTGTTCTGTGGTTGTGGATATTCAACCAACAATGGTTTGGTGATTCAGTGTCGTTTCATTCCGTCTACGTATTTTTTATCAATTTTATTAATTAAATCCTAATTAGAAAGTTTCTTTACAATGATTACACCGAGAAACCGTATTTACATTTCTACATAAACTTAGAATACACTCGGCTGTGCACAGCTATCGACAAACACCAAACATGGGTCTGTACTTTCATTCGTGTGTTTTGGCGATATTTTCTCTAATTATCAGTGAGTGCGCGTTCCGTTCTGTTGAAGAAGATGAAGAACCTTTCCTAGACCATCCGAAGTACCTGAAATACGATGATTTGCTGAAGCTTTTGGGGCAGTTCGAGAAGTCGTATCCGGAACTAGTGAACGTGTATTCGATTGGAAAGTCTGTCGAAGGAAGGGACCTAACTGTGCTCCAGATATCAGAAGGTGTGAAGTCGCACCATGCAGACCGCCCGGCGTTCAAATACGTGGCTAATATGCACGGTGACGAGAGTATCGGACGAGAGTTGGTTATTTACCTAGCGCAGTATTTACTTCTTAACTATGGAAAGGACAGTCGCGTGACGAAACTGGTTAACACGACAGATATTCACTTGATGCCATCATTGAACCCTGATGGATTTGAGCATAGTGAGGTAAGCTTTCCTTTAAAAAGCTTAGTCATAACTTTATTACATACTTAAATACGTGAAATCACGCCTCTTTCCCATTAGAAGGTATGCAGAGATCACTTATTTTCACTTGCTACGATCCTGACATACCTCTTTCGCTTAATTCACTCTCATAACATTCTTAATACATTTTCGTTGGTACTCTTGACCTGGCGACCTGGAGTTACCTGGTGTTAAAACAGCCATGGTCCTGGGAAGATGTCCAAATTGATATCGACCCACCAGATGGACTGACAACATTGTTAAGATCCCGGAAAGTTGGTGGATGGAAAGGGCTCAGAATCGTTCTTCCTGGATATGTGTAGGGGAAGCCTATGTAGTGCAGTGGACTTTTTCAGTCTGATGATGACGATGAATTGATATCCAATGCTGTACTCTTGCCAAGATACTTCATAACACTATCTTCCGTTGCTTGCTTCGGCAATTTACACCCTATGTAGGGCATAACACTGATGCATTAAAAGTTCACACAAGTTATCTTGTTACTTGCCCCGGCTATCAGTTAGTGCAAGTGTCACTGTATTGAGGTCTCTGACCTTGCACTGATGCACTCGGCACATTGGAAAGGAATAACAAATAGTTATTGTTAATAAACAAATATCTGCATTCACCACACAAATATTTGTTATCGGTGGAGATCGAACCCATGACCTACGGCCTAATTATTTTAATTATTAGCACAAAAATTCCCCATTTACATTATAGGGGCTTTTGCGAAAACTACACTGAGTCATTGATTAATTACCCACATGTTACACAAAAACTCTGATTAGAAAATTTATTGTTTTAGAAACAGACTTCATTAAATATTAGGTAATTTGACACAACGTAGTGCCCAAATTACTTAATTAAATATTGATTTAACACAGCGCAATGTATTCTCGGTAGTTTAATCTGGTAGAAGCAACTAAGGGAACGCACCAAAGCATGAACTGCATCATCCAAGCTCCACCGAGTAACCACTGAAGTAACCACTGATGATGTTTTTTTACCAAGTGTGATAAACAATAACCAATGTAAACACAATATAATTTTAAAAGCTGAAATGAGATCATCACTGGCGGTGTCTTTACGTAAGGGTGAAACGACACCTGTGCTATCATCGTCATCATCCTATCAGTCGTTCATCAGTCCACTGCTGGACTTAGCTCTCTCCCAAGACGCTCCACTGAGCCCAGTCTTCGGCTCTTCTCCAGTGCTTGCCACTTGCATTTCGCAGATCGTCGCCCCAGCTTATCGGAGGGCGTCTTACACTACGCTTACCTAAACGCAGTCTCCACTCTAGTATTCGTTTGCTCCAACGATTGTCTGTTTTGCGATAAACATTACCACTTTACTTTATTAGAACTAAATGAGAGAAAATTCAAAAAAATTATCAAGACTAACTTAACAAAATGTGCATGCATACTACAAGTGCAGTGACTACACTAGTGATCAGAATGCTTGGAAGATGTCCGTGTCTGTGCTAGCAAAACACCAATTTTAGAGGATTTACCACCAACTTGACATATAAAATGTATTATTTATTATTTAGCGTTGTTATTATATTTTGTTTAAATTTACTCTGTTTGACAAGGCCTCTTTACAACCGCTAATTCGTTTATAATTCTCTTATTATTTACTTTTTATTTAACTTGCCTACTATGTTGACAAGGCCTATGTACAGCCGCTAAAGTACAATGTAATTACAAAACCAAGTGTTCCTTGTGTTCCAAATGGTGAATAAATAATATGACTATGACTATGACTTTGCCACTTCAGCTTGCTAATCCTTTATTGCCTGTGCTATGGCAGTTTGTATAAGCTCCAAGAGTCTCCAAGAATCTTTGTTTTCCAGGAAGGTAAATGCGAGTCTCTCCCCGAATTCGCCGGCCGGAACAACGCGAAGGGCGTTGATCTGAACCGTGACTTCCCAGATCAGTTCGACAGGCACAAATCTAAAGATGACGAGTACTTGTTCGCGCATAGACAGCCGGAGACCACGGCGCTGATGAAATGGGTCATGAAACGACAGTTTGTGCTGTCGGGAAACCTGCATGGAGGGGCTATTGTGGCCAGCTATCCCTACGATGATTTGAAGTAAGTGTCAATCGCAGGTAAATCTTATAGCTAGGTGAGGTGCCAGTTTCACGCGAACAAGTTCAAAAGTTACTATTCTGTTTTCTTTCTTTTTGTGTTATGTACTCTGTTTGTGCTGTGTTTAAGTGTGTTGTGTGTCCAAAATAAATGTATTTTCTTTCTTTCTTTCTTCTTTCAAAAAGCTCAAATCAAATAATAATAATAATAATAATAATAATTTATTTCAGACAACTATAAAATGCACATTACAAAAATGAAACACTTTAGGTCCATAGTTAATAAATACCTTAGAGACTAACATACATAAAATAAAATAAAATTACTGTTTAAATCTTAGGGGCTTTTTTCGAAAGCGCACCCCTAAAGCGACGATAGACGACTCCTGGCGGCCAGAAATCCGAATTGAGAAACATGTCCCCATGCTTCGCAGGCACCTGAAGCACGTATGATTTAAAGGCAGTGTCTCTCATTCCCGATGGCTCTAGCCGCTGCAGATGTAACTGTATTGGTGGCGGGTCCTTAATCCAGAAACGGATCCTCTCCTTTACATAACGAAAGACCTCATCACCTGAAGTATTCGGGTCCAATCCCGAGAGGTAAAGGAGGATGGTCGGGTCCACAGCACGCAGGGTGACTTCTGATGCTATGACGCTGGCGGTACCACGTTTATTTCGCACGTTTTCGTACGTTTTCGGTAACGGGGGGCAGCTTGTGGAGGTCTCGTGCTACGTAGGTGGGCACATCATCCGGGTCGGTTTCTAAGAACACCTTGAAAATGTCCTGCAGGTCCTTTTTGCCGCGTCCATCTCTCTGCCTAGTTATTAAGCGGATGGTGGTCACGGCTGTGTCGGCAAGCACCTTCTTCGCTTCCAGAATCTGGTCCTCGGTGAAGCTGGACACGAGAATTTGTTCCAGAGAAACCTGGTCCATAACGTCCAGCTTTTGTTGAACGAAGGCCAGGAATTCCTGCACTAGGATAGTGTCGGAGCGCTTGGGTGATTGCGCCATTGCGAATTAAATTTCGCAAACTCGCGGAAATTAAGTGGGTCAACTCACGAGCAACCTCAACATAACGACCGCTCTGTACGGTGTCAGCGACGCGAATGAATCAAATGTTTATTCAGTAACTTAATCTATTGTGACATTACATGCGTTTGAGATCTCCTTTTAAGTTATATAAATACCTGTGTTAGGAGATATAAAGCTACGTCATAAGAATCACTTTAAAACGTCTTAAAGCTAGGGGAAAACTAGGTGCCAGTTCCACGCGACCAAGCCTAAAAGAACAGGCAAATTTATGGCTAAATATAACTATTCTTGTTTCAATTATTTAAAGGCATCGGAACTATTGGCTGGTAGATTATGCATGATCGAAAATCTAAGCGTGCAAAATACCCATTACTATTGAGATTTTAAACAAATTAATTCCATTTGATCATAACAGCGATGACGTAACTGTTCTAGACAGGTATGTAGCAAAAGTAGATTTTAGAGAGACGGAAATAGTGTTACAAAGATTATTATCATCATCATCAGCCTGAGAAGTCCACTGCTGGACATAGGCCTCCCCTACACATTTCCAGGAAGAACGATTCTGAGCCCTTTCCATCCATCGACTTCCCGCGATCTTAACAATGTCGTCGGTCCATCTGGTGGGTGGGCGCCCTACGCTTCGTCTTCCGGTTCATGGTCGCCATTCGAGAACCTTTATTCCCCAACGGTTGTCGGTTCTTCGAGCTATATGGCCTGCGCATTGCCACTAAGATTATTATAATGCCCCAAAACTTAACATCTCAAAAAAGAAATGGGAGTGAAGAGAAGAGAAAATCGTGATTTCGTTAAGTGTAGAAAACACTATAAATCTATAAGAAACAGTGTTATTATTTTATTTTATTTTATTTTTATTATGGGCATTAGTATTAGAGCTGTTTGTGTTTTGTCTGGGGAAGTACCAGAAACATGCCTATTTCTACCACCAAGTAGGTTTATCTCAAGGCATAAGGTCGCCCATATCACCGGACCAAAGTCGTGGATGTAGGTACGCGAAACTGAAGTGAGATGGGTAGGATACTTGGCAAGAAGGGACGACGGGAGATAGACGAAGTCAGCCACACGATGGTAGCCAAGGGATGCTCAAAGACCTAGACCCTTTGGTAGAACACCCGACCGTTGGTCGTACGACATAGTCCTGGGAATAAGTGGATGAGACTCTCAAAAGACCAAGGGCCTAATTCTCGGGCCGATCTCGATCATTTTACCCCGCACTTTTTCTACGTTTTCCGTGTCGAGGCTTCTACGAAAAGGTCTTTGATGAATGACTCAAGGAAATCTGCCATTCTCTCTTCGTAAGGAAGCAATTAAATAAAATTGCAAAATGATCGAGATCGGCCTGAGAATTAGGCCCCTGAATGAGTGGCGTAATAAAGACGAAACCTATTACTCAGCAGAGGGTGCAAACGGGCTATGATGATGATGACAAGGCCCCCCTCTTTATCCTGTCCTCTGCGAAACTCGGCAACTCTTTGTAACACGCTATGATCGTATTAGCTTACGGAAGGGAACCATAGCCCGCTTATTCTAAAATTTCTTTGATTTTGATTTGATATTCCACACATTAGGTTTTTAATTTTTTTTATCTACTAGGTGATTTAAAGTGGTAACCATCGCCTTGAACAAAGTATTGGCTCGCATGACATGCACGACAGGAACGTGCCCTAAGATACATGAGGCGTTATAGATGCCGCACGTGCCAGTAATACTGACCGGCACCCACACCCCTCAAACCGAAACACAGCAATGCTGCTTCACAGACAGAAATAGGCATGGTGGTAGCACTTCCCGGACAAGCCTTTCACAAAGAGCTCTACTACTAATGACTGCAATGTTTTTTGTAGTGTTTACTACTCTTAAGGAAATCACAAAGATCTTTACCTATAATGTCCCAAAAGTTAGAGGCATAAAAATTATGAAAAAGCAAAGTGGCATCTCTCGTCGATTCAACTGAATGCAACTTCGGTTATCGAGCAGGTAAGTAGTTGACTGTCAAAACCTGTAGATAGAGCCACGGTCGCGTTAGTGCCGAGCAGTCCTTATGCGTTATTGGTGGAGTGTGATTAGGATCCGATGGCGCAGCGGTCAGCACAGCCTCGCACCAAGGGGAAGGGCGTAGAATCAATCCTACTCGGCTCTTAACTTTTGGGATATTATAAAAATCTTTGCAATGATTTTTTTCAGCAATGGCAAGGAATGCTGCGAGGATAGCCCAACTCCTGACAACAAGCTTTTCAAAGAGTTAGCTAACACATACGCATCGCTGCATTCGGATATGCGCGCGGGTAACAAATGCCCGCCGGAGTACTTCGACAAAGGCGTCACTAATGGCGCTCACTGGTATTCTGTTCAAGGTAGGTTCGATTCTTAGAAAAAAATATGTCCTAAAGTTTAATAAATCACTCCGGGAATAGTAGAAATAGTCCACTAAGCAAGATATATTATGTAGATGTCGAACACATACGCATCTCGCCTATTGGATAATGGAACCAATATGGAAGTATATATTCACATTTCAAAAAAATCGGTTGTCTGTAATGTCGGTTTACTGACGATAGTTGAACGTGACAACGTCCACGCGGACGCATCGCTCACTCAAGTAGGAGAGAGACAGATGTCGAACGCTGCCGAACTCGGAGGCCAATTGTGTCTTTTTGTCGCTTATTCCGCGCTCTCGCTTGCACTTCAAGCCTTAAATGAAACGTCTCAGAGCGAGGTAACGCCTCATGAGTCATCTTTTTTTTGACGTGACAACGTCTTATAATTCGTTGGAGCTGGCTGCACGCACAAAAAAACATGACTCATGCGGCGTTTCCTCGCTCTGAGGCGTTCCATTTAAGGCTAGAAGTGCAAGCGAGAGCGCGGAACGAGCGACAAAGAGGCACGCACGGCCTCCGCGTTCGGCAGCGTTCGACATCTGTCTCTCTCCTACTTGAGTGAGCGATGCGTCCATGTGGACAGCTGTATGACGTTGGCACATTCAACTATCGTCAGTAAACAGACTTTACAGACAGCCGATTTTTATTAAATGGCTTTCTAATAAACACGTATTACCCTTCAGGTGGTATGCAAGATTTCAACTACCTCCATTCGAACTGCTACGAGGTTACCTTCGAACTGTCCTGCTGTAAGTACCCACCTGCGGACCAGCTAGCCGGGTATTGGCGCATGAACAGAGAACCTCTGCTGGCGTTCATGGAGAAGGTGCATATTGGAGTCAAGGGTACGGTCGTGGATGAAGATGGTCTACCAGTTAAGGTAAATGCAGCGGAATTTCTTTATTTGTTGTATAATGAGTATAAGTTTAAAAAACTAGAGAAACCGACTTCATTGCCAAACGGCTAAACCGATTTTAATGAAATTTGTTTGGGACAATCTGGACGTAAGAATAACCTTCCAAATAAAAAAAATAATTTAATCGGTTCATAAATGACGGAGGCATGCAGTTACAAACATTAAAAAAAATGGCAACACCGATTTTAATAAAATTAAAATGGGACCAATCTGGAAGCAGTACCTTTCAGATATAAAAATATTTTTTCAAATCGGCTCACAAATGACGAATCTGGCAGCAGTACCTTTCAGATAAAAAAATATTTTTTCAAATCGGCTCACAAATGACGAAGTTATGCGGTAACATACATTTAAAAAAAAATACAACCGAATTGAGAACCTCCTCCTTTTTTGATTGGAAGTCGGTTAAAAATATAAATTAAAATTTGAGGACAATCTACACAACATTAAAATAATAATCATAAATATTGTGGACAATCTACGCAACACTACGTAGCCCCAAATTATGCAGAGTTTGTACTATGAGAACCAGATAGCTGATATTACTTATATGTATACATTTGATTGTAAATACATACTTAGAATACAATATATGACACCTAATCAGAGAACAAACATTTGTGTTCACCACAAAAATGTTTGTTCTCAGTGGGGATCGAACCCACGGCACAGAAGGTAGAGCTACTACCAGGGGAACTGAGCTCAGGGTTGGATTTAGGAGGCCCCATGACCCGAAATTATTTACCAAATATATTTTTTTCAGTGAAGTTTTCCAATAAATAATTTATTGTGAAAACAAGTAGATTCTAAGTATTTAAATAACATACATAAAAAAGACGTGTGGCACTCAGAGACTGCTGCGGCATAGCATTTTTTATCAACTTATGCAATTATAATTATTTATTTATTTTATTAATGCAGTATTTTTTATTTTTTAATAAATCTGTTTGTCCCTACCTTCATGTGCAAATCTCCTTAGAGAACGGAACTCCAAAACTGTTACTTACACGTCATTGAAAAAACGTCATTGGGGGTGTTAGGTTTTTTTCGTTACGGAATTTTTGGATTCGGTCCCCACGCTCAAGACCCGCGATAGAAGCTATACAATAGCTTAATATAAGCGGAGACCAGAATGATCTGAAATTAAATTTTAATGTTAATGAACGGAACCTTCCGATTCGTTGATCGATTGTTTTTTCTTCCAGGATGCTCAAATAATAGTTGAAAACAACAACCACACTGTAAGAACTACAGAGGACGGTTATTTCTGGCGAATGCTGCTTCCCGGACAATACAACATCACAGCTACAGCAACTGGGTAAGATGTTCATTCAGAGAGCACCGGTGGTCTAGTGGTAGCAGCCCGCCTTCGATCCTAAGGTCGTGGGTTCAAATCCAGTCGTGCATCATTATTCTTCCTGCCCTTATACCACTTTATGGGGAGTCGGCACAACATGTCTTCCTCCACCATTCTCCTCTGTCAGTCGTCATCTCTGCATTCACTCCTCTCTTATCCATTCTATCGGAAAATTTATATGCACTATGCTAGTACTCACAAACGGTGAAGGAAAACATCGCGAGGAAACCAGCATGTCGAATAACCTAAAAAAGCCAGAGGCCTACTTGCGGAAACCAGTCCGCGCACCAAGTGCGGTTCAAATAATATGCCGAATTTGCCGACGATGTGCATCATGTATTTACTTTGTTCAAATCAGTCTATATTAGCAATGCGTAGTTTTCGCCTTAATAGTACACTAGCAGTTGGTGCCCGAGCTTCGCTCGATATTTTTTTTTTGTAAACTGTTGTGAATTTTATTTAAATACGAATTACTTACATACTGATTAAATATTAACATTTTTCGGTCTTACCGACATAATAATAAACTCCACTACTCGTCAATAGATGGCGTTCTCTGTCCCACTAACTCGTGACTTAATTAACAGATGGCGCTAGGAGTATGATTTTATGATAAAGTTGATTATTTACTACACAAATAACGCGACATTTTCTAAGAATGAATCCTAGCTAGATCGTTTTACCGTCCCTGAAAACCCCTGTATACTTAATTTCATGAAAATCGTTGGCTCAGTTTCCGAGATCCTAAATATATATACAAGATTTTCTCGTTTAAAGGTATAAGATTTCCAAAACACGACTTGGAGCCCTCTCCAACCACCGTCTTCCTGCCACTTAAATGTCAATATAATTATTTTATTCTTCCAGGTACTCCTCGCCAATACCGATCGCCGTCACAGTTCCCGCCAACCAAACGTCAGCTGTCACTGTCAGTTTGACATTGACGCGTCGCGCGCGCGCGCTCGGCTCGGGTAAGTCGCTGCGCTTGCACGACAACTCGGCCGTGACAACACTAACACACTTCTCGGTTATGGTTGCTAACTTGCTATTGGTGTTCTTGGTAGAAGCGTAATGTAAATAATCCTACTAATTTTTATGAAACAACGGGATATTTACCGTGATTAAATTTTTGTGAATTTTGACTTCTGATATTTCGGCACAGTTGCATGCACCATGATCACGGTTGAACTGAAGTCCACGACTAAAAAAAATGTTATTGTCAGACAAATCGATCTACCCTTTTTCGCACTCTTTTATTGGTTTCGACACTACTATTGGTTCCACTCTCACTTTTTTCTCGATTTGTGTGTGTGAAAACTCACAAAAATGTAATCATGGTTAATATCCCGTTGTTTCATAGAAATTGTGTTAAAAACCATGATAGTTTCAAAAGTTAAAGTTAATCCTACTAAGCTAAGGATGATATAGGTGCTGGGCAAGCCTATTCCATATAAACTCTGGTCCATACTTCAGTGTCCCGTAAATAGGGGCGTGAGGCAACACTTACCCCTAAAGCTGTAATCATCTATACTCTTCTAGACAGATACGATTTAGAATATTTGTAAACAAACAAATTAGATTAACTTGAAAAAAAAATGTTTTCGTTGACGTTTTTACAGATTGGCTTTAATGGTTGATTTGAGATTAAAAGTTTCTGAAACATGACATCCAACAGAAAAATTTAGATTATTAGTTTATGGTTTGTTGAGAATATTCTAAAACGAAGGGTATAGCTTAGATGCCAAGGTGTGTTTACTTATGTAACTAATACTTCACAATCACAGGCCATTTTTCACTACTGTATGAATCGGGCTAGGGCCTCTAGCTTGCGTTCCTTACCCGAACTTCCAAGTGTAGTAATTCTTCTTTTATTTTAATTTCAAGAAGTCTTCATGCCGTTGGGTTGCACAGAAATTACTGCATAATTTATATATTTTTATATAATATGAAATGTCGTGTTTGCCTTTATGAATCAAATTAAGTCAATTTTTACATAACGTGATAAGATTGAAATTTTATTGAATTTAATTTCTTCTAGTGATATACGTAGCTGTTTTAGTATAAGGTAACTGCCATTATTTTATGGGCTAGCTTTTAAAGTAAGACGCACAAAATCAATTATTAATAATCTTTTTTTTGGCTCATTTTACTATATAGCCATCTTTTAGTCAAAAGGCACAATTTTATTGTATAGATAAAGTGAGGCTTATAAGAATAATTCTACTTCTTCGATCAATATTGTAGCCGGTAGTTTTACTTGATCTGTTTGAACTATTTGTTTCGCCTACGCGTCTCTTTCTTTTGTATGGAGAATTGATGAGACAACATCTCGTTTCGATCGTTTCTACGTAACGTACTGTTGTTGTCTCATCTTTTCCCCACGCAAAAGAGAGAGACACGAAGGCGAAACGAATTGTTCAAACAGAAAAACTCGACTCGACATTCTGAATAGCCCTACTAATGTGCCAAATCGGTAGTAAAGTAATAAATGATTTTCTAAAATCTCAAAAGTATTAAAATTTATGTGATCTAGAAACTAGTGTAACATTGAAATTGTTTATTTTCATATAATTAAATTATTAATTGAATTAAGGTCTTTTTTTCTAAATTAATCTAAAAAGTATTATAATTTTTAATTTCGAAACTTGAATGTTACACTTATATTAAAATTGTTTACTTCGATATAATTAAGTTATGAAGAAGTACACACATCAACGTTGTCTAGGGATATTCAACACTTTGTTGATTTTTACAAAAACTGAAAATAATTTCTCTAGAAAACTAGGTATGGCAAAAATCTTTATATTGTGTTGTTAATAATAATAAAACCCAACTGTTTGATATTATTTATTAATAAAAATTAAAGTAGGAACAAAATCTCGAAAAATAGGCATGACGACTAATTTTCAAAATCTCTTCTATCATATTCAGAAGTATCTATTATGTCTAAAATATATCATATTTCTGTAGAAAATTAAGGTTTTTGTGCAATAAAAGTACATTTAAATTTAAATTTTCAAATTCACGTCAAAACGCTCGCTGGTGTCATGGCGTCTGTTATTACGTCACGGCACTGTATATCAACAGTAAACATTGGTGCTTTTGTACTAAATCAGAATGACGTTTATATAGCCGTGACGTAATTCGCTCTGACCGGTGTTTAAGCCATCATGGCGGATTGTTGTATTTTGTAGATTTATTTTAACAAATAAATTAATCTCGACATTATTAAGAGAATAAATACATTTTTCAAAATCTTTGAATCCTTTTTCATTAGATCAGATAAATATTTTGGCGATACTTGATTACTGTCTTCATGCCTATTAGAACATCAATTCGAAATGGAATATCCATAGACAAGGTTGATGAGTGTATGTAAGAATCTTGTGTGTCTGTAGCCAAGTCACAATCTATATTAGTGTTGCCGAAATAACTAACAGCATTTATGTATTGAATAGTAAATAAATATTAAGCTTTTGTAAATAAACCTTTTATTGAACTCCTCTTTTATTTTGTAACATTATTTTCATTTCAAATTTGGTACGTCACTCTGACACGGTACCAGAATTTGATGTTTACCAATTCGCTTTTTTGTTTTGCTTATGATGTGCCATTATAGCAGCCGAATACTGTACCTATCCTGCAGTTAGTTTTGACAACTTGTACATTTTGTAAAAACATTTTTTAATTATTTAAAGTTGAACAATGCTTAACGTTTCATTATTTTATTTTATTATAAAGATCACAAAAGTTCATAATCATAAAATTCTAACCCACGACCCTTCGTGATATGTAGATGCACTAACCAAATGCGGTTGTAATGAGGTTCTTTGAGATTTTTATTTTCTTATTTTTGTAATTACGATAATAATCTCTAAGTTTTTATACACAAGAAATAGTTGAGCTTTCTGCAGACACGATTTAGAGATAGCTCAAATGATCCAAATCAGTGCCAGACGAAAGCGTTCCAAAGGCTCAGGTGGCATTTCCATGCTGAATAGCAACGCTAATGCGCTGCGCCAGATACCCAATTGGGCTATCTCTAGATCGTTTGAACGGTCTACAGATAACTCAACTTTGTTGTGTATTTTGTACATTTTGTAAATACTTAATTGTAAGTTTTTTTGTGTAAATAAGGTAATTATTGTCTTTAAGTAACATTTATTAAGGGGTTACTAATTAATTAATTTTCTTCTCTGGTGGTGGTTTCTTTACCTTTTATGTTTGTCCTGTTATGTTCTGTTGATAGCCCGTTTATTTTCCACTCACTCATCTTCCTTCTCCCTCTTTTGGTAACATGACTTAAACTGGAGAGGACGGCACACTAGGTAAGAGAGAGAGGCACTGCATGTTATAATGATGTGCTATAACTGTTTATACATTTAGGTATAGTAGGCAATAAATATTGCACATCGGTTAATTTCGGCTTTATAGAGCGTAGTGTGCGTCAGAAAGAGATAGCGCTCTACGAAAGCAGAAAAGCCGACGTGCAATATTTATTGCCTAAAACCGTAAATCTATTTGTTTGTAATCTGAAAGATCTGTCAAAAAATGTCCCATTAGTACACCTTTTTTTTGTGGAATACAAACTACACCAAAAAAGAAAATAAATTAATACCAAACACAATCATAACACAGTAATTTTTACATTGTAGCTAAGTTGTAATGAAAAAGTAAAAATAACTAAAAACAAAAATGTTCCATATACACAAATACTCAACTCCAAATCCTCATGTATTTATTTCATACTATAGCAATTTAATTATCTTATAAATTACACTCAAAGTCAAAATCAAAAGGCATTTTAAATTTATTTCACGAATCACTTTGAAACGTCCTAAAGCTAGGTGAGAGTTCCATGCGACCAAGCTTAGAAAAACAGCGAAGAAACAACACATTCGATACTCTGCCCAATTCCAGCACCAGAGACTTTGATCCCCATACACGTTCACAAAAACACAAATTCTTACACACAAACCCACTTACAGGCAACACAAAAACTACACACCCATACACTCAAAGAACATACCGGGCGTATCAACAGAGCTAAGCAGGCAGCCACGTCACAACATCGACGGTCTCTCCCCAGCAGCCTTCGTCCACCACAACTACAGTATGATGGAGAGCTTCCTGCGAGGAGTTAGGGACCAGTACCCTGACATCACCAGGCTTAGCAGTGTGGGCAAGTCTGTGGAAGGCAGGGAGCTGTATGTTTTGGAGATTACTAAGAATCCTGGAGTACATACACCTGGTAAGAAGATTTTCTCTACTACTTTTTCTAGCCTTCCTTTTTAACCGACTTCCAATCAAAAAGGAGGAGGTTCTCAATTCGGTTGTATTTTTGAAGTGAAAACTTCTTTAGCGGCGTTGAGCACTTTCTGTAATGGGTATAAAATCTTAAACTCGCGTCAGGGCGGGGCGTCAGGATCACGTGACCTGATCGAAAAAAAGCGTAAGACGGATGGAGAGTAGACAGCTACTATGACACGGTAACGTCACAGAATAGATAATAGTTAGTAGCAAGCATACCAAGGCGTTTTTCGTGACTGTAGTAGGTATAGGTACATACCTATTATAGATTTTATGAACTAGCGGTTCAGTTTTAGAGATTGGCGATGATAGTTCTGGTAATGATGATGGTGAAAAAGTCGTTGAAATTATGGATGAAAGTTGATTTTTCGGAGAGATAAACTTTTTAATGTAAAATAATTGTAATAGTTTTAAAGTGTTAAATTTTTAATGTAATATAAATTGTCATGTTTGTGTACGATAGCGCAATAAATGAATATTGTATTCTACCACATAAATGATAGTACTTTTATACTGATAAAGCAATTGGTGCAAAATTATTCCCTAACCATTCCAAAATATCAAACATGCTCAACGTTAATAATCAAGTTTTCACTTCTGCCGGCACTCCCGGAGTGCAACCCGTCTTTTTTTTTTTTTAATGTTTGTTACCGCATAACTTCGTCATTGAGCGGGATTTGAACCCGCGACCTTCCCCTCGGGGAAGGTCGCGGGTTCAAATCCCGCTCGGCTCTTAACTTTTGGGACATTATAAAAATCTTTGTGATTTCCTTAAGTGTAGTAAACACTATAAAATTAATAAAAAATTATGAAAAACGCAAGGTGACATCTCTCGTCGATTCAACTGAATGCAACTTCGGTTATCGAGCAGGTTAGTTGACTATAACGTCAAAACTGTAGATGGAGCCACGGTCGCGTTAGTGCCGAACAGTCCCTAAGAGTTATTCGTCGAGTGTGATTAGGATCCGATGGCGCAGTGGTCAGCGCAGCCCCGTACCTAGGGGAAGGTCGCGGGTTCAAATCCCGCTCGGCTCTTAACTTTTGGGACATTATAAAAATCTTTGTGATTTCCTTAAGTGTAGTAAACACTATAAAATTAATAAAAAATTATGAAAAACGCAAGGTGACATCTCTCGTCGATTCAACTGAATGCAACTTCGGTTATCGAGCAGGTTAGTTGACTATAACGTCAAAACTGTAGATGGAGCCACGGTCGCGTTAGTGCCGAACAGTCCCTAAGAGTTATTCGTCGAGTGTGATTAGGATCCGATGGCGCAGTGGTCAGCGCAGCCCCGTACCTAGGGGAAGGTCGCGGGTTCAAATCCCGCTCGGCTCTTAATTTTTGGGACATTATAAAAATCTTTGTGATTTCCTTAAGTGCAGTAAACACTATTTATTTATTTATTTATTTTTATTTCTTAGGAAAACAAACAGTACTTATATTCTATTCTTATAAAATTAATAAAAAATTAACTTCGTCATTTGTGAGCCGATTTGAAAAATTATTTTTTTATCTGAAAGGTGCTTCCAGATTGGTCCCATTTTAATTTTATTATAGTCGGTATTGCCATTTTTTTTTAAATACTTTTTTAATGGTTGTAACTGCATGCCTCCGTCATTTATGAACCGATTTAGAAAATTATTTTTTTTATTTGGAAGGTTATTCTTACGTCCAGATTACCCAAACAAAGGACAATGCTCAAAAAAAATTCAGGCCCGGCGCGAACGGAACATATCTCATATAAACAAATAGTAATTTAATACTAAATAAGAAACATAGTCAAAATTCGTTTCTAAACGTAAGATTTTACATATTAGGCACGATTCTTTCTTTCTAATTATTCTTTCTTCTTTTCATTTTATAGATATTTCCTAAGTAAATGCCTGTTCTCATTTACTTATTTTTTTGTATTAATTACAGTCTTTAAATGCTATGTACCTACAATATTCCACCTGTAAGCAGGTGTGCAAATCTTATTTTTTATAATGTATCGTCATGGAATTGAATTATTAATAATAAATAAATAAACCATATACTTTTTACAATCGAAAAGTTCTTTAGTGGAATAAAAACAAGGCGATAATATAAAAGCCATTTTGTCCCATCCTAGCACCCAAATCGATTAATTGTTAAAATCGCATAAAGCGACTCACACCGTAACAGTAGTTACGGTATAAGTCGTTGCAGTAGTAATAACTGTAATAAGACATGAAATAGAGCTACGAATAAAAAGATAACACAGAAAAACGACCGCGGAACACCTCGTTCGTGGAACCAACTAAACTAAAAAAACAACTAGGAAATGGATTTTGACAACGCCACATACTTAATATGTTGTCACATATAAATACGAAAAATCTGAGTTACATTTTTTTAGCGCCGGGCTTGGGTTTTTTTCCTATACATTGTGAGCATTGTCCTTTAATTAAAATCGGTTTAGCTGTTTGGCAATGAAGTCGGTTTCTCTATTTTTTAAACTTATAATTATTCTTACTCTGCCTTGCTCTGCCTTCTGCACCGTATTCGTGGGCCCGATCCCCACCGAGAACAAAATATTTGTGTGGTGAACCTAGATGTTTGTTCTCTGTCTGGGAGTTATATTGTTTTCTAAGTACTATTAAGTATTTACTTAAATAATAAATAAGTCTTATATCAGCTATCTGGTTCCCATAGTACAAGCTTTCCTTAGTTTGGGGCTAGATTAGTGTTGTTTGGATTGTCTACAATATTTTATTAATTAATTAATTATAACTGTGGCTTCGTTGTTCCGTAACGACTTCGACGAATGCTCTTATTTCATTGCGGCTTCTATAGATAGTGCAATCCACGAAGGCGCGCCCCACTATTCCTCCTAACCGTTTATAGTATATGTGTGCAAGCTTCCGTCAATGTTTGAGTGTTATCGGTACACACTAATTACCTATGAGTGCACACGCACACTACAATGAATAGACTACGGTTCGCGACTGCCGCTCGGAGCAAACTCCCCGCACCCCGCGAGGGGCGCGTCTTCGTGAATTGCACTATCTATAGTTTTGAGATGGTTCTTAGTCAGTTTGGTAGAGTTAACCTTGTAAAATTAACTTATCACCTTATTTATACATGCAGGCAAACCCGAATTCAAATACATAGCGAACATGCACGGCAACGAAGTGGTTGGACGTGAACTGCTTCTTCTTCTGGCTGAATATCTCTGTTCGGAGTACTACAAAGGAGACCACAGGATCCAAACTCTGCTGAATACCACCCGGGTTCATCTCATGCCTAGTATGAACCCGGATGGATACGAGATGAGTGAGGAAGGTAGGATAACTTATTTTGAACCATCATCTGTTTAAACTTCACTTGTATTTTCACACTACGCAAGACTATTTCAATTTCAATTTCAATTTCAATAGCCTTTATTAACAATCTTAACACTAGTATTACAAAATAAAAAGTACTTAATAATCTATATGACATCGGTAGTAAGGTTGTTTTGCTTTCCAGCATAGGCCTCCCCCAAACTCTTCCATAATTGTCTATCTCGCGCTTTCCTCCTCCAATGTACGCCAGCTGTCTCCTTGAAGTCATTTTCCCATTTTCGGAATGGTCTACCTCGGGCTCTTTTCCCTTCTCTAGGGTACCATTCGGTAACATCTTTCGCCCATTTTTCTCTCACTGTCCTGATAAGATGGCCAGCCCAATTCCACTTTAGCTTTTTGATTGTGTAAGTTATGTCTAATTATATGGAAACAAACGGGTTTTTGATCGCGATTACCTTTATTAATTCCCGACGTTTCGGCTGTGTTGCAACAACCGTGGTCACGGGTTGACTGGAGTTCATTGGAGTTACTGTCGAGAAGCGGTGGCAGTTTTATTTGCAACTACCCTCACTTGGTCTTCAGAATTAGAAATGTCCGCGTTCATATTACGACACACCACACTAACTGTATCTACACACTGCGCTGATCTTTCGCGACGGATACACTTAACGAAAACAGGATTCCAAGACGAAGAAAGTTTATAGCCGTCTTCACGATTGAAATTGGGGTACTTTTTTATTTCTATCGCTTCCCGGACCATTCTTCTATGGTAAAAACGTTCACTGGACAGAACTTTAGGGTCATGTAGTTCAATCCAGTGATTCGGTCCCGAGTCCACCAAATGCTCCGCCACGGCAGATTTATACACCTGACGATTTTTGACGGCTGCTATATGCTCCTTGACGCGTTCGGCTATAGTTCTCTTTGTTTGCCCAATGTAAGAACGGCCACAACTACAGTCTATCTTATAAACGCCAGGCATCTGCAGAGGTATCACATCCTTAGGAGTCCGTAACTGCTTAGCCACTTTAGAAAAAGGTGTAAACACTGACTTAATTGATAACTTCTTCAGAATGTTTAGTGTTGTCTCCTGCTTCTCTGTACAAAAATCAAACGTACGCTGCGCTTGATTGTATGTTATCCGGTCACATAAGTCAAAATCACTATAAGATAACACTTCACTGCACTCCATGTGTAGATCATACAACTCCAACTGCACTCCATTTAAATAACGGTAGTTATTTCTAATCAATTGTTTCAACAGACAGACACTCGCATTCCCTAGAATTCTGTCGGATAGTTCAATATCCCTACGCGGTTTAATACGAACACACGTAGGTACCAAGTCCCAATCACGACATTTAGTTAAAAATGACAATGATGTAGAAAGTTTAACACTTTTCTTCCGCAGAAATTCTAGACGTCGCACTTTGTTTACAACTTCCGGCCCGTACCGGTTAGCAATAGTACTTTTTAAATTAACACGATCGTTATGCATAATTATATGGAAACAAACGGGTTTTTGATCGCGATTACCTTTATTAATTCCCGACGTTTCGGCTGTGTTGCAACAACCGTGGTCACGGGTTGACTGGAGTTCATTGGAGTTACTGTCGAGAAGCGGTGGCAGTTTTATTTGCAACTACCCTCACTTGGTCTTCAGAATTAGAAATGTCCGCGTTCATATTACGACACACCACACTAACTGTATCTACACACTGCGCTGATCTTTCGCGACGGATACACTTAACGAAAACAGGATTCCAAGACGAAGAAAGTCTACTTTCTATTAACATGCTTCTTTCTATGCTGTGTTGACATATTTCAAGTCTACTGATGTTTTCTTTAGTTAGGGGCCATGTCTGACATCCATATGTCATTCACGCAAGACTATTTAACCGACTTCAAATAAAAAAAGAGTTTCTGAATTCGGTAGTATTTTTTTGAATGTGTGTTACTGCATACGTCCGTCATTTATGAACCGATTTAGTAAAATCTTTTTTTATCTGGAAGATCTTCCAGGCAGGATAACTGGCCTCTCAGCTCAGTTGGTAGTAGCTCTGCCTTCAGCGCCGTAAGTTATGGGTTCGATCCCCACCGAGAACAAATATTTGTGTGGTGAACGCAGATGTTTGTTCTCGGTTTGGGTGTTATATTGTACTCTAATATACAAAAAAAATGTATATAAGTATTATATCAGCTATCTGGTTTCCATAGTACAAGCTCTGCTTAGTTTGGGGCTAGATACGGGTGGATTGTCTACAATATTTATTTATTTATAGAATTTCAAATATTTGTTGGTTCCAGGTGACTACAGCAGTTTAAATGGAAGACGAAACGCTCATAACATCGACTTGAACAGGAACTTTCCCGACCAGTATGGATCTACCAAGGTGACTGTCACTGCTCAGTTGGTAGTAGCCCTGCATTCTGCACTGTAGGCCGTGGGTTCGATCCCCACCGAGAACAAATATTTGTGTGGTGTACACAGTTGTATGTTCTCTGTCTGGGTATTATATTGTATTTCCAAAAAACACTTAAAACGGTAAGATGTTTTTGTTAGATTATTTTATGCTGCCAGATTGTCACAGTAAAATAAGAAATTCATTAAGATTTTACTGGTTTTTGAACATAATTACTTGTTCCCAGGACAACAAACTCCAAGAGCCAGAAACCCTAGCCGTGATGGACTGGTCTCTGTCTACCCCGTTCGTACTATCAGCCAACTTGCACGGTGGCGCCCTAGTGGCTAACTACCCTTACGACGGCAACAAAGACATGCAGAGCGGGGGTGCTAACCTCGCGCCGGACAACGATGTGTTTGTTCATCTCGCCCATGTTTATTCGGATGTAAGTATTTTAAACTACCCTCAAGTGTAAACACTTTGAAGAAAAACACAGATTTTCAGCACCTTTGGTGTTGTTGGTGTCTATAGTATACTATTGTATAGTGTTGCTCTTTGTGTGTGGCTCGTCCGAGTGCGTGCTAGCACCATGCCTATTTCTGCCGTGAAGCAGCTTTGCTGTGTTTCGGTTTGAAAGGTGGTGGTGCCGGTGAATTTACTGGCACGTGATGCTGAACATCTGTATACCTCCAGTTGATAGACGCAGGGCAGTGCATCGTAGGACACGTTTCTGACATACGTGACGAGGCATTGCTTTGTTATAGGCGATGGTTACCACTTAACTTCAGGTGGGCCATGTTTGTTCCATCAGCTAGTTAAATAAAAAAATCATCGTTGACGGTGACCGCTTCAGGTGGGCCGTAAGCTAGTATGTCTGTCTTTTACATTTAAAAAAAGAAAAAAATCGACTACCATCCTTATTCATACTTTTTAGCAACTCGCTAAGAGTCTTTGTCACTGTCATTTTCATATCAACAAATAAAGATGGCAACAGGCCCGTATTCTGAAACAGCGCTTGAGTCTGAGTCGAGCTTCGAGCATTGATTTTTGACACTTTTCAATGGAGAACTGTCATAAAATCTATGCTTGAGGCTCGACTCAGACTCAAGCGCTGTTTCGGAATACGGGCCTTAGTGGCCTGCTACGTTAGCCAAATTCAATGAAGGTAGACTCATCGTCAGCAAAGTACAACCCAAAAATCTAATTTGCTCTTTTTAACTGACTTCAGATTAAATAGGAAGATGTTCTCAATTTTGTTTTTTTAACATTTATGAGCCGATTTAAGAAATCTTTTTTTATCTGAAAGTTATAATTTTCCGATTGGTCGGACTTCAAAATCGGATCAGTAGCTTGGATATGAAGCCGGTTTCTCAATTTTTTAAACTTATATTACATATTAATAATTTTTGTACATGCTGCATCTCTCCAGGAATGAGGAATACGAATGGTAAGTTGTTAGGTGGACTACAATTAAAAAGAGTGCATTCCGCAGAAGGTCGTGGTTTCAAATCCCACTCGGCTCTTAACTTTTCATATTATTTTTTACAATAAAAGCACTTTAAACTCGAGTTTCGCATACGATCCACTTCAGACGATATCAATGCACTATAAATCTAAGTTAAGACTTAGACAATTGACCTGTGAAAATAATTAAGTAAGTGGTGTGTGTTTTTGTATGAAGTGTTACATGGTGGGTGTGTGTGTAGTAGTGTCGGTGTGGGTGTGTGTGTGTTTCAAATCTGTGAAAGTATGTTTACAAAAGCACTTTAAACTCGTGTTTGGCACACGATCCGTTTCAGACGAAATCTACTATGCACTATAAATCTAAGCTAAGGCTTAGACAACAGACCTGTGAAAGTAATTAAGTAAGTTGTGTGTGTTTTTGTTTAAAGTGTGAGGGTGGGTGTGTGTGTTTCAAATAAGTGGTTGTGTGTTTTTATGTGAAGTGTGAGGGTGTGTGTGTTGTAGTGTCTGTGTGTATTTCAAATCTATGAAAGTATGTTTAGCAAGCTATATAATACAGGGCGTCCCACGGATATGCCACATAGAGGGATAGTACCTTGAATATTGTAGATCATAAAACATTTTACTGAAAGAGACATTATTTTTTTGCAGCTTGATATGCCAGTAGCTATCATGACAAGTAGCGCTGGTTTTCAGGCAGAGCCTTGAGAAAAGGTGACATCAAACGTTTTTTTTGTATTTAATTTGTATGACTTATATTTATTTTGTTTTGTTTTCAGGCGCATCTGAAAATGCATCTAGGACAGCCATGCAAGAATTATCCTAAAGAATCATTTCCTGAAGGCATCACCAATGGGGCCAAATGGTAAGACGATAGCTATCTAAAGGTTGCCTGGAAGAGATCGCTCAAAACGATAAGCTCGCCCATTGTTTTGCCAAAAATCTTCATGAATCCTGTATTATGTTTCTGTTTGGTGAGTTATCTATATGTCTGGTTCCCATATGGAAGAAACGGGTATTTATCGCGATTACTTTTATTATTTCCCGACGTTTCGACCGTGTTACAACAGCCGTGGTCGCGGGCAGACTGGAGTTCATTGGAGCTACCGTCGAAAAGCGGAGGCAGTCGCAGTTGCAACTACCCTTACTTAGTCTTCAGAATTAGAAATGTCCGCGTTCATATTACTACGACACACCACACTAACTGCCTAGCAAGCCCCAAATTGAGCAGAGCTTGTGCTATGGAAACCATATAGCTGGTATAATTACATAAATACTTTTTTTTGTAAATACATACTCAGAATTCAATGTAACACCCAGACAGAGAACAAACATCTGTGTTCACCGCACAAATATTTGTTCTCGGTGGGGATCGAACCCACGACCTACGGCGCAGAAGGCAGAGCTTCTACCAACTGAGCTGAAAGGCAAGTCCCAGTCAGTCAATTTTAATCATGAAGACGGCTATTAACTTTCCTGAGAATTCTATTTTTTTTTTTATTTCCCAGGTATGTCTTAGCTGGTGGGATGCAAGATTGGAGCTACCTCCACACCAGTGATTTGGAGATCACCTTGGAACTCGGCTGTCACAAGTTCCCGAACAGCGCCGACTTGCCTGACTACTGGAAGGACAACAAAGAGGCACTGTTAGAGTATATTGAAGAGGTTGGTATAGCTGTCTTCTTCCTGCCCTTTTACCACTTTATGTGGTCGGCACGACATGTTCTCTTCCATTCTCTTCTATCAGCCGTCATCCCTGTATGCACTTCTTTCTTATCCAGCTTTCACACTGTTCATCCATCTTTTTAACCGTCTTTTTTAATGTTTGTTACCGCATAACTTCTTCATTTGTGAGCCGATTTGAAAAATTACCTTTTTATCTGAAAGGTACTGCTTCCAGATTGGTCCCATTTTAATTTTATTAAAATCGGTGTTGCCATTTTTTTTTAAATAATTTTTTTAATTTTCTAAATCGGTTCATAAATGACGGAGGCATGCAGTTGCCTCCGTCATTTATGAACCGATTTAGAAAATTATTTTTTTATTTGGAAGGTTATTCTTACGTCCAGATTGTCCCAAACAAATTTCATTAAAATCGGTTAGCCGTTTAGCAATGAAGTCGGTTTCTCTAGTTTTTTAAACTTATAATTATCTTATATAGCTATCTTCATATAAACAAGTAGTTCTTGAGAAAACAAGAGAGGGCGATATCGTGATTACGTCAGCAGTTATTATTTACTTTTTACACAACTGCTGCTCACGAATAAAAAAAAAAATAGAATACATTAAAAGAAAAATGCGTATTACCAATGATTATGTAAGCAAGCCTAGGAGGAAAGGGGGGAGGGGGAGCTTTGCTTACTTTTGCTGACAAGGGGAAGAGGGGGGTAAATAATTGTAAAAAATCTGCTAACGCTATACTTGAATGGCCCCTAGGACGCACTGATTGAAGACTTTGGTTTTGAAGCGCTGTGGGATGGGCGACGAGAAGTTATTAGTATTAAAAAGAAAACAAATGTATCATTCCTTGTTTCAGGTTCATAAAGGAGTTAGCGGCTTTGTCCATAGCCACATCGGCAATGCGATCTCCAACGCCACCATTATAGTTAACGGCATTCACCATGGCATCCACACGGCCAAGGATGGTGACTACTGGCGGATTCTGCGACCGGGAACTTATAACATCACTGCTAGTAAGATTGGGTGAGTTCACTATAAAGATTTCTATAATATCCCAAAAGTTAACAGTCGAGCGGGATTTGAACCCGCAACCTTCTTCTTGGTACGGGGCTGCGGTAACCGCTGCACCATCGGATCCTAATCACAATCGGCGAATTACTTTTAGGGATTGTAAATACCTCTGTATTCTACTTGCCAGCCAATTTTTTTTTTTTTGTGGTGAACTCAAATGTTTGCTCTCTGTCTGGGTGTTATATGGTATTCTAAGTATAGATAGTGCAATCCACGAAGGCGCGCCCCACTATTCCTCCTAACCGTTTATAGTATATGTGTGCAAGCTTCCGTCAATGTTTGAGTGTTATCGGTACACACTAATTACCTATGAGTGCACACGCACACTACAATGAATAGACTACGGTTCGCGACTGCCGCTCGGAGCAAACTCCCCGCACCCGTCGCGTCTTCGTGAATTGCACTATCTATACCTTTGTATTTACGAAAAAAATACATGAGTGTTATACCAGATATACCAGTTCCCATACAAGCTCTGCTTAATTTGGGGCTAGATAGTGTTGTGTGGATTGCTCACAATATTTATTTATTGGTGCACGACCGGATTTGAGACTGCCTTCACAGCTCAGTTGGTTGTAGCTCTGCTTTCTGCGCTGGTGGGCGTGGGTTCGATCCCCACCGAGAACAAAGATGTTTTTTCTCTGTCTGGGTGTCATATTGTATTCTATGTATTTATTAGCATATTCTATGTAATATATCAGCTATCTGGTTCCCATAGTACAAGCTCTGCTTAGTTTGGGGCTAGATAGTGCTGTGTGGATTGTCCGCATTATTTATTTATTTATTATTTGAACCCAATGATTTATTATTGTTGATAAGAAAAAAGTGAATACATAAATTTACGGCTAATAGAAGAGAATGGAAGAGAACATGTTGTGCCGACCCCACATAAAAGGGGATATGGGCAGGAAGAGAGCACTGGTGGTCTAGTAGCAGTGGCCCCGCCTTCTGATCCGAAGGTCGTGGGTTCAAATCCACTCGTGGACCAATGAGTTTTTCTGTCGAAAAATTTATGTGCACTATGCCAGTACTCTCAAAATGGTGAAGGAAAACATCGTGAGGAAACCGGCGTGTTGTAGAACCTAAAAAAGTTCGAGCAACATGTGTCAAGGGTCACGCAAAAAGGGCCCACCAGCGGCCTACTTGTGGAAAAACCTGCCCGCACATCAAGTGCGCATGATAAACTTGCCGAAGGGCAGGAAGAAGAAGAAGAAGATCTATTATGGTTGATATTTTTATTACAGATACGAGAGTATAACAGAGCAAGTGACAGTGCCCACGAACGGGTCAGTGAGCCTCAACTTCACGCTAATGGCCGATGACCCCCAACACTGGTCATCAGCCTACGACTTCCGGTGAGTACCTTGTGTGCTCGTGATAAGGTGCATATTCGTGTGATGCTGCTTTTTTATTCATATTTGTATCGCCTATTTTGTGTATGTAAGCTTTATTTTTAATATATTTTTGTAAAATTTAATTTATATGTTATTTTACTTGTTGCTTACAATTAAACAAATATTTACAAAATGTTCAAAATGCACAAGCAACAGTTGAGCTATCTGCAGACCGTTCAAACGATCTAGAAATATCTCAACAGAGCCCGAAGTCCCAGTGCATTTACAACATTTCGTTACCAAATGTTGTTTTCGTTTTGCCTATTTGTCTCTGTCTATTGTATGGAGAAAAGATGAGACAACTCTAACTACGTAACGTATTTTTGCCGTCTCATATTTTCTCCATACAATAGAGAGAGACAAATAGGCGAAAAGAAAACAACATTTGGTAACGAAATGTGGTAGCAAAACTCCGACTTCGGGTACTGATCCAAATGTTGAATCACTTGTTGCTGAGTTCAAATATTTAGAAAACAGCTGCCTTTTATAATGCAATTTTTATGTGCACTACCCTCTAAGAATGTCTAAATTACACAAAAGTAGTTAACTAGAAGAGAATGCTTCCTAGCATTAAGTCCGCCGCAATGCATGTACGATGCAATTTTTGTTTTAGTGCAATAAAAGTTATTCTATCTATATTTTTATGATTTAAAGTTTTTATTGTGTATTTTATTTTTTCTAATCGATATAAACGTTTCAATTCTTTGCTGTGTACGTAATGTTTGTACTTAATGCTTGTTTTTTTACTTTTAAACACTGCCAATAAATATTTGCACAATGAACTTCTAAGCTATTATTTATTTTTCATTACTCATACTCTGAAAGTAAGTCTGAAGTTGCCTGAGGGGCCTAATTGAAAGTAAAACTTTCAGCCCTAGGGAGAATCGCTTTCTACTGACAGCTGTCAAATTATAAAAAAAACAAGTTCTATTTATTCAACCCTGTTTCAACTTTCTAAAGTCTTTCTAACTGCAAGGAGGTCGTTCAACCAAATTCCAACTTTTTATTCAGCAAGTAGGTTGGAAACCCATTACAACGGTAAGAAGTTTAAAAAGTCTAATTAGAGCGCAATGTAAAATTTAAATTTAAATAACATAAAGATAGTATTAAATAAATAATATATCTTCTAAATTACTTTATTAATATATCATCGATGTCAACAATATTTATAAAAAATATGATAAAAATGAGCACTGCCTACTATCCTCGTGTGTTGATCCCTTATAGGTACGGCTTAATTATTATATTCGTACTCGTACGTTCAACTATTTCTTTAAAATAACATAGATTTGAGCAAACAATTTACCATTTTTAAATTATGAAAATGAAAATAATGGCTGAATAATGCTGGCGAGCCGAAGCCGAAGGCCCGCCAGAGAAAAAGAAAAAAAAACCGGGAAGGCGGCAATTCAATCTTCATTTTCACTAATTTTTCTTTCATGTTTTTATTTTTACTTTCCTTGTATTCGTAATGAAAAGCACAGTGTTTACCTCGGTTGAAAGTCTTTTAAGTCCCTCAAGCTCCATTGGCGCCCTCGCTAACGCTCTGGCGCCAAACCCGTCTCGGGACTCAAAAAACGTGACTTTCAACACTCAGGTAACAATGTACTATTGATACTTACCAATTTATTTTAACCGACTAAAGAAGGGTCTGGATTTGGTTGTATTTTTGTTAATGTTTGTTTTTTATCTGAAAGGTTATAATACTTCCAGATTGGTCCCATAAAATTTTTATCATAATCAGTTTAACCTTTTTGTATAAATCGATTTTTTAAATGATTGTCATCGCATAATTTCGTCATTTATGAGCAGATTAGGAAATATCTTTTTTTTATCTGAAAGGTCCAGATTGGTCCTATAGAAATTCCATCAAATTCGGTTCAACCGTTTGGCTATTAAGTTGGATTCTCAAGTTTTTTAAACTTATATTATTTACGTATGATAAAACCTCAATATTTTTTTTTACCTTTTTTTTAGTTCCATTTTATTTTTGTTTTCTGTTTTTGTTACTGTTATGTGTGTTCCTTATTTTAGTATTCAAAATGTCCTCCATTGGCGGTGTGACAAATAAATGTTTTTTCTTTCTTTCCAATATAACTACTTAATTATTATTTCTATTAGCCCGAATCATCTCATTGTTGGGCAATGGGTACTCAATATATTTATTATACACATGGTTTTAGTTGAGCTACATACATAGCCGTTGACTGTAAGCAGGAATTAGGTACATTGGTTGTGCATATATGAGTGGTGAGTCACTTCATTTTTCACAACGTTTCATAGGATTTAGTGCGTTACATTTTTTTGTAGAAAATAATTATTTAACCGACTTTAAAAAAGGAGGAAGGGTGATAATTATTTTTTGACGCTTATAAGAGTTATATTATAGTCTGATGACCAAAAGGCTGGCACTGACCTAGGACAAAGAATTAGTATAGCTATTCAAACGTAACGTTGCTAGCCTTTTGGGCACATTGCCTGCGGTCGGTGATCTGAACTCTGTTTTCGGCCTGTAATTTCAACAGGTGGAAAACAGATTATTAAAATAATAAATTAAAAAGAATTATTAAATTTTCTAGGCCATTTTTCTTGTAGTTTCAATGTAGTTTTTTATTCTATTCATTTAATGTTTTATAATAATAGTAAGGGGGTAAATTTATTTTTTGTTTCTTTATTTCAGCGTGTTAGACAACATCGTTCACACTCGCTACCACACGCCCTTAGAGCTGTATGCCTCTCTAGCGGAACTTGAGAACAAGTACTCAGACATAGCGGAGTTCCGCTCAGAAGCGCTTGTCACCGCCGCTTTTAGACAACTGAAGCTAACTGACCAGGTTTGTACATCCATCTGCATTAACACTACCCTCACAGCTCTGGGTTCTGCGATGGAGGGCGTGGGTTCGATCCTGTCAAGGTTGGCTGGTATAAAATGCTGTCTAGCATTAAGCTCTCTTTTTAACCGACTTCCAATCAAAATTAAGGGGGTTCTCAATTCGGTTGTATTTTTTTTGTACAACTTTATTTCGTGCAATAAAGAATCGCGAGTGTGAATGGAACTGCTGGAAGGGGAAGACCTAGGCGCATGTATCTCGATCAGATCGCAGACGTTTTAGAGAAAGGTCAGGTTAGGAGTACCCTAAACCGACGAGCATGTATGAAGAATGTTATGAGAGTGAATGAAGCGAAAGAGGTGTGTCAGGATCGTAGCAACTGAAAATCTGTGATCTCTGCCTACCCCCATGGCGATGGGGCGTGATTTTATGTATGTAATAAAGAATTAAAAAAATAGTTAAACAAGTATTTGTGTGGTGAACGCAGATGTTTGTTCTCGTCTGGGTGTTATATTGTATTCTATACCTCTCATTCATAATGCCAGACACTTTTTAACGGATTGGTAAGTCTCTTGTCGATAGATGGCATTGTAAATTGCAACAGTGACTTGTTTCCTTGTTTTTTTTTGGTGGCCTTGCCAGGAAATCGACTGGCACGCTAATCATTTTCACTGAAAACCAGCGCTGCCTCGTCCCCGTTTTGGAGGCCAAACAGCATTTAAGCTGAGTGAGGACCATTTTGGCTCATAAACTTACCTAATTGGATACTGTCGGCACCCTTTTCAGCAATAAAACTAGGGCTATGTGTGTACTTATTTCTTTCTATGTGTTTCTGTATGTGTTCTATGTTTTCTTTTTCTCTTATGATTTCTTGTGTAGCCGTACCTTTACTCAATGTTCTTCTCTTTCTGTTGTTTCACTTTTTTTTTAAGCTGTGTTTTTGAGCCAAATAAAAAAGTTATCTATCTATCATTTTTAATTATTCCAGGTCGGTTCTCCAGAAGAAACAAAGTCCCATATCGCTATCATGGGATCCCTCTACGGCTCTCAGCCTCTCGGCTCCGAAATGGTCTTAAACTTCGCTCGCCACCTTGCCACTGCCTACACCATCGGCGAACCAATCCACACACAACTACTAAAGAACACAGTCTTACACTTCATACCTAATCTTGATCCTTTATACCCGAAAATTTTAAAACAATACGATGGCAGAGAAAAATGTGATATAAAACCATTGGAAGAAGAATTTGGTGACAGCTTGTACAGCTATCTAACGTCAAAAGACTTAAATCCTATGTCTAACTATACTAGAGAGAAATTATTTGTTAATATGTTGGAATCGGAAAAGTATGATTTGATACTTGAGCTCGCGAGCGGGACGGAAGATGTGTACTATCCGGAGTTATCGAAGAATGTGTACGGAAAGTTTGCGCAGAAGTATCAAGATTATAGGTCGGAGAGTAGCAGGTACTCCTGTGGGGACAGTGAAGTTTCTACTGTTCATGGAGATTTGATAGACTTGCTCTATGAGAGGTAAGAACTACTAGCTCAAAGTCATTGTAAGCTCTGCGCCGCATAATATTTGCTCAAGAGCAATATGCGCTGAATGTGTGTGATTTTTTTTTATCTGAAAGGTTGACCACCAGTTTGGTCCCATATAATTTTTATCAAAATCAGTTCAGCACTTTGGCCATAAAGTTGGTTTCTTAAGTTTTTTAAACTTAACTTTTTTTTTTTTATAAAACGTGTCTAAATTCATTTTTTTGTAGACTAGTAATCCTTTACTGCTGATACGTAACCAAGTTTCGTAACCAGCGAAGTAGTGGTTTTGTTATTAGTTCGCGACAGGGTTTCAAACTAAGAATAAGGTTCGCTCATACGTCGAACTAAGAAAAAACTTCTGTCGTACAGTTATTTTTTCGTAACCGGGTTACGAAGCAAGACAAGAATCACGTGTATCAGGTCCTCATTCATCACCAATTACGAACAAGGAACTCATGTTCTGAACAATAAAATAATATAAAACATAAAATGAGTTTTTTTTTTTCAGATATAATACACCAGTGGTGTCCGTCGGCTTGAGTTGTTGTAAAATGCCAGTTGAAGAAGAGATAGGAATGGTGTGGAGAGACAATCTGAGAGGAATTATGAAGTTTATTGAACAAGCTAACACTGGTAAGACTTTGACAGTTTCTGTTACAGTCAAATGGTCAGATAGCCATTTATTGGTACATATTTTGTACAGGTCAGGTCAAAAATCAAATATATAAATATGAATAAATCTGGGCCCTAATCCCTAATCTAATCCCTGACATGACAGCATACTAGGTGACCAAATCTTTTTTTTTTACGGGTTATTTTGTAACACTTTGTATACCCGGCCTACCTCCATGTTGCTTTACCTATACAGGGTCCATTATGTGATACTGACTTAAAACTAAGAACTATGAATAATAAAAAAATAATAATAAATATTATGGACATTCCACACAACGCTATCTAGCCCCAAATTAAGCAGAGCTTGTGCTATGGGAACCAGATAGCTCATATAATACTTAAATACTTTTTTTTGTAATGTCTTACTAAGAATACAATATAACACCCAGACAGAGAACAAACATCTGTGTTCACCAAACAAATATTTGTTCTCGGTGGGGATCGAACCCACGACCTACGACGCAGAAGGCAGAGCTAATAATAATTGAGCTGAGAGGCCAGTCATCTAATCCCTGACATGACAGCTTAATAGAGTTGTCAATTTATTTTAATTTATATTTTTACGGGGTATTTTGTAACACGTTATACCTCTGCCTACCCCCATGTTGCTTTCATAGATACATACATTGTCCTAAGAACTATGTATTGTATCTAAACTATGTATTGATTCTAGATCGTTTGTAACGATCTGCAGATAGCTCATCTGTTTCTTGTGTATTTTGTACATTTTGTAAATATTTGATTAATTGTAAGTTTGTTTTTGTTAATAAATAATCTAAACTAAACCATGTGTATCCAATATCTAATTTATTTCCTACAAATCAACAGGTATAGTGGGCTTCATAAACAACGAAGGCAACGGCCCGATTCGAGATGCTATAGTCGCCATCACGGGCGTCGAGCGACAATACAGAGTCACTAAGAACAGCGCACATTTCCACATCCTACTGCCGCCCGGGGAGTACAAAGTTATAGTGCGGGCACATACTTACGACGACCAGGTAATACACCACGATTTTGTAACTTGACTGGCCTCTCGGCTCAGTTGGTAGTAGCTCTGCCTTCTGCGCCGTAGGTCGTGGGTTCGATCCCCACCGAGAACAAATATTTGTGTGGTGAACATAAATATTAAATATTTATGTTCACCACACAATATTTGTTATAAAGAATATATAACACCCAGACAGAGAACAATTTTTTTTCTCTGTCTGGGTGTTATATATTCTAATTATGTATTTACAAAAAAAAAAGTATTCAAGTATTATATCAGCTATCCGGTTCCCATATTACAAGCTCTGCTTAGTTTGGGGCTGGGTAGTGTTGGGTGAATTGTCCACAATATTTATTTATTATTAATTTATTTATTAATTATCTAGAGGTATATCTAATCTATTCAGCCTGTATGCACCCACTGCTGGGTATAGGCCTCCTCCCTAATACGCCACTCTCTTCGGTCCTGTGCCAGTCTCCGCCATTGCTGCCCAACTACTCCGACAATGTCCGATAAAATGACAATGTTATTAAATGTTAAAATTTTCAGAAATCCTGCATAAAATTATGGACATATTAGTTACGTAGTACTAGAGAGAAAAAAAATTACGCTGTTCGGTTCCGCTTGGTATTTAGCGTTTATGAATGAAATGATTTTTGCTTGTTGAATCATTTCTCAATATTTGACTAAAATTTGAGATATTTTTTTTATAACTTAATTTTTTTTTTCGTGGATGTGTTCAGTAGCTAATATCGGCATTTTTTTTGGTAATTACAAAATAGTGGTGTATATGCAACCACCTTACTCAATATCGTCGACGTCGAGCGACAATACAGCGGCACTATCCAGGGCGTCTCACGGATATGCTACGTGGTGAAAGTGTACATTATGTGATGTGAATGTTATTTATTATTTTATGCAATAATATTTTTTAAATGAATGTTATAATTTCTTTGAATATCAAAGAATTCGGTTTTAACCAAATAAATGACTATTGACTATAGTGGAGACATGCATGGAGGAGGCACTGGTGGTCTAGTGGTAGCAGCCCTGCCTTCCGATCCTGAGGTCGTGGGTTCGAATCGTGCACTGTACCTGTACTGTCAAAACGGTGAAGGAAAACATCGTGAGGTAACCGGCGTGTATTAGAACCAAACAATGTTCGAGCAACACGTGTCAAGCGTCACGCAAAAAGGGCCCGCCAGCGGCCTATTTCGATTCCCGGTTCAACCATGTAATTATTTAAATATCTAAGGATGCAGATTAAATTGTTTTTTTAATTCAAAAAATGTCTTGTTACATTAAAATGTTCCATCTACAATATTCAAGGTATTCCCTCCATGTGATATATCCGTGGGATGCCCTGTATAAGAACATGTGCTAGAAGGCGTGGGTTCGAACCCCATCGAGAACAAATATTTGTGTGTTTACAAAAAAAGTATTTAAGTATTATAAAAAATGTATATGTGTATTATATCAGTTATCTGGTTCCCATAGTACAAAGTCTGCTTACTTTAGGGCTAGATAGTGTTGTGTGCATTGTCTACAATTTTTTTTTTTCAGATGCTGACCTGGGTGGTGGAGGAAGGTAAATTGAAAAGCAAAGTGGTCGTCATGAAGAGAATGAACACCGATACGATACCGGGCGGGGAATTCGCTGAAGTGAAAGTGGACGACAATCCTAACCTTGTTTACATTACTGGTAAGATCTTATATTTGTGTTTATTTAATGTCTGAGTAGCGTTACTTTACAGATCTATACTTCTATACTAATATTATAAAGAGGAAAGATTTGTACCTATTTTTATATGTTTGTATGTTTGTAATGAATAGGCTCAAAAAGTACTGGGCCGATTTAAAAAAATCTTTCACCAATAGAATGCTACATTCTTCCAATTTGACATAGGCTACATTTCATTTTGAAAAAAATTAGGGATCCTTGGTAAAATTTGAACAATGTAACCGAAGGTGTAGAAAAATGAGTCTTAAAATGTCTTTCGTCGAATGCGCTGCCGAAACTATTAGCGATAGAACAAAATAATGTACAACAATATTGTCTACCCCGTGCGAAGCCGGGACGGGCTGCTAGTATATTATAAAGCTTAAAGAGTTTGTTTGGTTGAACGCGCTAATCTGAGTAGTAAATAGACTAACTGAATAGATTGTGTCTCTTACCACTCGCTGAACTACAAGAACTTTTATATAATATGTTACTTGCTGCTACGGAACCCTTCATGGGCGAGTCCGACTCGCACTTGGCCGCTTTTTGTGCCGCTGGCACTGGGTCCTTATATTTTTCCTTGTGATACTTTATAGGGCGGATCCGACTTGGATAGGTTACTTTATGTTGGAGCATAAAAATTACGCACACGGCGAGCGAGCAGAGCGAGCGTGCCGCCGCAGTGCCAGAAAATGTTTTTATTCAATACCCCCAAAGGGGCTGTCTCCTTTAAGACAATTATCCATCGCTAGATAAAAAAAAAGTAATCATCGAAATATTTATCTGCTACAGTGTACATGGGCCTTAACAATTTTAGAGTGGAAAAAAGTGGATTCGTTTTAACTGAGTACCTACATTAACTGGCCGTACATTAACCGGACCCTTTAAAACATCTAAGTTATAGTCCGGAAAAAACATACGCTGGCAAGGAATCCGTTTTTTATCATAAGTATGTATGTATTTTAAATCATTTTTCCAGGTCTAACCTTAAACGAGGCAAGCGACCCGCTATCAAACACAAAGCTAACCGTCCACCCGCTTTCTTCCAAATGGACTGTGTCTCTCAACACGAGTGACGAGAGCGGCAAGTTCGCTGTCTCGCTCCCTCGCACGTGGAAAGGCAAGGAGGTTGTACTCACCGCTATGTTGGACGGTTATATTGCTAAGGAGAGGCATGTTATGGTGAGTGTCATGAGCTGGTCTTCTTCTTATTATCGTGTTACTGGTTCTTTCAAACCTGGTGGTCTAATGGAAGCGGCCCCACCTTCCGATCCAAAGATCGTGGCTCAAATCTAATTGTGTACCACTGAGTTTTTTTTTTAAAAACAAATGTTTGTGCAATATGCCAGTACTCTCAAACGGTGAAGGAAACATCCTTTCACCGCACTGGCTTGAAAGAATAAGCGATATGATAAGAAGAAAACAAATATAACTTTAGAAACTATCATGGTTTTTAACACTATTTTTTGAACCAAGGGGGGGTACCATGATTAAATTTTGTTGAGTTGACTTCCGATATTTCGGCACATTTGCATGCACCATGATCACGGTTGAATATCCCGTTGTTTCATAAAAATAGTGACGAAGACAATTTTTTTTTATAATATAAGTATAGATTTAACTCCTTGTGTAAATCTAGTATTTTTGTACAGTTGAGCAAAGACGTGAATCCGAACGTCCTCTTCAAACTGGAAAACGACGACCTCGTGCTGGGAATGCCGAGACTTATCTTCGTCATGTTAGCTGGTAAGTTTACTCTCAAACTTTGTGTTATTAATACATTATACTTATATTATATTAATATTTTCAAACCACCTTCTTGTACACGTACCCACCTCTATTTACACATATATCTATCCTTAAAGGTTTGCTGGAAGAGAACTCTTTTTAGGGTTAAGCTCGCCTTTGTACATGTCTTAACTTTAAATTTTCTAAATGTTGTCTAAGTATGTGTGTGCAATAAAAAATAAAGAGAATAAAGAACTTTCAAATTCGATTTAGATAGCCAATTAGAAGTTCTCACGGGTAGACTTTGTTACATATACAGTGAGGATATCTTATTCCTTTAAACGAGAAAAGCTTGTATAATCAGAATCTCGGAAACGGCTCTAACGATTTTCATTAAATTTAGTATACAGGGGGTTTCGGGGGCGACAAATCGATCTAGCTAGGATTCTTTATTAGAAAATGACGTTTTTTTCGTGTTTTCAACAATCAACTTTATCATAATATCCTAACTCCTAGTACCATCTGTTGCTGATCTCACCGAGTTAGTGTGACAGAGAACGCCATCTATTGACGAGTAGTGGAACTACTACGTAAACACTCGAGACACAAGCTCCGGATGTTTCTATCTCATTGCACTCGTGATTTTTTTAATTAATTAAGTAGTTCATATTTTTTTATTATTATATTGGTAAGATCGAAAAATGTTATTCATATTTCATCAGTATGTAATTTGTACTAAAATATAATTTAAAAAAAAAAAAACATTTTACCATAAACAAATATACAAACTAGATAAGTAGTGTAAACTAAATATAGGAATCATCTTTTCATACTTAATTCTATTTGGTGGAGAAAAGAGTATTGTGTCGATTGTCCAAAATGTGAAACTATGTCTAAGCACTTATTATTTGTATCTTTTTTTATGGGTATTTTCTTTCTTTCTTTCTTTCAAAATAATATTTATTTATTGATGAGTATTTGTGCAGGCGTGGTCGGCGTGTGCCTAGTGGTGCTAGCTGCGTGGTGCTTCAGTTGCCGCGAGAATGTCCGCGAGTCTCGCCGGGAATACCTCTTCACGCAAATACCGTCCGACGACAAACGACCGTTGTGCCAGGACGCTAGCTATGGTAACTAACAAGACAATATTTGATACACTACGTCACAGTCCTCACAGCTCAGTTGGTGGTAGCTCTGCCTTCTGCGCTGCAGGGCGGGAGTTCGATCCCCATCGAGAGCAAATATTTGTTTGGTAAACGCAGATGTTTGTTCTCTGACTGGGTGTTATATTGTATTCTACGTTCATATGTATTTAAAAGAATGTAAATCAGTATTAAATTAGTTATCTGGTTACTAGTACAAGCTCAGCTTAGTTTGGGGCTAGATAGTGTTGTATGGAGCGGATTGTCCACAATTTGCATGAGCTCTGTTGGTAGTAGCTCTGCCTTCTACGCTGCAGAGCGGTAGTTCGATCCCCACCGAGAGCAAATATTTGTGTGGTGAACGCAGATGTTTGTTCTCTGTCTGAGTATTTATTATATTGTATTCTTATTATGTATTTACAAAAAAAAATGTATATCAGTATTATATCAGCTCTCTTGTTCCTTTAGTACAATGGGCTAGATAGAGTGTGGATTTTTTTTGTCCACAACATTTATTTAATAAGTTGTGTCAAAACGTTTCAGAAATCGTCAGCAAACCTTACTTCGACGAGGAAGACTTGCCGCCTTCAGACACTGATTCTGAAGACGAAGTGGTACTTCTTCGCAGCGATCGAGAGTGGAAACCCGTCGAATAACTATTTCTGACTAACCCTTAGACTAAATAAGCGATGTTTTTTAAAATACAACCTGATAAATTCATCAAAAGAGCGAAACACGCAAAGCTTTTTGTAGATGGAAGCAACACGCTTGGCGCTTAAAGGAACTGCGCATGCGTGCAACCGACTGTTCGATTTATTTGACAGTTATGTAGGTACGTTTTTTTTTTCAAGGAAGAATCTTATAAAATGCACGATGGACGCTTTTTTTTACTAATGTTACTCATTGGTTGAATAAATCTGAAGATATTAAATTTATAAGTTTGTATACAGTTTACAGGCATGAATTTTAATTATACGCAGATGTTGTGTATTTTTTACAATTGAAAATAATATATTTATATTATTTTACTCATAAAAACATGCTCGTTTATTTTCACAAAGAAACTTACGATTAAACAAATATTTATTAAATGTACAAAATACACAAGAAACAGTTGAGCTATCTGCAGACCGTTACAAACGATCTAGAGATAGCTCAACTGATCCAAACCAGTACCAGACGGAAGCGTCCTCAAGACGCTGGCGGCATTGCCACGCTGAATAGCAATGCTTATACGCTGCGCCAGATACCCACCAGCCCTTGGGTCACGCGTCGCTTCGATCAGTCGCCTAGACAACATTTTGAAGACCCGCAAGGCCTCTGTTCCCCACGGACCCAGAGTCTCAACCCCAAGAGGAGCAAATAATCAGGCTCTGTCGAGACCTGCATATTTGCTCTTGAAATCCTGTTTTAATAAATTTAATGAATTTAATTACGAAGGTAACTAGTAAGATTTAACAATATAATTTATCTAAACTTATTATTTGATTTGAAACTATGATAAGAGTTGTAATTATTATTTGTGAATTTTAATTTTATTAATTTTAAGAGTAGATTAATAGTAGTTTAGTATTGTAGATCTCTTCTTTCGATTTTAGTAACAGTATTAGTGCTATCAACTATTATTATACTCAATTTTCTTCGAAGCCGTATGTAGGACATTCCTAAGTGCATTTCTGTCATGTTTCTATATTTACTACATTTATTTGTTTTAAAAATAAGGGAACATTAACATAGCAGTATTCATGTTATTATTATAACACATAATGTAAGTAATGAGTATGTATATAACTACTTCTATTAAAACTCTTATAGTGAAATATAAACACTGCAAAAAAAGTATTGACTGATTGTAACAAGTATATCATTCCTATGTATGTATGTGTATTGTATTTCTTATATGAGTACCTACCTTTTATCACCCTTAAAAACTTTTATACATGAAAATTACAACAAATAGTAGGACGTAAGTATTTTCAATATGATATTGTATTTAAAAGGCCTTTTGTACACATTCTTTATTAGTTTAGATCTTACAATATTATATGCAAGATTTATATTGTCTACGTTTCGGTTTATATGAGATTTGATGTTGGGAGTTCCCGAATCTCAACCTATGGATGTGAAAGTATATACCTACTTATCGTTATTATTGAAAAAAACATACTGTAAATCCTATCCTATTCCAATGGTGCTCAAAACAAAACTGTATTTTGTTTGTGATACATGATTTCAGTTGACATTGTTAATTTTTACAACAAACTATATTAAAAATAATCTGTAATTTTTGTGATTGTTTTCTTTACCACCAGAACCAACCAGTAGAAACATTTTTCCTCTAGTCGTGAAATCAAATGTGTAGGTATCACACAAACCAAGTAAACGAAGCAAGCATATTTACAAAAATCCCTGACGTACTCGCAAGAGCGACTGTTATATGGGGCTAGTTTCTATACTCAATATTTCAATGGTGAAGTTATAAAGGTAGGTATACAAAAAATAAAAATACTTAAATGCAACCGTTACTATGTACAGTTGCGGTATGAAAATGTTCGTCACCTTAGAGTCGGTTTTCGCTTGCATCATGAACACATTTTGACATAATTTGTGACATGAACTTATCGGTGTATTCTGTCTATTCAGTTTCAAAAGGTAGTATGTGCTCGCGATACGTTGAACGAATCAAGTTGAAAACTGACGAACATTTTCATACCGCCACTGTATTTGGAGGGAGTATTGTGGAATACTGATTGATATTGGGTGCGGTTAATGTACAACCATGGATTACACAACCCGAGAAAGCACGGCCAGGAAAGCACAGGCAGGAAAACACAGCCAGGATTTGGCAACCAATGGTCATCAATTCCATGGCTGTACATTCTCAGAACGTTCCGAGATTGTGCAACCAAGGAAAACACAACCCTGGAATACACGGCCCGGAATTGATGTACATTTTGGCTCCAAAATCCTGGCTGTGCTTTCCTAGCCGTACAAACGTGTGCACACCCTGGATTACACAACCATGGAATTGGCTGCCATACCTCTGTGATTGGTTGAGTGGTTATTGACAGTCAACCAATCACAGAGACTGTCTGATTGATCGGAATCCTATGCCTCATTTATCTAAAACTACAGAGTAAAAATTGTACTATCCCAATTTCGATTAGACAAATAGCACAGATGAAAAAATTAAATTCTGAATGGGGTTAAAAACTGCCTTTTGCTCACTAAAGAGGGCAGTACTGTTGATAGTTCCTAATGCCTCCTATACACTACTCGCGAAGTTTCTCGGCGAAGTACTCGGCCGAAGTTGACTGAAGTCCGCGTGCTACACTACACACTCGTTCAACTTCGCGAGGAGCGCATTCGTGTAGCGTTACCGGTACCCTGCGGACGTTTATTATAATGGACGCTCAAGTAGCAGCTGCCGTAGCAATGTGCTCTCTAGCGTATTATAACTACGTGCATACTTATTAAGTGTTTCAAGGAACAACATAGTTTGCTCCTGTGACCACTGCATGCCGCTCATAATAGAGTCTCGCACATCAACGATAAAATCTATTAAACGCAAGTGCGTTCACAACGGGGTCTTGACGCGTACTGAAGTCGGCTCGGCCGAGTAGTGTAGAGAGGTACTTCAAGAACGCACTTCGGGTAACTTCGTGCCCTTTGACTCGGGCGCAAAAACCGACAACAAATGGAAGTCGGCCGAGGCGAGGTAAAGTTGGACGAAGTAAGCCGAACTGCCTCTCTACATTATTCTATTCGTCTAACCTCGTTCAACTTCGTGAGTAGTGTAGAGGAGGCATAAGATTTTTGAAGTATCTGTCATTCTCCATACATTTCAGTCCGATATTTGTAAACAAACATGCTACGAAGTTCTATAAATCCACAATATGACGGTCTGTGCAGCTGTTAATTGTAAAAACCTATGCGTACATGTATTCCCTAAAGATAAGACACAAAGGAAACAATGGGAGGATAAAGGAATGCGCATTATGAAGGAAAAACTGGCAGCCGAGTAAATATTCTAGGTTGTGTCGAAATCATTTTAAATTGACGATTACTACGCACGAAATTCTTACACAGGTAAGATTCCTTTTATTTGAAATAAATAATTATCTCTAAATGCAGGGTTAGGCCAATAACCCTGAATTTTTCGAAACTAATTTACCGACCTAGTGTTTTAACTATATGTTTTTTGTATTCTAGGTGATGAAAATCTACATAGGTTCTTGAAAAAATCTGCAGTGCTTTCCTTATTTTCGTATAATAAAGTTTAATAAAGTTTCGTTAAACCAGCAAACCCTTCGGCACAACAACGATCAGAGCGCCTGCTAGCAAGAAAAAACTTTCTTATGAAACTGCTTCTGATGGTCCCATTCCTGGACCAAGTGGAATTGGAACTTAGAACATGTGCGAAACACAAATCAAAGAAGAACACTTAACAGTACAAATGGAAATAGAAATACCGATCCCTCAACATGTTCACTTTTAATTACATCACAATTTTGTACCCCATACATCAAAAATTTTTTTTGTGTGTCTAATGTGCTGATACTTTAGAGTGTTAAATGAAATAAATACAAGTATTAATATGCATTAATTTGGTTTTATTACACAATCATAATTCTTGTACAAGTATTTGCCGTGAAGCACAGTGAAGATATGCTTACAATGTGCTTCCAAGCCACTTCCAGCTGCACATTCACAGTGGCTCTCCTCTATCATGCCACTTAGATCCATTTTCACCAGGACTATGCAGAGTATCTTCTTCATTTGTGCTTTGCATTGCGCATGAAAATAGGCAGTTTGCTTTGAATGCAACACAAACCGTGATTATGAACCTACTTTCATACAAAAGCCTTCCTTTTGGCGGCACTTGGAACCTGAAACGATAATAACCCTAATTAATATCATGTTATGTATTATTTTATAAACTATCTAGAATAACACATAGGCTACTTTTAGAAACCATGATGAGTGTATTTAGGTAGTTTAAATTATGGCTTATCGACTTGCATGGTATGGACATGTTATGAGGGGAGAAGAATGTCATGTGCTAGGCATGAAAGTAGATGGATAATAAAGGTAGAGGCAGGCCTAAGAAAAGATGGATGGATTTTGTGAGAGATGATATGTCCAAGAAAGGCATGTTGTGCCCACCCCATCTATTAAGTAGGTTGACTGCAATAAGAAGAAATTATGCGTGAAAATAATACTTGCAAGATATCATGGTGGCATGATTCCATGATTTTGTTGTAGGTATTTATATTATTTAAGCAGATATTATCTCTTACCTCTCTGCAAACTCTTGAATGTGATGTTTAGACAACGGTGGCAGATTTGTGCTACCATTAACGTCCCTGAAGCTATCCATGGCAGGAAATATAGGAAACTGATCCTCCAATTCGTCCTCTATTCCAATCAGGTTATTTTAGTCGTAGGCTTCCAGCCTACAACGATAAAAAGAATATTGAAAAGTTTGTGATGAAATTTACCTCTTTCTATAAGATACGTGTCTAGTTATTTACCTTTCAATTAGAGAGCCTTTTTTACCACTGGTAGATGCTTTTCTATTCCTTAGCTCGTCTTTTAATTGGAGAACACTCCACGTTGAATACATTTCGGGATATAAAACAGCAATTTTCTTTTGTCACAGTATGTAAACAAAGATGCAATATGGCGGCGTGTAGGAACGATCAATAGTGGTGCCATCTACTTTGAGCTTTCACTTTTTAACCTCATTGAATTATTTCACACAGGCACTAATTGTATGTACATGTATGTGTATTGTAATGCAAGTAGATACATAATATAATAAAGGTGACAAATTCGTTATTCATCGTCACGCATTATTAGAAACACCCTTTCGACAACAACTACTTTGAGTAAATATCAAATCTTTCCTCCAAGGTACACTACGTACGGCCGGGCGTAACTTGGTTGGCGAGCCTGAAGTTAGCTGTTTGACCTAAACTTCGATTTGCTATTGGATATTTGCGCTTATACGGCTTAGTTCAGACCTGTAAAGTAAAATTGTCCGAACGAACAATCGATAATCGATATTTATTGATTTTCATGCGTAAACAGTATTTTTTAAATCATTTTCGTTGTTTAAACTAATATTTTATAGGAAAGATTTGTACCTATTTTTGTATGTTTGTAATGAATAGGCTCAAAAAGTACTGGGCCGATTTAAAAAATTATTTCACTAATAAAATGCTGCATTCTTCCAATTTGACATAGGCTACATTTCATTTTAAAAAAATTAGGGATCCTTGGTAAAATTTGAACAATGTAACCGAAGGTGTAGAAAAATGAGTCTTAAAATGTCTTTCGTCGAATGCGCTGCCGAAACTATTAGCGATAGAACAAAATAATGTAGGTACAACAATATTGTCTACCCCGTGCGAAGCCGGGACGGGCTGCTAGTATGTTATATGTTAGGCATTACATTTCATTTCGCATTTTTTACGTGTAAGTTATCCTATTTCTTGATTAGGTATTGTAATTACGATCCATGTAAATCATGAGTACTATGAGGTTCACGGTCATTTATTTTTAATTAAAAAACATTTAATTAATCAATTAATCAATTAATGTGGTGTTTTACTGCGTACAGGTTGCAAGCCACCTAGGTGGCAGTCTATGTGTCTTAACAATGTGATCGGTCATCCATCACATTGTTAAGATCGCAGGAATTTAATAGATGGAAAGGGGTCAGAATCATTCTTCCTGGAAATGTATAGGGGAGGCTTATGTCCAGCAGTAGACTTTTCAGGATGATGATGATGATTACCCTCTATTTTAAAGCATCAGCTTAGCAAAGTGCATTGTTATTTGTTATTCAAAGACTACCCATATTTCAAAAGGCTTGCTCAGTATCAAGTGGGCCATCTGCTTGTTCCATGTAGTTTAAAAAGCTATTGTAAAATTAGCAATATTTAATCAATGCAGAGCAATGTAAAATAAGTACCTAATCAGTGAACGAACAAGAAAAATTGTAAAAGCAATCATCACAATATGCCATGATTATGATGGGTTCCATCTCGCGGAACTAAAGCGAACTACGTGCAGGTTGTTACATAAATTATCTAAAATCACGATCTCAAATGAATCTCGGTTGATAGAGTCTTGCGCACTTGACGCACATACAACCCGCTAGATAGCGCAAATAAATCATAGAACGGTAACAAGGTAGGTGAATCCACTAAGATATCTGATACATACAAAGATAATAATACTGGAGAAATATTATGCTTTATATTATGTGAGTGCGCACATCTAGGTGATGGTGATGGCGATCAGCTAAAACTCTGTCATTTTTGACAGCGTTTTAGCTGATCCTTTCCTATCAATATTTTGAAAAAAGAAGAGCTTGACAGAACTATGAAATATAATTTTGGTTGAAAGTTGAACTTTCCATCAAAGTAAAGACAAAGTTCGGTCTATGAATCTCGGCCTCAGCCTCAGTGAGTGTCAAGTCCCCGTCATCCCAATTCATTTACAACATTTCGTCACGAAATGTTGTAAATGAATTGGGATGAATAAAACGTTTCGCCGTTTTGCCTCTCTCTCTATTATATGGAGAAAAGATGAGACAGCGAAAACACAATACATGTTTAGTATTTGGCAGTCGGAGTTTTTTCGTTGCACTTTGCGTCAATTTTGCGTCACAAAATCTACAAAATCGTGGTGATATTTTGCGTAAGCTAATAAAAGCGTTATAATAAATTATAGTTTAAAAACTAAAAAAAAGGCTTTTATTACTAATAGAACTAAAAAGTTAAGAATAAAATTGTAATAATCAATTGAAAAATTTATATTATTGTACAAAAAAGCGTGGGGTGCTTTTTATAATAACTTCAGATATAATAAACTACGAGCCAGTATGACCGAGCTTCACTCGGGATTTGATTTTTTTGTAAATCGTATTATTAAAGAAAATTGTATTATTATTTGCCAATAGATGTCAGGAAGAGTCATAATCTTTAGTGGCTTATTTTTACTTACCAACGCCATCTGCTGGAAAAGCTTGCAGTTAGTTACTCACAATCGCCAATAGATGGCAGGAACAATCATATATTTAGTTTCTGTTAGATTGTTACAAAAAACCATTTCTCGTCATTTTCTGAAAATAAATCCTAGCTAGATCGATTTATCGCCCCCGAATACCCCTGTATACTTAATTTCATCAAAATCGTTGGCGCCGTTTCCGAGATCCTGAATATAATGTTCGTGTTTCTCATATCTACCGTGTGCCGTCATAAATAAATAAGTTTTATTTCTTTCTTTCTTTTCTTTCTTTTGAATATTTATATTACAAGATGTTCTCGTTTAAAGTATAAGATAAGATTGATAAAATATTTACGACAATCAAAATCAAGCCCCCCACGCTTTTTGTACAATAATATAAATTTTTCAATTGATTATTACAATTTTATTTTTACCTTTTTAGTCGGCCTACAACAGATGCTGAACAGCCTAGCTGTTTCCTCACGACGGGTCGGCCTGGGCATGAACTTAGATAAAACAAAGATCATGTTCAATGATCGTATCACCCCAGAGCCGATCACCGTCGCCGGAACGAAGTGCCTGGCAAGCACTGGAGGAGAAAAACCAGGCTTAGTGGCACGTCTTGGGAGAGACCTACGTCCAGCAGTTGACTGATATAGGTTGATGATGATGATGATTATTTATGGGATCCATGTTTTTTATTCCTAACTTACTGATTCCAAAGGTAATAAAGTAGTTTTGAAAATAAAATGCATTTTATCGCAAACTTAGACAATGTTATTCTTTTAACTTCAAAGTCGAATATTTTTGCTCCGATATAAGTTACGACGTATTATGTTTTTTATAATAAGTATACAGGTGTAGTACTTAAATTCAAAACACATTGCATCAGTGGTCGCATTAAAAAAAAAGCAGCCAAGTGCGAGTCGGACTCGCCCATGAAGGGTTCCGTAGCATCAAGTAACATAATATAAAGGTTCTTGTAGTTCGTCGAAAGGTAAATTGCTGTTTACGATTTATGACGTATAAAAAAAAAACTACGGACTAGATCTCGTTCCAACCAAATATCGTTGAAAGTTTGCATAGTAATGTACAACATATATTTTTTTTAGTTTTATCATTCTCTTACTTTAGAAGTTAGAGGGGGGAGACCAACTTTTTTCCACTTTGGAAGTGTCTCTCGCGCAAACTATTCAGTTTAGAAAAAAACGATATTAGAAACCTCAACATCATTTTTGAAGACCTATTCATAGATACGTATGGGTTTGATGAAAAAAAGTTTTCGAGTTTCAGTTTCAAGTATGGGAGTACCCCCAAAATTTCTAGTTTTTTTTCTATTTTTGTGTAAAAATCTTAATGCGGTTCACAGAATACATCTACTCGCCAAGTTTCATCAGTCTAGCTCTTACGGTTTCGGAGAAAAATGGCTGTGACATACGGACGAACAGAAAGACAGACAGACAGACAGACAGACATGACGAATCTATAAGGGTTCCGTTTTTGCCATTTGGCTACGCAACCCTAAAAACAACGCCACAACTCCATACAAAGTTACCCAATGCCCTTTATGGGCAAAAGTTTCGAAATCTATGTCTATCCTTTTCTAACACGTAGGGGCTTCTCTATGTCTATCCTTTTCTATTACTTATGGATTTTTCCGATAATTCTTGGCTTTGACGAGAACAGAATGCTCATAGATGCTCTACAATGTTCTCTAAGGTTCTGGAATCAAATTTAATTCTAAGACTAATTAAAATACTCAAATATACTTATTTCAATTATTCACTAAGGTCATAAATGAAAACGAATATTATGTACCTATGTATCAATTAAATGTTTCGTGTTGATGTACTGTTTAGTTTTAGGAAGTTCTCATAGATGGCGGTGTACGTTGATTCATCGGGTCCGGTTAATGTACGTCAAGTACAGCATGCTATTGTACACCTAGTTAAAACGAAACCTTTGTAGGGTTCCGTAACCAAATGGCAAAAATGGAACCCTTATAGATTAATCATGTCTGTCTGTCTGTCCGTCCGTATGTCACAGCCATTTTTCTCCAAAACCGTAAGAGCTAGACTGATGAAACTTGGCGAGTATATGTATTATGTGAACCGCAGTAAGGTTTTTACTCAAAAATAGAAAAAAAAACTTTATATTTGGGGGGCCCCATACTTGAAACTGAAACTCAAAAAAAAAATTTCTACGAAATACGTGTGGGGTATCTATGAATAGGTCTTTAAAAATGATGTTGAGGTTTCTAATATAGTTTTTTTCTAAACTGAATAGTTTGCGCAAGAGACACTTCTAAAGTAGTAAAAGTTTTATCATTCTCTTATTTTAGAAGTTAGAGGGGGGGCTCTAACTTCTAAAATGAGAGAATGATAAAACTAAATTAAATATATGTTGTACATTACGATGCAAACTTTCAACGATATTTGGTTTGAACGAGATCTAGTGAATTGTTTTTTTTTATGCGTCATAAACCGTAAACCGCAATTTACCTTTCGACGAACTACAAAAACCTTTTTATTATGTTACTTGTTGCTACGGAACCCTTCATGGGCGAGTCCGACTCGCACTTGGCTGCTTTTTTGTTTTTTCGGATTCGTTTTAACGTGCCGTACAATAATTGGCTGCGAATTAACTGGGTGCACAAAATTGTCACGTGATGTATTGTACAGCATGTTAATTGGATGCACACTGAGACAATTCAATTATTTCTTATTTTTTGTAGGCAATGTATACTCCCGTCGTTAATCCAAACCCTGGCATCGTAATAACGGTGTGTACATTAACCTGCTGTACATTATTATCATGCTGTGCATTAACGGGTCGTACATTATTGCCTCCTGATTCATCGATAACATTCTTCAATATTGATTGACATCTAGGTTGCAAATATACCAATAGATGGCGCTGTGTTCTGTTTCTTAAAATATAAATTCTATTACTTTATTTCACGTAATATTTATTTATGTGCACGATATAACCGTATTATTTTAATGGTATGTGACGGCGCTCTTATTAAGTAGGAAACGCGCAGGGCTGCCGTTATCAGCCTAATCATACTAAACGAATAACTCCAAGGTACTATTCGGCACTGACAGGAAGGTCGCGGGTTCAAATCCCGTCTTAACTTTTGGGACATTTTTAAAATTTTGTGAATTCTTAAATGTTGTCAATAATTTGTCAAAATGTTCTAGAAAATAGTGCTCCTTAACGTTATAGAATGTTCTTTCATCATCATCATCAATTGATATCAGTCCACTGCTGGACGTAGGTTCACCTTGAGTAACATAGGCTATATTTATGTGTTTAAAAAATTAATGTCCACCCGTGCGAAGCCGGGACAGACAGCTAGTGTTAAGTAAAACATTATTAAAACATTGAAAAAAAAACTTTTATTGAACTATACCTTAAACAACCAAAAATTCATGATATTAAAAAAACTAAAACTAATTAAAACTAAACCTTAAAAATCTAGCAAAAGTGGGTGTCCATGAGGCATGGTGCCAAGAACGCTGGCTGCATTTCCACGTTGAATAGCATTAGCTATTCTCTGTGCGAGAAAAGAGCCAGCCCTCTTGTCACCAGTGGCGTCGACCAGCTGAGGAAACAATTTGCTTAAAAAAAAAAAACTAATTAAAACGAATTATTGGAAATAGACATATTATATTATAATCAATTTATATACATTCACTTGGTTTTATTACAGAAAAGGTTGGTACAAGTTGTGCCTACCCCATTTAAGTTGGCTAAGGGCAGGGAGAAGAGTACTACTTCTACAAGTATTTATCAACTACCTTTTCAGTTAATAATTGCAAAACACTGTCTTATTCAGTGTAAGTATAACATTTTCACATTACCTACCTATTGCAAACTGTGCAAAAATCTTTCTCCACTTAAAGTATAAAAAAGCATTTTATTCAGTTGTATCACAAGCACAAGGATCATTTTGAAATGTCTTTAGATGGGTCCTAAGTAAAGTAACTTTTTCATTTCTGCTTTGTATTGTTCATGAAAGTAAGCAAATTTTCCTTAGAAGGCAATGCAGTGTGAATCAGCACTTCAAGGCAGCCTTTTGGATCTGAAACAATATAGCTATATCAAAATCTCTTTATGTATTTTTTATGACCTACATGCACTGGCCAGATTTACACATGGTTACTCTTGATCTCGATGAAATTAAAACATCCTGCAGGATAGAAAGAACCCATAGAGCATGGTAAGTTTAAATAATAATTATGCTAAAAAATCAGGTAGGGAATGATATAATAGTCATATGACCGGATTCTAAACACTTGATCAAAGCTTTAGTCAGCTAACAGGTGTACTAAATTAGCAGGAATGCTAAATATAATTCTTCTTCTTCCTGCCCCTATCCCACTTTATGTGGGATCAGCACAACATGTCTTCCTCCTCCATTCCCCTCTTTCAGCCGTCATCTCTGCATTCACTCCTCATTTACCCATGTCATCTTTCACACAGTTCATCCTTGTTTTCTTTGGTCTAGCTCTGCTCACATATCCATCCACATCCATGCTCATCACTTTCCTAGTCACATGACTTTCATCTCATGACATGCCCGTCTCACACAAGTCTAGTGCTCCTCAATTTTTCTGTCACTGGCGGTACTTTCAAACTTCCCCTGTTATACTTGTTCTGTATCCTATCCAATCTGTCACTCCACACATCCATCTCAACATTCGCATGCCACATGTACCTTTTCTCCATCCGTCCTGTATGTTGCCCAACACTCAGATCCAAACATTACGAGAGGTCCTAAGATCGTCTTGGTACACTTTTCCCTTCAAGTCCAATGCCTACGAGAGGTTCCGTGTCACCGACAATAATAATGCCATGGCAGCTAGATTTTACGTGGAATTTTTATTGCTTTAGTGTTATGAAAAGAGGCGTTCCTGCAACCTGTTTTCCAGATGACAAGGGATTTGACACATTATTAAAATTTGATTTGATAGTTTGATAGTGTCATGATTTCCTCATTACTAAAGTTTGATAAATTGATTCTGTAATATCGGTCATCATACCTTTCTGCAAAACCTTGTTCTTGAATGTGTTCTATAATGGTGCTAGCGATAACCTTCTCAGGATTCTGATCGTTTTATTCATCTTCGACTCGACTCGAATCTGGTTGTCTGGTTGGCATAGAATGACAAAAATATATTTTAAAAAATATACCAAAACTCTACGTATATCGATGTTCACTCACTGTGGAAAGTGTGGTGGAACTGGAAATGGAAACACAAACAAACGCAAGTCAAAAGTCAAGCAAGACATTCGCAAGCTTGGACAGATAATATATTCGCAAGATTAGAGTCCACACACTCAAAATCTAAGGTCCGAACAAAGTGTGTTTCTAGGTTTTATAGTTCGCTTAATCTGTGGTACTCGTCCTAATGAAATTGGTTTATTATATGTAACCCTGTAAACGAAGCACAAAATTTCGATGAACTCTGATTCATTGTCAGGCGACCAATCAGAAATGGTCACAAATTCTCAGGTCGTGTTTTCCAGGGTCGTACAATCCCGTTACGTGCCGAGAATGTACAGCCAGGAATACGCAGCCAGGAAAACACAACCTGAGAATTTGAAACCATTTGGCAGCCTTTTCCATGGTCGTACATTCCCGGCCCGAGCCGAGATTGTACAGCCTGGAATATCCAACCACGGAATGCACAGCCATGGAATTGGCTGCCAAAATGTACATCAATTCCGGGCTGTGCTTTCCAAGCCGTACAATCCATGGTTGTACATTCCTGTCTCCCTTGATATTCGACCTCCAAGCTTTGTAAAATTTCCACACAAGACTGACTGACGGTGACATACATAAACATGGTGACAGTGACTTATTGACTGACATATCTTAAAAAGCCAATTTTGTTTGAGAAGTTGGCGATGGAAATCGGAAGAAATTGAAGAAAAGGATAATTTTGTTGCATTGTTTGTTTGGTTGGAGCTCGTTAGAAGATAAAGAAAACTACCTAAATTTAATGAAGAATTCAGTAGTTCATACATACGGTGTCTAAATACTTCACTACAGGAATAATACATTTATGGTGCTATGGACCGGGTTAGAACAGACGTCGGCGATATGAGTCGCCGTGCCGGGGAAGTGCTCAGGCGAATAAACCGCTTCGTTGACGGCCCAATGACCAGAAAGAAACTAGTACTACTAGTCCTAATCATAGTATTTCTTGTCCTATACGTCGGGCCGACAGTAATGAGCTGGCTCTTCAATTCGGAGAGTGATACGAGTCATCAGAATGTGTGCCAGAAAAACTTCCTAGATCCCTTTGAGAACGCTCTGAACGAATATGACGCGTATTTAAGACATGACACTTCGGCCACCTTGTCTTCATTGAGCCATAATTACGTGCCATATGTGGGAAATGGACTTGTCGGCTTAGCTTTAGAACATGACTCCTACTTGAATATAAAGTATGGTCGGACTTTATCCTTGCCGGTCTATTACCACCCTCTGTACATTGTAGATGATTATGAAATGAAAGAGTTCACCGTCGCTGACTATATGAAAGGAATAATCAACAGATTCCAGTGCTCCAATACGGGTTTACAAGTGTCATACCAGTACTATGCACACCGGACTATCCCGTCACTCTTTGTGCAAGAAATCTTGATCAATAATCCAACTTCTTCTCCGAAAACATTACATCTGTCTACTCCGAGAGTGTCAGAGTGGCCTACAGCTGTGAAACAGATCATTAAGCTGCACCAAGGTGTCGATGCAAAGGAGTATGAAGTCGTCACGGGTATGATTCCTGTGCCAGACAGCGAAAACATCATAGCCACCGCTGTGGTCTGCCGGAAGCTAAGTGCTACTATCACAGTTGATGCTAGAGATGGCATAGACCTACTTATTCTCACCACTGTCCAATACAGCAAACCAATTAAAAAGGCTGACTACTCTAAACAAAAGGATATTGTTGAAAAGAAAGCTATAGAGGAAATGGAAAAGGTCATAGCTTTGACTACTGATAGAGCTGCTGTGAGACAGCTGAGGGAAAGCCACACTCGTGTGTGGACAGGCCTGTGGTACACCGGCTTCTACATCTCCGACTCTAAAGCGGAAGGTATCATCAACGGAGACAGAATAAATGCTACAATATATGCTATCCTATCTCAAGTACGAAGCTATGAACACGAGGAGCATATTAAGTTGAACATGAAATCAGAGATTTTGCGAACTTTGACCTACTCGGAAGGATGCTATGAAGGTCATTCAACCTTAGATGCATTAAATTTATGGAAACCATTGAATTCACTTGCAAATCTCAATGCTGTAGCTAGTGTTTGGCTATTAACATTAGAGAAACTGGGTTGCCATAATCTGTTAAAAGCTGGTGCCAGCGGAGTGAACCAAGCTGTCATCCTAAGCTTCGGAAGCTTGCGTTTCAGTAACCAACACTTAGAATATAATATCCACCCGTCAAAATTGCATAGAGACTTCTTATTCCGACGCATCAACTACGGGAACATGACTCATGTCAACATAAGTGTTATCTTACAAGAAGATAACAAAGCAGCCATATTTGTTGCATTGGATCGCTCTGATAAGTACTACTATGCTTGCGATGGGGGGTGTTTAGACTCTCCGGTTCAACTGGGGCCGTACCGAAAGTATTTCCCCGTCAAACTGACTGACCCGCTGACAGCAATTCTTTATGTGACAGCGGATAAACAGCATATGGAGGATTTAAGGCACGCGATTCACGTCCAGGAGGTGGTAGAGGCACCTCCTCATGAGCACCATGTTATAGCATTGCACAAGCATGGGAACAGCCTCGGAGGCCTAAACCCCTTTTTCTGGATTTCAATTATCTGCCTTATTGTGGTATTCCACTTGTTTCTGTGTAGGATTATTATGAATGAGTTTTGTGACAGCGGAGTTAGTTATCGAAGGCTTTATAACAAACCTTGAACTTGCTTTTTGCATAGCTTTGAGTTGTTTGAAGAGATTTTGTGTTCAATTCAATTCATTAGATTGTGTCTAGAATTCTGGTATATTATGACTAGCCTCTCAGCTCAGTTGGGCTATGCCTTCTGGGCTGTAGGTTATGGGTGATTCCCACTCAGGGCAAACATTTTTGTCATGTCCGTTAATGTCATAGGAGGGTCGCGGTTTAATAGCGCTGAGTGAAATATTAGTAGAGAAAATGGGTACCTACATAATATGCTCCGCCACTTAAAATGCTTATCTACGTAAAACAACTTCTTTCTCACGCACATTGATCTTAAAAAGATATAAAAACACTGAATTTATTTATTGAAAATCGCGAGCTTCTATCTTGCTTTGCTGACAATAAGCTTTTTGCGGTGGCGATTAGTGGATTAGTGAAACGTCAAATCAGTGATTGCCTTTTTACAGATTCGAGACGTTAATATACCTACCCAGAGTCGAATTCATGATTAAGCCTCCTGCATATTCAAGGTCAGCGCTATTAAACCTTGGGCTTGTATAATTTATGCCCGTATACACAAATAGTGCTTGATTATAAGTCGAGCCACGAGCATAGATTTTTGAATCCTAAATGATCTCTATTTCAAATGCTTGAGTAGGTTAGGTATACGTTAAATTAGTTTCATATTTATTTATCAAGTATTTTGTAAGTATTGGTAGCTGTTCTGAATGAATTGTAAAACTATTCTTAAGTTGTAAAATATTGTTGAAAATATTAATAAAATAGGTAAGTATGTGATTGATTGTCATTTTTCTTCCAAAATACTATTTATTTAGGAGCTTAGCTCTTGTCGGGGTTTTGTCCAATTGAGTCTTTCGAATGCGGCCTCCTTAAACGACATGACAGCGACCTTTTTATATTCTTGGCCTTCTTCTTCCCCGTTATTTTCAACCTTTCCTTCAATGATGTTCTAGATAATGTCATGTCGTAGAAGATGTCCAAACATTTTCCCTCTTCGGTTTTGTATCGTCTGAAGTACATTGTATTGTGTATTAATGAAGTTGTAGGTACTATAACTTCATTAATACAATATCAAACAATAGGTCCTGGGGCCTAATTCTCGGGCCGATCTCGATCATTTTGCAAATTTATTTTATTGCTTCTTTTCGAAGAGAGAAGGGAAGATTTCCTTGAGTAATTCATCAACGACCTCATCGTAGAAGCCTCGACAGCTACGATATACGGAAAACGTAGAAAAAGTGCGGGGTTGTGAAAAGAAGCAATAAAATAAAATTGCATAATGATCGAGATCGGCCCGAGAATTAGGCCCCTGAAGTGTTGTACACATATTGTAACATGAGCATTTTGTCATCGAGTTACGATGTTTAAGTCGATGGCATTTGTGGTTTTATTTTAAAAATTCAAATAATTTATTGCACTTATGTTGTTAGTTATTATAGGTGATACAGTTACTAAACAGTTTTGTAAAAGTATCTAAGAAAAAGGAGTTGGGATTAGCGATGGGCGATTACTACTATATTTTATCGAATAAGTCGATTGTTCGGTTCAGTCGATAAAAGTCGATAACAATTGAAACTAGTCGATTGTTATCGACTGACGGCGCGTGCGGCGTGCGGCGCGCGGCGACAATGACTGGCACCAACTTTAACTACTATTTGCCGCGCGGTCACGCCACGCAACCACGCAACGCACCTAACTACTATTTTTGCCGCGCGGTCACGCATTCACGCAACGCACCTAACTACTATTTTCGTGCGTACTACTGAATCAGTAGTTACAAAAGATGGTGCGTCGGGCGTGCGCTGCGCTACAAATCTATAGATTGAGTCCGTGCGCCGCTACTTAATGCAGTTATTATGCGATTTAAGTTATTACATTAATTAATTTGTTTTAAAGTATAACAAATTACGAATAGAAGGGTAGGTAAAGAGTTTCTAACTAAGGAAAACACAGACTAGAATAAAAATTAAGTAAAAAAGGTACTTATAGATACTTATTTGAAATATATTTTCTTACAGAAAATCAACTTATAGCTAGAAATCTACCTTCTAACATAAATTTGGTAACTACACTTTTTACGTGACAAGGTCAATTTTACATTTCTATAAATTGTATATTCATAATATTAAAATATACTACCTACGTGTTAACATTAAATGCAACCGAAGTATTATTAATGCAACCGAAGTATTATTACTTAGAAACAATCGACGCAACACCGTCCCGCCCCCGCATGCACCGCCCCGCGTGGCCTTCCGCAGCGCAGTTCACCGCACCGCACGCATACTTACATGTATAGTAGTTAGTAGTTTGTCGATTGTTATTCGAATAATCATGGGGAGGAACTACTAAATCGACAATCGAATGCGCAGTAGCGCAATTTTCGATTCATTCGATTGTTTTTTTTGAAGCAATCGCCCATCGCTAGTTGGGATTAGGGGCGCCATTTTAGATTCGCTTGTCAACAATGCGTTCCCGCGTTTTAAAGTTCGACTGGAAAAAGGTTTACATTTGGAACCTAACAGGATTCGTCTTTTTTTTTCAAAGCTTGTAAGCATCTTCTTTTGCTTGGTATTCTAACGCACAACATCAATCTGTTAAGTTTTACTGTAAATAAGTTAAAAATAAATGTAATTTGTTATAAGATTACATAATACCTATGTGTAATTGTGTATATATGTACTTTCTAAATAAACGCAGTGGCCTGTTACGAAATTGTTTTATTTTAGTACTAGCTGCCTCCCGCGGTTACGCTCGCCCCGTTCCCGTTACTTCTCGGGGTAAATATCTCACCAATTTTTTGCCAAATCAGCCGTTCTTGAGATATACCTACTTCTTTTTCTTCTTATCGTGTCATTGATTCTTTCGAACCAAGTGTGGTGAAAGAATTTTAACAGGTTAGCTGTCCGATGAGGCACATGTGCCTCATGGGTGATTGCACTGGTACGTCCATGAGGCATATGTGCCTCATGGCCAATGATGTAGATATGTCATTATTTACTACGAGGACGTGTACAAAGAAGATCGAAACTTGCTTCGGGACAGCTAACCTGTTAAGTGCGCCACAAAGAGGCTCCTTTCGTGCACTAGACACATATTTTCGAACTATACCTACTCAGTATATACTTATTGACTTATACTCAATATTTTTATTGACACTATAGACACGATATATTATCACATTGGTTTGTACTTTTGTAGCAACATTATGGTGGTAATAAAATTAAATAGTGTAACTAACACGACTTTCTTTTAAATAAAAATATTTTTAGCTATAAATACGTAGCTGGTAATTCAGTAATAAAACGAATAAAGTATCTTTAAATATATTTCATTTATTTACAAAATAAAGCTATAAAATGTATATAAATACAAGGCACATTAGGGTAAACATTTATCTTGGGGCATACCATACCCAAACAGGCTGGCATCTACCAAATCTGGACACGTGATCTAGCCAAGAACTAGCATTAAGCCCCTCACAAATGTAGCTATAATATATATTACGCTCAATTACGGTAAAAGTTGGCCACGTCATAGATATAATATTATAGCTGCGTGTGCGGTCACTTGAATATTTGTATATGAAATAATATTTTTATACCTTGCTATAATTTATATTAGAGCTACGTGTGTGACGGGGCTTAATGAATATGATCCTTAGGTCGGTTTCACAGATAACTAATCGACCAATTACATTTTTGATTGGGCGATTAGAATGTATTATTAGTATTACTTTCAACTTACAAATTAACTATCATCACAATAATTTCTTCAGGCACGTTTTTATTACTTATCTATTAGGTATTCAAACTGCATACCTGCTTAATTAATACTTTTCTCGTGGCGGTGAGACACCATCTTTACTGAGAATTATAGGCGTAAGTATGCAATTAATGCTGTCACAATTTTTTTCTAAAACAATAAGTTCAGGGTTGACTTGCGCACATATAGATCGTATGCGATGGCGATCAGTGTATTGCTGTCAAAAAGACTTTCAAAGTTCGCGGCAGTCTGTACGTAAAACTCTGTGCCACTGATCGCCAAGATATGAGCAAGGGTTAAAGGCCTGCGCACATCTGGGCGATCGATGGCGCGATCAGCTGAAACGCTGTCAGCGCTTCAGTTGATCGCAATCGCCATCGCCCAGGTGTACGCAGGCCTTAACTAGTTTAAGGGCTGATTTCTCCATCTACGGAGTAAAGCTATTCGTCGATAAAAAAATGGTAGGCGTTGTTTTTGACAAGCCTAAAAAAGAGATTAATATATTTTTACCTGACGGATAAATTTATCTGTAGATTGAAAAATTAGTCCTAAAAATAATTAGTTTACAAAATACCAAACATTTGCGTTTGACATTGTTACATAGTATAATAATATGCTTTTCGCGGACCTGGAGCCTAATTCTCGGCTCAGCTCGGATCATTTTGCAATTTTATTTTATTGCTTGTTTTCGAAGAGAGAATGGATGAATTCCTTGAGTAATTCATCGATGACCTCATCGTAGAAGCCTCGAAAGCTACGATATACGGAAAACGTAGAAAAAGTGCGGGATTGTGCAATGCCAATGTGTATTTATGGGACATTGAAAATCTCGGTCGACCCGAGAATCAGGCTCCTGTCGTGAGTTACGTATTAAGAAGACCGGTCGTCGTGCCATAGCCGCTTTCATACACAAAGATCATTTCTCAATTAAGGCGAAGACCACCGTCGCTGTACTTCTCACTCAGACATTGACCCCTTTAAAAACTAGCCTATCCACAGTTTAGGCACCAATAAATTTGATCATAGCACATTTTCTTATTTCAAATGGTTTTCGTATATTAGTAAATTGTATGCCAAAACCCATTTTTTTTGATTGCACACAAGATGGCGGAAGTGTCTGTCAATTTTAGATAAATAAGTATAGTGTTTTTATATCTTTAAAAAATATATAGAGTATAAAGTTTTAATATCTTTGAAAAAGATATAAAAAAACTGAAACTGAACCGATTTTAAAAAAGAAACTGAAACTGAACTGAATTTAATAAAGGTCAAGTGTGCAAGTGAGAATTTGTTAGACAGAGTTCAGCGTCTTAAGAACCTTTCACTCGAAGTATATCTTGTACACAAAGTTATTATTTTATTAAAATATATAACTTAAATAAAGTAAGGTACTTATTAGAATGATTCGGTAACACATTTGAACTATGACAGAGATAGGTTAAGGTGGTTCGAATTCCATAGAAACAGAGCCCGAAGTCCCAGTGCATCTACAACATTTCGTTACCAAATGTTGTTTTCGTTTTGCCTATTTGTCTCTGTCTATTGTATGGAGAAAAGATGAGACAACAACTCTAACTACGTAACGTGTTTTTGCCGTCTCATATTTTTTCCATACAATAGAGAGAGACAAATAGGCGAAACGAAAACAACATTTGGTAACGAAATGTGGTAGCAAAACTCCGACTTCGGGTTCAGATTTTTACCATTTATGGACGATGACAGTATAATGGTAAACTGAAATAAATGTGGTTGGCTTTTTTAGTGGTCTTTATATCCGGCAAACTTTATAAAGTTGAAGAAAACTGTAATAATAATGAAAAACAAAAAATGCATTTTTATATTCGTTCGCCCTTTTCAGGGATAAAAAGTATCCTATGTCCGTCTCCTGGTTTTAAGCTACCTCCTCACCGATTTTCATCCAAATCAATTCAGCCATTCTTGAGTTATAAATAGTGTAAATAACACGACTTTCTTTAATACATATAGATAAGTATTTTTAACAAAGACTTTACCAGACTGTATCCGGTATTGTAAATAAAAATAAATGCATATTTTAGCTTTTTACTAGTGTCAATCTACAGTTTTCTAGTGTCAACCACATTTATGTCAGTGTTTAATTCTACTCTCATCAACCATAAATTGAAGAAAAAAATGAATGGAAATAGTACCACCTTAATAGATTAAAACCCTAATCGTTAGCACATCATAATTTGGTATAGATAAACCAGTCTAAAAATACACGCCCCTCCACCACGTTTTCTTGACATTGACTCATAGCAAAGTAGTTAAAAATGATCCTTGTAGTATAAGTGATAAAGAACAGTTTACTTTGACTGACTGGAGTAGCGGGACGTGCATTTTAAGCTTGGACGATCTTTATGTGGTTAGATACAATATGATTATGAGATTATTAAAAAAAAAACGTTTAATTACACTTATCATACATCTCGTTGTACTTAAAAAATATATAATATAATACAGGGCTTAAAACAATAAAATTGATTTAAGATTTGATCAATGATTTTGAACAAGGCAAAGAAAGGATTTTACGGATTCACGGATTGCTAATCGATTATTTAAATGTTTGACAGATGTTAATATTTAAATAGGTCGAATAGCAATCCCTGAATCCCTTATCGTCATATCACAAACAAAATATTCGATGCAGTGTGTCATGAAAAATCAAGACGTTCGTTTGTTACCTACTTAAAAAGATATATTAAAACAGTTCCAAAAATAATTACTTATACAATTGTCTAATAAATACAGATCAAAATTAATCCGAGTTAATTTAAAAACGCTGAAGGAAAACATTATGAGGAAACCCATGGTTTAGTCAGCTCTGCACGTATTGACCATGCCTTTCCTGTGGATTAGGCCGACTAAGCTGTCAGGATGGTATAGGTGCTGGGCAAGCCTACTCCATTCAAAATCCTGTCCCAGGCACTAAAGCGTCCCGCAAGTAGGGGCTTGAGTAATCACCAGTTGCCTCTGACGCTATATAAATCATCTACAATAGATGCAAATGCCAGTTTACTTTCATTAAAACAATATTTTTGGCAATTTTAATAAATAATGTACTTTGATTGTACGAACGATATTATGCGTCATATTAATTCTTATTTTTTATTATAGATAGTGCAATCCACGAAGGCGCGCCCCACTATTCCTCCTAACCGTTTATAGTATATGTGTGCAAGCTTCCGTCAATGTTTGAGTGTTATCGGTACACACTAATTACCTATGAGTGCACACGCACACTACAATGAATAGACTACGGTCCGCGACTGCCGCTCGGAGCAAACTCCCCGCATCCCGCGAGGGGCGCGTCTTCGTGAATTGCACTATCTTTATGGCTTAAAGCAGAAGATCGTAGTGACTGGCGAAAATGGGGGGAGGTTGCCCAACAGTGGGACACTAATACTAAAGTACTTATTACATGAACTGAGGTGTAGCATAAAATAAGTAGTATACAACATTGAAGGCAGAGACTAGGTACAGTCGCGGAATAAAAATGTTCGTCACCTTAGAGTCGGTTTTCACTTGCACCAGTACCTTGATCATGAACACATTTTGACATAATTTGTGACGTTAACTTATCGGTGTATTCTGTCTATTCAGATTCAAAAGGTAGTATGTGATCGTGATACGTTGAACAAATCAAGTTGAAAATCGACGAACATTTTTATTCCGCCACTATTCTTATGTAACAAAACCTATTTTTCCTTTGAACTTTGGCCTGACACTATAGATTCAGTTTCACGGATATATAAACGACTAATCAAATATTTGACAGTTGTTTAACAAATGGTATTGCTCGCCAAAATAACTGTCAAAACTTTTTTTTTCATTCTATGCATACTTAATAGTAATTTCAGAACAAACTGTAGGTACATTGTGGAGTAATAAAAAATAACTAATCTAGGGTATTTGAATAATCTATCTATGGAAACTTATGCTTCGGCTACATTAGCGGGCGAAGATTCGTGTCGCGTTGGCGCGACAAAAACATCGTGTTCGGGTATAGGCGATGTCCTTGTCTACATTAAGGCGGGCGAAGATTCGTGTCGAGTTGACGCGATGCATCGTGCTGGATTGTGTCTTAATCGATTTCTTAATTTTATTGAGATGGGCTCTGTAGAATGCCATCATCATCATCATCATCATCCACAGCCCGACTTCACCCACTGCTGGGTATAGGCCTCCCTTAGTTTGTGCCATCTACCTCGAACCTGTGCCAGTCTAAACCATTGCCGCCAATTAATCTTTTTTCTTCTTCATTTCTTCTACTGTGGTAGGCCAACTGAGCATATTTTTAATTCGAATTTACGCATCATGTACCAAGTGTTTCTTTTTATGGTTGGGGTCACTAGGATTCTATATAATACTCTCAGTTTCATAAAATTGAATGAATTCTAACACTTTTTTTATCTCCACTCCATAGTGTAAAAAATTAAATGCACGTCCGTCTCGGTTCAAAGTCTGGATGACACTGAAGTGACGTAGATGTAGCCACCTAAGCGAATATTGTCGCGACAAATCCCTTTGATTCGCGCCAGTTTACCGACAGCTCCCCGATACTACATCGTCTTCGTCCGAATACTACGCGAAGACACGATGTACCCGGCCACATTCATCGCGTTAACACGAATATTCGCCGTAGCCCGCTAATGTAGCCCTAGCATTAGTGATAATTATCGTCTATGCTTGTTTATGAATTGTCATTTAGTTTGTGCGTTCGTTAGAATGCTGAGTTCTAGATACATTACCTGCAACAAAAAAAAACATGTTAAATTAAATAAAAATAAAAAAAATAAAAAAAATTACCCCATCATTCAACACTTGTGGTCTAGTAGCGCCCCGCCTTTCGATCAACACCAATGAGGTCGTGGGTTCAACACCAATGAGTTTTTCTGTCTGAAAATTTATGTGCACTATGCCAGTGCTCTCAAACGGTGAAGGAAAACATCGTGAGGAGCCCGGCATGTCGTAGAACCTAAATAGCTCGAAACCATGTGTCAAGCGCCACGCAAAAAGGGGCCCTTTTTGCGTGGCGCCTGACACATTTTTTCGAACTCTGGGTTCTACGACATGCCAGTGGAAGAACCGGACGGGTTCTTCCACTGGCATGTCGTAGAACAAGTGCGGATTAAAGAATTTGCCCCCTCATTCATAACGCCTGACGCGTTTAATCTTCTTCTTCTTTATTAGATGGAGTCAAGTCAGTCAATAGACATGTCGCTATAAGTCTTTTGTCACTGTCACTTTCATGTCAAAGAAAGGAAAGACAACATCTCCAAGTTATTGTTACACTTTTCCATCGTATCGTTGTATCTATTTGTATCTTTCTTCTTTTAGTGTCCTTGTTCTTTACTGGTTTTTATTCTTTAGTCTTCATTGCCCACACATAGACAACATTAGGAAAACTTTAAATTAAGACATGTACAAAAGCGAGCTTACCCCTAAATATAGATAGTGCAATCCACGAAGGCGCGCCCCACTATTCCTCCTAACCGTTTATAGTATATGTGTGCAAGCTTCCGTCAATGTTTGAGTGTTATCGGTACACACTAATTACCTATGAGTGCACACGCACACTACAATGAATAGACTACGGTTCGAAACTCCCCGCACCCCGCGAGGGGCGCGTCTTCGTGAATTGCACTATCTATAGTTCTCTTCTTGCAAGCATTTAAAGATAGGATATGTGAAAATAGATGTGGGTACGTGCAGTAAATCAGCTAAACATAAACATAATTTTCTTAAACATATTATTTATGTGTGCTTATCCCACAAATATCATATAGATAGTGCAATTCACGAAGACGCGCCCCTCGCGGGGTGCGGGGAGTTTGCTCCGAGCGGCAGTCGCGAACCGTAGTTTATTCATTGTAGTGTGCGTGTGCACTCATAGGTAATTAGTGTGTACCGATAACACTCAAACATTGACGGAAGCTTGCACACATATACTATAAACGGTTAGGAGGAATAGTGGGGCGCGTATTCGTGGATTGCACTATCTATAACTGTGAAAGTTTAGATGGATGGATGGTTAGATCGATGGATGGATGTTTGTTATTCAATAACGCCAGAACGGCTGAACGGATCTGGATGAAATTTGGCACAGAGATAAATTATAGCCTGGAATAGCATGTGGGATAGGACTGACAAAAAAAGCTTACTACAAGATTAATGACTACCTTGATGACAAGAAAGCCTGGGAGCTCGGCACATGACATGACTTGAAATATTGATGTAATTTATTGTTGTTTTTGTTGTACCAATTGACCTTGTAAAAATGTGATTTACTTTTTTTATAAATTGTAAATTTCTTACTTGCAAATAAATGACTGATTGATTGATTGACTGGATACTTTTTATCCCGAAAAAGTAACGGAAACGGGGCCAGCGAAGCCACGGGCGGCCACTAGTGTAGTAAATAAATAAATGTGTATGGTGCGGTGCTTACATCACAGTTCCTCGTAGAATGCGAGGCGCGTCTTGGTGGAGCCCTGCTTGAGTTTCCGGAGCGTGGAGTACTTGTTGTCGCCGGCCTGCGCGTGCGCCGCGTGGATGCGGTCCAGCGTGGCGGCGCCCGCGTCCACGCGCAGCACCGAGAACTCGCAGCGCAGCTCGTCCAACTGCTGCTGGAGGTGCTTCGACTTCGCCAGGTATTCAACCCTGGGGGGACAATACATTTAATTTATTACCAGTGATCGGAGTAGGTAGAGCTATTTAGGTTCATTGACCGCAAACATTGATGTTAATATGGATATTCCACGGTATTCCGACTAATACTCCGGGATTCGATTATTATAATTATGTTTATCAATAAGTATAAAAATGGTATATGTAAGCCAATAAGCACGACTGCGCGAGCGACGTTGTAAATTTTACATCAGCAACACGTTGCCAAAGTTTTTGTCAAACGCGCGACGTTGCCGCTTTGTTGACACTCGTCGTGATATCGCTGCATTATGCGCTCTTGCTCCATACAAATACCAAATACCATACAAATAATTTCTATGGTATGTTCTTGTATAACTTCAGAACAAAATATAAGAAATTGTTACATAAAAAAATATACCTATGTGATTTAATAACTCAAGTTTCTATTTATTTATTATATTATCCATAAACCCGTCCTTACACTTATAAGAAGTATATGCTTTCCGGGATTCGGGGAATATCCATATTATTCTATAATATGGCAAGTACATAAAATAGCTCTACCTACTCCGATCACTGTTTATTACACACAGTTCGGCAATTTTTCAATTTCAATTCTTTATTTGTGAAACGACGTCACGTCGCACGTATGAACAACGATTAATGGGCAAAAAAAGTAACAGCATGGCCAGGACCACCTTACAAAAGGAACAGAGGAAGACCTAAAGAGAGATGGATAGATGAAATAAAGAAATTAGCAGGTGAAGACTGGATGATCAAAGCGAAAGAAAGAGATGATGAAAGAGAGGAACCAATGTGAGGAGGCCTTTACTCGTTGAGAGGTCCTCAATAGTACATAATTTTATTTGAATTTAATTGCATAATATTATTGTTAATCATTTGTAACTGAGGAAATAAAAGAGGCTATATTATATTATTATTATTTGTGAAGACAGGTTTATAGTTGTTACATACAATTGTTGAGATATCACTGTGATCTAATTCTCGGACCGAGATTTTCAATGCCCCTTAAATACACATTGGCATTGCACAACCCCGCACTTTTTCTACGTTTTCCGTACATCGTAGCTGTCGAGGCTTCTACGATGAGTTCGTCGATGAATTACTCAAGGAAATCATCCATTCTCTCTTCGAAAAGAAGCAATAAAATAAAATTGCAAAATGATCCGAGATGAGCTAACCTTTCCTTCTCTATCTCAATGGACAGTCGATGCATATGCGGGTCATCATCCGGCACCAGCTGGTAGGAGTCGACATCCGGCTCCGGAGTCCCCGGGGCACCTTCCCCCAGCTCCGCGGGGAGGGAACACGTCGACGGGAAGAGGGAGGGAACTGGCGGTGACTGTAATAGAACGTCCTATTTCACTTTATTAGAATGAAAAGTATTCCCAGCTGTGGGACGATACAAGAGATTTAAGAAAAATTGTGATTCACATAATATTAACAATAGAAATAAATATAAACTTTATATTCCCAAATGTAAACTTTATATCCCCATACTTATAACTCTATTTTTTTTTTTCATCAAACCCTTAACTATGAATAGGCCTTCATATGATGTTGAAGTTTCTAATATCGTTTTTTTTTTCTAAACTGAATAGTTTGCACGAGAGACACTTCCAAAGTGGTAATATGTGTGTCCCCCCTCCCTGTAACTTCTAAAATAAGAGAGGGAGATAAAAGAAAAAAAATATATATGATTATTATGCAAACTTCCAACGATATTTGGTTTGAACGAGATCTAGTAAGTAATTTTTTTATACGTCATAAATCGTAAGCCGCAATTTACCTTTCGACGAACAACAAGAACTTTAATATTACGTTACTTGTTGCTACGGAACCCTTCATCGGCGAGTCCGTCTCGCACTTGGCCGCTTTTTTGTATTTAAGTACAAAAAATATGTGAATTATATCAGCTATCTGGTTCCCATACAAGCTCTGCTTAGTTTGGGGCTAGATAGTGTTGTGTGGATTGTCCACTATATTGATATAGCTAGTGAGTACTTACATTGTTAGTCTGGTAGTTATGAGACATTCCGTTCGATATACCGTTGCTGATTCCATTCGACATACCGTTAGACATCGTCAGGTAATTCAATAGTTGCTCCTTTCCCTGCACAAAATAATATTAAATTTAATTTATCCGTCTGCTACTGATTTGGATCAGTTGAGCTATCTCTAGATCGTTTTTAACGGTCTGCAGATAGCTCAACTGTTTTTTTGTATTCATGTTCTTCTTTTTATTTAAGACACTAAAAAATTAGCAAAAATATTTTTATTTAGCAAAAATTAATCCTTATGATAAAAAAAATTAAAAATTAAAAATTAAAAATTAATAAAGCCTTTCGATTGGTATGATAAAGCTACAGGGTGACTATTTTTCTCGTGTAACGGGTTCGATTCTTACTCAACTGTGTAATTATTTAAATATCTATGAATACAGTTTAAATTGTTTTTTAAATTCAAATAATGTATTCTTTCAGTAAAATGTTCCATCTAAAATATTCAGTATACTTTCCTTCATGTGACATATCCGTGAGACGCCCTGTATATTAGACATTGGTGTATTAATTGATTGATATTGATTTAACAAGGTATCTAATTACTCTGAAAACAAAAAACCCTACCGCGACTAGGTTTTTCCAATTGAAACAAACAACGAGGTTCGAACCCACGACCTTAGGATCGGAGAGGCCGAAGTGCTCAACTGCCCTAGCCAACCATCTTATTATTAGCTTCTCTCCATCCAAAGGTTGTCTGGAAAAGATCGCTCTTCAGCGATAAAACCGCCCATTGTACAGTCGCGGTATGAAAATGTTCATCACCTTAGAGTCGGTTTTCGCTTGCACCATGTGCCTTGATCATGAACACATTTTGACATAATTTGTGACGTTAACTTATCGGTGTATTCTGTCTATTCAGAGGGGCTATTCTGACTTTTGCAACACCATTTTTGGTGTCGTGTAAGACATAAGGTGTCGTGTTAGCGTTTTGTAAAGAGGTTTTAACCTCTTTACAATCCCGATTTTGTATGAAAAACGATGAGCGCCTCTGACGGGCTTTGCGAGAAATAATATTGCTACGTATCTTCACTTACTATTGCTAACACCGGTGATAGTCTATCGTCAACACCAAAATCGTACTAAATCTTTTCGTTAGCTTCACGATTCTGACGGTTTTTGTGTAAAATGCTATTCTTAGTTTCGGAATGTATTTGACAGCTTCACGATCGATCAATCAAAATGAATTAGTAAACAAACATTTATTTGTGCATTTTTGAAGTCAATAATTGCTTTTGAGAATGTCTGCAAGATGTTATTTTGCAATGCGGATGGTCGAGAAAAACCGGGTTCGTAAATTACGGGAACTGCGGGCTGGTTTACGGAAAGCTTTCAATCCTATCGAAGATCTTCCGGAGACCATATTTTGTCGTCGGTATCGTTTGTCCAAGGTTGCCTTCGCGTTCTTATGCGAAGAGTTGCGACAGCATAACGACCTAAAGTCTTCGCAGCGCGTGAGCTTTGAATTAAAGGTGAGTTATGTTATTTTCATTAATGTGTACCTACCACCTAAGATTACCAACCCGGTATTACTGCTTATGTAGGTACGTACAAAGGTGTCCCTCAGGAAAACATCCTAACTATATGGTAACTATTTAAGTACTTTAGATTTTTACATAGAAGATACCTATTTTTGTTTGAGCTTCGTAATAAAAATTATCAACATCATTTCAGGTGACTCTGGATACCCACAGTGGCCTTGGCTCATGACACCATTCTTAAATGTTACTGCAACTCCCCAGAAAGAATGTACAACCAGAAGCATATGAAAGCCTTGGTCACAATAGAAAACACTTTTGGCTGGTTAAAAACAGTTGGCGTTGGGCAAGGATAGGGTCTTGCACTACAAGCCAAACAAATGTGCACAGATCATACAGGCTTGTTGTGTACTTCTCAACTTAGGCCTTGATTTTGATTGTTCAGATCCCGAAGAAGATCTAGTTATCAAAAGCCAACATGTGAATTATTTGCAATGTCTGTACCTACCTACTATTTTCGTATCTTATTTTTATATGCTGTGTAGGTACTTTACTATTACTAAGCGTAGCGTGTGCGTGTTTTGTAAAAAGATCATACAAAAAAAGTAGGAACGAAGCCGTAGTTTGTTGCCTGTTCTTCTAGGCTTGGTCGCGTGGAACTGGCACCTAGACTCACTTAGCTTTAAGACGTTTCAAAGTGATCTTAGTAATACTGCAGAATAAATTCTTTTTTTTTATTTGAGTTTTAATTTAAATACGCCCTATACTCCAGATCGGTTTTAATAAATAAGTCTCCTGAGTTTGCTCGTGCGCGGCGTCGTGCTGGTGAGCGGTGGTGGCGGCGACCACGCCGTGGTGAAAAGCGCCGGCGAGGTGATGGTGCTGGATAGTGAAGTATTACATAACATCAGTGTAAATGTCTTTAGGGATCCGTAGTTCTGGATATCAGAACAGAACATATATATAGAGTATATAGCGTCTCAATTCATATTATGCTGAAAGCCCGCAGAATTCTAAGGATTTTTGGTAAACCAGATCTTAAAAAAGTCGAATACAACAAGAGTTACCTACGATTTGGCACGAAAAAAACTTCAAATGCTTCTCCTGTAGGCCTACCATGAGCTCTGTCAGGCTCTGTCTCTGGTTCTGGTTTTGAGTCTGTGTGAGTGTTGACTAAATAAATCCTAGCTCAAAACGTCATACACACAGTATAATGCACTGGTGAGCACTCACACAGACTCAAAACCAGAGCCAGACAGAGTTCATGGTAGGCATACTGAACAATCGTGAATTGTCAGTCAATTGAACCAGCAGTCATCTTTATGGTCTTTATTTTGAGGAATCTATGCCCGATCCATGTTGACAACTTGCTAAAAAAGAAGACTTCGTGTTAGATTCATTGCGGCCAACATCGAAATGTTTGCGTCTTATCACCATGTCAATTTGCCTAGGGTAGCACGAACACGAAGTAAAAAGTGAAGCTAACACCCAAAATCTTGTCAATTCTTGGAATAAGCCCTCAGTTTCAAAAGGTAGTATGTGATCGTGATACGTTGAACAAATCAAGTTGAAAATCGACAAACATTTTCATACCGCCACTATACATTACAATGGAAAAGCAAGTAACAATAATTTAAAACATTATTGTTACTTGCTTTTCCATTGTTAGTTTTAAGGTGTGCAATAAAGACTTTTCTATTCTATTCTATTTTATTCTGTACTTACATTAGGTGGCAAGGAGCCGTTCGTCCGACTCAAGAAGTTTAGAAGCTTCTCTTTAGCTTGCTTCTCTGCCGATCGCGCCGCTAGAAGCTCCCCTCTCAGTCGTTCCGCTTCTGCTGCGCGCTTCTCTGACTCTTCCACTAATCGCGCAGTTAGGTATTCTGCTTCGCGGGTTTTGCGTTCTAGGTGTACCTGGAAAAACGGTCAAGAGTGAGTCGGACACGCATAAGATAATTTTGTTGTTTTCAACCATCTTAATGTAGACTTGAGTGTGCACCCCACGTAACACCCGCAAATCCTGCAATGCGAAATAAGGTGTATACCATCTTTCCAATTCTTTTCAATTGAATAAGCATATTTTTGACAAACAGCAACAGGATACATTTTTATCATTAATTGAAAAGGTGAAGTTTAATTATATGTTTTTATATAAATTAAGGGTTAAATTAAGGGAAGTTTTTTCTCTTTTTCCTCTGTCTGGGTGTTATATTGTATTCTAAGTAATTATTTACAAAAAAAAGGTTTGCAAGTAGTAGGCTAGATAGTGTTGTGTGGATTTTTTATAATAATTATTTATTTAAAATATTTGTGAATCATAATATACATTTCGACAGTTTTAAGTACATTACCTTTTCTTCTTCTGTCCTGATGGCAGAGAGGCGTAATCTTGCATTTTCTCTTTCAGCATCAGAAGCTTTTTGCGCTAATAAGGACGCTTCTTCTTCTGCCACTCTGCCTTTCTCTGCCAGGAGTTCTGCCGTCTCTTCAGAACGCCGCTGGAATATACAAAATAAGTTTAAAAAACTTGAGAAACCGACTCCATGGCCAAACTGCTGAACCGATATTGATAAAAACTCAATGGGATCTTTTAGATAATTTAAAGAATTTACAAAATCAGCTCATAAATGACAAAGTTATGCCATAACAAACACAAAAAAAATCGGTTGTCTGTAAAGTCGGTTTACTGACGATAGTTGAACGTGACAACGTCATAGGTACAGTTATCCACGCGGACGCATCGCTCCGTAGACAGATAATAAATAGACGGCGCGATATATTTTCCTTCACTCATTCAGCAAAGGATGCATATATCATAATAGCCCTTGTAAGATAGAGATGTAGCTACTTTATTGTTGGCCTTTTCTCCGTACAACCTTTTTTTTGCCTGTCCTCTAATGTGAGGGCAGACAATGCGACTGTCACGGAGTGTTTTATTGATTTTCATTCGTATAAGCTATTAAAATTCGGTAATATTTTGCAGTTTAAACTAGAAAACTGTTTGATTTTATATCTTATCATGGTGTCGTGCAGTGTTATTAGATGTAAAAGCCGTAGTGAACAAAAAATTGACGGCATTACATTTCACGCGTAAGTAAACATAATTCTTGACTAAGTATTGGAATTCCTGAACTACTCATGATATACATGGATACTTATTATAAGTATTATGAGGTTCACGGTCATTTATTTCAAATTATAAAACTTTTGCATAAATGATAACCTCAAAACTGTGTTGCCAGCAAAGTCTCATAATTACTCGAGGCCCGACCTCCCTTACAAATTATTGTAGCGGGATTTGTAAGGTGTATTGTTTACAATAGATAAATATTATGTTGAATTGTTTTCGTATACTAGTGGCTATACGACTATGTAACATACATTTTTTTTATTTTCAGGTAAAATAATTATGATTTTCCTTAAGAAAACCTAACCCTTCGCCTGCACACTTCGCCCGGAATATTTTTTCACAAATATTAAGGAACCATGTCACCTGAAGCATAAATAAGACCACCCTCATCTTTTTTAAAAATATGAATGTCATATTTATCATCAGCATGCAAAGCAAGCAAGCAATCTTCTTATTTAAAGCTGTATGTCAATATTTTTGCTACAAAACCTGTTATGTATCTCACTCTTTCGGTTTATCTTATTTTTATATGCTGTGTAGGTACTTTTATATACTTTGAAACGAAACTTTTGCTTTTGTATTATTGCATACGTCTCACTAAGTGAAGTGGCACTACACTGGAACTTCACGGCTATCATTTTAGATTATTTTTGTTTTTATTGTTGATTATTGTAATCCTACTGAATAAATACACTTTTGATTTGAATTGATTTGATTGAAACAATCTCTTTTCTTACAAAATGATATGAAAACTTAAGTCTGATAAAAAAATTGCAGATTCACACAGTGTGCTTTAATACGCGTTTGCGCCTATTTTAGCAGATATACCGTTGCAAATATTTTACAATTAATTTTTAATAAATAATTGTTTTTCCATAATATTTTTTTTGTTATACCTATTTGAATGTTTTATTTACCTCGCATGAATGATGAAAAGCAGAATGCTTACCTCGGGTGTAAGTAGCTATTGCACCCTCGAACTATAAACGCCCTTTCTCGCTTCGCTCGCTCAGGCGTCTAAATATCTTGGGTGCACTCGATCCGTTAGCCAAACAGGATCTTGTTCGCAATAGCTCACTTACTGCCCTTGTGTAACAATCTACTATTACAGAAACAAATAGGTAAATGCTTGCACTGGGATTTGATTTCTCCCACTAGGCTACCACCGCCTACACCAATAAATACCAATACTAAATAGAATTTTTTGACTGGCTTCTCAGCTCAGTGGGTACTTGGTAGTAGCTCTGCCTTCTGCGTCGCAGGTCGTGAGTTCGATCAACAACAAGCAAATAAGTTCAATTATTGACGTACGCTTCACAAACAAGAACCTTCCCTTTTTGTGGGTGATAGCCCACAGTGGAAACACTGCTGTGAGCGAGTGAAAGGGACTATAGTGGTTACGCGACCCCAGCGTCTATTAGATCATCTGTCTACGCATCGCTCACTCAAGTAGGAGAGAGACAGATGTCGAACGCTGCCGAACGCGGAGGCCGTGCGTGCCTCTTTGTCGCTCGTTCCGCGCTCTCGCTTGCACTTCAAGTCTTTAATGGAACGCCTGAGAACGAGGTAACGCCGCATGACGTCATGTTCTATCGTGCGTGCAGCCGGCTACATCGAATTATAAGACGTTGTCACGTCAAAGATATACAACCGAACCTCCTCCATTTTTATTTGAAGTCGGTAAAAAAAAGAAAAAGTACTTTTTTTATACACAATGAGTGTCACCTACCATTAACAGTTTTATTATTAAGACGATGAGCACCGTGAAACAACTACTCGCGCAACTAAAAATCGCGACCTACCATTTTGTGTGCAATCCGATTCCTAGCACGTTTTCCTACTTAAGTATACTTTTGTACGAAAACCTTAGCAATCGAATTGCACACAAGAATCTTTCGAAAGGTCAAAGTTTCGTACCAAAATATCCACGGAGTTCAGCATCTGAACAAAAAGTTAGGCGGAACTTTTTTGTGCTTTTCTAATGAACACTTACGTACCAGCGCGTCATTGGCCAGTCTAATTTCTTCTTGGTACTGCAATAGTCTCTGTTCCATCGCCGCTCTCTCTCTCTCCGCCGCTTCCCGCAGCTGTTTCTCTCGCGATAGCTTGTTTCTCTCTATTTGACGGCGCTGCCAAATAACGATAAGTTAGTGGAGGGCAAAGTGGTTAAAAAAAATTACCTATACCAGATAGATAGATAGATATATATTTTTTTTCTAAGTAACTTGCTGTTGGAACAAGCATATGGCCCACTCGATGTTAAGTGGTAACAATCGCCTATAACAAAGCTATGCCTCGTAGGTCAGAAACGTGCCCTACAATACACTGCCCTGCGTTCATCAACTGGAGGCAAAAAGATATTCAGCCTCACGTGCCAGTAATTTCAGATAGTTTTTATATGGCTCAAAAACACATTAAAAAGAAGAACAACGAATACATGTACGGCTAAACAAGAAATCAAAAAAGAAAAAGTAAAAACATTGAACACTTATCTCTCATAAGTTCTATAATTTTAAAAAGCAGCTATGTGCGAGTCGGACTCGCCCATGAAGGGTTCCGTAGCACGACGAACTACAAGAACCTTTATATAATTTACTTGATGTAACATAATAAGGTTCCTGTAGTTCATTGAAAGGTAAATTGCGGTTTACGGTTTATGACGTATAAAAAAAAAACTACTGACTAGATCTCGTTCAAACCAAATATCGTTGAAAGTTTACATAGTAATGTACAACATATATTTTTTTTAGTATTATCATTCTCTCACTTTAGAAGTTAGAGGGGGGGGGACCAACTTTTTTCCACTTTGGAAGTGTCTCTTGCGCAAACTATTCAGTTTAGAAAAAAACTATATTAGAAACCTCAACATCATTTTTGAAGACCTATTCATAGATACCCACACGTATGGGTTCGATGAAAAAAAAATTTTTGAGTTTCAGTTTCAAGTATGGGGACCCCCAAAATTTATAGTTTTTTTTCTATTTTTGTGTTAAAACCTTAATGCGGTTCAAAGAATACATCTACTCACCAACTTTCATCAGTCTAGCTTTTATGGTTTCGGAGAAAAATGGCTGTGACACGGCCGGACAGACAGACAGACAGACATGACGAATCTATAAGGGTTCCGTTTTTGCCATTTGGCTACGGAACCCTAAAAAGGGTGCAGACTGTAACCAATTGTGCATAACTTAGTAGGTACTTGGCAGAAGTAGAGCTCTTTGTGCGGGACTTGTTGGGGTGCGAACTACCACCATGCCTATTTCTGCCGTGAAGCAGCATTGCTGTGTTTCAGCTTGAAGGGTGTGGGTGCCGGGGAAATTACTGGCACGAGAGGCTGAACATCTGTATGCCTCCAGTTGATGGACGCAGGGCAGTGCATCGTAGGGCACGTTTCTGACGCACGTGACCTACGAAGCAATGCTTTGTTATAGGCGATGGTTTTCACTTAAGATCAGGTGGGCCATATGCTTTTCACATCCGTATAAAAAAGGGTGTACCTGTTTCTCTTCCTTGGCTTGTGCTTTCATCTGTTGCACCTCCATTGTGTCAGGTTTCCGTCTTCTCATGTAGAGGTCGTGGTTCCCGATGCATAGATCTAGTATCTGTGAAACGAATCACTATTGTATTGTGCCGCGGTCTGCCTCTATTCACAAGGGTGGAATAATTATAATACAAGTTTTTACACCCTTGAGGGTAAAATTAAAAAAAAACTGGAGATGACATATTTATTTAAATCGGATAAACAGCCTAAAAATAAGTTTCAAGCTTCTAGCTCTAATAAATTATAGTTTAAAAAACTAAAAAAACACGCATTATAACTAATTGAACTAAAAAGTTAAAAATAAAACTGTAATAATCAATTGAAAAATTTATATTATTGTACAAAAAAAGTGAGAATACAATATAACACCCAGACAGAGAACAAACGTCTGTGTTCACCACACAAATATTTATTCTCGGTGGGGATCGAACCCACGACCTACGGCGCAGAAGGCAGAGCTACTACCATCTGAGCTGATATTATGCCAGTCCAAAAGCCCATCATATGCCGTGCCATAATATGAATTACGGTATAAGTTGGTCACTTTAATATTTGTATGGAAAATAATATCGTAATATGCCTTGCTATAATATATAATTATAGCTACGTGCATGATGGGCTTTATGTCCTTAGGTTTTTATACCGAAAAGTAGCAAAAATACATTAGCACATGACCGGATTCAAACCTCCCACCTTACCAGACAGGGGCAGACCTTAGGATCTATAGACTCCCACTAGACCACTAATACTCAGTAAAAGTAAATAAAAATAACTTACCAGTTTATTCATTCCTTTAGGAGAGAAGAATATGAAATTCGTAACACTTTTATCGACGAATTTGATGACGAACTTCTTATCGTCGAAGGATATGTGTTTGATTTCAGACCAGGGGAAGGTGGTTTTAGGCGTAAGCTTGTTATCCTTTTCGTAGATATTCAGGCCGAGTGCGGTGACGCCTAGATATAGCTCGGTGTCTTTCTTATTCTAAAACAAACATCAAATAAATATTTGGGGAGGGCTTTAATGGCAGAACGAAAGAAAAAAAAAAAGAAAAAAAAATCGGTTGTCTGTAAACGTCTTATAATTCGATGGAGCCGATTGCACGCACAAAAAAACATGACTCATGCGGCGTTACCTCGCTCTGAGGCGTTCAATTTAAGGCTTGAAGTGCAAGCGAGAGCGCGGAACGAGCGACAAAGAGGCACGCACGGCCTTCGCGTTCGGCAGCGTTCGACATCTGTCTCTCTCCTACTTGAGTGAGCGATGCGTCCTCGTGGACAGCTGTATGAAGTTGTCACGTTCAATTATCGTCAGTAAACCGTCTTTACAAACGACCGATTTTTTTAAGGAGAATTGAGGAGAAAGAAATCAAAAACAATACCTTTATGGCAAAGTAATTGACCCCATACATATCCAGATCTTGTGCTATTTTCAAATACTCCATCTCGGCTTCATCTCGCGACATGCCTTTGTGGTCTGCGTACCTGAATGTAACAAATAGTTTATTTTTATTTATTTATTAATAGGAACAGCATCAATGCAAATGTTGCAAAAATCCTTTTCTAACACGTAAGGACTTTTCTATGTCCATCCTTTTCTATCACAAAGATTTTTCTAAAAATTCTCAATTTTGATACGAATAGAATGCTTCTAAACGCTCTAGAATGTTCTTTAACATTATGGAATGATCTAGAATAATCAAATTCCGGGCAACGCCGGAATACACTGCTAGTAACTAAATAAAATAGCATGTGAGTAGTATGAATCCCGATAAATGGATGAACCTGGTAACTCCGTGGCAAGCAGAGGGAAGGCGAGGTAGGGGTCGGTCATGAAAGCGTTGGAGGGACGATCTCGACGCTTTCGAGCGAGGATGGTGGGATGAAGCTATGGTTAGAGACGGTTGGAAGGATTTGAGACATTTGCCCAGCAGTAGGACATATAAGGTAGAAAATACAATTTTCATCCGAAATAACACACATTTCATCGGAAAGTTTAGCTTGCTAACTTGGGAATGGAAACCGAGTATACTTATCAAAAAAATACTTCATAGACATGTATTATACCACACTCGCGGCCGCGAGACAATATTTCTCCCGCCCCAAAAAAATAAAGGAGTATTTTTCAGTCCTGTCCGTTCAGCCTAGGTTTCAATCTATATTTGTTCCAAATTTCATCCAAATCGGTCCAGCGGTTAAAGCGCAATTGAGCCACAAAAATCTAAACATCCAAAGATCGTAAAATTTGCATAAAAAAATAGTTTTTTTTTCTGGGCACGTCAGGAAGATGCCCTACAAAAAATGGACTGCCCTGCGTCCATCAACTTGAGGCATACACATGTTCAGCCTCACGTGCCAGTAATTTCACCGGCACCCACACCCTTAAAACCGAAACACAGCAATGCTGCTTCACGGCAGAAATAGGCATCTAATTCTAATTCTAATTGGGTGGTAGTGCTATGCAAAACTATATGTAAAAGAGGGTACTAAGTAAAGCTATTTACTAAGCCAGTTTGCCCGCGACCACGGCTATTGCAACATAGCCGAAACGTCGGGAAAAAAAATAAAATAAGGTAAAATAAAATAATAGGTTCAGTATGTGTTATGATCGCGAAAGTTTAAAAAGTATCTCACCATATTTTAATTCTATCTTCCCACATCTCCGCGGTCATCTGGTACTGGTCGATGACTCTCTGCGGCAACAAGTCCTCGCTGGCAAGCATGCCGGGTTTGTACGCACTCTCGTCGTAGTCGCCGTACTGGAAACAAAACGACTGAATATAATATTACTAGTGAACTACACTATTATGAGTTTCATTAACACTTTCTACTACTTTAAGTATTGATAGCCAGTTTTAGGAATACATCACTACTGTTTGGCAAGTTTTATCATGCGCACTTGATGTGCGGGCAGGTTTTTCCGCAAGTAGGCCGCTGGTGGGCCCTTTTTGCGTGACCCTTGACACGCGTTGCTCGAACTTTTTTAGGTTCTACGACACGCCGGTTTCCTCACGATGTTTTCCTTCACCGTTTTGAGAGTACTGGCATAGTGCACATAAATTTTCGACAGAAAAACTCATTGGTACACGAGTGCATTTGAACCCACGACCTTCGGATCGGAAGGCGGGGCCACTACCACTAGACCACCAGTGCTCTCTACATCACTACTGAGACCGGGCCACCTTTTGGGCTAGAATTATACACAATCTCGAGTAAAAAAGATTTTACTGAGGCCGGAGTTTATTCATTTTTAGGGTTGCCTTTAGGATGACCTAGAACTAGGCGTCTAACATTTCATCATCATCATATCAGCCCGGTATCACCCACTGCTGGGTTTAGGCCTCCTTCATATTTTACCAGCCCCCTCTGTCCTGCGCGTCTCTTGTCCTTTATATTTCCTGATAGTCAAAGTAAAAAATAAAATAAATAAAAAAGTTTTTTTTTAATAATTAAGTGTGTATGTTGGTCTTGACTGCGAGCGGGAGGACAGACCCCGACTTTTTTCAATCTTTCGATCTTTCCCGAAGAGGTTTTGGTTACTTGACGCGGTCACAGGGACGCAAGATCATTGGTGTTTTTCCACTTCAAAAAAGGCTCAGGCGTGCTCAAAGTTTTCACTTCAAAAACCTTTATTCAGGCTAGGTGAGTCTAGGTGCTAGTTCTACGCGACCAAGCCCAGAAGAACAGGCAATAAACCTCTTAAAGCTAGGTAAGTCTAGGTGCCAGTTCCACGCGACCAAGCCTAGAAGAACAGGCAACAAAACTGTTGATATATACCTTAGCCTGTACAGCATAGCTAGCCAGCAGGACGGAGGCTTCTGGCGGGCAGTAGATGTCCATACTGAGGATAGCTGCCTTCACTTGGAGGAAGAGTAGGTGCTGCGTGACTTCCTGGATCAACTCCTCGGCTACATCTTCTGGGTAAAGCTTGCAGAGCAGCATGAAAGGCGTGCCCGGCATTTGGGAGACACATTGTTCTTGTACTAAAATTATTAAAAGAAAAAATATATATTTAGTAGCTAGTAAGTACACTAAATTGAAAGTCTTATTGCTATATTTTTTCTGTTCTGACTACGTTCACATTGATTTAAAATCACCAATATAAGTACTAGCAACAACCCGCGTCTTTGCTCGATTATTTTCTGCTTTTTTTTTAAGATAAAAAGTGTTACAAACTGTATTTATTCCAAGTTTTATACAAATCGGTTCAAAGGTTAGCGTGACTGAGTCACAAACATTTAAACATAATATAAGTAGGATTTACCTCTTTTATCCAGTTTCAACCAACTTATAAAATGTTTCGTGTCTTCGAACTGAAGCCCGAAGAACCATGTTTCTCTGAGTCCAATAGTTCTGCAGACCAGATCGAAGAGATCCCGACCTGTCGCTCGCCACTGGAATTCAAACAGTAGAGTTTATACTTAGTATTATTGAGAAATGATGCTCAAGCCTAAATAAATCATAGATTTTTGAAAATACGCTATGGGAAAATGTAAAAAAATATTCTTGAGTATCATTTTAGATACCAAACACTTAAAATATGGAAAAAAGTGGTGAGAAACACACAAAAAATGACTCCCAACAGGGGTGTATGAGCAGAACAGATTTTTTGTAGAACACTACAAAAAATTCGAACCGCTCATACAAAAACAGCACTTTTAAACCTGACCTATTAAAACAAACGGATATCCGAACGGATTCAAACCACACAATATGTGGACCCCTTAGAACATTTTTACATTTATAATGTTTACTACACTAAAAGAAAATCACAAAGATGTAGATGGAGCCACAGTCGTATTAGTGCAGTATTAACAATCCCTATGCGTTATTCGTCAAGTGTGATAAGGATCCGATGGCGCAGTGGTCAGTGCATCACCATACAAAGGGGCAGGTCATGAGTTCAAATCCCACACCATACTCTTAAATTTTAGGACATTATAATTTTTTTTACCTTAAAACATTTAGCACATCGCCATCTAACCCCAAAGTGGGCAAAGCCTATATTATGGTTATGGTTATTACCCGATAACTGCTTTTTTTCGAGACTCATTATATATTTTAAAAAATACGTACAAGAAAAAACAAAGAGTTTGATTATTTTTTTATGCGGTATTATTTTGTTTTTTATCAATGGTAAATTACTTGAAATAAAATTAATTAATCTGAATGATCTATGTTTTGTATGTGATAAGTATAAAATCCACAAACAACAGCACAGAAGTCAGAACTACTACTAAGTCTGCTACTACCAATCTGATACTATTGGCCTAATATTGTGTGTTATACAATATGAACCAGTCAATCCTGCCTTTTATTCATATAACATGTTCTTAAATCAACATTGGCATGTATGATACATGAATAGCAGTTACAAGTAAAGTAAGTAACTGATTGGCTTCATACATATTCAATTAATTATGAAAGATATTGCGAAATTTCTGACACAATACAAAAAATCAGGTTCTTTATAAAACATACTGATGATGTGATTTTTATGTCCCAAAAGTTCCGTAAGATACAATTCAGGATATGTGTCCAGTTGTGTTGTCAGGACGCAAGAGAACAAACTCTTCCTGTGTACATCACTAGCTTATGTTTCATAATAATTCGAATTTTGAACATGAAATGTGTTCCACAAAACCATAGATAAAATAAATTCGCCGTACTAGCATTATAATAACAATGAAATGATATATCCAGTGTTTATAAATAAACCTACAGAATGCTACAATGTAAACAACAAACAGATTAGTATAAGGAAAATCTCGTAATAAAGTATGTAGGTACAAAGAGGTCCACAGCAAATAGATAATAAGACCTCAATTACAAGCCCTTAAATTAAAAAAAAACATAAACAAGGAGAACCAATGCTCTAAATTGTTCAATGTTTTGAAGATTCAGTTTAGCATGCTTAGTGTAATAGGTAGCTAAATTATACTAATTCTCGAGTTAGCACATTGCCCATTGAACCCTATGACTCACGTAAGGGAATCAGCGTTTAAAAAATTATATTTAAGCATACCTAATAGGTAGGACATTATTACCATAGCTTGAGTACGTATTTATAGCAATTTTACCTCAAGGTTGAACTCTAACTCGGCATCCAAAGTACACACTTTAACTGGGAACGACTTGGTCGCTTTCTTCCTTAAAAACGGAGGCATTGTTGTCTCTCATAGTTCCATTACACTTAAAGTTCAAGAAGACACTGAAATGATTAGGTTATGAAATTGCTGCTCTAGTTTAAATAATTAACTGGTGTGTAACGTTTACGTAATGAGCGATCGATCATGGAATGCGATGCGAGTATTTTCACATTGCGTACTATTTCCAGCAGTTTTTATTTACAAACAACAAAAACGTCAATCAATGAAAGTACAACACAAAACAGCAATCAGCTAGCAATCAATCAAGCAAACACATTCAACAGACGTTACGTTCCGTTTAACGCTATCCGTTTCACGGGGTGGATTTTACGTAGAATGAAACGTAGCGTACAGTCCACCCAAAAAGTATTTGATTTCAATCAATCCAAGCAAGCAACAGAAGCTGGCAACATTTCTGGTTGTATGTTGGCTGCATTGATATTTTGACAGTGACAGCATTCTATTTTGACAAAATTGCATTTGGATTGGAAAGCGCCTGATCGCAGCTAACTTCACTCCACTAATTTCTGGATAGACTGAACCACGTGTGGTGTGTTTTTCTGAAAAATAATCGTGCTATGCTGTAAAAAAATGGGGAAATTCAGGTCTAAACTCAAAGGAAAGGCCAAGGGGAAGCGATGGCAGAAGGGGCAGTCTTCCAATTCAAACCCAAAGATCCAAAAGTACCGAGAAATGGCAAAATCCCGGTTCTTCCAAGAGAACTTAGGTTTGTTTTTATTTTTCTATGAAAGTATTCATTTATCAGCTGTACGAATTTATTGCTTCTTATTTCTATTGTGGTACCCAGCTACTCGCATCAGCCAAACATTTATGGTATGTAAGTTATTAATAAATTAAACCTTATTAAAAAATCTTTACTTAATTGTAGGTAGCACCGGCCTAACTCAGCAAGCTGTGTCAAAACACGATGCTATTATGACCTACGGCCACCGTAAGCAAAAGGAAGCTGAAAACGAGCTGAACATAGCCAAGGAATTTGAAAACATGTCTGTAAAGACCTTGGAAGAGGGCTCTGAATCTGAATGCTCGGCCAGCATGAAATCTGGGACATATAAAACCTTTCAGACATTTGCTTCTGACTGGAGCCAGTGTTCAAACATCAGTTTTAGCAAGTAAGTTGTTAATTAATAAAAACAATAATAAATATTGCAGACAAACCACATCTAGCCCCAAATTAAGAAGAGCTATGGGGACCAGGTAGCTGATAAAATACTTGTATATTTTTTTTTTGTAAACACAAACTTAAAATAACACCCAGGCAGAAAACAAATATCTGTATTCACCACACAAATATTTGTTTACGGTGGGGATCAAACCCACAACCTATGCAGAAAGTATAGCTACTACCAACTGAGCTGAGAGGCCAGCAAATTTATTTAGCATTTAAGGGAGGAGGCTAAAGCTCGATAGTGGGTTATTATCAACTGATAATGATGACAATAATTATAATAAAAATCTTACTATATTGCCTATTTTCCCAAATTTTTTTGAAGTGAAAACTTCTATAGGGGCGCTTGAGCAAATATAAGCAAATATTAGAGCAATTCAATAGGGGCGCTTTTTTTGAGGTGGGCAAAAAACAAATGAACTCATCATCATCACTGGGTATTTTTTTTATTCTGTGTTTTATCTGCGATCAGTCTTCTGACAATAGGCAGGTTTGGTGTATGGGCTGGACATGTTGGGGAATTTATTGTCACGGGGGTAATTTTAAAAGTTTTTGCTTTTGTCAGCATTCCCAAACGTTCTTCCAATGCAGCAGAATGCTAGGGAAAACGTGGGGACTATCGCCAAAAATAACCCTTTGGCTCTACACAGCCGTAATAAGACCAACACTCACATACGGAGCCATCGTATGGTGGAACAGAACAGAACTCAGCACCGTGATCACGAAGCTGCAACGCTTCCAGAGACTAGCATGCTCTGCAATAACGGGCTGCATGAGAACTACACCAACGGCCGCCCTTGAGATAATCCTGGGCCTAACACCACTAGACCTACACATACAACAAGAAGCGACGATGGCCGCTATCAGACTCAAACACTTGAACCTATGGGGAATTTCCAGGAGCCCTCACGCATCCATTCTGGATAAAGCGATATCTTACGAACCACTAATCGCAGCACCGTGCGACAAAACCCCCAAACAACAAATATTCCAAAAACACTACCACATACAAACACATGAAGACCAAAGAGATCAATCCGGTATCAGCGAGGTAAGAGTCTACACCGACGGCTCAAAAACCAAACAAGGAACAGGAGCCGGAGTGCACTCGCTTGATCTCAACATTAACATATCAATATCACTAGGCCTACACAGCTCCATCTTCCAATGTGAATGTGCGGCCATAACCGAAGCTGCCACAGCAATACACCGAAGAGGGATTGATGATTACAACATACGGATCCTCTCAGACAGCACAGCAACACTTAGAGCTCTGGAAAATAACAACTGTAGTTCCAAGCTCATATACGAATGTCACCAGGCCCTAGAGAGCATTGCCACAAAGAACACGGTAACTCTACAGTGGATAAAGGGACATAGCGAATCACTTGGCAACGATGCCGCAGACCAGCTAGCCAGAAGAGGCTCAGAAACACCTATAGTAGGACCAAACCCCTTCCTACCTCTGCCACTCTCACAGCTACGAACCTGGATACGGCAGCGCTCGCAGAAGCAACACAACCTGCGCTGGATGCGCGCGACTGACTGCAGACAGTCAAGAGCAGCAATACCAGCAACCACACCTAGACTGACACGTCGTCTAATATGCCTTAACAGGCTAGACCTCAAAACCATCGTGGGAACCCTAACCGGCCACTGTCCACTGAACAAACACCTACACAACATCGGAGCCACAGACAGTCCACTCTGCAGGGGATGCCTATCCGAAGAAGAATCAGCTGCCCACGTAGTCCTGGAATGCGAGGGCGTAGCTACTCAATGACGCGAAATCCTGGACCACCCCAGGTCACTCCTCCAAGCCTGTGAAGCCCCCAGGAAGCTTCTGCGCTTCTGGGAGGAGTTAGGCTGGCTACAAGTATAGTCAGCGTTTCCTGACGCAAAACGGACCGACTTTGAGTCCAATTGCGGAAACAGGAGTCCCACACATACATACATACATACAATAGCATTCCCAAAGTGTCACCTATTTTTTTTTACTTCATTTCAGGTTACTAAACCGGTTTGACTCCAACAATGCCCTGCACAAGGAAATGTTGGCCGTGCTAGCCGCAGTGACCGAGGTCATCAAAGAGCAGGGCGGCAAGGAAACCACTACAGAGTACTTTGCTGCACTGGTAAGCATACTAAACTAGCGCAAACCATAATTTCTCAAATATATTTGTAAATGCTCTTGATATAAAAATTACTGGCATGTGAGGGTGAACTTCTGTATGCTTCAATTTGATGGACGCAGGGCAGTGCATCGTAGTGCCCGTTCCTGAAGTGCGTTACCTACGGGGAAAGAATTTTAAGTGTGCTTCAAAGAGGCTAATTTCATGCACTTGACACAGGTTTTCGAACTTTTTAGGTTCTATCACTACCACTTGAGAGTATCTACTGGCATAGTGTTAGTAAATGACTGGATTTGAACTCGCAACCTTAGGATCGAATGGTGGGGCCGCTGCCACTAGGCATCCAGTGCTCTCTTGACTTTTACACTAAAATTACAGAATGAATAAACTAACTGAACGATACTCCTTCAGATGGAGACTTTAAAAGCAGCTGAAGCAGAAGAGAATCTAGTGGCAACTCTCACTCTCCTCTCCATGGGCATCAAGTCAGTTCCACAGGCAGTTCTCCGGAGACAGTTCTCCGACACAGCGACCGCATTTATTGAGATATTGGAGAAGAATGCCCAGACTGAAAATGGATCACTACTAAGAGGTGTGATAGGATGTCTGTCTGTGCTGTTGCGTGCTCAGGAGTATGCACTCTGGTCTGAGTCTTCAACGATGAGGGTTTTTGATCTAGTGCTCGCGTTTGCACTACACGCAAAGCCTAAGGTATGTTTTACGTTTTGTACTGGAAGCCCTACGGCTAGGCTCAGGTGGAAAATTAAAAAAAATCTACAGGTGTAAAAGTATTTTGAGTATTTTTGAGGTGGTAAAAACCAATAAACTCATCATTGTCACGCGTCAAGTTCAAGTTTTCACCTCAAAAATGTTCATGTCTTTTCCACCTGGTGTTTTTTTTCTACCCATGTCAACCATAGGGTTTCTCGAAAATTCAACAGGTGGAAAAGTCAGGCTTGAATATTTTTGAGGTGGTAAAAACCAATAAACTCATCATTGTCACGCGTCAAGTTCAAGTTTTCACCTCAAAAATGTTCATGCCTGTCTTTTCCACCTGGTGTTTTTTTTCTACCCATGTCAACCATAGGGTTTCTCAAAAATTCAAAAAGTGAAAAAGTGGAGCTTGAGCATTTTTGAGGTCGGGTGTTTTTAAAACATAAATTAATTTGTTGAGTGATATTTTTTGTAGGTCCGCAAAGCTGGCCAGCATGCCGTTAACTCCATTATTCTTGGAAGCTGCTTTATGGTGCCATCTGAAGATCAGAAACACAAGGTATGTTTTACCAATACTATTTGAACAGTCCATCAGGAAGAGGGTTAAGAAAGCCATTGCCTTGTTGTAGGACGATCCAGGCTATTTTTTTTTAAATTTATTCCTCAAGTCTCCCGTATGAAAGATGGGCCAAGGCTAGCACAGGGTCCCTGCAGACGAAAATTATTATTATTATTAATGTGTGTGTGAAGTGTGTGAAAATAATAAAAAAATCTAGAAGTCCTGCACAGTCTATCGATCGGGTTTTAAATACTTAGGCCGGAAAAGTATCGCCAAAACACATGAGCATATGCCCGTTTCTCCATACAAATTCAACAGGTTTTTTGGGAGACGTAAAGTGTAAAATGCCTTGCAGCTGCGCATGAATTACTTTCCTCCCAAGTTAAGCGACAATATAAAACATAGAAATACTTTCGTAACATCTTCCTTCCTTTTTCTTAGAATGCTCGTATTTAGTGATATTTTAAATATAATAGTGGAAATGTAGAAGTGGCGACATCGGCTCCCATACAAACGGCGCATGATCGCATTTTTACTGTATTCAGTATTCTGTGATGAAGCCCATCGACATTTTTATTATTATAGGTTCCAAAGTTGCACCCTGCGTCAAACCGCGTGGCTGAATACTGCCTCTCACAGATCAAGGCAGAGGCATTACTGTCTGGGCATCGTACAGTGTTACACACTCTCACGATGTTAAGAGATGTACTGCCTGTGTTTAGCAAGGATTATATCAAGGTAAATTGTGTTTACACACGGTGTCACAAAACTACTCCTAAAACCGAAATAAGGTTAAATGGGGCCCTAAAACGAGAACCGTAGTAACGCTGTATAACATAACATAACATAAACATAATAAAAAATTAGAATAGGATTTTCTGTTGAATAATCTGGTTCTCTGACATGACAGCTTACTAGGGTTGACAATATATATTTTTTTATGGGTTATTTCCAAGGTTATTTTGGGACAAATTTGAAAGTATAACCTTTCTCATGATAATAATATTGTTTTAAATCGGTTTATAAATAGCGTTTTTAACAAATATACAACCGAATTGACAACGTCCCCTATTTTTAAGTAGGTTAAAATAAACTTTAGTGAATTAAAAAAAAACATTTTCTCTTTCCCCAGTCGATCTGCGAAGCTATACTCTCCCTAATGACACACAACAACGTGTATATAAAAACATGCTGCCTTCACACGCTCCACGCATTGTTCCTAGCCTCATCTACTGTTAGCAACTTGCCAGCGTCTCTAGGCGTTCAGCTGACGCGGGCGTTACTAGCCGCCCGGCCGCCGGCTAACGACGCGGGACAAGTCCTGGCGTGGTGTGCCGTGTTACAGCAAGGATACGCCTCGCTAGCTACGTAAGTAATGTCACTAAAGTGCCTGTGGGCACGTCTCTAGGCGTTTAGCTGACGCGGACCAAGTCCTGGCGTGGTGTGCTGTGTTGCAGCAAGGATACGCCTCGCTAGCTACGTAAGTAATGTCACTAAAGTGCCTGTGTGCACGTCTCTAGGCGTTTAGCTGACGCGGACCAAGTCCTGGCGTGGTGTGCTGTGTTGCAGCAAGGATACGCCTCGCTAGCTACGTAAGTAATGTCACTAAAGTGCCTGTTTGCACGACTCTAGGCGTTCAGCTGACGCCGGCCAAGTCCTGGCGTGGTGTGCCGTGTTACAGCAAGGATACGCCTCGCTAGCTACGTAAGTAATGTCACTAAAGTACCTGTTTGCACGTGTCTAGGCGTTCAGCTGACGCGGGCTTTACTAGCCGCCCGGCCGCCGGCTAACGACGCGGGCCAAGTCCTGGCGTGGTGTGCCGTGTTACAGCAAGGATACGCCTCGCTAGCTACGTAAGAAATGTCACTAAAGTACCTGTTTGCACGTCTCTAGGCGTTCAGCTGACGCCGGCCAAGTCCTGGCGTGGTGTGCCGTGTTACAGCAAGGATACGCCTCGCTAGCTACGTAAGTAATGTCACTAAAGTACCTGTTTGCACGTCTCTAGGCGTTCAGCTGACGCCGGCCAAGTCCTGGCGTGGTGTGCCGTGTTACAGCAAGGATACGCCTCGCTAGCTACGTAAGAAATGTCACTAAAGTACCTGTTTGCACGTCTCTAGGCGTTCAGCTGACGCCGGCCAAGTCCTGGCGTGGTGTGCCGTGTTACAGCAAGGATACGCCTCGCTAGCTACGTAAGTAATGTCACTAAAGTACCTGTTTGCACGTCTCTAGGCGATCAGCTGACGCCGGCCAAGTCCTGGCGTGGTGTGCCGTGTTACAGCAAGGATACGCCTCGCTAGCTACGTAAGTAATGTCACTAAAGTACCTGTTTGCACGTGTCTAGGTGTTCAGCTGACGCGGGCTTTACTAGCCGCCCGGCCGCCGGCTAACGACGCGGGCCAAGTCCTGGCGTGGTGTGCCGTGTTACAGCAAGGATACGCCTCGCTAGCTACGTAAGTAATGTCACTAAAGTACCTGTTTGCACGTCTCTAGGCGTTCAGCTGACGCCGGCCAAGTCCTGGCGTGGTGTGCCGTGTTACAGCAAGGATACGCCTCGCTAGCTACGTAAGTAATGTCACTAAAGTACCTGTTTGCACGTCTCTAGGCGTTCAGCTGAAGCGGGCGTTATAAAACTGTACAATATGCCGGTCTGATCGTTGAAAGCGATCTCTTCCAGATAACTTTGGTTTGTTATCTGGCCTCTCAGCTCAGTTGGTAGTAGCTCTGTCTTCTGTGCCATAGGCCGTGGGTTTAATCGCCACCGAGAACAAATATTTTTGTGGTCAAATTAATTGTTTGATTATTATGAAAAAAAAAAAATTATTCAAGTATTATATCAGCTATCTGGTTCCCATCGCATAAGCTCTGCTTAGTTTGGTGTCGTGTGGATTATTTATTGATGCAAAATGGACGATAGAAGCAGAAATGGTGTGTGAAAGTACAGTAAAATGATTATTTACTCAGTAATAATATTTCAGATTGGACCTAAACCTGTGCATGCCAAATCTGCCGTTATTCGTGAACATCTGCGTCACTGAGCTATGGCTCTCCGACGTTGCAGATATTACCAACGCGGCTACAAATGCATTGAAGGTAATCTAACTTTTCACACGTATGAAGGTCTGCGAACATCTAGGCGATGGCTTTGGCGATCACCTGAAACGCTGTCATAATTGACAGCGTTTCAGGACGTCGGCGTCGTCACAAATTATGTCAAAATGTGTTCATGATCAAGGCACTGGTGCAAGGGAAAACCGACTCCTAAGGTGACGAACATTTTCATACCGCGACTATAAAAGCTCTGATTAATTTTTTGCTAGATAGTGTTATACACGGTTATTCATAATTAGCTACACAAAATGACAGGGCCTAATTTATGGGTCGTGGATATTTGTTTGGCCGAATCAAATTAATTCCTAAACTGATTTAAGTTTTTGTATCAACATTTTATTTTTATTAATTTCTGTACTACATTTTGCATCATTATTGCCACAGAGACCGCCGACCGACGATGACGCCACCCTATTGCCTAGATCCCACCCACATTGACCATCTTGTTATCAGCTGAAGCCTGCCTACATGTCATTGACCTTAGTGATTTTTCTTATTTAAAGTTTAGGTACAAAAAATGTCACGCGGCTCGCTTTTGTTTGAAATGGACTATTAGGTGTACCAACGCGCCAATAATTCCAAACGTTAATCTACATCGATTTTCTCGGGATTTTCGTAACAAAACTTACAAAAATCATTTTATAAATATTGACTATTTTATTTGTTGAATCTAATTCCTGAGTATTTGTAGCTTATAATGAATAACCCTGTATGCATTGTTCACAATATTTATTTATTCCAGGTGGTACTAATAGACTGCGTGAAACCCGCTATAGACACAGATGAAACTTTCGCCAAGCATAAAAGCCACGTGGAGACTGTGTTTAAATGCATCGGCACCGGACTCGATAACCCGTTCAATAAGGCGATTAGACATGTTGTTATGACCATCGCAGCTTGTTTCGAGGTGAGATAACAATCTTTAGATTATATATTAGTAGCTCTGCCTTCTGCGCCGTAGGTAGTGGGTTCGATCCCCACCGAGAACAAATTTTTGTGTGGTTAACACAGATGTTTGTTCTCTGTCTGGGTGTAAAATTGTTCCTAGTATGTTTATACAAAAAAAATATATTTAAATATTATATCAGCTATCTGGTTCCCATAGTATAAGCTCTGCTTAGTTTGGGGCTAGATAGTGTTTTGTGGATTGTCTACAGTATTTATTTATTATCAGTGAACTTCAAGCCGTAGATGAGAATAAGTAAGATGCCACCAGTAAGATACAAGCAGTATAAGATGCGCATTAAGTCGCAGATTACAGGGATAACCTTATTGCTCGCACATTTTAACGATATAAAATAACTGAATTAATTTATAAAAAGCTGCCGGCGAAAAATTGTGAATAGATACATGTTATTACAGATAGCGAATGAGAGAGTAGAATATATTCTCGCTCCTCTCCTCACAAAGTTGAACGACCGACGTGAATCTGCTAACTTCCATCATAACAAGGAAGTAGAGCATACTGCAGGTAAGCATTCTTTAAAAAAGATCGATAAATCTTTATTGATTACTATAACCCCATATAGATTTTAGAATACAGTTGTCAGCTTAAAAATAATAGTCACAGTAATACAATGGGCGGCCTTATCGCTAATAGCGATCTCTACTAGGCACACTTAAGCAGCCCAAAAGCACACTTATAAACGTTTATTTTCTTAAACACTACTAATTCCTCAAAACTTAAGCATATACGCTCAAAAATGTAGTGATAGCGTAGTAAGTGAATGAATCATAATATTTCATCCAACAGGCTGCGCCATTAAATCCCTAGAATATCCCAGAATTTGTGCTCAAAGTAATCCCTCTCCGCGACGGTCCATACACAGTAAACCTTGGCCATAGTTGGTTACCAACCGTGAAAACATACTCATTTATAATTTTTTATCCAACAGGCTGCGCCATAAAATCCCTAGGCCCAGAATTCGTGCTAAAAGTAATCCCGCTCCGCGACGGCCCAGATACAATAAATCTAGACCGCAGTTGGTTACTGCCAGTGCTTAAAGAGAAGATAGTGAACGCTAACTTAAAGTTCTTTGCGACTGAGATCTTGGAAATGGCGACTAATTGCAGGAAGAAGGCGAGAGAAATGGAAGCGGAGAAGGTGGTTTCAGGTTTGTGGCGTTACTTATACAAGGCAAAAATAAACAAAAAATAGTCATAAATAAATAAATATTCCGGAGAATCCAAACAACACTATCTAGCCCCAAATTACGCAGAGCTTGTACTATGGGAACCAGATAGCTGATATAATATTTGTATTATGTACATTTTTTATTGCACACTTCAAATAAATACTTAGAATATCATCTAACACCCAGACAGAGATCAAACTTCTATATTCACTAAACAAATATTCGTTCTTGATGGGGATCGAACCCACGACCTACAGCGCAGAACGCAGAGCTACTACCAACTGAGCTGAGGCTAGTCAACTTAGCTGAGAGGCCAGTCATTGAGCTGGGAGGTGAGTCACTGAGCTGAGAGGCCAGTTAATGAGCTGAGAGGCCAGCCAACTGATCTGAAGAGGCCAGTTAACTGAGCTGAGAGGCCAGCGACTGAGCTGAGTGGCCAGTCACTGAGCTGGGAGGTGAGTTACTGAGCTGAGAGGTCAGTCAAAAATGGCTGAATGAAATAGAAATAGAAAATATTTGCCTAACGTCACAAAATATAGTTCACGATAAAAATATAAAAACAAGCAATAAGTGACTAAAAAAAGGCTCAGAGGCAAAGACTCAGCATTTGCCATAAAAGCGCTGGTTTTCAGATTGATCTGTGAAATATAACAATAATGTTTGTTTCAGGTTCCCATACCTATGAGTTACTATGTAATCAACTCTGGGCGTTACTGCCCAGTTTCTGTAACAGCCCTAATGACATCAAGGATAGCTTCAGAAGTCTAGCGCGGGTTTTAGGCAGCGTCTTGAAAGATAATCCGGAATTCAGACTTTCAGTCATGCAGGCTTTGAGGTAATTTTTTAACCGACTTTAAATAAAAAAGGAGGTTCATGACATTGACACATGACATGACATTTGCAGGAGGCGATAATGTACATCACGTTATTGTACACCCCGTTATTACGATGCCAGTTAAGCCACATGCACACTGGAGCAATTCAAACATGAATTTTTCCTTTTTTATTCCGGCTTTGGATACATAAACCTTGTCCTTAATACTTTATAGAGCTTTATATGTACTAACATAACCTAACCTCCAACCTAACCAAGTCGGATGACTTGGATAGGTTAGGTTATGTTAGTACATAAAAATTACGCACAAGGCGAGCAAGCAGAGCGAGCGTGCCGCGGCAGCGTCCGCCGCAGTGCCAGATTTTTTTATTTTTTCAATATATTCTCTAAGGCGCTATCCCGTAGGACAATTATCCATCGCTAGATAAAAAAGTAATAATCGAAATATTCATCTGCGACAGTGTACATTGGCCTTAACAATTTCACAGTGGGAAAAAAAGTTGATTCGCTTTAACTGGGTGTACATTAACCGGACCTCATTTGTACAGGAAGCTCATATCAGGGGCGGAGAATGAAGAAGATAAGGCTGAATTAACAAGATTCGCGAAGAACTACTTACCAATTCTGTTGAACATCTACATGTCTCCAGGGAAAGGCAGCAGTGTTGAAGGACAGAGATTAGCTGCCTTGGAAACTATACAGGTATCATCATCATTTTTTTTTTTTTTATTCAGCCCGGTCTGTCCCACTGCTGGGCAAAGGCCTCCCCCCGTTCTTTCCATTCATCTCGCTCATCATCATTAAATAAAAATAAAAAAAAATGCAGACAATCCACACAACACTATCTAGCCCCAAACTAAGCAGAGATTGTACTTCTTCTTCTTATCGTGTCACTGATTCTTTCGAACCAAGTGTGGTGAAAGGATTTTAAGTGCGCCTCAGAGAGGCTCCTTTCGTGCACTATACACATATTTTCGAACTTTTTAGGTTCTACGATATGCCGATTTCCTCACGATGTTTTCCTTCACCGTTTGTACTATGGGAACCAATGTATGTAATGTGGGTGTGTGTGACGTTTCGACGTAGGATTTATTTAGCCAACACTCAGACACACACAGACTTAAAACCAGAACCAGACAGAGCTTATGGTAGGCCTACTGGTATTGGCTTGGCCTTGTACATCATATAAAATAGACTAACGACAGTTATCTCGTCATTCTAGGCACGGTAGGCATCCCATTAAGTATTTTCGAAATGATCCCGTAAAAAAACATTTTATTTTGCTTCTCAGGTATACCTATCAATAACAGACAAGTCCCTAATCGAAGAACTGTTCACAAACGCGCTCCAACAGCTGGAATCCTCGAAAGAGAACCACTTCCAGCGGGAATCTATCCTGGACGTGGTCCGTCTACTGGTCTTATACCAGAAGAGCGACAAAATAGAAAAACTATTCGACGAATGGGTCTATCCACTCTGCGAGACCGTTTTAGAAGACCCGAAGAAGTTTAAAAAAGCTAGGAAAATTCAAGAAGCAACACTGAAGGACACTGATAATAAAGAGTTGAAAGTACAGTTAAAATACAAGGAAAAGGCAAAATTATTGGAAATGGAACATAAGAAAGCGTACAGAATTTTGGAAGAACTATTTAAAAGTGAAAATGATAATTGCAAGGAATTTTTGAAGAATAATTTTAGAAAAATTAAGAAATTGCTGATGAGCAGTTTGAATAAAGTCGCTGATAGCAGTAAAGCGGCTAGGCTGAGGTAAGTCATTTCATTTCATTTCATTTTTTATTCACAAACAATTTACAAAAATCATGTTTGAAATCACTTATATTACTAGACAACACAACACATGGTACACAAAAAGGTTAAACCGAAAAATAAAAACAATAACAATGTCAACAAATAAAATGTCAACAATGAAAAATACAATTCTTAGTCTAAATTAAACATGTTAAAGCAATAAATTCATTAATTGTGTAGAAACACCCTTTCAACAATAGCCTTGTGAGCCTAGATTTAAACATGTTGAGACTAACATTGTCCTTCAAGTCGGTAGGAAGCAAATTAAAAAGTTTTATAGCTTAGTAACGAGAGCCATGCTTTGCGATATTTAATCTATCAAAAAGGTGCATCGAGATCTTTGCGTCTTGTAATGAGTCTATTTTTCCGTTGTTCAGCACTTTCATATTTATGTGGGTTTTTTTCAATATCCAAAGTCTACGGTTTATCTTCTTCAACTCTCTTCATTCATTGGGTGTTGTATAATGCTATAGCTCTCAAACGGTGAAGGAAAACATCGTGAGGAAACCCGCGGCTTAGTCAGCACACATATTGACCATGTCTTTCCTGTGGATTAGGCCGACTAAGCTGTCAGGATGGTATCGGTGCTGGGCAAGCCTATTTCATCTAAAATCCTGTCCCATAGCTCCCCGCAAGTAGGGCCATGAGTAAACACCTTGCCACTGAAGCTATATAAATCATCTACAATAGATGCAAAAGCCTGTTTACTTATATTTATTGTATTCTAAGTATATATCTTATACCTTTAAACGAGAAAATCTTGTATATATATATATATATTTAGGATCTCGGAAATTGCGCCAACGATTTTCACAAAATTTGGTATACAGGGTTTTTTGGGGGCGATAAATCGATCTAGATAGGATTCATTTTTAGAAAATGACGAGAAGTTGGTGTTTTGTAATAATCAAACATAAACTTTATATACGACTGTTCCTGCCATCTATTGGCAATTGTGAGCAACTAACTGCAAGCTATTCCAGCAGATGGCGTTGTTAATGAAAAATAAGCCCATAAAGATACGACTCTTTCTGACATCTATTGGCGAATAATAATACTGTTACGAGCGGGGGGTCTATTGAACAATGAAAGTAGATTTTTACACAACGAACACTTATATTATCACTCAAAGCCAAAACTTTATTAAAACACAATAAAACACAGCACACAATAAAACACAATACAAGACAAGACACTAATTCACTCTTCGCACTCGTTACGTTCACTTCTCTAGCTTAATAAAAAACTGTCCCACGATCCGAGTGATTCTCTATTTATAGCTCGTCTCATTATTCGAGCATGTTCGTCGAACTCGCTAGAAACACCCGGAACTTGATTCTCAATTGTTCACGTAATGTAGTTCCGCCATTTGTCAATAGATGGCGCTCTCTGCCACCCAACTCGTGAGTAGTTCCTCCTCTCGGTAACAGATGACGCTAGGCGTTAGGCTACTGCGCAACACTATCCCCTCCTAAAACATGCTCGTCCCGAGCATCATTGGACCCATAATATCGCGCCAATCGATCAACATGAACAATTTTAGGTTTGCCTCGCAAACCCTTCTTGATTCGGTACGTGATATCGTTCATCCTGGTTACCACACGGTATGGTCCGTCCCATTTTGCTTGTAATTTAGGAGACTTCCCCTTACTGCGGACTGGATTGTGCAGCCACACCAATGAACCCTCATCAAATCCCTGATTGTTCAAGTTTCGGTCATAGCGGGTTTTCATTCTTTCAGACATTTGCTGGCTGGATTGTCTGACATTTTCATATATGTCGTTCATTTTATGGCGTAGATCACTTGCATAATCCGTTATGGCGCGCGGAGAGTCTGGTGGAATGCCAGTGATCAAATCTGCAGGCAATCGTAGTTCCCGTCCGAAGTTCGCAAAGGCGGGAGTGACTGTTGTGCTCTCATGCACCGCACTTCGATATGACAACAAAAATGGCTGGATATGCTTATCCCAATCATTCTGTCGGTTCGCCACCACTTTTGCCAGATACCTTTCCAACGTTTGATTGAATCTTTCCACCATTCCGTTAGACTGTGGGTGATATGCAGTAGTTCTCGTTTTATGAGTACCCATACTCGGCATGTCTCCTGGAAAACTTGAGACTCGAAATTTCTTCCTTGATCGCTGTGGATTTCCAAGGGTACTCCAAACCGACAAAAGACTTCATGGACTAATTTATCTGCTACTGTCGTTGCTTCTTGGTTCGGAATAGCGAAAACTTCTGGCCATTTGGTGAAATAATCCATGACGACTAGGAAGTACTTGTTCCCATTCTCGCTCACAGGGAATGGCCCAGCAACGTCCAGTGCTATGCGCTCCCAGGGTGCTCCAACGTTGTATAATTTGAGCGCTCCCCTACTGCGTGTGTGAGGTCCTTTCACAGCTGCACAACTCGTGCATTTCCGGCACCAGTCTTCTACGTCATCTCTGCAATAGATCCAATAAAATCGTTCTCGTATTTTTAACAAAGTCCTTTTTACTCCCATATGACCCCCTGAACTTCCCGTATGATAAAGTTGCAGAACGTCAGGTACCTTTGATTTAGGTACAACCATTTGTAGATGACAGTGGTCTCCTCGATTATTTTCCCATTTGCGGCACAATACTCCATCTTGGACAACCAGACTATCCCATTGTGCCCAATAACTTTTCGTTGTTGTACTCCTTCCGGCAATATCACTCCACTTAGGCTTAGGAGTACCAGCTCTTAACCATTCTACAATTGGTTTGATGTCGGCGTCTTCTGATTGTGCTTGCTGCAGGGCTTCTTTCCATTCGACACTTAAGTCAGTTCTTAGCATCCTGATGGGTATCGCTTCTTTAGATTCTTGCTTGACACAATGCTTACAGTTTTCCGGACAAGGTCTTCTTGATAGGGCGTCCGCATTACCGTGAGATTTGCCACTGCGATGCTCAGTGTCATAGTTAAACTCCTGGAGTTGTTCGATCCATCTTGCCACCTGCCCTTCGGGATTCTTAAATTGTAGAAGCCACTTTAATGCAGCATGGTCCGTGCGCAGATGAAATTTACGTCCCAGCAGATATTTACTGAAATGTTGTAAGGTCTTAACTACTGCCAGCAACTCCCTTCTGGTAACACAATAATTTCTTTCTGGTTTTGATAACGCTTTGCTGAAGTAGGCTATCACCACTTCTTTATCTTCTCTGCGCTGAGATAGCACACCACCGATTCCGGTATTACTTGCATCTGTATCTACGATGAACATGTTTTCTGTGTCAGGATAACCTAGAACCGGAGTATCACACAGCCGTTTTTTTAATTCCTGGAAAGCAAGGTCGCATTCCTCGTCCCAGCTAAAAGTCCGCCTCTCTTCAGTGAGTTTGTGTAACGGCTTAGCAATATCAGCGAAGTTTCTCACAAAACGTCGATAATACGAGCACAGTCCTAAAAATGCTCGGACCTCAGTCTTGTCTTTTGGAATTGGCCAATCCTTGACAGCCACGACCTTTTCCGGATCAGTTTGTACACCTTCCTCAGAAATCACGTGACCCAGGAAATTCACCTGCCTTCTGAAAAACTTGCATTTCTTGGGACTCAACTTTAGATTGGCAGCATGAAGTTTCCCGAGCACACGTTCCAAGTTTTGCAGATGTTCTTCAAACGTTCGACCCACGATAATGATGTCATCCAAGTAGACCAGGCAGGCGTCCCCAATTAATCCAGTGAGTACCAGTTCCATTAACCGTTCAAATGTCGCAGGGGCGTTGCACAATCCGAAAGGCATTACATTAAACTGCCACAAACCTTTCCCTGTAGAAAATGCAGTCTTTTCCTTATCCTTCGGGTCTATTTCTACTTGCCAGTAGCCACTTTTCAGGTCAAGAGTGGTAAACCACTTCATTCCCGTTAGTGTATCCAGTGTGTCATCAATTCTCGGTAGTGGATAACTGTCCTTCTTAGTAACTTCATTAAGTCGGCGATAATCCACACAAAACCGCATGCTGCCATCTTTCTTTTTTACTAGCACAACAGGAGAGCACCATGGACTAGTCGAAGGCTCTATAACTCCATCCCTTACCATATCTTCGATCATAGTCTCCACTTCTTTCTCTCGAGCTACTGGTAATCTTCTCGGGCGTTGGCGGATAGGTGGTTCATTACCGGTATTTATCGTGTGTTGAACTAATCCAGTCTTTCCAATGTCAGCATCGCATGAAGAGAAAAGGTTGTCAAACCGAGACAACATCTGCTGCGCCCTTTTGACTTCTTTTTCCGAAAGATCCTTGTGGCAATTTTCTAGGAATGACGATATATTGCTTTTGCCAGTTTCCTTGCTGCTGGATAATTCTTTACAGTTACGCATCCAGGCCACTTCTTCGCAGGTTCCCATTACCATTCCTTTTTTAATGAGATGTTCCTTATTACTTGGATTCAGTACCCGTACCGCTGAGATGTTGGTAGCCTTCACCAAAGTTCGTGCCATAATCCATGGTACCTCGTTGTCTGATCCTTCCAACAGTACACATCGATTCTTTGTCTGAGCTTGTGATAAATTTACTGGAACAATGGTTTCTGACCGTGGAGGAAGAACGGTTCTTCTTGAACAATAGATTTTCCCAGGTGATCCACCTTCCATAAAGATTTCTTCCAAACCACATTTCAAAATTCCTTGCTTTACGTCTATTTCACAACGGTGTTTTCGCATAAAGTCCAAACCCAGAATACAATCATCCATTATATTTGCAATGATGACATTATGCTGGAAAATCCTTTCACCCAACTTCATCTCCACTAGCTTCTCACCTCTGACGAGTATGTGCTGACCGGTTGCTGTTAGGAGCTGGATTCGGTCACAGTTGTGAAAGAGGCCCCTAAGAACGCGGTTTGCAAGTTGGGAACTGACTACTGTTCGAGAAGCACCAGTATCCAATGTCATCTTACAAGGTATTCCGTTAATTTGGCCTGCGATGATCAGGCTATTTCCATCATGAGCTTGTGAAATCCAAATTCTTGGGGCTCTGTTAATACCGGCCAGCACTCGCCCCGCAGCCCTGGCGTTTACTCGTTTCCCTGTTGCTGGTTGGTGGAAGCAGTCTCCTGTTCTCCCTGTTCACGACGTATTCCTGAAACTGCTCGCTTAGGGCAATTAAATCTCAAGTGCCCCTTTTCTCCACACTCAAAGCATTTAGGGCTATATCTCGGACGATACTCACGAGTGGGTGATGCCACCACTTCCCTGATGCGATGTGCTCGATGGTCCTGACGAACGGCTTCTACTTCCAAAGCATGGGCGAGGGCGTTCTTCAAAGACTCATGATGCCCCAGTCTCACAGCAGCTCTCACCTCCAAGTCGCGAATGCCATCGATAAATGATTGCACCAAAATTCCATCGATAAGCGCAGGTGAAGATTGGTATGCCTTTCGGACCATTTTTTCCACTTCCAGAGCCCACTGCTGCAAGCTTTCAAGACTGCGTTGGGTCCTTTCTTTCAGTTGGGCGCGGAATACGTGCTCCAGATGCGTGTCACCATAACGAGATTCCAGCGCGTCCAGCAGCTGCTCGTAGGTAACCTCTTTTCCAATAGCTTCCAACACATTGAGAGCCTGGTCACGAAGAGCCAAAGTCAGTGCAGTCATCGCCTGATCTGTGGTCCATCCATTCGCTTTACTCACGGCCTCCAGCTGGATTTTGTAAGCTGACCATGATGAAGTCCCATCATAGGGTGGTACCTTGAAGCCCTTACCCACAGGTGTGGATGCCACAGAATTCACGTTTCCTGCTCCAGTTTTCAGAACACCCAGAGCTTTCTTCACATCAGCAATCTGGGTTTCCGCTTCGTAGATACGGCTTTCCTGGTTTTGAACCTGTTCTTTTACCTTTTGGAGGTCTATGTTAACAGTCACCTGCAGGTCTCTCATAAGGCGAACCTGCTCTTCCATCAGATGGTTTTGCTCCGCTTGCCGACGGGTCTGCTCTTCCTTGTCACTGCGTAGTTCTGCCATCAGATGGGTCTGCAGCTCCTCCTGCCGACGGTTCTGTTCTTCCATTAAGCGGGCCTGCAGCTCCTCTTGCCGACGGGTCTGTTCTTCCATTAAGTAGGCCTGCCGCTCCTCCTGCCGACGGGTCTGTTCCTGCAGCATGGCCATCAATGCTGCCAGATCACCTGATGCAGGAGCCTGGACCTCCGATAATGGTAGAATTCCAGATGTCCCAGCAGCTGGCTCCGTCAGCAGTTCAGGGTCCCGACGAGTTGCTTGTGACGGAGAACTTCCCATCCGTCTTGCATCCATTTCCTGTTGGCGTTGACTTCTCGTCCTCATACCTTCAGCGTCGTCTTTCGGTAACACCGGCATTGTTCAATCGCACTTCTGACACCAATTTGTTACGAGCGGGGGGTCTATTGAACAATGAAAGTAGATTTTTACACAACTAACACTTATATTATCACTCAAAGCCAAAACTTTATTAAAACACAATAAAACACAGCACACAATAAAACACAATACAAGACAAGACACTAATTCACTCTTCGCACTCGTTACGTTCACTTCTCTAGCTTAATAAAAAACTGTCCCACGATCCGAGTGATTCTCTATTTATAGCTCGTCTCATTATTCGAGCATGTTCGTCGAACTCGCTAGAAACACCCGGAACTTGATTCTCAATTGTTCACGTAATGTAGTTCCGCCATTTGTCAATAGATGGCGCTCTCTGCCACCCAACTCGTGAGTAGTTCCTCCTCTCGGTAACAGATGGCGCTAGGCGTTAGGCTACTGCGCAACAATACTATTTTTTTATCCCCGAGCGAAGCTAGGTCATAACAGCTCGTGTATAAAAAAAATGTGTATGTGTATGTGTATGAGTGGCCAGGAAGAAGAACTAATAAAAAAATAAACTCATCAATTTTGAACTTTATTCCCAGGTGTATAGAACATTTAATCAACGCGACACCGTTCCTGTCTTCCGAAAGCAAACTCCTCAAGAGTGCTATAGCCGAGTCAGTTATTTGCACGCGCGATATCAACTCCAAATGTAGACAATGCGCGTTCAATGTTATCAATACTGTGGGGGTGGTGCTGAAGGGGAAAGAAGAAGGTAAGTTTCATCATCATAGGCCTGAAGAAGTCCACTGCTGGACATAGGCCTCCCCTACACATTTCCAGGAAGACTTGTTTTGATTTTGCATGTTAATTGTTTTTTCATCCCACCATCACGGAAAGTGTATTTATGCTGTTCGTTATTGAGTGCAAAAGCTAGAAGATATAGTAAAATTGAATTTAGAACGTCGTGTGCACCAAGTTTGAGAATTAAAAACATCATTAAACCTATTTAATTCTGCCTCCATAGTGTCCATGTTCCATGGCGAATTTATCACACGACCGTTTTTAATTTGTTAAAAACTCTGTCTCGGTCTCGGGACCTTCTTGGTGCATTAAATTTTTATTTTTTTTAATTTGCTGTACTCGCGCTGTTTTGCATTTAATAATTTCTTCGCTAAGGTGGGATGAAAGGTTACGTGTTGCACACACAAAAAATTTTCACCTTATATTGTTTTGATTTATTGTATAACAAATAACTATTTAAAACTATTCTTCCATAGGTATGTCGACATACATATCAATGCTAACCTCTGGCCTATCCGCGCCAGCGCCGCGCGTACAGAGCGCTACTTTACGCGCGTTAGCCGCAGCTCTGTACAACCATTCGGAGGAAATGGGACTACAAGCGGTACAAGCGCTGCTGGAAACTGTAGCGGGACATATGCTTAGCGGGAACAGGGAGATTGTGACGGCTTCTATGAGCTTCCTCAAGGTAATACTGGAGTATTTTGCTATATCCATGCGTTAGGCGCAGCTCTGTACAACCATTTGGAGGAAATGGGACTAAAAGCGGTACAAGCGCTGCTGGACACTGTAGCGGGACATATGCTTAGCGGGAACAGGGAGATAGTGACCGCTTCTATGAGCTTCCTCAAGGTAATATTGGAATATCTTACTATATCCATGCGTTAGGCGCAGCTCAGTTCAACCATTCGGAGGAAATAGGACTACAAGCGGTACAAGCGCTGCTGGACACTGGCGGGACATATGCTAAGCGGGAACAGGGAGATTGTGACCGCTTCTATGAGCTTTCTAAAAGTAATCCTTAAATATCTTGCCATAACCCTGCGTTAGGCGCAGCTCTGTACAACCATTCAGAGGAAATGAGACTAAAAGCGGTACAAGCGCTGCTGGAAACTGTAGCGGGACATATATTCAGCGGGAATAGGGAAATTGTGACCGCTTCTATGAGCTATTACATTATGATATTTCAGTATGTATTACCTTGTGGAATCAAGGTAATATTGAAATATCTTTCTATATCCGCGCGTTAGACGCAGTTGCGTTTAACCATTTGGAGAAAATGGGACTAGAAGCGGTACGAACGCTGCTGAAATAGTAGAAGAACAATAATCATATCAAATACACTTACCTGGAACAAGCACACACCTGAAAGTGGTAACCATCATCAAAGCATTGCCTCTCAGGTCACGCACGGTAAAAACGTGCCCTACGATGCACTGCCCTGCGTCCATCAATTTGATGCATATGTTAAGCCACACGTGCCAGTAATTTCGCCGTCAAACCGGAACACAGGAACGCTGCTCTGCCTCGTCCGTCTGGTAGTCCAAAAAATTATCTTTTATCTTTATTCTTTAAATTATAAAGCGGGCATGTATAGAGGCGAGCTTAACCCTAAATAGAGTTTTCTACCAGCAAACCTTGGAGGATAGAGAGAGTTGATTATAGTACTGGGTGGGTGTACAAACACACAGGCATTGGGAAAAGAGAAAAAAAACCTAAAACTAAAATACTTATATTAGAAGTATGTATAATTTTCTTTTATTTTCTCCTAGGTGTACACAAAAGTCTTACCAACAGACGTCCTAGCCGGCAGCCTACCCCTAATATTCAAAACGCTATCCACAATGAACGAAGATTGCAAACGTCACTCGCGATTAGAAATAGGATATTTCCTAACGCGCATGATCAGGAAATACGGCGCGGATACCGTTGAGAAGCTGATTCCAAGGACTGATGAAGTCATGTTGAGAAGACTAAGGAATCTGAGGAAGTTGGATAGTAGGAAGAAGAAGCAGAAGGATGGGCAGAGGTAAGAGTTAATAGGTGTGATTGATAATGGTACGGGATCCTACCGACGGATGTTGTCACTGCACTAAATACAAATACATACCTACTCTTAGGTAGTTCCTGTTGCCCGAACTCTCAAGAGGCCGGTGTCCTCATGAATACCTACACAAACACTCACACATACATATACCTACTTACAACAATATTTATTTATTTAATGTGTCTCACAAGGTCTATTGGCTTACGGTTTTGACAGAATACCAGCGCATAGCTTCCTCACAGAAGCTAGGCGTTATGCTGAGTCAAGACCCTTTTGCTGCTGTAGCACACAGAAACACGACGCACTTCTCCAGTATCGATGTATTGATGGTGTACTTATGTAGTAAATAAATAAATGTCGATGGATAAATAAATAAATCATGTTAAATATTGTGGACAATCCACACAACACTATCTAGCCCCAAATTAAGCAGAGCTTGGACTATGGGAACCAGATAGCTGTTATAATACTAATATACATATTTTTTTTGTAAATACATACTAAGAATACAATATAACACCCAGACAGAGAACAAACATCTGTGATCACCACACAAATATTTGTTCTCGGTGGGGATCGAACCCACGACCTACGGCGCATAAGGCCGAGCTACTACCAACTAAACTGAGAAGACAGTCCAAAAAGATATCTGTTGATTGAAAACATTTTTTACGTTGTTTTATTTGTGGATTTAATAAGTTATACCTGTCATATTGTCCATCAGATCCCATGAAGACACAGAATCCGACCAAGAAATCAAGGGTTCAAAGACTCTGGAAGACATCCTCGCTGACTCTGACTCTGACATGGAGTTCCTGGATGAGGAGCAGGAGGCTAGGCCGCGGCAGAAGCCTAGGAGGAGCCAGGCTTGGATCCAGGACGATCCCGACACGATCGTGGATCTGGCCGATGTATCTGCCGCTAGGAAGATCACAGGTAACTAACTGACTGACACCGGTGTTGCCATTGCCAGTGGTAAATAGACAAAGAGGAGCATCTGTTCAAAAGGTCGTATTTCTATGATAAACAAACTTTACAAAAACAGAAAAAAAAACATCTAATTCCTATTATAAAAATTCTAAAATTAAATTAAATTTAGATAATTGTGAAGATTAAGACTACAATATTACATGCATTTTTAAAAATAAAAAAAATACACCATAACTTTTTTTTTACTTAATTTTAGTCCAGAAATAAGACTTATTGATCGGAAAAATCAGAAACACGACCTTTTGATTTGTCACTTCTAGAAATATGCCCTTTTGATTTGACCTTGCTCATCCATTTTCAATATGATTTTTACTTTATAATAACTTCCAAAGTCCAAAATTTCACAAATTTCATCTACTCGCATCGAAAGACAGAACGTCAAGAATAACATCTGTCAGTGTCATCTGTCGACGTCGTTAGAGAGATGCAGTCATATATATATTTTTTTTATAGGTTTGCTATATTGATAATGATATTCAACGTACAGCCGTCATCTTTTGACTCGATACCGTTATTTACTCGAACGAAACGATTTTTATTAAAGTTGTTATGTATGGAAAAAAATATGACCTTTTGAACAGAAAAATAAATAAAAGATGCTATTTGTAGAAGAAATATGCCTGTTTTGTTTAAAACAATCCAAGGGAACATTTTAATGCAGAAATACATCCGTTTTGATTGGAATCCAAGTTTTTTGGATTTTATTATATGGGAAATACGCTCCTTTTGAAAAAGTTTTTACGCTCATTCGATGGAGTTTTCTGCTATGAGTTCAAAAAAAAAATAAAAAAAATAAAAGTTGAAAAGTGAAATACGACCTTTTGAACAGACGCAAATATAACATGAGACAGCTCAAAAAGTAACATCTCAAGAGAAGGGTCACTTTGTTTCTAAACATTGACAGACACATTTTTGACTGGTCTCTCAGCTCAGTTGGTAGTAGCTCTGCTTTCTGCGCCTTCGGTCGTGGGTTTGATCCCCACCGAGAACAAATATTTGTGTGGTGAACACAGATATTTGTTCTCTGTCTGGGTGCTATTTTCTAATCTAAGTACATAATGTATTTACAAAAAAAATGTGTAAGTATAATATCAGCTATCTGGTTCCCATAGTACAAGCTCTGCTTAATTTGGGGCTAGATAGTGTTGCGTGAATTGTCCATAATATTTATTTATTTATTCTTTCTCAGCCACCGACCCGTCTCAAAAGCAGAAGACTCAAGAAGTATCGCAGAAGAAAGATGGCGGCTTCAAGACAGCACCCGACGGACGTCTCATCATCAGCGATGAGATGGGTGATGATGATGATGAGCCCCGACCGAGCGGTGATGTCGACTCTGATAGTGATGATACAGGTAATGAAAATTCATTGTTATTTTAGAGAATTGTTAGGTTAGTCCATCCCTCGTAGGTCACGTACATCGGAAACGTGCCCTATGGTTGGCAAGTTTATCATGCGCACTTGATGTGCGGGCAGGTTTTTTCCGCAAGTAGGCCGCTAGTGGGTCCTTTTTGCGTGACCCTTGACACGTGTTGCTCGAACTTTTTGAGGTTCTACAACACGCCGGTTTCCTCACGATGTTTTCCTTCACCGTTTTGAGAGTACTGGCATAGTGCACATAAAACGTGCCCTATGATGCACTGCCCTGTGTCTACCAACTTGAGGCAGAGATCAAAAACAAATTAACTAGAACAAATGTACAGGGTTATTCATTATTAGCTGCAAATACTCAGGAATTAGGTTCAACAAATAAAATAAAAAATATTTATGAAATGATTTTTTAAAGTTTTGTTACGAAAATCCCGAGATAATCGATAAAAATTATCCTTTGGAATCATTGGCGTGTTGTTACATCTAACAGTCCATTTCTAATCAAAGGCGAGCCGCCTGACCTTTTTTGACCTTTGATCCGCACCGCGAGCGACACTCTGCGTTCAGTCACCGCCTGGGTCATCGTCTTGTTCTCCGTGGCAATCATTATGCAATTTTTCGTAAAGAAATTGATAAAAATAAAATTTTGATACAAAAATTTAAATCAGTTTAGGAATTAAATTGATTCGGCCAAACAAATTATCACGACCCAAAAATTAGACCCTGTCAGTTTGTGTAGCTAATAATGAATAACCCTGTATAGTACTACTCCGCTAATCTAATCTATTGTGTGTGCACCCTACGCACCCGCAAATCCTGCAAAATGAAGTAGGGTGTAGACACAACAAAATACCACAATATTTTAAAAAATACAAGTGTTCGACACGTGTTTCGCCTCTCTACGAAGCATCTTCAGAAAAATTCACTCGCTGTTTACTTAAGGACGTGTTGCCTCGTCGAGCGTTCGTGAAATAAAACATTTATCTGGAAGGTTCCTTCCAGATTGGTCTCTACATCAAAATTGTAAATCCGTTATTGGCTGTATGTTAGAAATTTAAGTTTTTACATTGTATATTAAGAGCAGTGGATTAGAGCACTGGTGGTCGAGTAGAAGTGGCCCCGCCTTCCGATCCGAAGGTCGTGGGTTCAAATCCACTCGTGTACCAATGAGTTTTTCTGTCGAAAAATGTTTGTGCACTATGCCAGTACTCTCAAAACGGTGAAGGAAAACATCGTGAGGAAACCGGCGTGTTGTAGAACCTAAAAAAGTTCGAGCAACACGTGTCAAGGGTCACGTAAAAAGGGCCCACCAGCGGCCTACTTGCGGAAAAAACCTGCCCGCACATCAAGTGCGCATGATAAACTTGCCAAACTTGCCGAGCTGTGGATTTTGTTCTTAAATAAAATAAAAATAAATATAATAAAAATAAATAAAATAAACTGGTTCAGCTGTTGGGCCATGAAGTCGGTTTCTCAAGTTTTTATTAATTCCACTTGTGTTTTTAACAGATGATGAAGATAAAGACAGTAAGCCATCTAAGCTGATCAAGCCGGGAGCGAAACGCCGCTACGATGACATACTAAGCGTAAAAAGCGGAAAGTCATCTAGAAGTCGCGCCTCAACTGTCACTGTCAACTCGAAATACAAGACTGGAGGAAAGGGCATTCATAGGTAAGACCACACATTTTTTGACATGAGGCCTCAAGTTCCTCAAGTTGATGGACGCATGGCAATGCATGGTAGGGCACGCTCTTAACGTGCGTAATAGGCAATGCTTTGCTATAAGCGTAAAAAATAAAAATAAAAAAACCTATTTATTCCAATTTTACAGTTTTTATAGTTTATTTTCACATGCATTTCTAAAAATTGTATATTCATATTTTTTATTTTTTATTTTGTTGTTTATAATTTATCTAATGTTCATTTTTTTCATACATATTTTATAGTTTATTTATTATTTTACAGTATTTCTTTGTTAGGACCCCTCTCGGGTAAAGGCCTCCTCCAGGTTACTAATTAACATCAGGTTAATTGGTATAAAAAAAATGCTTCATAATTTCGATCGTGTCACTTAGTTCTTTCAAACCAGTGCGTTGAAAGGATTTTAAGTGCGTGTCAGAGACGACCCCTTGTGCACCTGACACATGTTTTTGATTTTGTAAGGTTCTACGACATGCCGTTTTCCTTTTTCTTTTTCTTGGTATTATCCTACTTCCTACTAATATTATAAACGCGAAAGTTTGTAAGTATAGATGGATGGGTGTATGTTTGTTACTCTTTCACGTAAAAACTACTGAATGGATTTTAATGAAACATTACAATAATATAGCTAATACATTAGAGTAACAGATAGGCTGCAATTTATAAAGGTATTGTAACGGAGAACGGATGTAAGTAGCGGGAACGAGTTACGCCCCGTAACAGGACCGGGGCGAACAAAGTCGCGGGCGGATAAAGTAAAAATTGTATATTTCGTTTCCAGACCAATCGGCTCAGCGGCGTCAGTGGCCTCCACAGTAGGCACAGAGTATAAATCCAAAAAGGCCAAGGGTGATATCAAGAAGAAGGGGAAACACGATCCCTACGCTTACCTACCGCTTTCAAGAACTAATCTGAACAAGAGGTAATATGTTTAAGCGATCTGGATAGATTAAAATATCTTTATATCGGTATCCTACTTTTTTACCCACACAACACTATCTAGCCCCAAACTAAGCATAGCTTGTATTATGAGAACCAGATAGCTGATCTAAAATCCTTTTTTTTGTAAATACATAGATATAATGCAATATTGCACCCAGACAGAGAACAAAAATCTTTGTTCACCACACAAATATTTGTTCTCGGTGGGGATCGAACCCACGACCTACGGCTCAGAAGGCAAAGCTACTACCAACTGAGCTAAGAAGGCTGTCAAATTTCTAGTTGTATCTTTCTACTTACATTATATTTATAAAAGAAAGTCGTGTTAGTTACACTATTTATAACTCAAGAACGGCTGAACCGATTTGGCAGAAAATTAGTGGGGAGGTAGCTTAGAACCGGGAGAAGGACATAGGATACTTTTTATCCCGTAAAAGCAACGGGAACGGGGTGTTACGGGAACGGGCGAGCGAAGCCGCGGGCGGCCACTAGTATATTTATAATTACGTTATTTTTTCAGGAAAAAGGCGACCAATACGAAACAGTTTAAAGGAGTAGTCAAGTCCAAAACGAAGGGTGTTCGAAAACCTAAGAAGAATAAATAAATATATAAGACACACTATAATTTGTTATAACTTATAGTAGCTTGACTTGCTTTGTGATTGACAATGTGCTATGCCACGTAGGGCACGCTTTCGAACGTGCCCTGTAAGGTTATACATGCGTTATAGGAAGTGACGTGATCTTGTAATCAATCAAATGATAAATGAAGTATATTCGAATTATGACTATTTATTTGTGTGATACTTACAAAGTAGATAGGCCCTAGGTACCAGTATTATACAATAAACAGATCAAAACCGGGTTAATGCCGTGCATGGCTTGCTCGAATAAGCGGTTAGGCTGAGAGCAGACTTGAGACACGACAGTCTTAAGACAGACACAGACTACTGCTTTACAAAATGTATGAAGACGCGCAGACTTCAAACAAAACGTCTCATAGACAGAATTGTCTATATCTACAAGTACTGCACAGCGACGAATCTGACTACGATTGCCGGCTTCTCTTTTGTTTGTAAAACAATCTCCCACCAAACGTAGTAGACAAAACAGTTTTGTTTTAGGTGTTCGACGTGTCGAAGACAAAACAGTTTCGCGGCAGACTTGAATGTCTGTCTAAAGACTGTCGTGACTCAAGTGTGCGCTGAGCCTTACATTAGCTCAACGCACGCTTGCATGTACAGCGTGCATAGCGTTGAGCTACGTAAGCATCTTAATCAAGCAAAGCCGTGGCACGTGCATATGCACTATGCACGGCTTTCCTCTTTGCCTCTCCGTGTGCCGTGGTGAATGAAAAATAATAATTAGGAGAAAACCGACTAAAGTCCCATGAAGATCGTTTCTATACAACGTGTATCAAAATATGTGTACTATCCTGAAGGGGGGTGAATTTCCACCCCCCGGGGAACAACTTTTGTTCAACGACTTTTCGAACTTCGATTGGTTTCTCTGAAAAAAACTGCAACGAAGTTTCAACATGAACAGCTGACTTTATACAAAGTGACAACCCTAAACTCAGCTACAGAGGTAGTAGGTAGTAGTAGTAGACCTACAGAGGTAGTAGGTCAAGGGGTTACAAGGATAGGGTTGTCAATTTATTTAGGCATTATGAAATTAAATATTTTTGTATGGGAAACTGAAAATAGGAATTTTTAATTATCTCCCCCCCACAACTGATCACCATTGTGGTCTGAAACCCCCCACCTTCGCATAGTACACATATTTAGATACACCTTGTATACCTATATTTTAAATTGGCCCCACAGAGTTTTGAAGATTTACTTCATCTTTTGGAGCCATATTATTAGTAAAATATGAAGAACAATGTAGTTTCGCTTTTTAGGGTTCCGTAGCCAAATGGCAAAAACGGAACCCTTATAGATTCGTCATGTCTGTCTGTCTGTCTGTCTGTCTGTCTGTCTGTCTGTCCGTCCGTATGTCACAGCCATTTTTCTCCGAAACCGTAAGAGCTAGACTGATGAAACTTGGCGAGTAGATGTATTCTGTGAACCGCATTAAGTTTTTTACATCAAAATAAAAAAAAAACTATAAATTTTGGGGGTCCCCATACTTGAAACTGAAACTCAAAAATTTTTTTTTCATCGAACCCATACGTGTGGGGTATCTATGAATAGGTCTTCAAAAAGGATGTTGAGGTTTCTAATATCGTTTTTTTCTAAACTGAATAGTTTGCGCGAGAGACACTTCCAAAGTGGAAAAAAGTTGGTCCCCCCCCCTCTAACTTCTAAAGTGAGAGAATGATAAAACTAAAAAAAATATATGATGTACATTACTATGCAAACTTCCAACGATTTTTGGTTTGAACGAAATCTAGTCAGTAGTTTTTTTTTATACGTCATAAACCGTAAACCGCAATTTACCTTTCGACGAACTACAAGAACCTTATTATGTTACATCAAGTAACATAATATAAAGGTTTTTGTAGTTCGTCGTGCTACGGAACCCTTCATGGGCGAGTCCGACTCGCACTTGGCTGCTTTTTTATTTTTGTCAATATCTACAAAAACGTGCGTAAACAACGCGGCATCGCAACAAAATGGCGGCCAGACCAGAGCGCGGAAGTGTGGCTGGCGCCGGAGCAGATCGACGAAACCGCGCGGAGAAAGAGATGGAATATAGTCAAATCTATGCGTTAGATAGAACAGGCAGTTTCGCTAGCGTACCGCTTCTCCTACACGTTTCTCCAAGCCTACACGGGACAAGAACGAAATTACTGCGGTTCTGCTGTAACCAGGGGCGTATTTACCCTTAGGCCAAGAGGGCCATGGCCCGGGGCGGCAGGCTGCGAGGGGCGGCGCAAGCCGCCCCTCGTTCAGATTCGTGCACCTTTTTTACTTTACATCATCATCATCATCATCCACAGCCCGACTTCACCCACTGCTGGGTACAGGCCTCCCTTAGTTTGTGCCATCTACCTCGATCCTGTGCCAGTCTAAGCCATTGCCGCCCCACGACCCTAAATATATCTGACTTTACATCTACTTACTACTTACGTACTTTACTTTCCTAAAGCAATTTTAAAAAGCCTACTAACCAAAACTAACCTCGTTCGTGGAACGAACGAACAAAAGATGAAACTCATAAAAATAACGTTAATTTTAACGGGGCGGCCGGCCGGCGGCCGGTCAACGGGTGCGGGCGAGAGCGGGGCGAGGCGTACTCCGTCGCTCGTGAGTGACTCGGGACTAGTCGGGCGGGAGGCTTCGACTTTCGTTTCTCGTGTTGTAATGCAGCCGGGGCGGTGCGGTCGCGGGTGGACTAGCGGTTAGCGGCACGTAAGTCTAGCGCTGAGCGATATGCGGAGGGGATAGCTGCGCCAGTGTACTGTCGCGCACGCAATACAATTATAACTTTAAATAATTATTTAGTCAATTGAAATGTTACATAAGCTTTACATTTTTTCATTGCTAACTCTTTTCCTTACTTATAGAACTTTACAAATTATTGTTTCTTGTAGTAATTTCTAAGAGGAGTGTACATTTTCGATAATGTTAGGCAGGTAGAAAAGGTGCGGGTTACCGTTTGGGAACAAATTAACATCTACCTGCTACGACTATTATTATTATTAAAGAAGTAATAAAGTGCATAAGCAAAAAAGTGAGAAAATTTCGCGACAAAATTGCTCCCCTTTTTGCTTATAACTTCTTTAATTTTAAATTTAAAGCAAAAAGTTATAAACATATTTTTAGCAAAGCGATTTGCTACAAATTATTCCTTGATGAATTTTTTGTAGGACGCATTGTTTCCGAGATATCGCGAAAAAAGTGTTTGCACGCCTTTATCGAAGATGGCAGATGGAAATTGTAACATTTCAATGGACTAATTAGCTAAATAAATATAATGACATGATTTTAATGTAATGTTAAATAGTAAGATGTCCAAACATTTATAGTAGGTACCTAAGACATAAACTTTTGACATTATCAGTCAATAACAATACAATTATTGTGAACGCGACTGTACACTGTATGTGCACGGGGTGTGGTATCGGTGTGGGGAGGGGAACTCGAGCGGAGAGCCAATCGGCGCTACGCACGCCTGCCCTTCATCCCGCTAGCCCCCCTCAGGTACCTTAATTTTCTTCTGCGTAATAACGGTCAGCGCTAAAGTTACGTGCCGCTACTCATACTTTTTTTTTTCAGCCTACATTGTCCCACTACTGGGCAAAGGCCTCCCCCAAAGACTTCCAGTTCCCCCTATTCTGGGCCTCCTCCCACCATTTCTTATATATTTTATAAATCTATATTTATAAAACAAAGTCGTGTTAGTTACACTATTTATAACTCAAGAACGGCGGAACCGATTTGGCAGAAAATTAGTGGGGAGGTAGCTTAGAACCGGGAGAAGGACATAGGATACTTTTTATCCCAAAAAGCAACGGGAACGGGGTGTTACGGGAACGGGCGAGCGAAGCCGCGGGTGGCCACTAGTAAAATATAAAATACTGGCAGGGTGTGCTCAAACGCAAACCTATTTAGGTAGTAGGTACGTAATAAAAAACTTTATTTCCGAAAATTTATGGGGCGGCATATCTTTTAGGCCCGGGGCGCCAAATCTTTAAATACGCCTCTGGCTGTAACGGTTCCGCAGCGGAAGTGTGCTACGGGCATCTGCTAACCATCGCTCATACCCTGAGGATACATACGTACACTATACATGTACCTACCTACTATTTCTAAGTACACGTGGCTGGTATAAAAATAGAAATACACCAATGCTATACTTTCACAGATTTTTTGCGTAGCACTGCTACGGCGTAGCACTTGCAGCAGTGACGAGAAATGCGAAGTTCGTGCTCTAAAGTACTCCAAGACTACTAGGGCCAATTTCACGGACCAAATTCAAGAGATCAAAATATTTGACAGAAAAGATTATTTATCTCAAGCAAGCAAAAGTTTGAATTAAAGTTCTTTCAAATTATATTTGATTGGTCAATTGAACTGGCCCTAACCAAGAGCCCATTCCACTGATGATTATTATGCAGTGTTTTATGTAAATTTTTGCACGAAATATTTGATTGATCGGTTTAATAAGTTAGCCGGTTTTGGGAATAGGACACCCGGACATATGCGGACCGAGCGACGAGACATCACTAGTAGGGAGGAAGATGTCGTCGTAACGCGTAGATGTTTGGTTTGCCGTTTATTAGAGTAAAACAGAGTTCTTGCGTTAATCAACTAAGAGTTTCCGCCGTAACAATAAGTCATAATCGCCCCGAAGGCTATAAAGGGAATATTAATAAAGGTAAACATAAACAGGGTCCAAATCATTAGATTCTTTCATACAAATACAATACAATGTAACACCCAGACAGAGAACAAACATCTGCTTCCACCACACAAATATTTGTACTCGGTGGGGATCGAACCCATCACGACCAACGGCACAGAAGGCAGAGCTACTACCAACTGAGCTGAGAGGCCAGTCTATCCAACATCATCAGCCGGAGAAATTACGCAAGTTGGCGAAAAAATTGGCGAGCTAAAACCGACGAGCCTGCGGGCGAAAGGTATAAACCGCCAATGGAGCACCTACAAAACCGCGGTCTTTTAAGTGCTCCATTGGCGGTTTATACTTTTGGCTCGCAGGCTTGTCGGTTTTAGCTCGCAAAGTTGCGTAAAGATGCGTACGTATATAGTAAGCATGCGTCGTACTTGCGGAAGGAGGTAAACTAAACCAAAACCCAACCAAGTTTTCCGGTGAAAGACCACGGGGCTGCGCAAAATCTGTCTGCGCAGTTTAGCCACGTGCTCCTTCAAATTACTACGCCTGAAGTGGGTGATCCACTGGCGAGCTAAAACCGACAAGCCCGGGAGCCAAAGGTTTATACCGTCAGTGGAGCACCTATAAAACCGCGGTTTTGTAGTGTGCTCCATTGGCGGTTTATACGCTCGCAGGCTCGTCGGTTTTAGCTCGCCAATGGAAAAGCTCGACGAAAAGCTCGTTCTTCATAAGTAAAACAACGTCAATCAAATAAATCTACGAGCCCTTCACAAAGAGCTTTACTATTATACTACAGTTCCAGAGGAACTTTCTTCCACGCACTCTAAGGTCGGAATGATCTCCCTCTGAGGCTGTTCTTAGAGGCATGGGGTCCTTTGAAAAGGGCGTTTTAAAATATTTAAAGGGTCGGAAACGCGCCTGTGATGCTTCTGGTGTTGCAAGCGTCCATAGGCTACGATAACTTTCCATCAGGTGGGCTGCATGCTAGTTTGCCTAATTAAGTACATATATATAGCATACAAAAACCTATAGGTACAATACCCACTGAGATAAACAAAACAGGCTATTGCCAGGGTATTTGTATAATGTCAGGGGCAACTGGTGCCCCTACATACGGGAAGCTATAATCCCTGGGACTGAGTACTTAGGCTTACACAGCACGTAAAACATCCTCACTGCTTAGTCGACCTAAACTACAGGAAAGACATGATCAATACGTGCGGTGCGGAGCTGACTTGGCCGCGGTTCTGGGGTAATACCTACTTATATTTAGTAGTAGTAGAGATCTTTGTGATGGGCTCGTCCGGGGAAGTACTACCACCATGCCTATTTCTGCAGTGAAGCAGCATTGCTGTGTTTCAGTTTGAAGGGTGCCGGTGAAATTACTGGCACGTGAAGCTGAATATCTGTATGCCTCCAGTTGATGGACGCAGGGCAGTGCATCGTAGGGCGCGTTCCTGACGTGCGTGACCTACGAGGCATTGCTTTGTTATAGGCGATGGTTACCACTTAACATCAGGTGGGCCATATGCTTGTTCCATTAGCTAGTTACATAAAAAAAAAAACCTACTACGACCTATGGTTATTGAGGAGGCTAGAGGTCTAACAGTAAACTTCTTCAGACTGACGTTGATGACCTAATTACATACCTACGAGTACCTACAAGTCAAAAACCTCTTTAAGATTTTTTGAAAGATAAAAAGATTACTGTACCAGTATACGATGAGGTATCTACACGTAGGTACGTAGTTATTCCAAACTAGAATACAATGAAAGGCACCCATGCGAACATAGTTTTTTTAACCTTTTTACAAGCTTGGGAAATCATTTCTGATTTCAATGGTGATTCCCGCGCTCAGTTTTAACGCGCATGCAGTAGGTATATTTATTCACTTTAGAATAGATTCGTAGCACGAAACGAACCCACTAGTAGGTAGGTACCTACTTATTGCACTCATTATGTTCAAGTAATCGGTAGCGCAATGCCAGCATTTTGCAACCGCCAAAGGTACGTTCGGCGGCAAAACTGGATGAAAAGTGGTATAGGTACGAGTATATTTAACATAATTAAGAATACTTATGATTATAATAGATTGTACCTATGTGTTTATATAAATTATGTGTAAGTTTATGAATTGTCTTTTAATACCAATACTTGAATTATTCCTTCTCAAATCCCCTTTCTTGTGCATTTACCCACCTCTATGCTATGCTCAAGGTTTGCTTAGAAGAGAACGCTCGCCTTTGTGCAAGTCTTAATTTTAATTTTTGATATTATTTTTTAATGTTTACCTACAATAAAGATTTAAGGAAAATATATGATTGGAGAAGTTCAAACAGGTTTATTTTATTTAGCTCACTTCGATTTAATAGTAACTGGTGTCCCACGAGACCTGAGGAGACAAAGGATCACATGTAATAAGGGCCCATTAATTAAAACAATCTGATTCGTTATTGAGGTATTTGCCTTTATTTTGTAAAGGAGGCGAGTTTACTATTACGGATATACTTATTTTAATAGTATTTTTTATTTTTACATGGAAAATTTTCATCACATTTAACCATCATAATCCTAGGCCATTCAGTAATAAACTCAGTAATCAACAAGTAATGTCAACTCGAAAAAATACAACCATTCTGTAATATTCTATTTAATTGTTCATTGACATTGACACATACCGACTCAGTATCGGTGAACGATTTAAAACAAACTTAAAAATAATATACAAAATAATACAAACATTAGTTCGCTCTGACGAAAAAAAATTGAGATTTAATATTATTATAACATTTAATTCCTTGCGGGAAAATTCGTGATTAATTTACATTTTACATAGTGAGTCCGATTCGATTCTTACAGAAAAATAAATATACAATTATGCGACTACACAACCGGTGATTGCTGGACCTCAGCACTTCTCGTCAGCGAGAAGTGGGTCTAGAGAGAAACCTAAGTCTAGGACGGGCGCGGCCGAGTGTTTACTGTGCTTGAGCGGAGGTCGCGGCTTGCTCGCTCCGTGGTGGCTAGAATGTCCTAAATGCCCATTCACCATCGGCCTGGGCTCACCCCCAAATATCTCATTCATAGTCTGTATCTCTTTTGAACCACTGGTACCACTACACACTATTAGTCTACGCACTTCAGGCTTATTCGTTTTGCTAGCGTTCATATGCACACTTTTAGATAGCGATAGCGCGTTTTGTCCATAATAAAAATTGTTCGTTGCCCCGGTGGACTTGCACTGAGATCTAGATAACGAGGATTTTATATTTGAGCGTACGGTGGCGAATTTTTTCCCTAGAGTAATGGCACCTCCGGCATGAGAGGCATTGTACGTGCATACCGCCAGCGGGCGCGGACACGAGGCATACCAACACACGTCTCCCGCGACCACCGCCGGCGCATCCGAGCTCTCACGCGTGCGAGACCTCTCGTGCCGATCCGATCTCTCGGCTCGCTCCGTTCGGTCGTGCCGATCCGATCTATCGTGCCGGTCCGTTCTCTCGCTCCGATCCGTCCTCTCGAGCCGGTCTATCCGGTCTATCCGGTCCGGCCGCTCGAGCCTCTCCACCGGCGAGGGTTGCACCGGCACTTCGTCAGGCATCACAAAGGGGTCGGCCATCGGCCGGTCGAGGAGGGAGCTGAGCGCGGACGGATCGGCGAGCAGCGCGTCCGGGTCGTCGACGCTGAGGAGGCTGTAGATGTCGTCGACCTGCTGCTCGGCGGTGAGGTGGAAGGGGGTGAGATGCATGCTGTGCGCGACGGGCGGCGGCGGCGGCGGCGGCGGCGGCGGCGCGGGCAGCGAGGCCGCCGCCGCACCCGCGCTGGCCTCGCGCGCCGCGCGGTGCTCCGCCAGCAGCGTGTCGAACGGCTTCGCGCGCCCCTCCACCATCCTCCGCAACGACAGCGCGTGCGCCTTGCACGTCAGCGACCGCGTGCAAGCCTTGCCCTCGGCCGTCAACACGCCGCAGTGCTTGTTCGCGTCGTACTCTCGCAGATTGAACTTCGTTTTGCTGGTTCTGGACCTTTGTGACTTGGGCGTGCTCGGCGTCGCGGCCGGTTTCAAAGCTTGCGGAGTGTGCGGCGCGTGCACGGGGTCCGGCGGCGCGGGGGCTGGTGCGGGGGCAAGCGGGGGCGGGGGCGGGGGCGGGGGGAACCGCAGCGCCGCCAGCTCCTCGGGGCCGTACGCGGCCGCCGCGGGCATGCTCGCCGCGAATAAGTCTTGACTCTGAACAGGATCGGTGGTCTGGTGGAAGTTTATATCTTGTAAATTGCCTATATCTCTAATAATGTTTTTCCAGTCGGTCGCGTCCGTGATGTCGTCGGCGCTCTGGATGCCCTCGGAGTTCATGATCTCGAATATGTCGTCAGTGAGGTTCTCCCCCAGGGGCAGCTCCTCCGTGTCCTGGATGCTGACGACGGGCAGCTCCCCGCTCTCCACGCACACCTGCACCTCGGGTGGGTGCGCGGGGGGAGGGGGCGCCGGCTCCAGCAGGTAGTGCGGCGGGGGCGGGGGCGCGCGCCGGGAGAGCGGGGCCGCGGCGCACGGCGCGGGGGGAGCGCCCGGCCGCGGCGCCGCCAGCTCGGGGGGAGGGGGAGGGAGCGGATGATCCTTTTTATGTCGGCTGCGGACGCGGTTGGAGGAGACGGGCGCGGGCGGCGGCAGCAGCGGGTCGCAGGTGGCGTGCGACTCCGCCAGGTGGCGGTAGGCGGCGGTGCACTTGACTATGACGCCGCACATGTGGCACACGGCCGCGTTGAGGGCGTCCAGCTGCGGGAACAGGCCGTGCAGCGGCATGGTGGCGAGCGGCAGGCGCTGCAGGCCGGCCCGCCGCGGCCGCCGCGCGCCCGCCTTGTAGGGGTGCGCCAGGCGCCGCGCCGCGCCGGCCTTGGGGTCGGCGGACGCGCCGTCGTCGGGCCGCGGCGCGCTGTACCCCAGCTCGCTGACCCACAGGTCCCACGGCCTCTCCGCGCACTTGGCCGGACTCACGAACCTGGAGTACGGGTGATCCATGGCGGCCGGACGGTTCCGTACGATGGTCAGCGCGCGGACGGCGGGAGCCCCGCCATCGCGTGAACGGCCTCGCTCCTCTGATAGGTTATTACCCCATATCTGCTGCGATTGCTCGTCGAGAGCTCTCAGGGTCACATCGTCGGCCGCTTGTTTACCTCATGATCCGGGCGTCCGATGCTGAAACGTGTTGTGATCGTCTTAGCTTTTTTATTTACAGGGACAGATGATCTCTCACTGACAGCTGATTATGCAGATTGTAAGTTTTTCTCGACCACGGAACACTTCCATCTGACGAATGTTGTTTTCAACTTTCTTCTCGAGCACTCTTTTCTGTAGTGCTATATTTATTCAACTTTATTTCATTGATATTATGCCCGTTTTGTACAAAATAAAATGTTAAAAATTCTGTTTGGTTGTAATGTAATTTACTAGAAAGCATCAACACTTCTTGAGTATTTGTAAGGACCGGAATAATGGTCTGTGGTCATTCTTTTTTGAATGAAATTGAACGAAAGCGACGAAAAATAATTCCATTCTCGGTTTGCCTACTCTTTTTGGACAAGACAAACGATGGAACGCGCCCTTAAGGTTTTCTGGTTGTCAAAGTCAAACGTCAATGTCAGTTTAATTGAAATGTCAACAAATTCCGACTATCATCCAATCAAGGATTGTTTTAAAATTGTACAAAAATGTTTATAATATAATTACGTAAACAATGCAGTAAACCGACTATGCTGGGCACTTTCTTACTGTACAGTCACAAACCGGCTTATTCATGTGGCTCAGGAGTGTCGGCAAGTCCGTTATCTTTGGAGTACCCATCGGTGTTGCCTTTCTCGACACTGTCGGCTATGTAGCTAGGGTCGAGGGCATTTCTATGCAGCCAGTTCTCAACCCTGAAGCAAGAAACACAGACTACGTGTTCCTATCACGGTGGGCAGTCAGAGATTATGAGGTGAAGAGGGGTGATGTGATATCCTTGGTATCACCAAAAGACCCCAATCAGAAGATTATCAAGCGCGTCGTGGGTCTTCAAGGAGACGTTGTGAGCACTTTGGGCTATAAGAACCAGTATGTGAAGATCCCTGAAGGTCATTGTTGGGTGGAGGGTGACCACACCGGCCACACTCTAGACAGCAACACATTTGGGCCGGTTTCCTTAGGTTTAGTAAATGCTAGAGCCGTTTGTATTGTCTGGCCGCCAAACAGATGGCAGCCACTTGTTGCTAAACTACCTGACAATAGGACTCCTGTTAGTCAATCAGTATAGTATAACTTCTAGTTGTAATTTGTGGTAGCGTTATGGAGTAATGGTGGGCTTAGATTTTATCAGTTCTAGAATTCTCAAATTTATACCTTATCTTATCTTAGGCTTCCATTGTGATTCTTGTACATAGCTTTAGAAAAATATATCTGAATTTATGTTTACATTTCTCTCTAAGATCTCTTGCCTAGTCTGTTTTCAGCCTGTACTTACATCCTATGCATAAAAAAATTAAGATCCTATTTATTAAAAAGTGGAAAATCCTGTAAATATGTACCTACCTAAGTCTTTTTAAAATCATTGTTTCTGAAAGTTGAATTGCCAAATTATAACTTTTAAGGTACAAATGTGAGTTCCTGTTGTGGTTTCTAACTATAAATAAACTTTTGTTGATGATAAAAACACCTTTTTATTTTATTTAATAATAGAGGAGGGTAGACGGTCATCCTCTCATAGCATTGTACCAAATGCCCATTCATAGTTCTTTGGTAGTCCAAATATTACATTGGGCACATATCCACATTTTGTACAGTTAGTTTTCCTTAGGTGACAGTTATTTGTGCCCATTACAGCTAAAATACTTAATTAACTAAACCTAAAGAAAACAAAAGAAAAGGTATATTAAAAGCATTTAATAAATGCCAAATTATTCTATCACAGTACTTAAAAACAAAACTAACTTAATCAATGCTTTTTAAGCCATAACTTTGAACGATCCCAACTACATTTTCAAATGACATTCCTTTCCGTATAATGTTGTAGAAACCAATTTTGGATAGATCAATAACAGTTGAACCAGTCCTGCTCTGATCTTGTCCCTGGTTCAGCAGACCTCCATCAAACACAGCCCCCAGATGTTCAAACAAGTGCTCAAACTCTTTCACAGAGAGTGTAGAAGGCTCATTACTAAAATTGGCACTCGTCAATGCGACGGGCATATCAAATATCTCTGTAACTTTATTCATGAATCGATGCTTTGGTATTCTGATCCCTATCTTGGTAGTCGCAGGGTTCAAGTATGGGTTATCCAGAAGTTTGGTCCTTTCTAATACTACAGTCACTGGGCCAGGTAGAAGACTGCTCAGTAAGTTATCAGTCAAGTGGTTGGCTTCACCCCATTTTCGTACATCAGAAACATGGGTTACGCAAATAGCAACTGGTTTTTCCGAGTCTCTGCCTTTAATAGTGTACAGCTTTTTTATAGCATCTGGACAGTTGGCACTGCACGCCAGGCCGTAGATTGTATCAGTAGGTACAGCTATCACTTGTCCTTTGGCAAGATATTCTGCTGCTTTGGCAGTAGATAAACTGTCCGTACATGTTATAACAGGAGCCATTTTGATTTTCATTTTCGGTGAACTTTTATATCGAACTAAACTTTCGCTACACAACAGTCTTTTTAGTATATTCATAATCACTTTACTCTTGGCGGTGAGTGATTAATCACGCCAGTTGTGAGCGCATTTGTGGTTGCAGCAACGGTAGAATGTTGTCATAGGTTCATCGGCTGAGCGAGTCTGCAGCTGCATGAAGTAGGCTTTACTGTGGCTGCATTTAGGGCAGACGGCGTCAGTTGAGTCAACGTTTTCCCAAGCTGCAGCACCACCCATAATATAGTCCAGTTCCTGAAAATGAAAGAATAAAAAATCCTGATAAATAGTAGTGTAGTAATAGTTCTTAGATTTAATCCAACTTTAGATTTTTGTGCTAAACTTAAGCTAGCATATTTGTGCAGTTCTCGGAGGAATTTCGTTTTTTTTGGCTACAAAAAAGCTAATGTAACCTAAATACACATCCTTGAAGTACCGTGTCGACAAACTTGCCTAGAATCTTTGTAAGTTTGAATTTGTTCTGCTATAGTTTACCTTTAGTTTAGGGTATGTTCTTGAGGACACTGTCTTCTTGATATTGTACATGTAAGGACACGAATTGCAAGAGTACCGTAGAGCTGTCTCTGGGCCTTCATCAACCATCAATATGTTGGCGCACGTTGGGCAGAACAACATTGTCTACGACTCAGATTTCAACAGCTGAACTATGACGTTGTGTAAATCACTGATTTTAGCAGAGTTATACTGAAAAAAACTGTTTAATTGAATAATGCAGCTTTAGACGAATTATGTAGACGAACATTTTTTAAAATGTTGTTGTTGACATCTAATTTTTTTAGGTTATTTTGTCTCTCCCTCACTCTGACTTGCTTTTTTATAGACCTCATGTGGCGAGTTAATGTTTAAAAAACATTCTACCTCGTCTTTCATTGAATTAACAATTCTACAACAATGAAAAATGCGAATTAATGATTATTTATATAGACTTTTAAATATAGAAATTGTTCAACTTCTTCTGAAACGTTATAAAGTTTCATAGAAAAAACATGAGATATCGATTTTCTAGGTGAACGAAGACCATCTTGGTTTATGCAGTGTGGGTAAAAGCTGAACCCTTATCAACTTCAATTATCAAGCCAAGGATTTTAGATAATAGAAATTCCTTGGTGTAAGCCTCCAGGGATCCACTAATAAACTTCTACTCTTTGGTATGGTCCGACGGTCCGTCATCTGTCAGTATCAATATAATATTTTGTCTGTGGATTGGATTGAATTCAAAAAGTGACATTTCGTTTTTGCGCTGAGGCGAGCGGACGTGCTATTGTTTTTCTGTGAAGAAGTGGCGTGAAAATTCGTAATAATAAATAGTGGTTTTCGCGCTTTGAAAATCTAGACTGACAAAACAGTGCGTAAAATGTTGCGTTATGCGTTGGATTTATTTTGGAGTGAAGCTGTGTGGTTGCCGGCAAATACGACATGGAAAGATATTGAACCGGGTTCCAATAATAATATTGTGTATACGGACTATAGGCATGTTCTTTTACCAATACCCATGGCCCTGGTGTTGATATGGCTACGGTTTCTCCTAGAAAAGTGAGTTTAACCTACTTTTTTAATTTAACAGCATTTATGGATGTTTTTCATTAGTGCTCCTCACGCTTCGCTAAATAGTGTACTGGGGCATGATGACTGACTCACTCTGTTATCTATTTTACGAAAGTAGAGCTAAATATTTCTATGATCTTGTTAAATAAATAGATTTACTTTATAATTCATAAATATACCTACCTAACTAGGTATAACAGTTTGCCCTTATTATTTAAAACTACCTCAGTACCAACGCTACGTACGTAGATAGACCATCTTCCTTTTTTAAAATTTAGGTAGGTAACATACTTATCTGCAACCGGAATGAATACCTACTATTCTTATCTACTATCTACTAATCATCGAGATTATAATATCGATGCTACTAATCGATTGTTTCAGATTCTGTTTCGCGCCATTCGGCAAATCCATAGGAATAAAGAACACAAGACCAAAGAAAGCGCTAAGCAACCCAAAGCTGGAGGCAGTTTATTTACTGTCACAAAAAATAAAACACAAACAGGTATGTCTAAAGCCGCCTTCCTACGGTACGTGATATCACGCACCAGCCCGCACCGCGCACGACGATGCACGGCAACGCACACAGAAAATGCTCCTGTGCTACCGCGCACCTCGGCGCACGAGACCGTTCCCATGGTGTGTCGTGCGGGCTGGTGCGCGATATCACGCATCAGTGGGAAGGGGCTATAACAGAAATTGCGCGTTTGTAGGTACCATGGGTATAGGCCTCCTTCATTTTCTACCAGCCTCCTTTGTTCTGTGCATCTCTTGCGATGTCGTCGACCCATCACGCTTTCGCGTTTTTCAGTTTGTGTACCATCATGGTAAAATAATAATAATAGGACAGCCAAGACCCTGCGTTACCGGGCTTTGCTGTTGCCGAGATGCGTTTTATGTGTAGCTGCATATTATTGGGAACGCGTTGTACAAAAACGTACCATTAGTTTGTACCTTCGACACGACGAAGAAGAAGTATGTACATACTTACATGATTAATAATACCTACCCACATTATCATCATAAATATACTTTCCCACTGCTGCGGGCAAAGGTCTCCCCCACTTTTCTCCACCCTACACGATCCTCGGTCAACTGTACCCGTGGTACAGTTGACCGAGTTTAATTTACTGTTGTCGTGGTAGGACTCGGTAGGTGTCGAAGATGTCGCGCCAGTGTTTTCTATGGAGGCCGCGATGTCTTCTACTCTCTGATGATTGTGACTCCATTAGCCCACCTCTCAGGTGTGTCTCAAGGCTCATGCGGATCACGTGACCTGCCCACTCCCGCTTCAGCTTTGTAAATAAATAAATACCTAATGCGGAGAATCCACTCAAAACTATCTTGGCCCAAACTAAGCAGAGCTTGTACTATGGGATCCAGATAGCTGATATAATACTGAAATACTTTTTTTTGTAAATACAATAAATAGGTATAATAGGTACAATATAACACTCAGAAAGAGAACAAACATCCGTGTTAACCACACAAATATTTGTTTTCGGTGGGGATCGAACCCACGACCTACGGCGCAGAAGGCAGAGCTACTGCCAACTGAGCTGAGAGGCCAGTCAACTTCCTACTTTGCTACCTTTGCTTACTTTGAGGTGACAACGTCTCATAATTCGATGGATCCGGCTGCACGCACGAAAAAACATGACTCATGCGGCGTTACCTCGCTCTGAGGCGTTCCAGTTAAGTCTTGAAATGCAAGCGAGAGCGCGGAACGAGCGACAAAGAGGCACAATCGGCCTCCGCGTTCGGCAGCGTTCGACATATTATGTCTCTCATATTTGAGTGAGCGGTGCGTCCGCGTGGACAGCTATTATGACGTTGTCACGTTCAACTATCGTCAGTAAACCGACTTTACAGACAACCGATTTTTTTCCCACTCCCACACTTTTCCATTAACCAAGCAGGTAACAAAACGGCCAAACTCTTAAACAAGATATTATGTCGGTACACAACAGAAGGCGTCTACGGAACTTACGGAAGCTCAATTTATGAAATTCAGGGAGTGGTAGTGAATGTCGCATTGCGGCTAGGCACGCGACAAATGAATCCCACACCTGTAGCACCTTCAACAGATCTGTTAAATGTTAACAGGGCTTCTGCATCTAATGTACACTTGCGAGCTTTTGACTGGAATTGCTACGCGGGTTGTTCAGTACTAATTTTAACACAATTTCTATGCAGTGAACTATGAATTTTGGTATAGTTTGAGGTAATTTTGTAAGCTTTAGACCAACAAATAACGGTACGAACCAAGCCGTAGTTTGTTGCCTGTTCTTCTAGGCTTGGTAGCGTGGAACTGGCGCCTAGACTCACCTATTCAAAGTGATCCTTGCGATTCTACTGAATAAATACACTTTTGATTTTAATTTTGCTTTTGACCACTAGCCTTGAGCACTGGCAGTCATGGTAATAACCCCGCCTTCCGATCCTATCGGTCGCGGGCTCGAATCCAGTCGTGTACCTATAGGGTCTTATTAATAATCCTGGCGTAGCGTTGGACTAGTTAATCCGTGTTTTGTCACATTTGCTCGAGTTGACAATTGCATGTCAATGCAAGAGACAAAACACGGATTAACTAGTCCAACGCTACGCCAGGATTATTAATAAGACCCATAGATTTTACTGTTTGACAATGCCTATGTGCACCAATGTAGTACACAATGCCTACCACTTTTGAATCGGTAAAAAAAATATCGTGAAGAAATCCACGGCACATAGCTCTGAATCGAACGTATTGACCATCATAGTCTAAGATCCCTAGAAGAAGGACCTTCACCGAGCTGGTTATTTAATGAAACGTATTTTATATATAATTAAACATGCCAATAAATATATCCTATATGGGTTGCCTATCAAATTTCGGTCCAGGATAATTATGATTAATTAATAATAAAAAAAAAAAAAAATTTAAACTTTCCACTGGTTTGTTTATTAAACAAATTCTATACCAATCGAAAGTATAGACCCCCAGTATTTTTATTCAATAAACATACCGGTGCAAAATGCTAGTATCGATTTTCCTGTTTATACCTGGCTACTCGAGAGTTGTGACCGGAAAAAAATAGGCAACCTAACGTTTGCATATTCTATGGGGTCTATACTTTCGATTGGTATAGAATTTGTCTAATAAACAAACCGGTGGAAAGTTAAAAAAACATTATTTTTTTTTATTATTAATTAATCATATCCTGGACTGAAATTTGATAGGCAACCCATATAGAATATATTTATTGGCATGTTTAATTAAATATAAAATACGTTTCATTAAATAACCAGCTCGGTGAAGGTCCTTCTTCTAGGGATCCTATACTATCAGTGTCTTTCCTATGGAATATGCCGACCAAGCTGTCAGGATGGTATAGGTGCTGGTCAAGCCTATTCCACTGACAATTGGTTGAGAGGTAGCTTTGAACCAGAAGACGGACATAGGATACTTTTTATCCCAAAAAATGAACGGGAACGGGACGAGCGAAGACGCGGGCAGCCGCTAGTTGTGTAAAAGCATCGATTTTCTTATGCACGCTGTAATTTACCAAAAAATAAAACAAGTAAAGTATGTGATACCAGATTATATAACTTTTGAAACATCATGGTTTTTAACACTATTTTTATGAAACGACGGGATATACATATTTACCATGATTAAATTTTTGAGTTGACTACCGATATTTCGGCACAGTTGCATGCACCATGATGACGGTTGATTTAATCATGGTAAATATCCCGTTGTTTCATAAAAATTGTGTACCAGATTTTTAGTGAATTCTTGAAATATAAAAATAAGCCTGAAAATGGAAATATTTACACACTATTGGAAACAGTATACATTTATCCTTATCCATAATAATGGATAAGGATAAATGTAATAATAATATATAATAAATAATAATATTACAAGGGATTCTCGTAATATAAATGCCTAGTTTCCTTCCTTTTCAAAAAAGAAGACTTTTTTATAGCTATTAGCCCGAATCATCCCATTATTAGGCATAGGCATAGGTTTGCATTAGTTTATTTTGTGTTAATTTCATTTTTGTATTTTCTATATGTATAATTATATTTATTACCTACCTACTATAGTTTGACCGAAACCGCTGTGCCGCTCCCTAAGAAAATGCGGTGAGGTGGCGGCCGAGAAAAAAAGAGCGTACACATGAGATCGATACTGTGAGATAAATCCTTTAGACCATGATATAAATTGTCTAAGGATAGATCTTACGATATCGTAAACTATATGTTATTTTAACTAGCCACTAGTGGAATCCCGCGTGACTTCGTTCGTGTTGAGTTTTGTCCATGCAAACTTCAACCCCCGCTGCAATCCTTTTGGAGTTGAATTTACAAAATCCCTTCTAAGGCCCGTATGTTTAATGCTGCGTTCCTACGGTGCGTGGTTCTGCAGATCATCACGCATCGCGCACGACGACGCACGGCAACGCACACAGAAAAGGCTCCTGTGCTACCGCGCACCTCGGCGCACGAGACCGTTCCCATGGTGTGTCGTGCGAGCTGGTGCGGGCTGGTGCGTGATATCACGCCCAGTGGGAAGGGGCTATTAGTGGAGCTTCAAGCATAGATGTTTGACGCTTTTCAATGGAGAACTGTCAAACAATATTCGGCCACTTTCAAAATAACGGTCTTGACATCCCGAGATAACTCTCGTCCCATTTTCGGATATGTATATCTTGTGCGTCTGACATGGACAATCCGGTTCCCCCCGTCTCGCCGACCATAATATAAATAAATTATGAATAGATATGAATAGAGTACAGCTATTATTGCGTCCTAATCATAAATCGAAACGATATTCTACTGCGATATACTTTAAAACGTACAATTAACTTAATTGTTCAGAATACACGTGATTCGTGTTGTGGATATAGGCCAATCACTAGGTGCGCCCCGCGGTGTTACCCGCGATCAAAAAGTATGTCTATGCTAAGTTCATCCTCAGTAGCAACTGGATATGAAAATCTTTTTTTTCATCAAAAAACCATTGGTGCACAACTGGATTCGAACCCACGACCTAGCGATCGGAAGGCGAGGTCACTAGACCAGTGTTCTAATTCAACATTGTATACAAATGCATAGTGATAAGTGTCACTTTTTTGACGTGACAACGTCTTATAATTCGATGGAGCCGGCTGCACGCACGAAAAAACATGACTCATGCGGCGTTACCTCGCTCTGCGGCGTTCAATTTAAGACTTGAAGTGCAAGCGAGAGCGCGGAACGAGCGACAAAGAGGTACAATCGGCTTCCGCGTTTGGCAGCGTTCGCCATCTTTCTCTCTCCTACTTGAGTGAGCGATGCGTCCGCGTGGACAGCTGTATAACGTTGTCACGTTCAACTATCGTCAGTAAACCGACTTTACAGACAACAGATTTTTTTTACGAGAACAATGATATTTTGTGGGAGCTTTTCTTTTTACTGAAGATATGGAATATAAAAGTTGTCAGTTTGCTGGATCTCAGGTCATAATTTCTATCGATTTAATACTTTGTTGCACAGTAATGAAATTAGGTGTGCAAATGGAGGGCTTATTGCTATGAGCATTTTCTACCTGCTAACCTATGAAGGTACGGACATCGAAACAGTGATGATAAGTATGATCTATGGTCTCTCCTGAAGATCGAGCCTTAGCAGTTTTTATATGTTTCATACAAAATATATGCGAATTTTATGCGAAAAAAAACATATTTTCTATGCTACAGGTATACCAATTTTATTTAAATGTTTCGGTAAATGCCGTAATTAACTCGATCAATGTACTTTTTTTGGTCTGCCATATCTCGCAAGGTCATATCGAATGCTTCAGTGATTCGACCTTCGATTTAATGCTGCCTACCTAAAAGGTCAAACCTAAAAAATATTTTAGGATAAAAAGTTAATCTTGATAGTATTATTTATTGGATTACAATAGATAGATAGATAGATAGATAACTCTTTATTGTTCACCACACAGAAACATAATACAGGATTCATGAAGATTTTTGGCAAAACAATGGGCGACCTTATCGCTTTGAGCGATCTCTTCCAGGCAACCTTTGCATGGAAAAGAAAACAAAACATCAATTGACGGCAGTGTAGTTGCACAAGTAAATGGAAAAGAAAATAACAGTTAAAGACCTATAACTAACTAGGTTGTACATTACATACATAACATACCTACTTACTAATTATTTAACTGGTAAGATACTGTGCTATGAAACCTACCTAACACAACAATCTAAGCAATTCTAATACTTACTATAATATTTCTAAAATAATAAACTAATACATATGAATATTATAATTATGAATATAAATAAATATTAACTATTCTCAACAACAACTACTTATTAACGATAGGTACGTAGGACATGAATCGCTAGGTGCAAATTGATGACATGTAGTGCTGCTTCAACTTCAACTTAAATGTGTTATGCGACGCTGACTGTTTTAGCTCAAGCGGCAGGGCATTCCACAGCCGAACAGCCTGGACAGTAAAAGAATCGCTGCAAAAAGAGCTGCTATGACCTGGGATTTTTAGCATTAAGTTTTCCGATGACCTCAACGTACGGTTACTAAGAGAATGCAGGTATTCAAATCTGTCTTTGAGATAGCGAGGAGAAAATGGATTGAAGAGTATAGAATACAGAAGAGAGAGAATATGCGTGTTACGGCGAAGACGAATAGGAAGCCACTTGAGTAAAGAACGAAAAGGAGACACATGGTCATATTTGCGAAGACCAAAAATGAATCGAATGCAAAAGTTTTGGAGCCTTTCGAGTTTGTCAAGTTGAGCCTCAGTGAGGTCCAGATAACAAGCGTCAGCATAATCCAATATGGGTAGTAACAGTGATTGCGCGAGCGCAGTTTTAGTGGAAATCGGTAAAAAGTTACGTAGTCTCCTCAAGGACCCAGCTGAAGCAAATAGTTTGCAACTAGTTATATTTAACTGATCCAATAAACTAAACACTACAACAACACACAACATACTAAAGTTACAATATACTAAAGACTCACCACAGTGTGTCAACTAACTTAGTTTCACAAAATTTTTAAATAAACCTCTGTTGTGTTGATAAATATCTTCAGGAAACAATTGCAGAGCTAGAAGTTTTATTTTCTTAATTTCACGGAGCGTTTTTTTTATATAACTAGTTGATGGAACAAGCATTATGACCCAACTGATGTTAAGTGGTAGCCATCGCCTATTAGCATTGATTCCCAACGTGGTCCAGGTGGACCCCCAGGGGTCCACGGTAGACTCGACGGGGGTCTACGATGGCGTGACAAAAAATGGGGGTTCACGAATCGTAAGCACAACATCGGGTCCACAACAGTTTATCTGGTTGTTTCGATAGTAAAGAACTAAAATGTTGGCTTGAGTTCACCTATCGATGGAGGTAGATAATATTTTGAGAAGGTTAGCGAATCTTACCTCTAAAAACTTTTTCGAAAATTGTTAATTCGTGGTAGGAACTCAACGCCACAACGCAAATAGCAATAGTTAGATCTGATCTCCATATTTTTTGTCGACTGGGAATATAGTAAAAAATTAGCTAGGGGGTCCACTAGAACCAGCCACATTTTGAAGGTGGTCTATGAGAAACAAAAGGTTGGGAACCTCTGGTCTATAACAAAGCCTCGCAGGTAACGCACGTCAAGAACGTACTCTACCCTATACGTCCATCAATTTGAGGCATCCAGATGTTGAGCCTCACGTGCCAGTAATAGATTTTTTAAACTAGAGTAATTTTCCAATTGGTGCACTTAAAAACTCTGGCAATGCTCATATTCGTCTATTACTTCAGTGCCTATTCAATAATAAATTTTATGATCCTGAGCAGTTATCTGCCCCATATCTTAAGCTTGACAATATTGTGAGATGATTAGCTTAATCTTTATAATCTTCGTATGGTGTGCTATACTGTAGTGGCCTCGCGTGTAATTGCTGAAACTATAGTCACCGCGTTACCAACTGAGTCGTCCGTCGGCCCTTTTCAGGGCCACGATCAGCCCCATGCCATGTGCCGCCCCTTCTCAGCACCCATCAAATAGATTAGATACATCATGAATTTACTTTAATGCCAACTTTTATCTAAATCGAAATGATAAAATCTTCTTCTTCTTTTCCTAAATGTATAAAACTAAGCACAGTCTATTCAGTAAATAAAAAAAAAGTGATTTAGGAAGATAATATACTTACGTTGCGTTGCGGTTCGGACCGCGCCCGCGCCGTTATATGTGCAGCCTTATAAAGATTTAGATGCTTTGCATTTGATATATTTCTTGCTACATCAGTGATTTTTTTGTCACGATTTGCCGCCCCTAATATCTACCGCCCCCTCGGCCCGGCTACTGTGCCTTAGGGCAAATCCGCCACTGGCCACAATACTATCTAAACTATATTTCTATCTGGTTTTATTCTTATGGTTATAGGCGCTTAGGCCTATAGCTACCTTACCGCACATCACTATAATAGCCCCTTCCCACTGGTGCGTGATATCGCGCACCAGCCTGCACCAGCACGCACGACACACCATGGGAACGGTCTCGTGCGCCGAGGTGCGCGGTAGCACAGGAGTATTTTCTGTGTGCGTTGCCGTGAGTCGTCGTGCGCGGTGCGGGCTGGTGCGTGATATCACGCACCGTAGGAAGGAAGGCGGCATAAGACATACAAGTGCGAGCGAGATAGACACAGTGAAATTATTTATGGCTGCACAACTCAGTTGGTAACGCGGTGGCTATAGACAACTAGCATAGCTTATACAAGCTTTATGACTGAAAAGAAGCCTCTTTGAGGCTTGAGGCCGCGTCTACGCCCCGTTCTGCTTTGATAGCTATCAAAGTTACCTTTGAAATGATATCCCACAACACCTAGTTCAATAGACAAAAATTGAAAAAAAAATCGGTTGTCTGTAAAGTCGGTTTATTGACTATAGTTGAGGCTGATTGTGCCTCTTTTTCGCTCGTTCCGCGCTCTCGCTTGCACTTCAAGCCTTAAATGGAACGCCTCAGAGCGAGGTAACGCCGCACGAGTCATGTTTTTTCGTGCGTGCAGCCGGCTTTATCGAATTATAAGAGTTTGTCACGTCAAAAATGTATCATAACGTTCTTTCGAACAAGTGTGGTGAAAGGATTTTAGGTGCCCTTCAAAGGGGCGACTGAACTGTTCCACACTGGACTCTCCTATAACACTTTCCACATTACTGTCATAAAACAGATCTACTGATTTTGATTTTATCATCATTCTGTATCATGGGCATTTAGCAATATTTGGAGCAAACGTGTAGGTATTTAATATCTCCAGCCATCAACAATTTAAACTTTAAGTCTCATTCCACCAGCACTATTTCAGATCGAGACCCGTCTTTCACCGACTACAAATAAAAAAGCAGCCAAGTGCGAGTCGGACTCGCCCATGAAGGGTTCCGTAGCATCAATTAACATAATATAAAGGTTTTTGTAGTTCGTCGAAAGGTAAATTGCGGTTTACGGTTTATGACGTATAAAAAAAAACTACTGACTAGATTTCGTTCAAACCAAATATCGTTGGAAGTTTGCATAGTAATGTACAACATATATTTTTTTTAGTTTTATCATTCTCTTACTTTAGAAGTTAGAGGGGGGGGGGACCAACTTTTTTCCACTTTGGAAGTGTCTCTCGCGCAAACTATTCAGTTTAGAAAAAAACAATATTAGAAACCTCAACATCATTTTTGAAGACCTATTCATAGATACCCCACACGTATGGGTTCGATGAAAAAAAAATTTTTGAGTTTCAGTTTCAAGTATGGGGACCCCCGAAATTTATAGTTTTTTTTTTATTTTTATGTAAAAAACTTAATGCGGTTCACAGAATACATCTACTCGCCAAGTTTCATTAGTCTAGCTCTTACGGTTTCGGAGAAAAATGGCTGTGACATACGGACGGACAGACAGACAGACAGACAGACAGACAGACAGACAGACAGACAGACATGACGAATCTATAAGGGTTCCGTTTTTGCCATTTGGCTACGGAACCCTAAAAAGGTTCTCAATTCAGTTGTATTATTTTTATGTTTGCATTGAGACCTTTGCCCAGCAGTGGGACAATGTAGGTTAGATAAAAAAAAAATTGCAAAATTTCGTCATTTAAGAGCCGAGTTATACATTTTTTTTAATCTGTAAGGTAATACGGTTGTAGGCAATAAATATTGCACATCGGCTATTCGGCTTTTAGAGCGCTATTTCTTTCAAACGCACACTACGCTCTATATGAAGCCGAAATTTGCCGATGCGCAATATTTGTTGCTTACTATTATACTTCCAGATTGGTCCCATAGAAATTCTATCAAAATCGGTTCGGCAGTTTGCATATGAAGTCGGTTTTTCAAGTTTTTTAAACTTATATTCTGCAACAAATATTGCACATCGGCTTATTTCGGCTTCGTAGAGCGTAGTGTGCGTCAGAAAGAGATAGCACTCTACGAAAGCAAAAAAGCTGATGTGCAATATTTATTGCCTACAACCGTACGTTGGTGATTGTTACCGTGAGTATTGACTATTGACCCACCAGTCACCAATGTATGTTTAAGGAAAACGTTCTTATTATTTCAAGTGCCTAAAACTAATCTAAGGTCCTGATAACAAAACTGCACATGTACACAAATACGCGCGTCCGCACGTCCGTTAAAAAGGGACAAATTCCTCGATGCAGTGATTAGAAAGAGACAGGGTAGGCCGTTGATAAATATCGATAGGCGATTAGATTGTGATAGCTAGACTTGGTACAATGGGCGCGTATTCAAATAATACTAGCGACGATACGGACAGCTGCGTATATTTGGGAAGGAAATGGATAAATAAATACACTTCGCATGATTTAAAAAAATAAAAAACAATAGAAGTACTTTTTTCATGTCTTCCGCTATGTCCACTTTGCCCGGCTAGAAGCACTCAGGTTTTTATACATTTTAAAGTTTTCATATATACTTACTGAAAATAAAATACTCAGCACGAATCAAAATTAAACCGATGCCCCCAACCCGATGGATAAACAATATTGTTAATGCTGTAGAGTTTATTTTTAATACAACCAGCAGATGGAACAAGCACTGCCTCGTAGGTTACACGGTTACACACGTCAGGAACGTGCCGTAAAATGCACTGCCCTGCGTCCATCAACTTGAGGCATACAGATGTTCAGCCTCACGTGCCAGTAATTTCACCGGCACCCACACCCTTCAAACCGAAACACAGCAATGCTGCTTCACGGTAGAAATATAGGCATGGTGGTAGTACTTCCCCGGACAAGCCCTTCACAAAGAGCTCTACTACTAGAAGTTCCTAGAAGACCTGACTGGATGGCTCTACCTAAATAGTTCTTCGCGAAAATAAAACGAATGCACAGACCTTTGTCTAAAAGGCTTCTTCAGGCTAATGATGATAATGAAAAGCTCTTGGCTCACAGTTTCACGAGTGCGCAGTGAGTACGCACACACTTCAAAACAACATTGAACCTATTATTACAACACAATGTAGTATACTTACCGACCTATACTCGTATGAATGAGTAAAACAAAATCATAGCAAGGCGTACGCCAGCCGTGACCTGTTTCTAGTTCTCATTATTAGCAGGGTTGCCTGCCACGTAGGTACCACATAAAAAAAGTACACTTTTAAACCGACTTCAAATAAAAAAGGGGGTTCTCAATTCGGTTGTATTTTTAGGGTTCCGTAGCCAAATGGCAAAAACGGAACCCTTATAGATTCGTCATGTCTGTCTGTCTGTCTGTCTGTCTGTCCGTCCGTATGTCACAGCCATTTTTCTCCGAAACCGTAAGAGCTAGACTGATGAAACTTGGCGAGTAGATGTAATCCGTGAACCGCATTAAGATTTTTACACAAAAATAGAAAAAAAAACTATAAATTTTGGGGGTCCCCATACTTGAAACTGAAACTCAAAAAAAAATTTTTTTATCAAACCCATACGTGTGGGGTATCTATGAATAGGTCTTCAAAAATGATGTTGAGGTTTCTAATATTGTTTTTTTCTAAACTGAATAGTTTGCGCGAGAGACACTTCCAAAGTGGAAAAAAGTTGGTCCCCCCCCTCTAACTTCTAAAATAAGTGACTGATAAAGCTAAAAAAAATATATGTTGTACATTACTATGGAAACTTCAATTTACCTTTCGACGAACTACTAGAACTGTTAGAACTCTATGTTATATTACTTACTGCTACGGAACCCTTCATGGGCGAGTCCGACTCGCACTTGGCCGCTTTTTATTTTAAATGTTTGCCTGAAAGGAACGCTGCTTCACTAATGGAATTATGAAGTTATGTTATTATCCGTCATTTTTGAACAGATTTAGTAAATTCTTTTGTACATACAAAAGAAATTACTAAATCTGAACTGAGATAATAATAACTTTTAATAATAATAATATCAGTTATCTGGTTCCATAGCTCTGCTTGATTTAGGGCTAGATAAGTGTTGCGTGGATTGTCCACAATATTTTAATTTATTTTATATACATATTTAAAGATAGCTAAACAACATTCAACAATGTCGTAATTAACAACTATTAAGTTTGGCGATTCAAACTAAAAAATTCGTTCATTCAGTTGTATCACAAGGATCATTTTGAAATGTCTATGACCACTCTAGAAACGACCACTTTAGCTCTAATTGAACCAATGGAATTTGATTTAAATGTTCTATAAAAGCTTTGGAATTTTTATGCGGGTAATTGTATATATTGACCCTATAGACCCCATACAATTGATAGGGGCTACAATGTTTTGAGATTAAGAGCTTGATTGAATGGAGCTTATAAAGTAATCAATAATCGATGAGGGCCTTCTTATAACTTCTTATAAGTAACGCTTTAATAACTTTTTACTACACTTATGGAAATCACAAAGATTTTTATAATGTCCCAAAAGTTAGAGCCGAGCGGGATTTGAACCCGCGACCTTGCACTTGCTACGGGGCTGCGCTGACCGCTGCGCCATCGAGGGAATCGCACAGCCAACTCTCCATACAAACGTAGTCCCCTATTTCCTCCCTGGATAATGCCTCTCTAGAGTAACCATTTTGTCTCATAAAATCTAGATCTGCTATATACGTGCTCGTATGTTTTCCTTTTTTCAGAAACTTATTGATAAAGAAAATATTACCCTCATATGATTTATAAGAAATATGAATTGGAGGTGATATTTTCTTTATGAGACAAAATGGTTAGGTACTCTAGAGGCATTATCCAGGGAGGAAATAGGGGACTACGTTTGTATGGAGAGTCGCCTGTGTGATTCCCTCTTAAGAGTTATTCGTCGAGTGTGATTAGGATCCGATGGCGCAGCGGTCAGCGCAGCCCCGTAGTAACGCTTTAGTTTTTCAACCTTGACGTGTTTTCAGGAAAGCTTCTGGATGTTACTTTCTTTATTTATAAAGTAAACGCCTTTGCCAGAGGCGTCTTTTATACACTTACTTATATGCTCATATATTCACAAGTCGCCTACCATATTGTACCTGGGATAAGAATTTTAGATGGAATAGGCTTGCCCAGCTCGCATACCATCCTCACAGCGTATAGGAAGCCTTGTCTCTTCGAGGCGTATTTAAAATTTGAATTTTAAATACGCCTCTAAGAGACGAGGCTTTTCATTCATTTTTAGGGTTCCGTAGCCAAATGGCAAAAAGGAACCCTTATAGATTCGTCATGTCTGTCTGTCTGTCCGTCCGTATGTCACAGCCATTTTTCTCCGAAACCGTAAGAGCTAGACTGATGAAACTTGGCGAGTAGATGTATTCTGTAAACCGCATTAAGTTTTGTATACAAAAATAGAAAAAAAACTATAAATTTTGGGGGTCCCCATACTTGAAACTGAAACTCAAAAATTTTTCATCGAACCCATACGTGTGTGGGTATCTATGAATAGATCTTCAAAAATGATGTTGAGGTTTCTAATATCGTTTTATTCTAAACTGAATAGTTTGCGCGAGAGACACTTCCAAAGTGGAAAAAAGTTGGTCCCCCCCCCCTCTAACTTCTAAAATACGAGAATGATAAAACTAAAAAAAATATATGTTGTACATTATTATGCAAACTTTCAACGATATTTGGTTTGAACGAGATGTAGTCCGTAGTTTTTTTTAATCCTTATTAATATTATAAATGCGTTTGTAACTCTGTCTGTCTGTGTGGCTTTCACGCCAAAACTACTGAACCGATTGAAATGAAATTTGGTACACAGATAGTTGAGGGCCTGAGGAAGGACATAGGCTATACTATACTTTTTATTGCGAAAAAAGGGTTGTAAGGGGTTGAAAGTTGTATGGAAGTATCGTCATTTTTAGAGCTAGAAACTTAAAACTTATTTTTTAGTCTGTTGATTTGATATAAAAAAATATGACATTCAAAGTTTGTGCTGGGGGGGTAAAGGGAGGGGAGTACATGGGGGAGTGTGGAGGGGAGGTGCGGGGGGAGTGTGGAGGGGAGTACAGGGGGGAGTGTGGAGGGGATTACAGGGGGAGTGTGGAGGGGAGGAGCAGGGGGAGTGTGGAGGGGAGTACAGGGGGGAGTTGGAGGGGAGGTGCGGGGGGAGTGTGGAGGGGAGGTGCGGGGGGAGTGTGGAGGGGAGTACAGGGGGAGTGTGGAGGGGAGGTGTGGGGGGAGTGTGGAGGGGAGTACAGGGGGAGTGTGGAGGGGAGGTGTGGGGGGAGTGTGGAGGGGAGGTGTGGGGGGAGTGTGGAGGAGAGTACAGGGGGAGTGTGGAGGGGAGTACAGGGGGGAGTGTGGAGGGGAGGTGCGGGGGGAGTGTGGAGGGGAGTACAGGGGGAGTGTGGAGGGGAGGTTCGGGGGGAGTGTGGAGGGGAGGTTCGGGGGGAGTGTGGAGGGGAGGTTCGGGGGGAGTGTGGAGGGGAGTACAGGGGGGAGTGTGAAGGGGAGTACAAGGGGGAGTGTGGAGGGGAGGAGCGAGGGGGGATGCGGGGGGAGTACAGGGGGAGTGTGGAGGGGAGGTGTGGGGGGAGTGTGGAGGGGAGTACAGGGGAGGTGCGGGGGGAGTACAGGGGGATTGTGGAGGGGAGTCTAGGGGGAATGCGGGGGGAATGTGGGGGGGTGTTGAGGAGAGTGGGGGGAGTGGGGGGGGGAGTTCGGAAAGGAATGCGGGGGGGATGAAAGTGTGGCGTAGTACGACGCCATATGTCTAAGTTTAGTAAGAGGGCAGACGACTGTGTCACGTGCACGCGAATATGACGTTATTTAATTACTGTTTTCTTCCGCTGCAAATTAAAAATGCTACCCATAGACACTATACCACGCGGACGAAGTCGCGGGCACAGCTAGTACGTCATAAATCGTAAACCGCAATTTACCTTTCGACGAACTACAAAAACCTTTATATTATGTTAATTGATGCTACGGAACCCTTCATGGGCGAGTCCGACTCGCACTTGGCTGCTTTTTTTTTATTCAGTTGTATCATAACTTAACATAAGGATCCCTTTGAAACGTAGGTATCTCATATTTATTACGTCAACATTCAGTCTTGCAATCGTTCCTTGCCAAAGATAAATTTTGTTTCAATTCGTTTTTTATTGCAATTGGAGCTCAAAATTATGTCAAAACTGACAGATGCGACTTAGGTTTTGATTGCATCAAAAGATACGCCCACCCCACTGGTTTTTCGGGTCTAATGTGACCAAGAAACTCCAGTGATCGACGTCGTTTATGTATGAACGAATAATGAACGTGATATTTTTATTTGCGGAAATAATTCTACCAGTCATGATTATAATCATTGCAAACATTATGCTCAGTTACTCTTCGGGCAGTAAAGTCTATTGCCTCATAAAATACTGTAATGAAACAATTTAGTTTGAGTTGTATGCGATGAAATGTAGACTGTTATTCATTATCGTTAAAGCATTTAGCATGAAAATGATCGGCCATTTTGTGTTCTTGAGCAGAGAGGTCGGCCATTTTGAGTTGTAAAGTAGAACTCCGGCTAATAAAAGCCGACTACACTACAAGTTTTGCCAAAAATATCAAAATCCGTGACCATTATGATAAAACTCCTGAAAGAATTAAACTCAATAGGTAGGTACTCAATATTTATTTATTTATTTGGCGCTAGTAAGGCACCACAGAGTAGGTATAGAAAAGAGGTTCTTGTTCTGCGTAGAGTACCTCCTCTGACCGTTTGTCGATCTTCAAATCTTGACCTATCAAGTGGCAACCTGAGGCCAGTATACTCGTTCGAGAACTGCTTTTTTTTCTTTTTTTTATTGTCGTCTCGAAACGACACTGCGACGTCTCTCTGACTTTATCAGAAACTTTTTCCAAAACCTAATGATTTTTTCATGGGATAATTAGTGAAGGTAGGGCTTTCTTTAACAACTCGTACTGTACCCGAAGTCGGAGTTTTGCTACCACATTTCGTCTACCAAATGTTGTTTTCGTGTGAGCACGTGTCTCTCTCTTTTGTATGGAAAATGTATGAGACAACAACTAACTACGTAACGTATTTTTGCCGTCTCATCTTTTCTCCATACAATAGATAGAGACAAATAGGCGAAACGAAAACAACATTTCGTAGACGAAATCAAAACTCCGACTTCGGGTACTGGCTGGCCTCATGCCATTCTTTATGGTAAGCGTCCACCTGTCGGTATCGTACGCAACGGACGCGTCGCATCAAACAGATACAAGTTTTCAGAGTGCGTCCACTGTATCGGCAGCGTACGGATTACCGACGGAGAATACCAGAATACGGATTGACGATGCCAGTTCATTCGGATTTTCGTAGTGAGCGTACGTGCGGACTCTGTGAGGATGGAGGAAAGCGATGAAGAACAAATTGTCGTTGTAGCTTGTCTGTTAGCAGAAGAGGAAGAATTGGAAAAAAAAGTAAAAAGGAAACATAGTATCTGGATACACGACATATTCAAGAAGAGATCGGAACATGGAGAATATCACACCCTGTTTCCTGATTTGTCCAACGATGACACCAAGTTCTTCCAATATTTTATGTAGCAAGCTAAATTCAATTATCTTGTTGATATCCTGAAACCACATTTACTGAGAACGCGCAGGGTGCGTCCACTAATCGGCATTCCGTATGACGTCATCGACACGCATCGCAAAAATTGCCTCTCGGAGCAACGGTGTCGGCATTGCCGATGTGCGATGCGTATGTACATACAATGCGGACAGGTGGACGCACTTATATGAGTCTCTATACAAAGAATGCTACGATCCGTTGCGTGCGATGCGTCCGTTGCGTGCGATACCGACAAGTGGCCTTAGCATTAACGAGAACTTCTTACTATTCGAGTACTTACATCAATCATGTGAGATTGTAGAGCAATACACATTAGAACAATAAACGTTTATTGCATACAATTAGCGCGTAAGAAACCAGGCCTAACCTTGATTTTATGACCTAGTTTACTCACGTGGATCGGGAGAGTATACTATGAGATAACTTTTTATTTGGCTTAAAAACGCAAAGGTTGAGTGAGAAAGAGAGTAATAATTTGCTATTAATTTTTAAATCCAAGATGGTTTTTTGCGTCCATCTGTGTGTTTGTTTGTATTTCGCAATATAATGTAGGTACCTACATACAATTATGTTAGCTGGTCAAATATACGATTTATGTACCATAACGAATTTCCATTTGTGTAACTCTGATGGTTTTGTCTGATAAAGTGATAACAGACAATCGAAATATTATAAAAACGTGGATTTGATTAAAGGTAGGTACAGTCATATATCTTATGAAGACTTATCTTGTGGGAAAATATATACAGCGCAGCCAGACATCATTGCATTGTTCCTTGCTCATAGACTGCATTTAAGTTACAAGCAAACGGTGAAGGAAAACATTGTGAGGAAACTGGCATGTCGTAGAATCTATTAAGTTCGAAAAATGTGTCGAGGGCACGATAGGAGCTTTTAAAGTCCTTTCACCACACTGATAGACCAGTGACACGATAAGAAGAAGTTTGCCAAAGAAAACCCTTTTTTTTTTTTTTTTTTGGTACCCAGGAAAACCTTTTATAGGTACCACCGGCCCGGGGGGACCGATGGTTATGTGGGACTCCCCGCCTTGACAAAGGCGGTATACCCTAACTAAAAACCTGGGGTGTTCCGACTTTCCGCTACAGGGAGAAGTCAAGGGATCGCTTGGCGCCTCCTCGACTTCTCTGCGATTGCCCGTTTGGGCTCGACTCGGGGGGTGTCTGCCACATCCCCTACTCCGCTTAAGGCACCTCGGAACACAGGACGAGGTGCCTTACAGCTCGGGACCTCTCAGGTCAGGTAACAGATCCCCCGACCTGTTACCCGAAGGTCCCCATTTACGGTAACATGCGGCTGGCAAATGCCCGCCGCCTGCGACCTGGTCTCCTGCGGCGCATGGGATCCGAGAGAATATCATCCTCTCGGTCCCTCTCCGCCGCCTCTTTCTCTCGCATCACAAATTCTGCGAAGCTCGCCACCGCCGTCCATTTTCTCTCGCACTCAGCCATAGCTCTCAATATGGCCGAGAGCGAGAGATCCACGCCAATTACCGCCACCATCTCCGCACGTGGCACTGCCCAAGCAGGGCACTCGGCGCGGGTGTGCTGCGCCGTGTCTTCCACTGCTCCACAATGGTGGCACACCATCGTTGGCTCCCGCTGTGCCACTTTGCACAGATACCTCCCGAAGCAGCCATGCCCTGAGAGGATCTGCGCCAAGCGGAACGTCGGGGCACCATGGCGACGATCAACCCACTCTTGGAGAATGGGCCGAAAGGCAGCCACTACATCCCGGCTAGCAACCGGTGACTCCATCCTTACTGACCAATGTCTGAAGAGATCTTCACGACCCTGCTGCCTCCAGTGTTTTATCTCTTCAGGCAATGGCCATCCTCCGTCCTTTTTTACCGCATCACTGCACCAGTATACTGACGATAAAACCCTGGCTTCGAGGTCCCACGGAGGTGCGCTAGCCAGCAAGCACGCCGCCTCAAAAGAGACGGTGTGGTACGCCCGAGCCGCCCTTATCGCAATAACTCGCTGCGGGCGTCGCAACAGAGTCCGGTTCGTTGCGTTGAGGGCATCCGCCCATATAGGTGCTCCGTAAAGCGCCTTGGAGCGCACCACACCGGCGTATAGGCGACGGCATGCTACACTCGGACCCCCTATGTTTGGAAGCAAACTCCCTAGCACTCCAGCAAAGCCAATGAGCCTGGGTGCCAGTTGCCGGAAGTGCTCTTGGAAACTCCATCGGCCGTCGAGGAGAAGGCCAAGATAACGCAACGTCGGTGCAATGGCGATGGAGGTTCCACCCACCACAACACTTAGTCCCCCTCCTGGATTATTGCGAGGCCCGTGAAAAATGAGGGCCTCGGACTTTTCCAAAGCAACCTCTAGACCAAGTGACTTAATCCTTTGGACTATCCGAGCAACTCCCGCTGTGGCCAAAACAGCCGCCTCTCTTTTATTCCTTCCACGGGCCGTGACGAGAGTGTCATCGGCGTAGCAGACTACGTCGATTCCTTGCAGGTTTTGCCCGCGGAGGACATAGTCGTACCCGATGTTCCACAGGAGCGGTCCAAGAACCGATCCCTGTGGAACACCGCACGACATTCTCCTCTCTTGCCACCGCTGCTGGGCCGGGTAGCTGACACTTCGGTCAGCAAAGTAGCTACCGACACAGTTCTGCAGGTACCGAGGCACACCATGGTACTTGAGAGCTTCTAGTACCGTCTCCCAGGGAAGGGTGTTGAAGGCATTCGCTATATCCAGCGAAACTGCCAACAACACCCCCCCGTCCGAAATCGCCTCCTCCGCAAGCTCCCGCACCCTAGCAACCGCATCCACGGTTGAGCGGCCATGGCGGAAACCAAACTGCCCGTCACTGAGATTTGGGCCCACGTCAACAAGATGCCGGACGAGACGAGCAGCGAGTACTCGCTCGAATAGTTTGCTTGTCTCACCCAGCAGTACGATGGGGCGGTACGCCGAAGGAGAATCCACCGGGCGCCCATTCTTCTTCAACAGTACTAATTTACCGCGTTTCCAGCACTGCGGAAAGTAGCCCTGTGCTAGGCATGCTGTGAAGAGCACCCTGATCTTCTCTCCAAGCTCCTTGGTTGCGTGTACCAAGACTCGACCCGGCACGCCGTCCAGTCCAGGGGCCGAGTTTTTTGAACGGAGCCGTAACACGGCTACCCCGAACTCAGTTTCGCTCACAGGCAAAACTTCCTCCTCAGCCTGATCGAGCAGTACTGCCCTAGTTGCCATGGGAGGCGGGCACCATGCCTCTCGCTGGGGGAAGAGCTTACACACCACCCGCTCCAGCAACTGCGGCTCGAGAGTTGTGGTAAGAGGGGGGGCCCATGGACGCAGTTTACCAGTCACTGACTTGTAAGGGCGCCCCCAAGGATCTCGGTCGAGAGACTCCAGCCACTCTCGCCACGCCAACTCTTTGGCCTCCTTTATAGCCACCTGTAAGCTCTTACAGGCGGCACTATAGTTGGCGTAGCGTTCACGCTCCTCCTCCTCATCTCGCACCCTCCAACGTCGGGAACGGGTGTAGAGACGCCGCGCGGCGACGCAGGCTCTCCTTAACTCTTTAAGTTCCGGCTTCCACCAGTACATCCGTCGCCGAGGCGCAGACGTCTTGACCCGAGGCATGGAGGCGTCGCAGATCCGCGCAAGCGACTCTCCCAGTCTCTCTGCGGCGGCATCTACGTCCTCTGTGTCTGGGTTTGCCCCCCAAGCTTCCACAATGGCCGCTTCAGATGCAAGGTCTCTATCCAGCGCCCTGAGCGACCACCGTGGGCCGTTTGCTGGTGGTGTGGACAGAGCCTGCCTTGAGGACGCAGAGACACTGAAACGGATGTACCGATGATCTGACAGAGTCTCTACGTCCGTCTCAACTTTCCAATCAAGAACGCGGTGTGCAACGGAGGGGGAAGCGAATGTTAAGTCCACTATAGACCCACCGTTCCATCGAACGCACGTGTTCTCGGTACCCCTATTTACAACCAAGAGTCCCATGGACGCCGCCCACTCCTCCAAGACCTTCCCTCGGGGATCAGTGTGTGGGGATCCCCACGCCGTAGACTTAGCGTTGAAATCCCCAGCGACCAATATGGGACTGGGTCGCACTGCTCCTGCCAGAACCCCGATCTCAGCAAGTAATCGTTCGAAGTAAACCATGCTGCGACTCGGGGAACAATACACTCCGATTACCGCCACGCCACAGTTACCACCCAAAGTAGCCAGCACGCACCCCTGTCCCCTCGCTACTTTTTCGAAGGGCAGGGAGCCATTGGAAGACTGATTAATAATAGCCACCGAGTCTTCCCGGTCTCCCACCCAGGTATCCTGAGAAGGGATTAGGTAAGGCTCGGCAACCACTGCAATTTGTGTCGACCACTCCGCCAGGCTCTGGAGCAGAAGATCCTGAGCCCTGGCGGAGTGGTTGATGTTCGCTTGTAGGAATTGGATGGCCATCCTAATTGTCGTCCATCTGATCCTCCCTTTGCGCATCTGGGCGCGCAGACGGCTGCGGTGGGGCCAAAGAGCTTACATTAGCCGTCTGATTTCTTCTTGTTGAGGTCTTGCCTTTGCAAGTCTTGGCCCCAACACGGTGGTCCGCTTTTTTGCCAGCTGCTTCGCACACCGGGCAGTGCTGCTCGGCCTCGCATTGTGCCTTCTTATGTCCGGGCTTGCCGCAGCGGAAGCAGAGTGCACTGCGGTCTTCGGCACTTGGGCATTGTGCCCCTACGTGACCACCTTCTAGGCATCGGAAGCACCGCAGGGGCCTTTCCTCCAGTACTTTGGCCGATACCGAGACCCAATTCACCAGAATTTTTCCAGTAATGGCTTTCTTCACTGCAGCAACGGGGCAACGCAGCCACACTGTTCCTTCACGCCCGGGTGGCCGCACAATATCGCCTACCTTCACCGACTCTATTGCACAGCCACCCACTTTAGCAACGGCCGCCGCTACATCCTCCTTACTTGCCGAATCGTCGAGACCCGAGAGGCGCATCTCCACGCATTTCTCAGGTCGGGAGATCTTGACGAGAGCTCCACTAAAAGACTCCCTCAGCTTATTAGCGAGAGAATCTGCCTTCTCCGCACTTTCGGCCCCGGTTCCAGGCACTTCCAACAGCCGAGCGCCAGTGGCGACGGTCCGGAATTTGACACCGTCAATGCCAATCGCTGCCAAGTCAATGCGCTCTCTGGCATCGGTTAACACCTGACCATAGGTAACGCCATTTTTAATCGCCTCCGGTTGCAGCGTCAGTACAACTACTGCTTTGCGAGGGGGCTTTAACTTCTTCTGCGCAGGCCGTTTGGATGGCCCCTTAGCAGGCTGGGGTTGGGTCGGTTTCTTTGGTCCAGGCACACTGGGCAAAGGAACATCGGCCGCCTGTTTGACCGTACGCTTTGGCACCTGCTTAGACCTTTTTCCAGCAACTGTGCTCCATGCCTCGTTCCTCGGAGGAGCTGAGGAAGGCATCGGGAGTGGATCCCGTGCCAAGGCTGCCTCTTCAGCCGCCAGGCTTCCCTTTCCTTTTTTCCCCTTTCGGGGCTTGGGTACAGAACCCGCTTGGCTCTCATACGACGTGGATGCCTCCGTTACAGGCATACTCGAAGACGTTGCCATGAAGTCCATGCTTTCAGTCTCAACGTCAACGTCTGCCCTCCGTTCACGGTTTCTGTCCGCAGCCAGTGGAGGCCGCAGACGAACCTCCGGCATGAGCCTCTCCTCAATTGCCTCAAGCCGGGCAGTCACCATAGTCCCAACTTGAAGCATGATGGTACGTGACAGTTCCTGGACATCAAGTTGCTGTTGCTGTGCCTGCGGCTCAGCAACTGGTACTCGAGACTGCCGCATCTCGGCCCTTAGCTCCGCAATCTCCTTGCGAAGATAAGTAAGCTCAGTCTGCAGACGTATGTTGTCCATCTGCAACTTCGTTGTCTCCTCGGAGATGGAGCGCTTGCGGAGCACTTCCACAGCCTCCACTATGTATGTTGCCGCCTCGTTTAGGGACTTCTGGAACGGGCCACTCAAGTTGTTGGACTTGCGTGACACCGTTTTTATTACGTTCACGCAATCCAGTACCTGTTTACTCAAAGAGGCTGCCAGCTGGTCATCGACCTCGCCCGCCAGCAGTCCAGCCATGCACGTTGGGCGCGTTACTCTCGTTTGCCGTGACTTTTCCGTGGCATGCGCTACCTCATCGGCTGCGTCAAGGAGGAACTCCTCGCGCCTTGCCTTTCCCAACCCGACGTATTGCCCAGTGGAGGGCGGGCGGCCTCTTCCTCTCCCCTTAACAGACTTCGTCACCTTCGGTGATGCTGTGCTCCCCGTCACAGTGACATCTGATTCTGACTCGGAATCTACCGGACCTGACTGGCCCGGTCTTTTACGCCAGAATCGAATGGGGTCATTTCCAGATGCCACCGTCTCCATATTTCTGTCGGTGTCTGATTCAGACAGCCGCTCTACTACCACTGGGGGTTGCAGCATAGCAGCCCTTGTAAACTTTCCAGCCACGTCACGTGGTTGCGGCGGATTTTTAAACCCAGGTCCCTTCTCACTCAACGGACTTCTGTCCCGTTGTTTCTTTTTGGTTGACCCTGAGACGGCCAACTCTACGTCTTCTCCACTATCACTCTCAAGAAGAGAGAAACGATTACTGCGTCGTGTCGAAACACGACCACGAACTTCGTCACGCGCCTTCTCGGTGCTCTCCGGTGCAGAAGCACCACAAATTTCCACCACACGGCCAGAACAGCCAACATCATCATTAATTTTGTTTAAATTTTCCATATTTGATCCCACGAGTAGTGAGGGAAATACTCAGTCACCCCGACCTAGCCCTCTACAGCCGGGGAAGGGTACATACTGCGGAGGTCCCCTGGTATCCGCAGGTTTTAACGTGTTTTCTCACGGGTTTTTGTTTCAAGGTTTTCCTTCCTCTAGGCCCGACCAATTAAGGCAACGCCCCTTCGGTTCATACTGAATCAAACGTACCCCCGTGAGCCTGACGGGGGGTCTTTGAATGAAACAGTATGGATCCCGGTTGGAGAGACGGCGAACTCTCTCCGACGAACTGGTCGATAGGGTTAGTACCGAACAGTCCGTAACAACACCTCAACCAATGCCACAAAGATTGCATCGGAAACTTCCTTATGTACAATTAAACTATACATCCACATGCTTATTTACAAAAAACACACACGACACAAATGTTAATATACAACACAATTATTTTATTATATACAATGTAAAATAAAATAAATCTACCTATAAATCCCCCCCACCAACGCGGTCCAAAAGGACCACGAAGGCGCCTGGTGGTTTCAGTTACGTCTATTTCAGAGGGAAATAGACCAATAACAGGCAGCAACCACGTGAAGGATTACCACCAGACTTGCCTTGAGGATCTTCACGACTGATGCGCTCTCCCTCAAGACCATTCACCTCCATACCCATACCCCGGGTATGGAAGGCCTGCACTTATCCAATTTAATGGATAAACCCAGGCCCGCCCTGCCAAAGAAAACCCTTCGCCGAGTACTGACGACATAGTGCACATACATTTTATAACGCTTTTATTAGCTTCACCTGTTTGTATGTTTGTAAGCTTGTAAGCTTGTATGTATGTTTGTATATATGTAACCGACATCTTTGAGCTCGATTTTGTCCTACTTTGAACGATCAGATTTGATTCAAACTTTGCACGCACCTGTCAAAGGTCGATGACAATGCAATAATATGAAAAAAAAAATGAAAAAAAAACTAAAAAGTGAAAAATAAATTATAGTTTAAAAAACTAAAAAAAAAACGCTTTTATAACTAATTGAACTAAAAAGTTAAAAATAAAACTGTAATAATCAATTGAAAATTTTACATTATTGTACAAAAAGCGTGGGGGGCTTGATTTTGATTGTTGTAAATATTTTATCAATAGTCTATTATATCTGAAGTTATTATAAAAAGCACCCCACGCTTTTTTGTACAATAATATAAATTTTTCAATTGATTATTACAGTTTTATTATTAACTTTTTAGTTCAATTAGTTATAAAAGCGTTTTTTTTTAGTTTTTTAAACTATAATTTATTTGGTCAGAAGCCCGCATTGGTACACGACTGGATTTGAATCCACGACCTTAGTAACGGAAGGCGGGGCCGCTGCCACTAGGTTACCAGTGCTCTCATCTAGATAGATAGATAGATAAATCATTTATTTGCCAAGAAAGTAAACACACAAAACAAATAACAAGGAAAGTAGATCAAAAGCATAATTAAAACTAAAAATAAAACTAAGTAGAATATAAACTAAAAAATAAATGAAATGGTGTGCGTGTTACAGCCAGGCAAAATGGGAATAGCTAAGCGCATAAGGTTTGCTCCAGAGAAAAACGCTGATTTTCAGCCATTACCATATGAGCAGACAAGTTCAGCAGATATTTGTACGTTACTGAAAGGTTGTGTGAATCTACTAATAACTACTACGATAAATGAGGGGGGGAATAAATAAAACTGTTTTATTAAAAGAAGCTAAAGTTGGGTTAGTTTAAGCTGTCAGGATTGTATAGGTGCTGGGCAAGCCTATTTCATCCAAAATCCTGTCCCAGGCACTATAGCGTCCCGCAAGTAAGGGCCTGAGTAAAAACCTTGCCCCTGACGCTATATTAATCATCTACAATAGATACAAAGGTGTTTACTTACTTTTTAATTAAAAGAAGGTCAATTAAAAAACATTGGCAGTCAAGGTTCTAAGTTGTCTTTGTGCCCTAATATCGATCGGTTCAGTAGCTTAGGAAATATAACAAAGAAACGGACACACTTTGGCATTTAAGAATTCCTGTATAAATTCCACATTGTTCTTTGACTATTCACTCATACTGTTTAATCTTCTAAGTTCAATTAGTTCATAAATTACAACTAGAGGGCGTTAGTAAATTTGTAACGTTTCTAGAACGCGCTAACGTTGCGTTCTGCATTTTCAATGATGTCAAAGCCTGTGTTGTATGAATATAGCTACCTAGTTCAAGGGTTTATTTGTTTCATTACAATTCCCTCCCAGTACGGTTTAAGGTGCTCAAACATTGGTCCTTCGTAAGCCAGATAGGCAATTTTGAAAAGTACTACGACCAGCCTCTTTTTGTATAAGTGCCGCTGTACTCGCTGTGGATCGCAGCGGATAAAGTACGGCGAGGAGTGCGGTTGGTGAAACTATGCCACCGTATCTCTTAGAATATCATCAGCTTGGATCGCAGTGAAGTGAGTGACAGTGACGTCACAGTGCAGAGCGCGCGGGATAACCATATTCCCGCTGCGTAGTTCAGTGCAGTACCGTGGAACGTGAGTGGCGGAAACCATTTCCCCACTTCCGAGATCGAGGGATACTTCCGGACAGGAGTGCCCTGAAGTAACCAGAAGAGGAGCGGACACCGCGGACGGGTGATACAGTACTAATCCCCCCCGCCCCCGCCCCGTGCATCAGCTGTGGAGTTGTCGCCGCGCCAAGAAGGAGATTGACGAGACGACGGGAGAACCGACTAGCGCCGTGAGTTGGAGTGCAGGCCGCACCCACGAAACAGAACATCATTATCGACCGACGGGACGGAGATCATCAGAGCAACCAGTATTGTGGATCGAGGTGATGTGTGTGGTGCAAAACTGTGAGTACTGTTTTATTAATTGGTGCTACAAAGAAAAGACATTTATTGAAGCGAAGTTGTTATTGAATGTTGTTAGTGACTTTATTCGTAAATTGTAAATTTTTGGTAGTTTGTTGAGTTTCGGATCATTTTTAGAGGGTAGAAATAAAAACTTTGTGCAGATTTTTAAAGTTAAAATTAAATAGTAAATTCAAGTTCTTACGAAAATGGATGCATTGATTAATGTTCAAAACCATCTCAGCAAGTCAATTCAAAAGGCTTTAGTTAACTTTAGAAAATCTCCAAAGGATAGAGTAACGTCGTTTTATGTAGAAACAAAACTTGAGACTTTAGAAAAAGATTGGTTGCGTTTTAGAGAACAAAATTCGAAAATATATGAAACTTATAAGATAGAGGATGTTGAGGCGTCAACTTATGCTACGAATGATGTTTACGAACAAACCGAAGAGAACTATGCCATATGTAAAGCGCACTTTAAAATAGTTCTTCAAAATCTAAGTCCGGCACCTGCAGCAATAGAAGCGAATAAGGTTCAAAGTAGTTCAGCTCGCTCAACTTCATTAGCAAAGTTGCCGAAAATATCGATTCCCATATTTTCAGGTAGGTATGACGAATGGACTACCTTCCGGGATCTGTTTGTGTCTTTAGTTCATTCAAATAGTTCACTCGATAATGTTCAAAAAATACATTATTTAAAAGCACACCTTTCTGGTGAGGCTGAGCAGTTGATACGACATACACCGATCGCCGAAAATAATTATTTACGTTGCTGGGAACTTTTAGACAGTCGTTATAATAATAAAAGGTTTTTATCAAATTCAATTCTGAACAAATTGTTCAAGCAACCAGTAATCGGCCATGAGTCAGCATCGGCAATAAAAGATTTGTTAGATATTAGTACGGATTGTTTGAACGCTTTGCGTAGTCTTGGCGTGGATGTTAGCACCTGGGACATAATTGTCATACATATTATTTGCCTTAAATTAGACCCCGAAACAAGAAAGCAATGGGAATTGATGGTATCTAGTCCGGACCAGAACAAGAATGACTTGCCGACATTCAAACAGTTACAAACTTTTATGGAGAGTAGGTTCCGCGCGCTTGAGTTCATAGAACCTGCGAAAAAGAGTTCAGCACCGCGTACAGGCGGTTCTAGTCAGCGAGCAGCACCTAGATCATTTCTAACAACTTCAGAGAGTACACCAAATTCTACCAATGTCATGCCTTGCGAGTATTGTTCTGAAAATCATAAGCTTACATTTTGCAAACAGTTCATAGATCAGGACACAAATACTCGAAGAGAGTTCGTAGCTAAAAACAAAATGTGTTTTAACTGCCTAGGCGGCAATCACAACGTTTATAAATGCAGAAAGCCCACTACATGTCGCATTTGTCATAGACGACACCATACGTTGTTGCATATCTCAATGGATTCAAATGATAAGAAAGAAGTTGCACCAAATGTCATCGTTGGAAAAGAAGTAAGTGCAGATGTTTCTCCATCACCAATAGTATCGTGCCTCTCAACCGGTCAAGTAGCCATTAAAAAGCAGGTTTTATTAGCCACTGCTCTAATAAAAGCCGAAGCGAAGTCTGGTGAATTTCAAACGGTACGAGCACTATTAGATCAAGGATCGCAAGCGTGCTTTATCACTGAAGATACAGCTCAGCTGTTGCGATTGAAGAAAATATCTGTGGATGGAAAAATATCAGGATTAGGAAACGAGCAGACTAAGATCAAGGCCAATTACATAGTGCACACAACGATTCGATCTCGTACAAATCCAGAGTTCCAAATGACTGTCAAAGCATATGTTCTGAAAAGCATTACCTCTTACCTGCCGGAACGGAGGATCGAACCATTGAATTGGCTCGAGCTAGAGAGCTTACCCTTAGCAGACCCGCAGTACAACTCGCCACAGAGAATCGATATGCTATTAGGAGCAGATGTCTATGGTTGCATTATGAATGAAGGCGTGAAGAAGAGTCCAACAGGAACACTCGTAGCTCAAAACACCTCATTAGGTTGGATCTTGTCAGGAGCTGTAGTTCAACCGATGTATCCTGAAAATAGCAAAACAAATGTTACATTTGCATTCCATGCACAGTGCAGTGAAAACGAACTACTGAAGAAGTTCTGGGAGATAGAAGAACAGCTGCCAAGGAAATCTATGTTGACTGACGAAGAACAAAAATGTGAAGCATTTTTTAAGCAGACTACGAAGAGAACGGAAAGTGGAAGATATGTAGTCAACTTACCATTTCGAGATGAAACACCACTCTGCAGAAACGGAAACTCCAGGAACATAGCTGTGAACAGATTAAAGTCATTAGAAAAAAGATTAGCAAAGAACAACTCATTAAAAACACAGTACATAGAAGTAATCAACGAATACTTACATTTAGACCACATGAAACCCGTAGAGGAGAACGATAAGAAAATTGAAGAAGCCGTGTACTTACCGCATCACGCTGTCGTGCGAGACGACAAGACAACTACAAAAGTAAGAGTAGTTTTTAATGCCTCAAGTTCAAATGATATGGGTGTTTCCCTCAACGATACTCTTATGGTGGGACCAACCTTACAAGCAGATCTTCGGCATACCATTCTTCGTTGGAGAGTTCATAGCATTGCAATCGTGGCAGATATTGTAAAAATGTATCGCCAAGTGCGAGTAGCAGATAAAGACGCTGTGTACCAGAGAATAGTATGGCGTGATAGTCCAGACGCAGAAATAAAGGATTACGAGTTAAAAACAGTGACGTTTGGTACATCTCCTGCCCCATATCTAGCTGTGAGAGCTATGCATCAGCTAGTGTATGATGATGGAAAAGAGCTTCCTATAGCGGCGGAAAACGTACTTAATCGATTCTACATGGACGATCTTATGTCTGGATGCTCCAACATTGAAGAAGGTATAGACCTGTACAAACAAATGGTTGAGTTATTAGAAGGAGGAGGATTTAAACTACAAAAATGGAATAGTAATAATCAAGAACTATTAGAACAAATAAACAAATATGAGAACAAGGATAAGAACGAAAAGGAAAAGAACAAAGTAGAACAAGAGGAGAGAGAAGTAGATTTCAAATTAGATACAACGATAAAGATACTAGGACTTACCTGGAATCGCAACGAAGATCACTTCCGATACTCGGTGCAGCTTCCAACGACGACCTCCGGACCTGTAACAAAAAGAATGATAATATCAGATATAGCGAGACTGTTCGATCCATTAGGATGGATAGCTCCTACAGTAATAATAGCTAAGATGCTCATACAAAAGTTATGGCTATCAGGCATAGGATGGGACGAAGCAGTACCGACAGATCTATTGCATGAATGGGATACTTACCGTAGTGAACTGCCGCAACTTACCGCAGTTAGAATACCTCGATGGCTTGGAACGCAATCCGATGATATTGACGTAGAGCTGCATGGGTTTTGTGACGCCTCTCAATTGGCATACGCAGCCGTCATTTATCTTCGGGTACTTAGACCATCTGGTGAAGTACATACATCATTGTTGGTAGCGAAGACTCGCGTAGCTCCTATCAAACAAGTAAGCATACCAAGGCTAGAGCTATGTGGAGCGGTGTTGCTGACAAAGCTCATTCAAGAGGTGATGGAAGTTCTAAGCATACAGAAAGATAAGGTCAAAGCATGGACAGATTCCACCATCGTACTAGCCTGGCTTAACAGCCACCCTAGTAGATGGAAGACATTCGTAGCGAACAGAGTATCAGATATTTTAACCACGTTGGATTCTTCACAATGGAATCATGTTGTATCAGAGCACAATCCAGCTGATTGTGCTTCTAGAGGAGTACCGCCATCGTTGTTGGCTGAAATGGATAAATGGCTTTATGGGCCTCAGTTCCTTCATGATCCTATTATAAAGTACAAAAGAACAAGAGATCAAAATGTAAATTTAGAGGAGAATGTAAAAGTTCACGTAGTCTCAGTTCCGACAACGACAGTTCTCGAAAGATTTTCGTCTTTGCAACGCATGTTGCGAGTGATATCCTATTGCAGGCGTTTTCTAAATAAAAATAAAGGATACATAAAGAAAGCTGAAGTAGAAGAAGCATGGGAAGGCTGTGTCAAGGGAACACAAGCTGAAGAGTACACAGAAGAAATTAAAGATTTAAAGGCCAAAGAACAGATCGTATCAAAGAATAGTAAGCTAAAATCATTAAGTCCTTACCTTGATGAAAGGGGTGTTCTCAGAGTGGGCGGAAGGCTCCACAATTCAACCTTGCCAGAACAGACTAAGCATCCAGTAATACTGCCTCACCAGTCCCACTTAGCGAAGCTAGTGGTAGATGATGCTCACAAGAACACGTTGCATGGAGGAGTTCAGTTGATGATGAACTATATACGAACAGCGTACTGGATCATTGGTGTGAAAAGTCTTGTCAAGCAGCATATCCGTAAGTGTGTCAAATGTATACGTCAAACTGCCGCAGTCAAGACTCAGTTCATGGGATCACTTCCTTTAGTTCGATGCACACCTGCTAGAGCATTCCAGCATAGTGGAGTAGATTATGCTGGCCCAATTCAAATTAGGACAACCAAAGGACGTGGAAACAAATCATATAAAGGTTATATTTGTTTATTCATTTGCATGGCCACTCGAGCCATACATTTAGAGCTAGTAAGTGACATGAGTTCTGATGCGTTTTTAGCCGCGTTTCGACGGTTTGTGTCTCGACGGGGACACTGTTCCGACATATGGAGCGATAATGGTACGACATTCGTAGGGGCATCTAAGGAATTGGTAGAACTTGCTAAAATTCAAGAAGCAGCAGCTGAATATTGTGAGTCGCATGGTACTCAATGGCATTTCATTCCTCCACGCGCGCCTAATTTTGGAGGCTTATGGGAAGCAGGGGTGAAATCTACAAAATACCATTTGAAACGTGTGATTGGTGACTCCACACTTACCTTCGAAGAGATGAGCACGCTGCTCAGTCAAGTAGAGGCTTGCTTAAATTCTCGTCCCATAGCCATAGTAAATAGTGATCCAAATGAGCCATATCCCTTAACGCCAGGTCATTTCCTGATAGGTGAACCGCTTGTCGCTGTGTCAGATCGTAGTTTTATGAGTTCAAGTGTTAGTTTATTGTCCAGATGGCAAAACCTTCAAAAATCATTGCAGAACTTTTGGGGTCGATGGTCTCATGACTATCTGGGAAATCTTTTACATCGCTACAAATGGTCAGCAAAAATACCTGAACCAAATGTTGGTGACTTAGTTCTAATAAAAGAAGATGACCTGCCACCTGGTCGCTGGTTAATGGGTCGTGTAGTGCAGAAACATCCAGGTCAAGACAACGTAACCCGTGTGGTCACTCTACAGACCAGTAAAAATATGATTAAACGGCCAACCTCAAAGTTATGTGTGTTGCCAGTTAGTTCTTAAATATGTATAAGTTGTATAATGCGATGATATCGTATAAGTTTATTTAAAAGTGTAAGAATAAGTTCACTAAAAATGTATAAGTTAGTTCAGTACCTAAGTTTATGTTAGTTCAGTAAAAGTTTAAGATCGTCTTTAGTCCAAATTCAATATGTATGTTCGAAACAGGTAAAGTTTAAGATGTAGTAAAAAAAAAAAAATGTTAAAAGTTGTTAATCAGTTAAGTTCTGTTCTGACCCACTTCTATTGAAAATTGTTAGGCCAAGATATATTTCGTTTGAGTTTGTAAATAAGGACATTTCACTAAATATCCTTCGTGGGCGGAATGTTTAATCTTCTAAGTTCAATTAGTTCATAAATTACAACTAGAGGGCGTTAGTAAATTTGTAACGTTTCTAGAACGCGCTAACGTTGCGTTCTGCATTTTCAATGATGTCAAAGCCTGTGTTGTATGAATATAGCTACCTAGTTCAAGGGTTTATTTGTTTCATTACAATTCCCTCCCAGTACGGTTTAAGGTGCTCAAACACATACTCATATTATTTATTGCAATTATTATGTTACATGGTGAGATCTTAAAGTTAAAAATGGTGAATACATAACAGGCCCTAATGTTCAGGGCATAGCAATATTTGGAGTGGAAGCGGGCCGAAGTCTAAAAAAATAGATAAATTAAACTTATTAGTAACTTGTTAGTTTTCAATTGTGAAGTCAATTAAATTATTATTATAACGTAGGCAGTGTATCATTGAAAAAGTCATTTAAATTATAATAGCATTTTTTTATCAATAAGTCCTTTAATTTACATTCAAATGTCCTATCCTTTTCTAGATCTTTTATTTGTTCGGGGATTTTATTATAAATTTTCTCTTCACCTTATATGTAAATCAGTGCATTGTATTTCTGTAGGCCTACTACAAGCGCTGTCTGGCTCTGGTCTTGAGTATGTGCGAGTGCTCACCAGTATATTCAAATCAAATCAAATTCAATCTATATACTCAATACTCAATATATTTATTGCTTTACACATTATATGCCACAATATTAATATTGATATTTATATTGAATATTTATATTGATTTTATGCCACAAGTAATATACAAAAATCTTTAACAAGTCAGTCAGGATGACATAAAAATTGGTCGCCACTCCACTATAACGCTGGTCTTCCGTGACACCAGTACGTCTGCATATTATACTGTGTGTGTGACGTTTCGACATAGGATGTATTTAGTCAACACGCACATAGACTCAAAACCATAGCCAGAGACAGAGCCAGACAGGGCTTGTGGTAGGCCTACGGAACTTGAGTTGATTTGAATTGAATTGCATTCTTTGATCGCTATCGTGTCGCGAATGACTGTATTTCTATGAATCATCAATATTTTAATTTACCAGTTCAGAAGGGTTTTTAGCATTAAAAGAACAATAAAAATTAAGACTGGCTTCTGAGCTCATCAGATTTTTTTTGTAAAAACATACTTGGAATACAATAGAACACCCAGACAGAGAACAAACATCTGCATTCACCAAACAAACATTTGTTCTCAGCGTGGATCGAACTTACGACCTACGTCGTCGACTACTCGCCCACACCACACTCATTCATTTAAATTTAGGTACAACCAACCAACACTTACGTACCTACTTTTGTTCTTTTTAACCGACTTCCAATCAAAAAGGAGGAGGTTCTCAATTCGGTTGTATTTTTTTTTTTTTTTTTTAATTGTTCGTTACCGCATATCTTCATCATTTGTGAGCCGATTTGAAAAATTCTTTTTTTATCTGATTGGTCCCATTTTAATTTTATTAAAATCGGTGTTGCCATTTTTTTTAAAATATTTTTTTTAATGTTTGTAACTGCATGCCTCCGTCATTTATGAACCGATTTAAAAAATATTATTTTATTTGGAAGGTTATTCTTACGTCCAGATTGTCCCAAACAAATTTCATTAAAATCTGTTTAGCCGTTTGGCAATGAAGTCGGTTTCTCTAGTTTTTAAAATTTATAATTATTTAGTAAGCAATTATGCACTTAGTTCGGTTTAGTGTAAGTCGTTTTCTCTAATCTGTTTTGCTTAATGAAAACAAATATCGTTACAGCTATGTGGTCTAGCAAAGCAGCTGGACATGACAGAGCGGCAAGTAGAGCGCTGGTGGCGCCTCCGCCGCAGTCAAGACAAGCCGTCAACCCTCGTCAAGTTCTGCGAGAACATGTGGAGGTTTACCTTCTACTTCTACAGCTTCTCCTTCGGCCTGTACGTTCTGTGGGATAAGACGTGGCTTTGGGATGCGGACCAGTGTTATATTGGATACCCTCATCAGGTATGTCCTTCTTCTTATCGAGTCAAGACTCAGCGTACAGCCCACCTGATGGGAAGCGGTTACCGTAGCCTATGGACGCCTGCAATACCAGAGGCATCACAAGCGCATTCCCGACCCTTTCAAATTTTAAAACGCCCTTTTTGAAGAGGGGTCTGGAGTCTGTTGAGAGATTTCCATATCGGCCAATGCAGCTCATGTCCAGGTGGTCAGTGTTCTTCAGGAGCTATAAACTGTAGAGGGAAGAGAAGGGAGGGGGAGGTCTTCATAGCTCAGTTGGTATTAGCTCTGCCTTCTGCGCTAGAGGGCACGTCTTTGATCCACACGGAGAACAAGTATTTCTGTGGTGAACTCAAATGTCTGTTCTTCTGACTTCATTGCCAAACTGCTGAACCGATTTTGATGAAATTTCTATGAAAAGAAAATTTGGAAATCTACCAAATTTTCAAATCTAAAAAAAATTTTTCATTTTAAATCAGCTCATAAATTACGAGTTTATGTGTTAAAAACATTAAAAGCTACAACTGAATTGAGAACCTCTTTTGTTATTTGAATATTAAAAAAGCCTTTTGTTCTTCTTCCAGGGCTTAACTAACGACATCTGGTGGTACTACATGATCTCATCAGCTTTCTACTGGTCGCTGACCATATCTCAGTTCTGGGACGTGCGTCGGAAGGACTTCTGGCAAATGTTCGTACACCATGTCGCGACTATCATCTTGTTGTCGTTCAGGTAATTCTAGATTTGTAACTAGAGTAAGACTAAGCTAACTAACAGCGCCATCTGCTGGAATAGTTAAAATAAGTTTATGTTTAAGTTGATTAATAGATAAAGTTGATTATTGAAAACAACAACACAGGGTTTCTAAAAAAATATAAGTATATATTATTTATTATATATTATATATACTTATATCCTAGCTATATAAGTCGATTTATCGCCCCCGAAACCAACTGTTTATTCAATTTCATGAAAATCTTATACATCCGCAACTTTTGTCTCGAGTGTTTACGTAGAAGTTCAACAGATGGCGTTCTCCGTGACACTAACTCGTGAGTTCAACTACTCAGTAACAGATGGCGCTAAAATTTGATTGTTTGTTTAAGTCCCTTCTGAGTCTTTTCTGAAAATGAATCCTAGCTAGATCGATTTATCGCCCCTGAAAACCCCTGTATACTAAATTTTATGAAAATCGTTGGTGCCGTTTCCGAGATTCAGATTATATATGTATATACAAGATTTTCTCGTTTAAAGGTATAAGATAAGATAAGATAATAATAATAATAATATATTTTATTTCAGACAACTATAAAATGTACATTACAAAAATGAAACACCTTAGGTCCATAGTTAATAAATACCTTAGAGACTAACATACATAAAATAAAATAAAATAAAATTACTTATTAAATCTTAGGGGCTTTTTTCGTTAGCGCACCCCTAAAGCGACGATAGATGACTCTTGGCGGCCAGAAATCCGAATTGAGAAACATGTCCCCATGCTTCGCAGGCACCTGGAGCACGTACGATTTAAAGGCCGTGTCTCTCACTCCCGATGGCTCTAGCCGCTGCAGATGTAACTGTATTGGTGGCGGGTCCTTAATCCAGAAACGGATCCTCTCCTTTACATAGCGAAAGACCTCATCACCTGAAGTATTCGGGTCCAATCTCGAGAGGTAAAGGAGGATGGTCGGGTCCACAGCACGCAGGGTGACTTCTGATGCTATGACGCTGGCGGTACCACGTTTATTACGTGACGGTTTTGGTCTTTTCTCCACCAGAGTAAAACCATCTTTATCGATCTTTGATGTACCAACGGGGATCTTCGTTTGTGCCTTCTGCCTCAAAACAGCGCAAATAAGATTTATATTATTTCAGCTGGATTTGCAACCTGTACCGTATCGGCAGTCTAATATTGCTGCTCCACGACTGTGCGGACATACTCCTCGATGCTGCAAAGGCGGCTAAGTACGCCGCATATCAGAAGCTGTGTGATTGCATCTTCGCTGTCTTCACTTTGCTGTGGATCGTCACTCGATTGGGATTCTATCCGTTCTATATTCTTAGGAGGTGAGCAGAAGGGCTATTTTTGATTTGTAAAAGGATCATATAAAAAAACGGTAGGAACCGAGACGTAGTTTGTTGCCTGTTCTTCTACGCTTGGTCGCGTGGAACTGGCACCTAGACTCACCTAGCTTTAAGACGTTTCAAAGCGATTCTTGCATCGTACTGAATAAAAAATTATTGACTTTGACTTTGCTAGTCCTGATTCATTTACAACATTTCGTCTACGAAAAAAAAAAACTGCAGATAGAAAATTTTACTCAAAGGAAACATTCCTTTATTTTTGAATAGAAAGCAAACTGCATTCAAAGATTTTTGAAAATTCTCTTCTCCCACACCCGGGAATCGAACCGGCTAAAATCTGAAAAAATTATAACTTGTACTTTTATTGCATCGATCGTTAGGGTCAATTATAAGGATGAAATCTCTCTAACAAACATAATAAATTAAATGAAAGAAAAAAAGTAGCCAAGTGCGAGTCGGACTCGCCCATGAAGGGTTCCGTAGCACGACGAACTACAAGAACCTTTATATTATGTTCCTTGATGTAACATAATAAGGTTCTTGTAGTTCGTCGAAAGGTAAATTGCGGTTTACGGTTTATGACGTATAAAAAAAAAAACTACTGACTAGATCTCGTTCAAACCAAATATCGTTGGAAGTTTGCATAGTACAATAATAATAATAATAATAGTAATGTTGTACAATGTACAACATATATTTTATTTAGTATTATCATTCCACTACTTTAGAAGTTAGAGGGGGGGGGGACCAACTTTTTTCCACTTTGGAAGTGTCTCTCGCGCAAACTATTCAGTTTAGAAAAAAACGATATTAGAAACCTCAACATCATTTTTAAAGACCTATTCATAGATACCCCACACGTATGGGTTCGATGAAAAAAAATTTTTTGAGTTTTAGTTTCAAGTATGGGGCCCCCGAAATTCATAGTTTTTTTTTTATTTTTATGTAAAAACCTTAGTGCGGTTCACAGAATACATCTACTCGCCAAGTTTCATCAGTCTAGCTCTTACGGTTTCGGAGAAAAATGGCTGTGACATACGGACGGACAGACAGACAGACAGACAGACAGACAGACATGACGAATCTATAAGGGTTCCGTTTTTGCCGTTTGGCTACGGAACCCTAAAAACCAGGAAATCTGGAGTTACAAATTCAATGAGTCAAGTTAAAGCTCGTGAACTCTTGAACCCTGAAAACACCTATAAAAAAATACAACTGAATTGAGAACTTCGTTTTTTATTTGAAGGGGGTTACAAACTACCCGCATTTTTGATTGCCTTCACAGCTCAGTTGGTAGTAGCTCTGCCTTCTGCGCTGGCTGGCGTGGGTTCGATCCCCACCGAGAACAAATATTTGTGTGGTGAACGCAGATGTTTGTTCTCTGTCTGGGTGTTATATTGTATTCTATGTATGTATTTACAAAAAAAAAAGTATTTAAGTAATATATCAGCTATCTGGTTCCCATAATACAAGCTTTGCTTTGTTTGGGGCTAGATAGTGTTGTGTGGATTGTCCGCATTATTTATTTTATTTTATTTTTCTGTATTTCAGTACTGTGTTCCGAGCTCCAACATTCGTGCCGATGTTTCCCGCGTACTTCATCTTCAATTCCCTTCTGTGCTTGCTTCTGGTGTTACACTTCGTCTGGACCTGGTTGATCCTCCAAGTGGTGTACAAAGCTATTAGCGCTGGACAGGTGAGAAAGAGATTATAGTATGGTTAGTAGAAAGACGTAAGACGTAGAAGAAAGAGTAGTTTATAGAGAACTACTGGAAGCTTTCGAAATGTGGTGGAGAATGGAGATTTTTTTTATTTTTCTTTAATTTTACTTCGTTTACCTGTTACACAGAGATTTTTGACGTGACAACGTCTTATAATTCGATGGAGCCGGCTGCACGCACGAAAAAACATGACTCATGCGGCGTTACCTCGCTCTGAGGCGTTGCATTTAAGGCTTGAGTGCAAGTGAGAGCGCGGAAGGAGCGACAAAGAGGCACGCACGGCCTCCGCGTTCGGCAGCGTTCGACATCTGTCTCTCTCCTACTTGAGTGAGCGATGCGTCCGCGTGGACAGCTGTATGACGTTGTCACGTTCAACTATCGTCAGTAAACCGACTTTACAGACAACCGATTTTTTTTGACTAACGAGAGCTGCACAATGTACCAAAAAATGGCGAGCTGACATAACATGGACATGACGTGAAGTGTTAGAAATGTCATTTTGACAACTAACGCTGTTAATTAAAGAGGGAAAAAAAAAAAAAAAAAACTAATAATAGAATACCCACGTACAGCCAAGACGAGGCAGATCACGCCAATGTCTTGGCCAACGAAAAGCTAAGCGCCGCCTGGAAAGGAAGGCACAAATGGCTGAGCCCCGCGACCCAGGGATCGTTGTCCCTGCGAGTAGCAGCCAGGGCGATGGGTCACACACCCGAGGCCCTTACCTGCAACTCCCATGAAGAGCGAGTTGTAGAAGACCGGATGATGATGATGATAATTGGCTTGACACTGACACTTATTTTTGTCAGTCACTGCGGTAAAACGGTCATGGCGGCGCCTTTTGATATTCACCACTACAAAATATCAACGACTATTCAATATTTTTGTACAACGTTCTTGTTTATAAAGTGAATTTATTATTTTTGTGGCAATCTTCATTCTAGCATTTTTCTGAGAGCGCTGGTGGCCTAGTGGTAGCGACCCCGCCTTCCGATTCTAAGGTCGTGGGTTCAAATCCAGTCGTGTACCAATGAGTTTTTCTGTCCAAAAATGTATGCCAGTGCTCTCAAACGGTGAAGGAAAACATCGTGAGGAAACCGGCATATTTAGAACCTAAAAAATTCGAAAATTTGTGTCAAGTGCACGAAAGGAGCCTCTTTGAGGCGCACTTAAAATCCTTTCACCACACTTGGTTCCAAAGAATCAGTGACACGAAAAGAAAAAGAAGACCGCATTTTTCGTACATAGAACTAGCGCATTATGAAACATCTCTTTTTGGACTTTATTTGAATATCCGTTTTAAGCCACAACTTTTTCAAACCGAAGATCCCATCTCTTTGAAAAGTCCAGAGAAAAAAAAGCAGGTTACTAGCAAAAATACTGGTAGGAATTCGCCGAGGGTTGACACGATGTCGAGGTACAAAAGCGGTTAAAAAATATCTTTTTGTATTTTACAGATGGAAGGTGACATTAGAAGCTCTAGCTCGGAAATAAGTGACAGCTCTAACCGATCTAACCAGAGCACGCCAAGTCGGGCTAATAATAAAAAGTGAGTATTTAAAGAAATACAGAGAACCATACGCCACCGATATCTGTGTAGGGATCATCCAATCTTAAACTGCACGCCCCATTACTTCAGTCAGTCAAAGTAAATTGTTCTTTATTACCTACATCACAAAGATCATTTTGAAGTACCTTGATGTGAGCCAACGTCAAGAAAACGTGGTGGAGGGGCGTGCATTTTTAGACTGGTTTATCCATACTCGTTCTACGCACTAGATTTGACGGTCCCAAAACTTATTGATGATTTTTGTAATTTTTTGTTCTCATTCCAGGGACACATAGGGGCGCGCTAGAAGGCCCGGGCTTCGCCACAGATCGCGGTCCCGTGTCAGATCAGCCAAACCACTCGCACCTTCTCACCTTGCACTTTGACGTCACGGCACCTGTCAAAAGTGACACGTTCGAAGTGACTATAACTGTCAATGTTACTGTTGCTTTGTCACGAAACCTGTCAAAAGTGTTTTTTTAAAGTGATGCTACACTAGGTAAATGTTACTGTAACTTTCAGTGTTACTGCTAATTAGAATAGTAACTATTACTTGAAGCCTTCATAAGTGAATGTTATGAAAAGTGATTTCCAAAGTGACTAGCACTAGGTAAAAGTGACTATATCTTTTCTTTACTGTACCCAAAGTCCCAGTGCATTTACAACATTTCGTTACCAAATATTGTTTTCGTTTCACCTACGTGTCTCTCTCTTTTGCATGGAAAAATGATGAGACAACAACTCTGGCTACGTAACGTATTTTTGCTGTCTCATCTTTTCTCCATACAAAAGACAGAGACACGTAGGCGAAACGAAAACAACATTTGGTAGCAAAACTCTGACTTCGGGTACTGTTATTGGAATAGTGACTACTATATTTCTCTAAACTTATTTCGGTTGCCGTAGATAATTTTAAAAAACATAGTCAACTCAAGTTGAATATTCATATCTTATGATTGGAAATACAAAGCATTCCAATTATAAATATATCGCTAGGCTAGTGGTAAATGTTACTATATGGATTATATTGTTACTTGGGAAAAAGTGACTCATGAGAGAAAAATTGACAAACTTTTGTAAAATTAACAAATATTGGTAAAATTGGCAAATTTTGGTAAAACTGACCCAAATCCTGGGTATATAGCCAGAATATCTACACATTGAAATCAAAACCATTCCTTATGTAATTTCTACAAATATTTAGCATTTTACCAACAAAATATTAGTGGATACAAATAAAGTATTAAAAAAAGCTTTTTGCAAATTATCGAAAAAGATCTTTCTACATAATCTTATAATGATGGTTGTAATAATTATATCAAAGCAAATATTTGCATTTTCATAAAAATAGTTTTCAAGTTTAATATTAGACATATCTGTTCATATTTTACTGCAACTATTTTACTGTAAACTTACAAATTTAGTGTGAAGTAGAACATTACTTAAAGTTAGTACTTCTAAGTGTTCAAGCTATAGTATTAAAAATACTTAAATAGTTTAATGTTGTCCATGTCACTTAAATATATTTAAAAGTATAATAATATTTATTTTAATACCTAAAGGTGCACTTAGTTTTAAATAAGTACTATTATAAATTGTTTCATTTACTTTGTTCTGTTTAGGGCTGGTTTTTTCATGGGTGGAATAACGCTTAAAAAAATGTCAGTCCTTATTTTTGACAAGCCTTATAAAGAGATCGATAAATCTATCTGGAGATGGGAAAATTGACCCTAACTTATGTCTTAATATTTTGCCAAATGTAAACCAAATGTAACTTTATTATTATAAGTTTTTTAATTTTAATACATGCTTAAAATACATACACCCAGACAAAATCTAAGTTCAATATTTTTTATATTAAACGTAGATGTTTGTTCTCGGTGGGGATCGAACCCACGGCCTACATCACATATACCAACTGAGCTGAGAGGCCAGTCACACTAAAAGAACAACTCAAAATAATAAATAACCTTTAGAACTTGATTTAATTTTGTTTATCAATTGTAAAGATTATTATATAATTTGTCGCTTCATGATTAACTAGTTGGTAACCGAGCTTCGCTCGGAATTTTTTTCGTTCTGTATTTTTAAGAAATCATAAGAGTCATAATAAATATGACACTTATGATTTCTTAAAAATACAGAACACATCTTTACTGGTTTATTCTTACTGAACAACGCCATCTGCTGGACATGCTTGCAATTAGTTGCTCACAATCGTCAATAGATGGCAGTAGCAGCCACATATTCAGTTTATGTTTTTAGTTTTTTTTAACGAATAGACTCATTTTCTGAAAATGAATCCTAGCTAAATCGATTTATCGCCCCCAAAACCCTCTGTATACATAATTTCATGAAAATCGTTGGCGCAGTTTCCGAGATCCTAAATATAATATACAAGATTTTCTCGTTTAAAGGTATAAGATATGCTTTATAATAATTATAGTATTATAATTCTTTAGTGAGAAAATAAATTATATTCTATTAAAATGTGCATCTGACGTAGCTTTGACCAAATACTTATAAGTGCACTTACTTTAAGTTAGATTTTAACAAAAAAAATATTATATTTATTACACTTTAGCTTTTATTACATCCTACACGGTTGTGTGTACTTGAATGCCATAATATTGGTGCTTATAAAATGTATATTTGTAGGTATGTTTACCTCTCACTCTACATGTACTGTTAACAGTAGTGTGCGAGAGAGAAGGAATGATTAGTGACGCCATTTTGGATTATTTTCACTTAGCAATTTGATTGTTTTTTTGTTATTATTTGTGGAGTATTTTTTTTCGAAAGTCATTATTACTAGTTTATAAGTACTTGATTTTGAAGAGATATCAAAAATTGTATAATTATTTGCTTAAATAATAATTTGACATAACGTCTTAGACATCTTCAAAGAACTTCAATAAGAGCGATCCACAGAAAATAGTACAACGGAAAAGTGTGGCCAAAATGCATGAGTATTTTGGCCATAGGTCCATACAAATTCGTCAGCTTTTCGAGAGTTCCTAAGTAAAAGTAAAAGTAAAATGAAAAAATCCTTCTCTTCTTCTTCTGCTTCCTGCCCTTATCCCACTTTGTAGGGTGTCTTCATTCTCCATTCCCCTCTGTCAGCCGTCATCTCTGCATTCACTCCTCTCATAACCATGTCATCTTTCACACAGTTCTGGATGAACTCTGTTTTCTTGGGTCAATAATGCCTTGTTGCGCAAAAACCACTTTCCGAAAGAAGTCACAAATTAAAACAAAGAAATACGTTCTTTACGTTCTCCTTCCTTCCTTTTTCTTAGAATCTTCATATTTAGTGATATTTTAAATAAATTCGTGCAAATAATAAAACTGGCGACAGCGTCTCCCATAGAAAGGGAACATGATCGCATTTCTACTGTTCTGTGGAGAGATCTAAGAAGGTATCTACCGTGCCTATGATTACAGCCCGACCGTGCCTATGGTTACAGCCGTGAACCTATTTAATTCTAGATTTGTTTAATATTAGCCTTTGAAACATGTAGTAATAGCTAGATGATTGACCAAAGCGTTTTCTTATGATCAAAAAATGAATATGCCTTATTTTCATAATTTTTAATACTATATGCTTATGTAATATAATATTTACTATAGTATAGAATAAGGTATATTATTTTCTGTTGCTTGGTTGTGTGTATCGGGATCAATAACCTCATAAGTCTTTTTGTTAAGGTGGTTCGATTTCTATACAAAATGATTTAACCATTTATGGGCGATGAGAGTATATTTGTATACTGATATAATTGGTCTCTATTTGCGGTAACATATACACACATCAACATTGTCTGGGGACATTCTATTTCGAATTGTTTTTTTAATTTTTCGAGATTTTGTTCCAACTTTAATTTTCTTTAATAAATAATATCGAACATTTGTATTTTATTTATTAATAAACAACAAAAAATAAAGATTCATGCCATATCTAGTTTCCTGAAGAAATTATTTTCAGTTTTTTGTAAAAATTGATATATGTAAAAGGGATATTCATTCAACAACGTGTTGAATGAATATCCCTAGACAACGTTGATGAGGTATTTGGTTGAAGAAAACTGTAGATTAACAGTAATATAACATATAAAGAGCAATTTAAAAGTCAACCACAGTTATTTCAGTGTACCTACAATTTTTTTTTTCATTGTCCTTATAATATGGTGAAAATAAGGCATGGAAATCCAAACGCCTTAAGAGGGAATCACACAGGCGACTCTCCATACAAACGTAGTCCCCTATTTCCTCCCTGGATAAAGCCTCTAGAGTAACTTAATGTAATTTTGTCTCATAAAATCCAGATCTGCTATATACGTGCTCGTATGTTTTCCTTTTTTACAGCAACTTATTGATAAAGAAAATATGACCCTCATATGATTTATATGAAATATGAATTGGAGGTGATATTTTCTTTATCAATAAGTTTCTGAAAAAAATTGGTTGTCTGTAAAGCCGGTTTACTGACGATAGTTGAACGTGACAACGTCATAAGAAAACTCTCTCGACTCGGACTCCCTTACCCGGGCTCGGGCTCGGGCTCGACGGAACGACGGTTACGACGCATGAGTCATGTTTTTTCATTCGTGCAGCCGGCTCCATCGATTTATAAGACGTTATCACGTCAAGCAGCATTTTATTGCACCCTCGAACTATATTCGCCCTCGCTCGCTTTGCTCGCTCGGGCATCTAAATATCTTGGGTACACTCGATCCATTAGCGCCCTATGCGGGCGGCGCAAAAGCTCACTTATTGCCCTTGTATTGTAGCAACACATTTGAAATGAAATGGAATGAAACTGAAGAATGTGAATGAAACTGAATGACACTGAATGAAACTGAATGACACTGAATGAAACTGAATGAAAATCCGGTCCGGACCCGGACCCGACTCGGACTCGCGGACTCGAGGACTCGCGGACTCGGACTCGGACTCGGACTCGGACTCGGACTCGGACTCGGACTCGGACTCGGACTCGGACTCGGACTCGAACTCTCGGACCCGGACCCGGAACCCGACCGAACCCTTACCCTTACCCTCATTTACCCTTACCCTCATTTACCCTTACCCATTACCCGACCCGGGCTCGGGCTCAGGTAAAATGGAACGACGAAACGACGTAACGACGCATGAGTCATGTTTTTTCGTGCGTGCAGCCGGCTCCATCGATTTATAAGACGTTATCACGTCAAAAAAGGAAAACATACGAGCACGTATATAGCAGATCTGGACTTTATGAGACAAAATGGTTACTCTAGTCTAGAGGCATTATCCAGGGAGGAAATAGGGGACTACGTTTGTATGGAGAGTTGCCTGTGTGATTCCCTCTTAAGGTGGGTGTACGCCGGTGAAATTACTGGCACGTGAGGTTAAACATATGTATACCTCAAGTTGATGGAGTACAGTGCATTGTAAGGCACGTTCCTGACGTGCGTGACCTACGAGGCAATGCTTTGTTATAGGCAATGCTTACCAGTTAACATCAGGTGGGCTATATGCGTTCCATCAGCTAGTTATCTTACTTAATATCTACGTATAACATTGAATAAGTTGACATGTTTTATTTTTATTTAAGGAATATTTATATTGTTAAATAATTAATATATATTATACACTACCTCCCTAGGTATTATGTTAATATAGGTTTAAAGTATTTATGATTCGTTTTATAATAGTGTTTATTTTTGTTATAATAATATTTGTTACGTGAAACGATTCCATATCATTTAATATTAGTACAATCTTTGTATAAATAAATGTTATTACTCTATTTTTCGCTTAATATATATTTTTTAATAAATAAATATATATTGTTAACAATCCATACAACACTATCTAGCCCTAAATTAAGCAGAACTTGTACTATGGGAACCAAATAGCTAATATACAGGGTTATTCATTATTAGCTGCAAATACTCAGGAATTAGGTTCAACAAATAAAATAAAAAATATTTATGAAATTATTTTTTTTAAATTTTGATCAAAAATTTTTTTAAGTTTTTGTATCAAAATTTTATTTTTATAAATTTCTTTACGGCTATTGCATAATGATTGTCATGGAGAACAGGACGATGACCCACCCAGGTTGTGGCTGAACGCAGAGTGTCACTCACGGCGCGCGGGCGCGGATCAAAGGTCAAAATAGGTCAGGCGCCAATGATTCCTTTATTGATTTTCTCGGGATTTTCATAACAAAACTTAAAGAAAATCATTTCATAAATATTTTTTATTTTATTTGTTGAACCTAATTCCTGAGTATTTGCAGCTAATAATGAATAACCCTGTATAGTGTTATATGAGGCTCAGTCGTATGGAGCCTTCTAGCTACTATGTTTAATTAAACTCACTGCGGTTATATTTTTGCATTTTGTTATATTCAGTAGGTAGGTGAGGTACAAAAGGCTATGTACAATTTGGTGTTGTATTTTATTTCTACGGCTACGAACAATGAACATTAATATTCCATTTATTGTTTTTTTTTTTTATAAATATGCCAAACTGCTTGTTATTTGGGATACGTTGATTTGTAAAATTAAAAATATATAATTTTGAAACTGAATAGTGTTTTTTTAATCACTTTATGTTTGTATTATATTTATAGCATAATATAATTATTATATGCATACTAGGTATACATACTCTTACTAATTACTAAATATATAATTTTCTAATTATTTATTTGTGGTAGGTAAAAGTGTTATTTTCATCATCATATATAAACAATATGAAAGTGACAGCTAAAGTCTAGATTAGGTTTCAAATGTCAAAAAAAGCGGCCAAGTGCTAGTCGGACTCGCCCATGAAGGGTTCCGTAGCAGTAAGTAATATAATACAGAAGTTCTAGTAGTTCGAAAGGTACATTGCGATTTACGATTAATGACGTATAAAAAAAAACTACTTACTAGATTTCGTTCAAACCAAATTTCGTTGAAAGTTTACATAGTAATGTACATCATATATATGTATTTTTTAGTTTTATCATTCTCTTATTTTAGAAGTTACAGGGGGGACCAACATTTTACCACTTTAGAAGTGTCTCTAGCAAAAACTATTAAGTTTAGAAAAAACGATATAAGAAACCTCAACGTCATTTTTGAAGGCCTATTCATAGATCCCACACGTATGGGTTTTATGAAAAAAAGTTTTTTGAATTTCAGTTCTAAGTACGGGGACCCCCAAAATTTATTGTTTTTTTTCTATGTTTGTGAAAAAATCTTAAGAGGGTACAACACAGGCGACTCTCTATACAAACGTAGTCCCCTATTTTCTCCCTGGATAATGCCTCTAGAGTTACCATTTTGTCTCATAAAATCCAGATCTGCTATATACGTGCTCGTATGTTTTCCTTTTTTTCAGAAACTTATTGATAAAGAAAATATCTACTAACTATAAATGCATCCAAAACCAACTACATTATTTTTGCGGCAAAAAACAAAATAATAAATAAATATTGTGGACAACTCACACAACACTACCCAGCCCCAAACTAAGCAGAGCTTGTAATATGGGAACCAGATAGCTGATATAATACTTGAATACATTTTTTTTTTGTAAATACATACTTAGAATACAATATAACACCCAGACAGAGAACAAACATTTATGTTCACCACACAAATATTTGTTCTCGGTGGGGATCGAACCCACGACCTACGGCGCAGAAGGCAGAGCTACTACCAACTGAGCCAGAGAAAAGGATTGGAAGCTTTAGCCCACTAACAATCAACGTTGAAATACTAGGCAAAGTCAACAAAGAAAAGTACATAGGTCTGACTGGTGATAGCCAGCTCACCTGGAAACCACATATTGAAACTATCCGAAGTAAACTGACTGCGGTCTCAGGTGCTTTACGTGGCATAGTACGTTGTCTCCCAAGACAGGTACGATACACAATATATAATTCTTTGGTTAAACCTCACCTAGATTATTTGATTAAAGTTTGGGGTACGGCTGCTAAAACAAACTTTGAGACTTTGCAAACAAAACAAAATAAATTAATTAAAACTTTATTTGGATACGACTACTTAGAACCTACTCGTAATATCTACAAAGAAACAAAACTAATGAACCTTAATCAAATGTATAAATATAGCACTTGCTTACTAATTAGAAAAATATTAAACAAAAACGTCCACGTCACAAATGATATTTACTAAGAAGAAAAATGTACACAGACGCATAACAAAAACTTATTGATAAAGAAAATATCACCTCCAATTAATATTTCATAAAAATCATATGATGGGTCATATTTTCTTCTATATAATATATTACCTAATAAGTTTCTGAAAACAAGGAAAACATACGAGCACGTATATAGCAGATCTGGATTTTATGAGACAAAATGGTTACTCTAGAGGCATTATCCAGGGAGGAAATAGGGGACTACGTTTGTATGGAGAGTCGCCTGTGTGATTCACAGATTACATCTACTTACCAAGTTTAATTAGTGTAGAAAGAAAGAAAGCATTTTATTGACCTACTCATATACACAGGAATACCTACCTACTTAAAAAATAAAAAATAAAATCACATAAAAAATTATAAAAAAGAAAATAATCATTAAAGGATAGGCAGGTAGGCAGCTGTCTTTAGCTCTGTTTTTAGCTCTTATAGTTTCGGAGAAAAGTGGCTGTGACATACGGACGGACAGACAGACAGACATGACGAATCTATAAGGGTTCCGTTTTTGCCATTTGGCTACGAAACCCTAAAAATGAAGCCGATGTCGATTACGAGTTGACTTCGGCACTGGGGCTGCTGGACGTGGTACGGCGCAATGGATAAATAATTACTTGAGTGTGATTTCCCGAACAGGCTAACACGTGAGGATAGACGACTGTGCCACACGCATGCGAATACATACAGATTTTTCTCCGCTACAGATTACAAATGCTGTCCAAAAACACTATCCCACGCGGCCGAAGTCGCCGGACACAACTAGTTTTTTTTTTAATGCCATAGCTGGCAGATGAGCAGACGGGCCACCTGATGGAAAGTAGTCACCTTCGCCCGGCCTTTCAAGAAGGGATAAACCCGCCTTTTGAAGGACCGGAATGTCGAAGTTCCGAGGGAAAACCGCAGAAGGCAGTTCATTCCACAACTTACTCGTGTGCGGCAAAAAGGACCGGCAAAAACGAGCAGTTGTGGAAAACCAGCCATCCAGATGGTGAGGATGGAATTAAATATACAACGTGTATCAAAATATGTGTACTATCCCGAAGGGGGGTGAATTTCCACCCCCCGGGGAACAACTTTTGTTCAACGACTTTTCGAACTTCGATTGGTATCTCTGAAAAAAACTGCAACGAAGTTTCAACATGAACAGCTGACTTTATACAAAGTGACAACCCTAAACTCAGCTACAGAGGTAGTAGGTAGTAGTGGTAGACCTACAGAGGTAGTAGGTCAAGGGGTCAAGGGGTTACAAGGATAGGGTTGTCAATTTATTTAGGCATTATGAAATTAAAATTTTGTATGGGAAACTGAAAATAGGAATTTTTAATTTTCTCCCCCCCACAACTGATCACCATTGTGGTCTGAAACCCCCCACCTTCGCATAGTACACATATTTAGATACACCTTGTATAATGGAATTAGTATCTATATAAATAGAATATGCAAATATGTAAGATCGTCAATGCCACCTTTAAGTAGATATGACCTTAAAAAAAATTGACTTATATATATTCCCCATTATTATCAGCCCGAAGAAGTCCACTGCTGGACATAGGTCTCCCCTACACATGCAGGAAGAACGAATCTGAGCCCTTTCCATTCATCGACTTCCCGCGATCTTATCAATGTCTTCGGTCCATCTTGTGGGGGCCATACGTTTCCTCTTCCGGTTCGTGATCGCAAATCGAAAACCTTTATTCCCCAACGGTTGTCGGTTCTTCGAGCTATACGACCTGCCCTTTGCCCCTTCAACTTATTAATTCTATATTGAGCTATGTCGGTGACCTTGGTTCTTCTTCACGGATATCCTCATTTCTGATTCTATCATAATTATTAGTATGTTGTTATTGTTGTATCGTTAAGGTCGCTCGATTCCCATACAAATTGAAATACACTATACTATGAGTATTAAAACCTCACAGTTAATAAAAACACTTATTAATTGTACTAAGGTATGCACCTAAAGAGCTTTGAAAATTCTGTATGTTTATGTTTTTTAAGGGTTTTAAGAGGGCATCACACAGGCGACTCTCCATACAAACATAGTCCCTGTTTCCTCCCTGGATAATGCCTCTAGAGTAACCATTTTTTCTCATAAAATCCAGATCTGCTATTATATACGTGCTCGTATGTTTTCCTTTTTTTCAGAAACTTATTGATAAAGAAAATATGACCCTCATTATGATTTATATGAAATATGAATTGGAGGTGATATTTTCTTTATCAATAAGTTACTGAAAAAAAGGAAAAAATACGAGCACGTATATAGCAGATCTGGATTTTATGAGACAAAATGGTTACTCTAGAGGAATTATCCAGGGAGGAAATAGGGGACTACGTTTGTATGGAGAGTCGCCGGTGTGATTCCCTCTTAAGTGACGCACCCACACGCAGCAAAGAAGGGGGAAATGCGAAGGCATATTCCCCTCTTTAAAAAATAAATTATTATAGTTTAAAAAACTAAAAAAACACGCTTTTATAACTAATTGAACTAAAAAGTTAAAAATAAAACTGTAATAATCAATAGAAAAATTTAAATTATTGTACAAAAAGCGTGGGAGGCTTGATTTTGATTGTTGTAAATATTTTATCAATAGTTTATTATATCTGGAGTTATTATAAAAAGCACCCCACGCTTTTTTGTACAATAATATAAAATTTTCAATTGATTATTACAGCTTTATTTTTAACTTTTTAGTTCAATTAGTTATAAAAGCGTGTTCTTTTAGTCTTTCAAACTATAATTAATTTTTTAAAGAGGGGAATATGCCTTCGCATGTCCCCCTTCCTTGCTGCGTGTGGGTGGTGTGGTGGTAAGGGATAATTTCTGTTTCTTCAGAGATAAACTGTTATTCTTCTTATCGTGTCACTGATTTCTTTCGAACCAAGTGTGGTGAAAGGATTTTTAGTGCGCCTCAAATAGGCCCCTTTCGTGCACATGACACATATTTTCGAACTCTTTAGGTTCTGCGACATGTCGGTTTCCTCACGATGTTTTCCTTCACAAACACATTGGTACACGACTGAATTTGAACCCACGACCTTAAGATCGGAAGGCGGGGCCACTACCACTAAGCCACAGCGCTCTTATCTAATAGCTCTGTAGACAAGTAGTCTTTGGAGCAAGATTTGCCAAATTGTATCGTACGTTGCCGCTCATGCACCAAGCCTTGTACATAATGTGGAGAGTAATAAATCAGAAAATTTTAATAGCATAATTGCTAAATTGATTGGAGGGAAGCGAATCAATTTTAGTTTGAAGGGATCATACGAAAGTAGATGCAAAGGTGCAGTTATATCCCACAACACACGTGCATTGTTGTCAACCACATTCAAACAAGCATCAGGGAGAAGTCCAAGAGGAACGATCAAAATTCTGGAACGAAGAAGGCTATCGAAAAGAAATCAACGAAAATACTATAAAAAGAAAAACAAACAAAAGTTTTTTAGAGGGGAAGATATAAACTATGGAGAAAATTGTGCCCGAGAAGACATTAGCCCCGAAATGATGGAGAAAAACAAAAAGACATTTCTGGAAAATCTTAATAAAACAAAGGAGGAGAGAGAACACATTGAAAGGGAAACTATTTTACAAAGCGCATCAAGCGAGTGGCTTGAATTGAGAAGAAATATATTAACTGCTTCTAATTTTGGGAGAATAGTAAAACGACGTGAAGATGTCAGTTGTGGAAACCTTGTGAAAGATTTGCTGTACAAAGATTGTATAAGCCACATCAAATCAATCAAACATGGCAATGATAACGAAAAGATTGCAATAGAACAGCTTTCAAAAGAAGCAATGGCTCAAATAGAACCATGTGGCTTATTCATTGATGAAAAACTATCATATTTAGGTGCGAGTCCTGATGGAATCTGCAAGAATAAAAATATGATAGTTGAAATTAAATGTCCTGTTTCTGTGTACAAAACAAACTTCGAAGAGGCAGTCTAAGAAAAAAAAATCCCATTTTACAAATTTAAAGATGGCACCATCCAAGTAAATAAAAAACACAACTGGTACTACCAAATACAAGGACAACTTCATATAGCAAAAAAAACAAAATGCCTGTTTGGATTGTGGTTGGGCGAAAATATCCCTATGCAAAAAAATATAATTGAGAGGGATGATCAGTTCTGGGATGAAATAATGGAGCCCAAACTGACAAAATTTTATTTAAATTGCGTTTTGCCAGAACTCATTGATCCTCGATTTACAAGAAAAATGTCAATTCGTGATCCACCCTATATAAAAGAAGCAATAGAAGCAAAGAGCTCCAAAAACAGCGTTCCAAAAAAAAGGAAAGCTGAAAAAGAGAATATTGAAAATAAAATCATAGAAAATAACAAACCAACATGCTCTCAGATCGGACCAGATAGTGATACTGAAGAAGAACGACCAGAAAAAAGATTGTATGTATTGAATGAAAGACAATTAAACATTGAAGAATTTTAAAAGTAAAACTGTTTTATTTTATCTATGATGATGAATGTTAGGTAATAGGTGCCCAACTTATAACCCCAATAAACTTACTATGCCTATCCGCTTTGTTATTATCAGTGATCGGAGTAGGTAGAGCTATTTAGGTTCATTGACCGCAAACATTGATGTTAATATGGATATTCCACGGGATTCCGACTAATACTCCGGGATTCGATTATTATAATTATGTTTATCAATAAGTATATAAATGGTATATGTAAGCCCGACTGCGCGAGCGACGTTGTAAATTTTACATCAGCAACACGTTGCCAAAGTTTTTGTCAAACGCGATTTTTGAGGAACAAATAATTTGTATGGTATGTTCTTGTATAACTTCAGAATGGAAATGTTGATTGATTGTTGATTCTTGTATAAATATAAGAAATTGTTACATAAAAAAATATATGTCATTTAATGACTCAAGTTTCTATCTATTTATTATATTATCCTTAAACCCGTCCTTACACTTATAAGAAGTATATGCTTTCATTACTCCCTAAGGCGTAAATAAATAGCTTTTTATTATTTTTAATAAACAAATTCCGGGATTCGGGGAATATCCATATTATTCTATAATATGGCAAGTACATAAAATAGCTCTACCTACTCCGATCACTGGTTATTATACACTCTGCTTGTATAATAATCCAAGCATACCAGGCCTAATAAATACTTAATAAGACTACTGCCAAATTCGTTTAGAATGGCTATAATAAACGAAACACGTAAACACCAGAAGTTTCATGACATTTTGGTAGCGAGAAAAATTATACTACAGAATACTCGAACTATACCTACTCGCTCGGCGAGCAGGGCAGGCACGCGTTGCGGGGCGCTATACCTACTCTCCTCGCGAAGGGTATAGTTCAAATAATATGTAGTACCTAGTATTATTTTTTTATTTATCTTGCAACCTAAATGTCATGAGATTTTAGGCGCTTACGCGTTTTGTTTATTAGAGCCATTCTAAACGTGACCACACTGTATGAATGTCGCACTCAAACTAAAGTACCTAGCTAGACAAACAGTCAGCTTTTCACTCAAACGGACCGTGAACCAGTGAATCTAATGCGTACCTGTAGGCCTACCACAAGCTCTGTCTGGCTCTGTCTCTGGTTTTGAGTCTGTGAGTGTTGACCAGTATATTATGCTGTGTGTGTGACGTTTCGACGTAGGATTTACTTAGACAACACTCATACAGTCTCAAAACCAGAGTCAGACAGAGCTTGTGGTAGGCCTACAGGTATAATGATAACGATGGAATAGGAATACAATCTATATTTTCTTACAATTTATTGACCTTTGAGAGAATTCCACGCTAAATAAAGTTATGCGCGCAGAACCAGTTCTACCAAAATATAGTGAAGGAAAACTTCGTACGAAATCAGCGCACCTAAACCAAATTCGAATAAAAGTGAAGCTATGGGCACGATGACGCGGCATACTGCGAAGAGCGCGAGTCGAACAATGCGCGCGTCTAAATGTAGCGGGGAAGCGCGGTTGGCGCGGGGAATATACAGGGTTATTCATTATTAACTGCAAATACTCAGGAATTAGGTTCAACAAATAGAATAAAAAATATTTATGAAATTATTTTTTTTAAATTTGATCAAAAATTTTTTAAAGTTTTTGTATCAAAATTTTATTTTTATTAATTTCTTTACGGCTATTGCATAATGATTGCCACGGAGAACAGGACGATGACCCACCCAGGCGGTGACAGAACGCAGAGTGTCACTCACGGCGCGCGGGCGCGGATCAAAGGTCAAAATAGGTCAGGCGCCAATGATTCCTTTATCGATTTTCTCGGGATTTTCATAACAAAACTTTAAAAAAATCATTTCATAAATATTTTTTATTTTATTTGTTGAACCTAATTCCTGAGTATTTGCAGCTAATAATGAATAACCCTGTATTTGACTCCGCCCAGATCGCCAAGGCCGTTCACTAATACCACAGCCTTAATTTTTTACATTACATTGGCTATATTTATAAATACAACTCAACATTGATATTACAGTAACAGCGGGGTGAATACGTGGTTTTCTCAAGGCCTATAAGTTGATAGAGGCCCTTACGCACCCACAGCTTGTCAATTAAGAGCGAGTCGTGCAAAATAGTTGAAAACGATAGTCACGGTTAAATCGATATTATGAATATACTTGCAATAATGAATCTAAAACTTTGTATAAAGTACCAGACTGAACGTATTGACAATTATTCCGTAACAAAAAAAAATATTTATATATAATTAAATAAACACAGATAGGTAAAATTTGACAAATCGTATGTCGGCGTTATTAAAAAATGTCATGTTACACTGTTGATTTTATGAACAAACTTTAATTCGAATTAATCTCAAATGTTTAGTCTACAATTAGTCCTTTTTCGATTTTTAATAAATCACTTAGTTATTTAGTTATGAATTTTTTAAAAAAGCATCTCAAATCCGCCATACAAATTTACTATGGACGCGCGAAGTTGAATATATACGCGACGAACGCTCGCGGAAATTCAGTCCACCACGAGAGCTCAGAGTGGGAGCACGTCTCTTTGCGAGGCGACGCGAGCCAACTAGCAAACGCGATCTTATGTGTATGTACACACAGCTGCAAACAGGTAAAGTGAGGTAAGCCATTTTTTATTATCTATGCTTTTTATTGCTCAAAAAAATGTGATGTACCTATAAATATTTACTCTGTTTAGGGAACAATGGGAAAGCGAAAAGAAAGACATTCTAAGAAGAAAAGTGGCGCTCTGTTCCGGAAAAAAAAAATCGATAAAAATATGTACGTATGTAAATGTAAATCATGGGTTACCTACTTTTGCCACACTAGGTGTAAACGGCGTCGAGCGAACCTATCATTGTGTGCGTGAGTACGCACACAACTAGCGAGCCGCAGTAAATACCTATTTTCCGTCCGCCTGGTTTACTCGACTCGCTCTTAAAAATCATTAATTCAATAACAGCTAAGATGTTCGGTTGGTTTTGGAAAGAGTCGTTATGGCTGCCAGCTAACACTACTTGGGAAAACTTCATTAATGGACCAGACAAGACAGTTGTGTACGCTGAGGCACGGGACTACTGGGTTCTTGTACCTCTGGTGTTTGTGGGACTTATTCTGAGGGTTTTGAGTGAGAGGTAAGTAGGTACTTACTATATTTGATAGTATGTCTTCATTGTTGTCTTGAAGAAGTTTACAAATAAATGTTACCACTCTTTCTCTAATTCAAAATCAAATTAAATTATTTATTTTATGCCACGCATGTAATTACACAAGGATCATTTACAATAAGTAACAATGACATAAAAATTGGTCACTCAGCATATGTTATACTAGCAAGTGCCACTATAGTGGCACTTGCTACTATAACGCTGGTCTTCCGTGACACCAGTAGAGTGCAACAGTGCAACACAATGTAGCAACTGCGACTCACCGTCGTTTTACAGAAGAACCGTTGATACAAATAATAAAACAATACTTTACAAGATAAAGTGCAAATTAAAATATAAAGTTACATCCAATACAAGAGGAGAAAGATAACCTAAATAAGTCGATAGGTATCCAACCCATCCCCTTCATAAAACCAAATAAACCATAAAAATTAAAATTAGTGCGCTGATATTTTTCCGTCACTCAATTATTTTCATCGACACAATTTCATTGACTGCATCAAGCACTAGAGTAAATCAGCAGTAACGGTAAAACAGTTTTTTTTTTCTAAATTTGTGTACCTACTACTACATCTATGCGGTACCCTAATTAGTAATTTTACTTGGTACGTAGTAATTTTATATAAAATAAGTAAGTATTAGGTAGGTACTAAGAATGTGTTCATTGGCACTTTTCTTACTGTCTCTACTTAATTAAGGTGACACTTTGTTTATGTGTTCATTAAGTAGCATTAACACTACACAATATTAAATTTACCACTACACTAACTCAAAAGGTTTGGTCCTTTTGAGTTAACGGTTAGACAGTGACAACGCTCTATGCCAAAATGAAGCAGAAATAAACCCTCCCCCTCCCGCGTCCCGCAAAAGTTGGTTCACCGTGATTTCATAAGATTTTCGTGCGTTTCGTATCCATTGGTTAAAAAATCCTTGCCTAAAAACAATCAATTTATAAACTAACCGGGGCCCAGGACTAGCTATGAATTGCTTTGAGAGCTTTATCATGGTCACTCACTATTGCTTCCGAACCAGTGTGATGGAGAGTTTTTTTTTTTTTTTTACTATTTATAGGATAACGCTTGACCGCAATCTCACCTGATGTTAAGTGATGATGCGATCGACGGTATAGCGCGCTCACCTAGAAGATAGGTATCTTAGATAGGTATCTAGGTATCTAAGCTCTAAGCTACCTATCTTCTAGGTGAGCGCGCTACACCGTCGATCGCATCATCACTTCACTATCATCTATTCACTCTTTTTTTGAAAACTCCCAAATTATAGGTATTCGGAAAAATAGACGGCAACGAGTTCCACTCTTTGGCTGTCCGCATTATAAAAGTGGAGGCAAAGCGCTTAGTGCGGGAAGAAGGTGTATCAACCATGAATGGATGCCTCGTCTCCGTACGTCTAGTGGTCTAGTGGTGAATGGGGATGGGGGAACCAAGTTGAAAGAAGATTGTTTAAGTATTGGTTCCTATTTACTTAGAGAAAATTACATGTGTATCTCCTCTCCCTGACTGCCAGGCGGGCGGACAGACCCTAATTTTGTCGAAGTTTGTCGATCTTTGTCGAAGATGTGTCGATAACGGTGACTGTGATACTTGACATAACAAAATAAACTAGTAGTTCGCCCCGAACTGAGATCTCGTGATGCGATTCAAATGCTCTGAAAAGTTAGGTTAGGTATAGGTACATAATATAATAAATACCTAATCAGAAAAAATGTGCCACCATCACGCATTGTGTTTTATCTACTTCGAGAAGAATGTCTGTCCAGATTTACTTTTTGACCTTGCCTCTGACTATCCCTCACTTTGCATGGTAAGCAAGTTTTAACTCAATTGGCCAATTGATTGAAGAGTTCCGTTAGACTGACCTTGACTCCGCTCATCAGACCAAGCCGCTTCCAACATTTTATGACAGCTGAGTACCTCCTTAACTTATTTTAAGAAAAAAAAATAAGAAAAAGTAAAAAAATTGAACGACCAGTAGAAAAACCTTCATGTCAACGAAATTCTTAGAGATGGGGGCTCTCGGATCGTTGGTTATCTTAATTTATCTCATATATCTTTGTTTTGTATAGAGAAAACTGAGTGTCCTAGAAAAAAAGTAAAAACTGTTTTGGAATGTCCAAGCAAAGTTCTTTCTTATGACATGTAACTTGGTTTTTTTTGTGTCACTTTTGTTAATTTTGCATCCTTTTTAATAACCCCTCATCCGATTTCACTCATATACTCAAACCCATATATATACCAATACATTATACCCAGTAAATTTTTCAAGTACAAGCTACCTAATTATAAAATTTCATGCAGATCAGATCAACGGTTCGAAAGTTATCGTCGGACAAACATACATAAATACATACATACGCACATAAAATGCCAAATTGCCCAAGTTGTTTGTAAGATCTTCGTTCGCTTCGCTCACTCGATCAATCAATAAAAAATATACAACTACGCACTAAACGCAATTTTGACTTCTCGATCACCTTGACATTATCTTTTATTACAAGCCTATTAATCTAAGCGTAAGCGTAGCGTAAATTAATCTTTGCGCACATCTTAGGACCCTGCGATAGTGATCAGTGTAACGCTGTCAAATATGACAGCGATATTTGACAGCCTTTCACTGATCGCCATCGCCGAGATGTGCGCAGGCCTTTACCCCATCTATATTATAATGAGCATTGACTATTCGCGCGAGTTCGTCAAATCATTGGTTTTTCCCACCTCAAGAAATGCTCAACGGGCTTGAACATTTTGAATTCTCTAAATAAGTTTCACTTCAAAAACCTTTTTTGTCCGGTATAATCCTCCTCTGAGGCGCAATTCAAAGCCTTTCACCACGTTCTATGGGCTGGAAGTGCGTGGATGAGACTCGTAAGGGACCGGAAAGAGTGGCGTAATGAGGAGAAAGCATACCTATGCTCAGCAGTGGGTGCTAATGTTAATAATAAACTAGTAGGTAGTCCCATAATATCAATAGTCACTATAATATCACGTCACAAACAATGTAGAGATAGCTCAACTGATCCAAATCAGTACCTACCAGACGGAAGCGTCCCCAAGACGATGGCGATATTGCCACGCTGAATAGCGCGCCTACCCGACAGCTCTTGGGGCACGCGTCGCTTCATTCACAATTCGTAAATATTAGTTTAATTGTGTTAAATTGTTGTTTAGTTGCTATTCAGCGTGGCAATGCCGCCAGCGTCTTGGGGACGCTTCCGTCTGGCACTGATTTGGATCAGTTGAGCTATCTCTAGATCGTTTGTAACGATCTGCAGATAGCTCAACTGTTTCTTGTGTATTTTGTACATTTTGTAAATATTTTGTTCGTTTCTTTGTAAATAATACTTCATCTACTCATATTTATGCTTAAATAAATAATATATTAAGCATAAATATGAGTACGTACGTACTTAGGTATGTATATCACGTCTATGAAGGAAAGTACCTACGAATTATTTTGTTTTATTTTAGATACCTCTTCAAGCCATTCGGAAGAATTTTGAAAATAAGTGATTTCAAATTGAAGGCTCCCCTCAATGTGAAACTAGAAGCCGAATATCGGAAATCATCAACGCGTAAAAATGTGAGTAACAAGAACTAAGTAGGTATATATAACTAAGTATATTAAATGAATGCTCGATATATTCGAGACAGACGGACCAAAGACGGAAGTCTTTGGTCCGTCTGTGTGTTTTTGTAAAGTTATTTACATTTTGATTTAAATTAGTATAAATCTATTGCGTTAGTTTATTAATAGTTTAGATAAGTATTGATAATAAACGCATATCCTAATTTATCGCTAAGCGCGGTCTCCGTTTGGACGGGTGACGGACGCTATGGCGGATGGCATTTTAAAGGAGCAGGGATTTTGGATTTTATTTGCAACGTACCTACTTATTCTACTTTTCTTTGGCGTTGCACTTGCGTCGCAATTAACTTTGCATGCGACAACATGCGACTCGCATGTTGTTATGCATTTGCCTTACCTTTTTCTGCATTGTGAAGAGAGTTTGGCCAAGGAGGTTGAAAAGGGAGTTGAAAAAGTCTCTGGTTTTTCCTCAAAAAAAAGGTTTAACTCAAAATTAAATTAACCTTTGTAGAGTATGTAGTTTCCAAGTAGTATCTAAAGACTTGATTAATTTCAGGCCACAGCCCTCGCAAAACAGCTAGACCTACCCGAGCGAGAAATAACGCGATGGTGGCGCCTCCGCAGTGGTGAGAACAAGCCGACAACTCTTGCCAAATTCTCTGAATGCATGTGGCGGGGCTGCCATTACACGATCAATGTGTCGCTTGGATTATACGTGGCGTGGGGTCAAGACTGGGCGAAAGATATGGCTATGGTGACCCAAGGACTTCCCCATCAGGTAAATGGGGTGAAATGGGGTGAAAACTGCTGTTAACAACAGCACCATCGAATGATACCAGCAAAGCAAGGACTTTGTTAATTCATTAATTTAATCCATAATGAGATAATTATTTGAATATTTTATTAACTCTATAAATATTCCATCGTCTCCAGCTGCTTTTCCATATTTTATGGTTCTAAAGCTGTGTTGAATTCATCTTTTATTAATTCTGGATCTAGGTTGTCTTCCTCTACTTCACTTATATATATTTAACGTATCAATTTCTGACAAATCTCTATAGTATGTATCTCTTCCATCTGTCTGTTTTCTATTATCTAAATATAGAAAACTAAAGATTTGGCATAGTGTCCGGGGTGTGCCTTAGGAAAGGTCATAATTTCATCTTTGTTTTATAAAATACTCATTATCATAGCCACGACCTCTACTAGTGCACTACTGTTACTAAGAAGTCGTCAAACCCGGATTTGGTTGAATGTTAATAATTATCTCTATCATGTTTCCAGGGTGTTACTACCGAAATGTGGTGGTACTATATGATAGTATCGAATTACTACGTCTGCCTGATCATCACGGAGTTTCGTGACGTGCGTCGCAAATATTTCTGGCCGATGTTTATCCACCATCTCATGACTCTATGGTTGCTGTTCTTAAGCTGGGCGTGCCAATGCTTTAGAGTAGGCTGTTTAATACAAATACTTCATGAAATGAGTGGAATTTTTCTGGAGTTTGGAAAAGCGGCAAAGTACGCAAGATGTCAGACTACGTGCAAGAATTTGTTTCAAGTATTCGCGCTTGTGTGGTTAGTTACGCGATTGGTGCTGTTTCCTGTTTATATTCTTCCTGAGTAAGTTTATTTATTCAATTTAGATACCTATAAAGTGCGTGAACTTAGAAGATCTTTGTACAATAATAAATGTGAGTTCTATTCGCATGCAGATAAAGCAAATGAGCTAATGTGAGTTCTATAGTTCCTAATACATTTCAGGACTAGTTCTGACCTAAAACTGGCGCTATTAAGTTCACGCACATGATACCTATATCTGTCCCATAATAATTGAGAAAAATAGTCGACCAGCGGGTCTGTGTATGTGGAATCAGAATCATTTATTGTTCAACTGTATAGAGGTCTTATAATTATAAGTTTAAAAAACTAGAGAAACCGACTTCATTGCCAAACGGCTAAACCGATTTTAATGAAATTTGTTTGGGACAATGTGGACGTAAAAATAACCTTCTAAATAAAAAAATAATTTTCTAAATCAGTTCATAAATGATGGAGGCATGCAGTTACAAACATTAAAAAAAATATTTAAAAAAAAATGGCTGCACCGATTTTAATAAAATTAAAATGGGACCAATCTGGAAGCAGTACCTTTAAGATAAAAAAATATTTTTTCAAATCGGCTCACAAATGACGAAGTTATGCGGTAACAAACATTAAAAAAAAATATAACCGAGCTGAGATCCTCTTCCTTTTTGATTGGAAGTCGGTTAAAAAGTAAAAATCAACTATGGAAACAACAGTCTATCTGTTTCGGATCCGACTTGAAGGACCAACAAATGTAAGGGATGTGCAATGAGAAAACGCCAGTTCCACAAAAGGGTAGACAAAGGGTTGGAGAGGCAATACACGACCGTGCGACGAACACTTGTAAAGATTACTAAGCAAATTAGAATATGAGATCAAAAATTTAGGCCAACAATCTCTAACGATGAGACTTTTAAGTAATGATTTATATATATATATTTTTTTAAACAACTAAGTTGACAAACAAGCATACGGCCCCCCTGATGGGAAACCACCGCTGTTATGACCGCCAGCACAGAAATCAATAATCGTATGTGATGGTACAGTATAGATATATCACCTGCTTGAAAGCCGACTAGACTGAGCAGACAGTGTAGTTGCTGGATAAGGATCTAAGGGCCGAAGGCAAAAACAATGCTTTAGTCTGGGTCGACTTGAGGCCTCAAGTTGACTCAGACACGCGTTGTTTCTGCATACGGTCATAACAGCGTCCCAAATTTGTGGTATACTTAATGCTTTGACGTGACAACGTCTTATAATTCGATGGAGCTGGCTGCACGCACGAAAAACATGACTCATGCAGCGTTACCTCGCTCTGAAGCGTTCCATTTAAGGCTTGAAGTGCAAGCGAGAGCGTGAAACGAGCGACAAAGAGGCTCAATCGGACTCGGCGTTCGACATCTCTCTCTCCTACTTGAGTGAGCGATGCATCCGCGTGCACAACTGTATGACGTTGTCACGTTCAGTCATCGTCAGTAAACCGACTTTACAGACAACCGGTTTTTTTAATGATTTTTTCTCCCCAGGGTCTACAAGTACCGAAACGTGACTCTCGTGGGATTTTGGATATTCTTTTTACTGGCTCTGCTGTTTGTGATGACCTGTTTTTGGACATGGCTCTTATGGACAATTTGGCGGCGTTCCATCTACTGTGGAAAGGTTTGTAAAACCAAGTTTACTACGTCAGCGTATAGGGTATATTACATCCCGATGCTATCCCGGGGTATAATAGGACCCTGCATCACCTCCCGTCGTAAAAGGCGACATAAATAATGCCAACCGCAGAAGAATGAAGCGGGCTGGTCACCCGCGTGTCCAGAGTACTAGGTCCTTAAAACTAAATCTGTGTTCATAAATCTACGGAGCGTGGTGACGACAATGTCTTATTCCCCTATAAAAGTCTCTACCTATAAATAAATAAATAACCTATACCAAGATACTACCACTTTTAGGCCTATCTATGTCAAGCAATGGACTCTCAAGTTGATGATTGAAATGGTTAATTTCATGGTTGACGTTGTGACTGGAGCAACACATGCTTTTATTATTTGAAATAGTAGCTTTACATCGTCAGTGTTTTTCAGCTTCCTGACGATCCCAGAAGTGAATCCGAAGAAAGCGAGGCTTCACTAGATAATCAATACACTAACGGAAACTCTCAGCACTGTCCGCAAAAACGTCATGATTATAGATTCATTGCGTCTTCCTAGTTATACATAGACATGCACAAATATTTTAATGTAATGCAGCAGAATCAGGACGCCCGCTAGGCATCTCTCTGGGCGTCAGAAGCATCGGTCTGTGGTCCGATGAGAGGTTGGACAAGACGGCAAGTTCGGGGGCTGTCTCGAGGCCTTTGTAGATGGTCATGTCGATGACGTCACCGTGTCCGTTAGGCTCATAAAGGCGCGGGCCCACCGCAGCGCACGGAGAAGCTACGCACGTGTATTGAGCTTCACTTTGTAAGATAGTGTAAATAAATAAAATAAATAAATAAATATTGTGGACAATTCACACAACACTACCCAGCCCCAAACTAAGCAGAGCTTGTAATATGGGAACCGGATAGCTGATATAATACTTGAATACATTTTTTTTTGTAAATACGTACTTAGAATACAATATAACACCCAGACAGAGAACAAACATTTATGTTCACCACACAAGTATTTGTTCTCGGTGGGGATCGAACCCACGACCTACGGCGCAGAAGGCAGAGCTACTACCAACTGAGCTAGAGGCCAGTGTATGTGGTTGTATCCACTGCAACCCACGGACAGGCTTCGCATGAATTGACGTCGTTGATGCTGCATGGTTTGCTCAAATAAGCGGTTACATAGCTCAACGCACGCACGCTACACACGCTTGCATTTACCGCATGAGTACAGCGTGCATGGCGTTGAGCTCTGTAGGCAAAATATTCAAGCAAAACCGTGAACTTGCGCAGCCTCTTCTTGCGCCGTGGTGGGCCACGCACGCTACAGTTATGAGTTCATATTCGTCTACAGCAGAGGAAACGCAGACCAACGTTGTGAAACAAATTAATACACTGATGATTGATACACTGATTTTGATTTGATTTGAACACTGTGCACGGGCAGCATACACCGCGGTGGGCCCGTGCCTCCATGTGTCCGGCCGTATCATGTAGTAGGCGTGGTCCATTGAATGTTGTTTTAAGATTCTTTCATTTGTGCATTTCTTGTTGGAGTACCATGGGGGTATTCCGAATTTTAAAGATGTACGGAACCACTACTACCGGTGGCCCTCATTCCAAGGTCCCATGTAAATTATCTTAAGGGTTCAAAGGTAAAATCGGTTCAGCTGTTTTGTTTCTATTGATTTTTTTTTATATTTGATACTGCATACAACCGTTATTTATGAACCGATTACTTAAGATTTTTTTTATCTGGAAGGTTATAGGTACCCAGTTCCAGATTGGTCCACTCATTTCATCAAAATCGGTCAGTTCGGCCATGAAGCCGCCTTTTTGAGTTGTTGAAAGTGAAGTGAATAAGTGAAAGGCTGCAATGCAGGTATTTTTTTATCCTTATCCAGTATTCTGTTTTTTATTGTCTTAATAAGCATTTAAAATTAACATTGTCAGATCGTTTTTAAAATAATCTATGCTGTAAGGTTCAGCGCAGATATCAGAGAGGAGCGTAGCGGATAGGATTTTATTAAGGCATTCGAAAATCAACTTTAAAACAATTGCAGTAAAATGCATAGGTAATAATTATGGAACTGTACCCGTAGTCTGAGTTTTACTCGATCAGTTTAAACATTTCGTTTCGCCTACGTGTCTCTTTCTTTAGTATGGAGAAATAAAACCAGACGGATCGCGGACGCGCGAGCATTTTTCTAGCTATGCACTCTATTACAATAGTTTAAAAGATGATTTTCGATTGTCTTAATAAAATCCTCACCGCTGCGCTACGCGCTACGCTCTGTCTGCGCTGACCCTAAGGTAAGGGTGTTGAGGGTATTTATAATTAACTTTATAATTTTTTTCGTCCTTATAGAACGCGATCGTAAAGAGCGTGACCTTTAAAAAAATGGACTTATAATATAAATAGTTATTAATGTGTTATTGTTGTATCGTTTAATCTTAAAATCTCAAACTTCGCAATAAAAACACTTATTTTAATTGCCTTGATAATTCAGTATACTTTAAATATATCATTGTACAAAATAACAAGATTCTCTTTATGTCTTTCCTCGCGTGAAATATAGGCGACGGTTCCCAATATACTTGTTCTATTAACTAGTTGCATAAAAAAATATTTTTTTAGGATTGTCGAAAACAAGGACAGTAAATTTTTATTCGAAAAATAGCGATAACCCCGATTTTTTACTTTTAAAGGGGGCGTACTTATTACATTCGTTTTGTAACATACCTATAAATGGTTTTTCATTTTTTACTTACCTGTGACCCTCCCCAAAATCATAGGCTGGCCACGCGCCTATTCGGTGTGAAGGGATATCATAATGCTGCTGTTCCTTCAGAGAGAAACTGTGGTGGTTATCTCTTCCAGAAGGTACTTCGGCTATACTTAATCGAAACAACTCGACGTATTTCTTGCAATGCTGGCGAAGTATTTGTAAAGGAACGGTGGGTTGAGTACGAACGATAATCTCAGGGTCGATAAAAACCTGTAAGTAGCCACAGCTTGCCAAATCACATTCATATAATCTTAAACAGCTAAGATGTTCGGTTGGTTTTGGAAAGAATCGTTATGGCTGCCAGCTAACACTACTTGGGAAGACATCAGTAATGGACCAGGCAAGGCTGTTGTGTACGCTGAGGCACAGGACTTTTGGTTTCTTATACCTCTGGCGATTGTGGGACTTGTGCTGAGGTTTTTGAGTGAGAGGTAAGTATGTACTTACTATCTTAGATAGTCTATCTACATATCTGTCTTACGAGTTATTGATTTGAAGAAAACATTATGTGACCAGTCTTTCTTTTATCATGTCATTATTGCTTTCCTAGTGATGAAAAGTCAGGTCAATATCACGTCTTGGAAGTACCTACGAATTATTTTGTTTTATTTTAGATACCTCTTCAGGCCATTCGGAAGAATTTTGAAAATAAGTGATTCCAAATTGAAGGCTCCCCTCAATGTGAAACTAGAAGCCGAATATCGGAAATCATCAACGTGTAAAAATGTGAGTAACGAGAACTAAGAGAAGAGTATAGCTAAGTATGAACTGTACCTAATATGTTAGTGCTTGATCTTGAGGAAGTCTTTGGTATGTTTGTGTGTCTTTGTAAACTTATTTACATTTTGATTTAAATTAGTAAAAATCTATTGATAATCAAAGACACTGATAATAAAAGCAAAGAATAGCTATGCGTTTAGTATCAGGCCTTCCATTATTAGGCCCTAATTCGTCGCTCAGCGCGGTCTCCATTTGGGAGCTTGAAACGGAGTTGCAAAAGTCTATGGTTTGGCCTAAAAAGAAGGTTTAAATCAAAATTAAATGAACCTTTGTAGAGTATGTAGTATAGTACCCAAGCTATATCAAGTTATTAGTTATAGTAGTAGTCGTAGTAGATAGTAATTAAATTAAGTAAGTAATACTAATACAACTGATCCCTCTTCCTAGAATAGTACCTAGCTACAGACTTGATAACTTTCAGGCCACAGCCCTCGCAAAACAGCTAGACTTGCCCGAGCGCGAAATAACGCGATGGTGGCGCCTCCGCAGCGATGAGGACAAGCCGACAACTCTCGCCAAGTTCAGTGAGAGCATGTGGCGAGGCTGCCATTACACGATCAATGTGTCGCTTGGGTTATACGTGGCGTGGGGTACAGACTGGCTGAAGGATGTGATTAAGTGCGCCGAGGGACTTCCCCATCAGGTAAATGGGGAAAAACTGCCGTTTGCAAGCACTATCGACTGATGACTGATACATATAGAAAACAGACCCGAACCCGGACGATAGTCGCCAAACCCGGATTTTGTCGGATGTTAATAATTATTTCTGTCCTGTTTCCAGGGAGTTACTACCGAAATGTGGTGGTACTATATGATAGTATCGAACTACTACGCCTGCCTGACCATCATAACATTTCGTGAAGTGCATCACAAAGATTTCTGGCAGATGTTTATCCACCACCTCATGGCTCTATGGTTGCTGTTCTTAAGCTGGACGTGCCAATGCTTTAGAGTAGGCTGTTTAGTGCAAATACTTCATGAAACGAGCAGAATTTTTCTGGAGTTTGGAAAAGCGACAAAGTACGCAAGATGTCAGACTGCATCGAGGACCTTGTTACAAGTTTTCGCGCTTGTGTGGGTAGTTACACGATTGGTGCTGTTTCCTGTTTATATTCTTCCTCAGTAAGTCTATTTTATTCAAATTCAATATCTACAAATGCGTGAACTTAGAAGATCTTAGAACTCATAGTTATTTTTAGCTATTGAACTCGATTGCTTTAGCAGTGAACATAATATGGGACATTATAAAATAGGTATTTAATATTTATTGCTGTGTATAATCAGTATTTATGGTCCACACTAGTACTGCCAAGCAGTAAAGGAAAACATCTTGAAGAAGTCTGTCTAGTTAGTTCTGTTGCTCTTTCTTGTGGGTATAGGCACTTCCACTTCTGGAGACCCGTGTTGCGACGCGTCAAAAGCCGCGAAGTCTATCCGTCCATACATTTTCAATAAAGGTGCACTTACACTTAGTGCAGGCACAGGTGCATGGGTCAATGCATTATATCTCCGTCTTTGTCTGCCCCATACTAAATGAGGACAGTCGACCACGGGTCTGCAAGACCCCTGCTTTCGGGATAACTAGACTGAGTAGACAGTGTATTTGCTGGATAAGGATCTAAGGGCTTTATGCAAAAACAATGCTAAAATCTGAGTGGAGCCTCTAGCATAGATTGTTTTACTTAGATATATCGTAATATAGGCTTTAAACTTCCGTAGTAGGGATATACCCAAATTTATTAAATGAAAGTTTTTCCTCCAGGACCTACATACACCGAAACGTGAATCCCATGGGATTGTGGATGTGCATTTTACTGACTCTTCTGTTTGTGATGACCTGTTTTTGGACCAAGTTCATATGGACAAGGCGGCATACTATCTACTCCGGAAATGTTTGTACAACCAAGTTTACTACGACAGCGAATAGGGTATAGTTTACCAAACCCCGTTGGACTGCGGTCCACCTGCCCAGAGTAGGTCCTTAGTAGCACGTGGTCATAAATCTACCGAGCGTGTTGACAACGACAAATTCTAATCCCCCTTTCAAATTCTCTACCTACACCTAATAATAATAATGGGCCTTTCTAATTATGTCAAGCAATGGACTCTGAAGTTGGTGACTGAAATGAATAGGAGGGTACCTAGTTAAAAATTTGGCTCTCGATTCTAAAAATCTGAAGGGGAACGCTGTCTGCGAATCTGTGCCGCGGCCGCGTGTCATGAGAATGAGAACGGAGAATGCATGGAGTAGCTTTCACAGGAGAAAATCAGACTTTTGATGTTTGAAATCGTAACATTAAGTATATCGTAAATGTTTTGATTTCAGGTTCCTGGAGATGCCAGAAGTTCTGAGGCCGAAGAAAACGAGGCTTTGCCAGATAAATCAGGAAAATTACGCCAACTTTCAGCACTGTCGGCAAAAACATCATGACCATAGATTTATTGTGTCCACCTAGTTATACCTAACCTACCTATCTACATAAGCACTTATTATATGTGTATATTTGTGTAACTTCAACATAAATCAACTTCTCAAGGCCATGTTGAACCATAGCAAAGCTGGGACTCTTCGATCCCAACCATTTTGTGGAAAAACTTGTAAAAACTTCTTGAATAAATAACCATTTTGAAATACCTACCTGCTTAAAATTATTTGATGTGTAGGTTGGGTTAGTAATACAAGTTTAATAATATTAGACAAAAGCTCAGCGAGCTATGGAGAGGGCTATGCTCGGAGTCTCTCTTAGAGACAGGATCCGGAACGAGGTCATTCGACAGAGGACCAAAGTTGTCGCCATAGCCCAAAGAACTAGCAAGCTGAAGTGGCAGTAGGCCGGTCATGTTTGCCGGAGAACCGATAACCGCTGGGATAAACGAGTTCTGGAGTGGAGACCGCGTTTAGGCAAATGTAGTGTAGGACGCCCTCAGACTAGATGGAGCGACGACTTGCGCAGGGTGGCGGGCAGCAACTGGATGGGAAGAGCCAAAGACCAGGCCACAAACTAATAGGATGCTAACGCATGGACCAGGCTCAGTGGCGCGCCATGGGAGATACCTATGTCCTATGTCAGTGGACTGCAATAGGTTAATGATGATGAATATTAGACAAAAAAAAACAGATTTGTGCACATTAGCACCCGTGCGAGCGAATATCTCAAAGAATGTTTCAGTTTCTTTTCATTAAAACAATAAAAAATCGTATTCAAATATAACTTAAAACTAAATACTTAGTACAATTTATATTAATAACAATGCAACATAAATACATTTAAAATTAAATGTTTAAGGCCCTAGTACACATTTGCCTATGCTGGGCCAGGCTCCGCCAATGCACAATTGTAGACCACGATCACTTGGTGTTCACACACTGGCGCAAGGCTCATTGCTGCCTGGCAAACCAATTGCGACGGACGTCGAAGTAAATTACGGCTGCGGCTATTTACTTTGAACGATCAGGGGCCTAATTCTCGGCCCGATCTCGATCATTTTGCAATTTTATTTTCTTGCTTCTTTTCACAACCCCGCACTTTTTCACCATTTTCCGTATATCGTAGCTGTCGAGGCTTTTACGATGAGGTCGTTGATGAATTACTCAAGGAAATCTGCCATTCTCTCTTCGAAAAGAAGCAATAAAATATAATTTCAAAGTGATCGAGATCGGCCCGAGAATTAGGCCCCAGATTTGATTCAAACTTTGCACACCTGTCAAAGGTCGATGACAATGCAATAATATGAAAAAAAAAATATATGAAAAAAAATATATATTTTGATTGTTGTAAATATTTTATCAATAGTTTATTATATCTGAAGTTATTATAAAAGCACCCTACGCTTTTTTGTACAATAATATAAATTTTTCAATTGATTATTACAGTTTTATTTTTAACTTTTAAGTTCAATTAGTTATGAAAGCGTTTTTTTTTTAGTTTTTAAACTATAATTTATTGTATACTGTTTACAAGTATTACAGAACGCAACACAAAAGTGTTCTATCCCGGTCAGCGGCCGGTGACGAACTGAACATTGGACGATTGTGTAAACACCACAGGCCAGGCTACGCCACGATTCCTTTACATACTAGTGAGTCAAGTTTTGTGATGGTGTGGTGTGACTGTGAACCTTGTTACGTGAAGTGAGCGGTCCGCGGGGCTCGAGCATTAGCCAGCGCGCGCATTGCTGCGGATACGTTATGCCTCTGCCTCGAATTTTGCGGGCAGCGGGGCGGCGGCGGCGGCGACGCGGGAGCGGCAGGATCTGCGTAAAATCAAATGGACCCCCCCCCACCCCGCTGCCGCGCCGCCGCCCCCGCTGCCGCCCCGCTGCCCGCAAAATTCGAGGCAGAGGCCTTAGTGCTAGGCGCGCCACAAGGCAACGCAGCACTCACAAAGTGCATATTTACTTTGACAGCATCGCCTTCGCTCGCAAATGGCGATCCGCTAGGAATTTTTAAAGATTTGATAAAGTCCGAGCTCCGTCGACTTCGCCCAGTCTCCATCTTGACAAAGTTCCACATAGTCTTGGCCTTAGTGTCACGTTAGCAGTGTTTCAAACCTATTCTGATACTCGGAAACCCTATCACTCAAGATGCTGTTAACGGGGAATTGAATACTATTAAGATACTGACTATCGCTTTAGCTAAATTGTTAACTGAAGATGCTTATTTTTGTGATATATTTTCCCAATCAACACTCGCAATTTATGCAGAGAAGTTGAATTTGTTCGCATTCGAGAATGCTCTTGTGTATAGCGTAGGCGCTGAGTTGATGGTCGACTCACTGTATCTCCGCGCGCAAAGCATAGTGGTCGCTCTCCTTTGTGTGCACAGCGGTCTTGGTAAATTCAAATTTGTGTATAATTAGGCTAAAAACGGGAACCCTATTACTAAGGCTTCGTTGTCTGTCTGTCGGGCTGTCTGGCTGTCTGTGTTTGCATGCTGGGTTTTTCTGGCGAAGTGTGTGAATCTGTATTTGCCTATATTTCTAAGATCTAAAATGTACCATACTTCAAGCAAATAAATTATTTCATTTCATTTCACCAGGCTGTCTAATATCATGAACCGTGATATAGAGACATTTGAAATTTTCACAGATGATATTTTCTATTGCCGTTATAACAGCAAATACAATAAATAACAAATGGTTCTAGGAACGGGACCCTTAGTGCGCGAGTCCAACTCGCACTTGGCCAGTTTTTTTGTATATTTTCTGTTCTATTCTGTGTTGTTTATGTTTCGTTAGTTCTGTGTGTTTTTTCGATAAAATACAGATTTATACAGATTTTTAGACTTTGAAATCCAGATATTTTGGTTTGGCACGTGGCAACACTGTCAATGACCGCAGTGGTGGTACTAAGGACCTATCCAGGGCATGCGGGTGGCCAGCCCTTGGTGTGTGTGTTCTTTAATTGCCTCCTAAGGGATGTGATGCAGGGGTCTTCTAATACCGGGACCACCGATGGGTTACATAAGGGGATCATCGGCATGTAAACTAGGTATCCTATTCGCTGACGTAGTAAACTTGATGATCGACCTGCTATTCTCCGTGGCAATAATTATGCAATATGTCGTAAAGAAATTAATAAAAGAATAACCCTGTATACTAAATTGCTTATTATATATTTCAACTAATCAAACTATAAAAAACTTATACTATACCATGGGAACCAGATATATATAAATAGATTAATGGGTACGATCGTCAATCTCATCTATATGTGGGCCGTGACCTTTAAAATAATTTTTCATTACTCATACTCTGAAAGTAGGTCTGAAGTTGCCTGAGGGGCCTAATTGAAAGTAATACTTTCAGCCCTAGGGAGAATCGCTTTCTACTGACAGCTGTCAAATTATAAAAAAAACAAGTTCTATTTTATTCAACCATGTTCCAACTTTCTAAACTGCAAGGAGGTTGAACCAAATTCCAACTTTTTATTCAGCAAGTAGGTTGGAAACCCATTACAACGGTAAGAAGTTTAAAAACTCTAATTAGAGCGCAATGTAAAATTTAAATAACATAAAGATAGTATTAAATAAATAATATATCTTCTAAATTACTTGATTAATATATAACTTCAACTATTTATTTAAAATAACATAGATTTGAGCAAACAATTTACCATTTTTAGGGTTCCGTAGCCAAATGGCAAAAACGGAACCCTTATAGATTCGTCATGTCTGTCTGTCTGTCCGTCCGTATGTCACAGCCATTTTTCTCCGAAACCGTAAGAGCTAGACTGATGAAACTTGGCGAGTAGATGTATTCTGTGAACCGCATTAAGATTTTAACATAAAAATAAAAAAAAAACTATGAATTTCGGGGGTCCCCATACTTAAAACTGAAACTCAAAAATTTTTTTTTCATCGAACCCATACGTGTGGGGTATCTATGAATAGGTCTTCAAAAATGATGTTGAAATTTCTAATATCGTTTTTTTCTAAACTGAATAGTTTGCGCGAGAGACACTTCCAAAGTGGAAAAAAGTTGGTCCCCCCCCTCTAACTTCTAAAGTAAGAGAATGATAATACTAAAAAAAATATATGTTGTACATTACTATGTAAACTTCCAACGATTTTTGGTTTGAACGAGATCTAGTCAGTAGTTTTTTTTTATACGTCATAAACCGTAAACCGCAATTTACCTTTCGACGAACTACAAGAACCTTATTATGTTACATCAAGTAACATAATATACAGGTTCTTGTAGTTCGTCGTGCTACGGAACCCTTCATGGGCGAGTCCGACTCGCACTTGGCTGCTTTTTTTTAAATTATGAAAATGAAAATAATGGCTGAATAATGCTGGCGAGCCGTAGCCGAAGGCCCGCCATAGAAAAAGAAAAAAAAAACCGGGAAGGCGGCAATTCAATCTTCATTTTCACAAATTTTTCATTCATGTTTTTATTTTTACTTTCCTTGTATTCGTAATGAAAAGCACAGTGTTTACCTCGGGTGAAAGTCTTTCAAGTCCCTCAAGCTCCATTGGCGCCCTCGCTAACGCTCTGGCGCCAAACCCGTCTCGGGACTCAAAAAACGTGACTTTCAACACTCGGGTAACAATGTACTATTAAAATAGTATCATTTTGATAAAGTAGTCTCGTTTTCACTCATTTTAATTAATAATTGTACTAAGTTACATACATAGGTAAAGTGTTTTGGGAATTTAGTAGGTATACCCACTTTAAAAGCTTCATTGTTTAGAATAACAAGTTTCATTCTGTGACTTTCCTCGCGTAATAAATGATTTCTGAAAGGCTAACTATACAGGTAGCTATTTTACATGCCCCTCGTCTGCGCACCACGATTTGCGAAAAATGGCGGATGTGCACACTACCTTCGTTAGAGGTCGGCGCGCGCATGCCGCTTTGTAAATAAATGATGATTCTCTTTTATTTTTCTACTATCACTCTGTAGTAATTATACCTCTTTGAAATCAGCTTGAAATATTCTAACTAATTGAATATTAATTATTACTTGTTTACAAATGTACACTTCGCTACTCGAAGTCAAAGATTTAGAAAACGGATGGAAATACACACTTGGAATTTATGTGATGTAGTACAAAGTAGGTTCAATGAGTTAGACAAAAACATTGATATCCAAAAACATGAATATATTTATAAAAGATTCATGATAAAAAAATAACCTATTACCATACAAAAACATTTAGAAATTCAACAATCAAAAACTTGCAATTTTCTATGATAACAGTGCCATGTTATCATAGTGGATTTCTCGGACTGCGGAACGTCCCACTCTTGGATCATGTATGGAATGCTAGTATTTATTTCACTATTTTGAAGAAACCTAATTACATTCTAACAATATAACACTTAAATAACATAAAAATATGTATTGTTGACCTATTCCACTGGTTTTTTAGTAAGGACAGTTAGATTTTAAGTCTAAACAAAGAGATTTTCTATGATAACAGTGCCAAGGATTTCTCGGACTGCGGAACGTCCCACTCTTGGATCATGTATGGAATGCTAGTATTTATTTCACTATTTTGAAGAAACCTAATTACATTCTAACAATATAACACTTAAATAACATAAAAATATGTATTGTTGACCTATTCCACTGGTTTTTTAGTAAGGACAGTTAGATTTTAAGTCTAAACAAAGAGATTTTGTTGGAGAACTTCGCAGAAATAAAATAGGTGGCTGATGAAATTAGCAAGGTTTTGAATGAAAACTTATCAAAACCGAAACCAATTGATAAGATATCAAATATTCAAACGACTCGAACCATAACCCTTGGACTGGCAACTGTTGATCTGGTGGCTTTCTTCAAAATCATCACATCTGCGCATCATTCGATTCTTGGACGATCACACCGTCCTCCACCGTTCTCAGTATTTGTACGAAATTAACGGCATTAACCTATAGCTGCACTTCTCTAACCTAGTCACTGGCTTCGTTGAAGAATAGAGACAGGTAGCAAATGTTCATAAAAATACGGCCAACGAAGACAAAGTTCCAAAGTTCATTTTATTTACGCGCACTTTCGCGGCCGGTCATCGTGTAACAAGTTTGTGTTTTGTTGCTGGTTTACAGGGTAAAAAGTGAATTATTTTGTTGTTGGTGCTATTGTAACGATGAACAGGTAAGTTTTTAATGTTTTTACATTCAATTGGTTTCGGTTTTGATAAGTTTTCATTCAAAACCTTGCTAATTTCATCAGCCACCTAATTTTTTTCTGCGAAGTTCTCCAACAAAATCTCTTTGTTTAGACTTAAAATCTAACTGTCCTTATTAAAAAACCAGTGGAATAGGTCAACAATACATATTTTTATGTTATTTAAGTGTTATATTGTTAGAATGTAATTAGGTTTCTTCAAAATAGTGAAATAAATACTAGCATTCCATACATGAGCCACGAGTGGGCTTTTCCGCAGTCCGAGAAATCCTTGGCACTGTTATCATAGAAAATCTCTTTGTTTAGACTTAAAATCTAACTGTCCTTACTAAAAACCAGTGGAATAGGTCAACAATACATATTTTTATGTTATTTAAGTGTTTTATTGTTAGAATGTAATTAGGTTTCTTCAAAATAGTGAAATGAATACTAGCATTCCATACATGAGCCACGAGTGGGCTTTTCCGCAGTCCGAGAAATCCACTATGATAACATGGCACTGTTATCATAGATTGGTCTTAGTTGGAAGCATTGGCGTGTTTTCGGTACGAGGTTCGAGGATCAATTTTTAATCAAAAACAACTTCTTGATTATACCAAAAAAAACACTAAAAAAGTTATGTATCAATCAAATCTTATACTACAGGGTGTTACAAATAAATAAATAATTCGGACAATCCACACAACACTATCTAGCCCCAAACTAAGCAGAGCTTGTACTATGGGAACCAGATAGTTGATATAATACTTTTTGTAAATACATATGTACATAGAATACAATATAACATCCAGACAGAGAACAATCATCTATGTTCACCACACAAATATTGTTCTCGGTGGGGATCCAACCCTCGACAAAACTACCCGTAAAGCCGAAAGGGGATTAAATGGGGCCTTATAATGAGTCCATTTACAATATAATAAGATATCAAATATTCAAACGACTCGAACCATAACACGTAAAATAGCTACCTGTATAGTAAGCCTTTCAGAAATCGTTTATTACGCGAGGAAAGTCACAGAATGAAACTTGTTATTCTAAACAATGAAGCTTTTAAAGTGGGTATACCTACTAAATTCCCAAAATCTATTTATAAATATCTGGTTCCCATGGTATAGTATAAGTTTTTTATAGTTTGATTAGTTGAAATATATAATAAGCAATTTAGTATACAGGGTTATTCTTTTATTAATTTCTTTACGACATATTGCATAATTATTGCCACGGAGAATAGCAGGTCGATCATGTAACTTTAGTTGCAATGGTATCAATTGAAATCTTATTGAAACTGTCAAATTTGCGATCACGTAGTAGCTTCGTCATAGATAAGTAGTGCGAAAATACGTGTTAACAGCCCTAGCGTTACAAGTGCGACAGAGTTACTTGTTAGAAAGAGAAGCGCGATGTAGTTTATTACAGGTAGGTACGATGAAAAATGGTAAACTAACTAATTAGTTGCTCGAAATGAGCTCCATTCTCTTTGATTCACAAATTTATTCTTTTAACGAAATTTTATTTTTTTGTAAATAATTAAATTAATTTAACATTTCATGCTTTTTCTTTCATTTAATTTATCATGTTTGTTAGAGAGATTTCATCCTTATAATTGACCCTAACGATCGATGCAATAAAAGTACAGGGTATAACTTTTTCAGATTTTAGCCGGTTCGATTCCCGGGTGTGGGAGAGGAGAATTTTTGAAAATCTTTGAATGCAGTTTGCTTTCTATTCAAAAATAAAGGAATGTTTCCTTTGAGTAAAATTTTCTATCTGCAGTATTAAGAGTACTTTCCCTCCAGGTGGCATTACAAAATTCCACCCTGTATAATGATACCTATAATCGAAAAATCATTTTTTATTATTTTTTTAAATCAATCATTATATTATAAAAAGCAAGTAGGTATAGATAGGTAGGTACCCCTTGGTCTCTTGCTGTGAGGGACTTTGGACAGAATTGATAGAAAGTTTTGAAATCTCTATAAATGTGTATCCTTTTCTATCACGTGAGGATTCTAGATTTGTTCAAAATGTTCTAGAAAATAATGCTTATAAACGTACTTCTTTATAACCAACACTTTTCTCGTAATATGACTTTCCCCTCTCCGCATGACATGTCATCATGACATGCTAACCTATTACTCCTTGCCTTGTCCGTCAAAGGCGCTACTTTCAGACTTCCTAATTATAATATCGTATTATAGTATCGTGGACTGAATTTCGCACTAATGTTTCGATACTCCAAGAACTAAACATCAAACAGCGTCTGTCCAACTTAGTACAGTGTCGCATTCTAAAGTACTTCGGACACGTCTCGCGGCGGGACACTGACTCGATTGAGCGCCTGGTGGTTCAGGGACAAGTAGAGGGTACAAGACCACGTGGAAGATCTCCTATGCGCTGGACTGATCAGGTCAAAACAGCAGTGGGTGGAACCCTACAAGAGTGCTCCCGGATGACGACATGTAGGGAGAAGTGGCGAGATATCGTGAGGCGTGCCACAGCCCTTGATAAAAACAAATAATCATATATTCATGATGACTACGACCGCTCTGACAAGAGTGAAGCGACTGAGAAGAAGAAGAATTATAATATACTAGCTTAAACAGCTTTATATTATTTATACTAAACTGCTTATTATAAATTCATTTGTGGTCATTTCCACACAGCCGGTGTCTAGTCTCAAATTAAAAAAAAAATTGCACCATACTAGTTATGGGCACTAGATATCTACTATAAATAGATTAAGGTGATCGTCAATGTCATCTATAAGTGGACCGTGACCTCTAAAAAAATGTCTTAGAATATAAATTGTATTATGTTGTTATTGTTGTCTCATTTATCTTAAAATCACACACTTCACATTAAAAATACACATTTTAATTAATAATTGTACTTAATTATGTAGTGTTTTGGGAAAATTCCCAAACGGTTTATTTAGTAGGTATACCTACAAATTTTTAAATGTTTCATTGTTTTTATTAACAAGTTTCTTTCCGTGACTTTCCTCGCGTGTAAAAACTATTTCGAAGTACAAGAACTTTTATATTATGTTACTTGTTGCTACAGAACCCTTCATGGGCGAGTCCGACTCGCACTTGGCCGCTTTTTAGGGTTCCGTAGCCAAATGGCAAAAACGAAACCCTTATAGATTCGTCATGTCTGTCTGTCTGTCTGTCCGTCCATATGTCACAGCCATTTTTCTCCGAAACCGTAAAAGCTAGACTGATGAAACTTGGCGAGTAGATGTATTCTGTGAACCGCATTAAGATTTTTACACAAAAATAAGAATAAAACTATTAATTTTGGGGGTCCCCATACTTGAAACTGAAACTCAATTTTTTTTTCATCAAACCCACACGTGTGGGGTATCTATGAATAGGTCTTCAAAAATGATGTTGAGGTTTCTAATATAGTTTTTTTCTAAACTGAATAGTTTGCGCGAGAGACACTTCCAAAGTGGAAAAAAGTTGGTCCCTCTAACTTCTAAAATAAGAGAATGATAAAACTAAAAAATATATATGTTGTACATTACTATGCAAACTTTCAACGATATTTGGTTTGAATGAGATCCAGTCAGTAGTTTTTTTTTATACGTCATAAATCGTAAACCGCAATTTACCTTTCGACGAACTACAATAACCTTTATACAGGGTTATTCATTATTAACTGCAAATACTCAGGAATTAGGTTCAACAAATAAAATAAAAAATATTTATGAAATGATTTTTTTTAAGTTTTGTTATGAAAATCCCGAGAAAATCGATAAAGGAATCATTGGCGCCTGACCTATTTTGACCTTTGATCCGCGCCCGCGCGCCGTGAGCGACACTCTGCGTTCAGTCACCGCCTGGGTGGGTCATCGTCCTGTTCTCCATGGCAATCATTATGCAATAGCCGTAAAGAAATCAATAAAAATAAAATTTTGATGCAAAAACTTGAATCAAAATAAATAAAAAAAAAAATCATATATATTTTTTATTTTATTTGTTGAACCTAATGCCTGAGTATTTGCAGCTAATAATGAATAACCCTGTATTATGTTACTTGATGCTACGGAACCCTTCATGGGCGAGTCCGACTCGCACTTGGCTGCTTTTATTTATTTGACGAATAGCCGTAGATTGAACGACTAAGTACTTAATAAAATACAAACAACCACAGTGACAGTAGTTATTCTCAATTGTGTTTAAATTAGTATTATAGGTATGTTGGTATAGTAGTAAAGTTGGTATTGTTTTCACACTTCTTAAGCCACAGCTTGTGAAATGAAATTCATTAATTCATAAACAGCTAACATGTTCGGTTGGTTTTGGAAAGAATCGCTCTGGCTTCCAGCTAACACTACTTGGGAGGACATCAGTAATGGACCTGGCAAGGCTGTTGTGTACGCTGAGGCACAGGACTTTTGGGTTCTTATACCTCTGGCGATTGTGGGACTTATGCTGAGGTTTTTGAGTGAGAGGTAAGTAGGTACTTACTAAATTAGATAAGTAGATAGTTTATTCTATGAACTAGGGATGTGGTATATCATTTTATAGGTAATTTTGTTAGCTTTAAAATTACATCAATAAGATTTAAAATAAGTTGAGTTTCTTCTCACTTCCATCAGTTTACAGAAATATTTGTTCTCGGTCGGGATCGAATCCACGCCCTACAGCTCCGAAGGCAGAGTTATTGTTTTATTGATCAACTTCAAATAAAGAAGAAGAAGGTTCTCAATTCTGTCGTTTATCTCAAAGGTCCAGATAAAAAAGATCCAGATTGGTCCCAAGTAAATTAAATCAAAATCTATTTTTATGAAACAACGGGATATTTACCATGATTAAATTTTGATGACTTCCGATATTTCCATATATCTATAAAGGATTTCCCCTGGTTATTTTTTTTTAAGGTACATACATTGAGTTCTTTGTGACGACTATTATGAGTTCATTGGTTTTTTCCACGTCAAAATATGCTCCAGCCTTGGACTTGAAATTTTTTTAATTTTTTTTCTATGAACTAGGGATGTGGTATATCATTTTAAAGGTAATTTTGTTAGCTTTAAAATTACATCAATAAGATTTAAAATTTAGTTTTCACTTCCATCACAATTAACAGAAATATTTGTTCTCGGTCGGGATCGAATCCACGCCCTACAGCTCCGAAGGCAGAGTTATTGTTTTATTGATCAACTTCAAATAAAGAAGAAGAAGGTTCTCAATTCTGTCGTTTATCTCAAAGGTCCAGATAAAAAAGATCCAGATTGGTCCCAAGTAAATTAAATCAAAATCTATTTTTATGAAACAACGGGATATTTACCATGATTAAATTTTTATGAGTTGTCTTCCGATATTTCGGCACGGCATGATAGTTTCAAAAGTTAATATCTTATAAAAAATCTGTTCAGCAGTTTGGCCATGAAGTTGGTTTCTCAAGTTTTTAAACTTTACTTGATTTAGATACCTCTTCAGGCCCTTCGGAAGAATTTTGAAAATAAGTGATTCCATATTGAAGGCTCCCCTCAATGTGAAACTAGAAGCCGAATATCGGAAATCATCAACGTGTAAAAATGTGAGTAACTCTTGCTTGATCTTACGGAAGTCTTAGGTCAGTGTGTGTAAGTGTGTCTGTGTGTCTTTGAAATGTTATTTAAATTTTGATTTAAATTAGTATACTTAATCTATTGCGTTAGTGACATTGTTAATAAACGCATAACCTAATTCGTCGCTCAGCGCGGTCTGCATTTGGATGGGTGCCCGCTTACAGGATCCCGCTATACAATGACCGTCACCAAGCTGTATTTTATCATCATCATCATCATCATCAACCACAGCCCGACTTCACCCACTGTTGGGTATAGGCCTCCCTTAGTTTGTGCCATCTACCTCGATCCTGTGCCAGTCTAAACCATTGCCGCCCCGCGACCCGCTGTATTTTATATTCAATTAAATATGTCAATAAATATATAGGTCTCATGCTTTCGATTAGAATGGAATTTGTCTACTAACCAAACCAGCGAATAGTTATTTTCTTTATAATTGTTAATTATTCATAATCTGGACAGATTTTTTTTAAACAACTGACATAATTTATTTGAATCACAGCTCGGTGATGGTCGTTGTTATAAAGCGGGAGCTAGGGCCCGTATTCAAAAACAGTGCTTGAGTCTGAAGCTCGCCTGAAGCACTCTCAAGCATTTTGAAAGTAATCCATTAAAATAATGTCACAAATCAATGCTCAGACTCAAGCAATGTTTCTGAATAAAGGACCTTAAGACTACTTAATATGGCTGATGACATTCTTAAAACAGCACGGATTTAATTTTTAACTAACTTGCAACGTACCTACTAAAGCGTGTTTGCTGCTCTGTGTACCTACTACTCTGAATAAAGACAGGTAGGTACTTCTACTTTATGACGAGAGTTTGGTCCAAGGAGGTTGGAAACGGAGTTTAAAAAGTATGTGGTTTGGCCTCAAAAGAAGGTTAGACTTAAAATTAAATGAACCTTTGTAGAGTTAGAGTACCTCTATAGTACTGTAGCGTTACCCATTGTTAATAACGCATACATGCATACATATTGTTTATGTTATAAAGCTTATAAAAGCATGAGCGAGTGACAAATCGTTACTCTACCGTAAGACAGTCTATCGGAACACTCGCTCCTAGCGCGGTCACGCTAACTAACTGTAATAATTATTCGTTTTATGTTTAATTAAAAGAACACATTCAAATATAAATCTTATTATTTAGCAAACATCTTCCACACAAAATATACGGAGATCAAAAAGCTAAATTGGTGACCCTGTCGTGAACATCTTTTCTGGTTTAAATTCACGTATTATGTGATAACCAGTAAAAGTGTACTAAGTAAACGTGAAAGTGCAAGTGACTATTTTAAAGTAAATTTAGTGGTTTGTGCCAAGTAGTAGTTTTACAATGACTACCACCTCCAATCACAACGAGCTTAACATGGAGCCTGGACCGGAGGGCGCGGCGTACGCAGCGCAGGCGCAGCCATCCACTGACAGCCTCATCACTGCTGTCACCATCAGCTCCAGGATATCCACCTTCTGGACCAACCAGCCGCGACTCTGGTTCCACCAATTCGATGCCATAGTCGCGCCACAGAAAGCAGGTGACTTGCACAAGTTTCAGTTAGTTATAGCTAAGCTGGGTAGGGACGAGTTAGCGCAAGTAAGCGACATTTTAGAGAACCCACCCACAGACCATAAGTATGACTGTATAAAGGCCCGCCTCATATCAGCTTACGAAGAGTCGGAGACCAAGCAGCTCCAAAATCTGCTCACGGAAATCGAACTCGGCGACCAAAAACCGTCGCAACTACTGCGGCGGATGCGCGAGTTAGGTCGCAATAGAGTACCAGAATCTACTCTCAAAATATTATGGATGAACAGACTACCACAAAGTGTACGACCCGTAATTACTGCATGCGACACGGTTGACCTTGAGCAGGCGGCCAATATTGCCGATAAAATTATAGAAACTATGAGACCTGCGGATGTGTTCCAACTCCAAACACCATCATCATCATCATCATCGACGTCTGTAACAGAGCAGCTAAAAAAATTAACGCTCGAATTAACCGCTTTGAAAAATAAATTCAACCAAATAGAAAACGAGCGGCGAGAAGGCGGTCGATCAAAGGAGCGTAATACACGTAGTAATAATACTCGTAGCACCAGCAGATCACATTCACATGGTAGAGGTAATTTCATCAAATATCAGAATCAAACTGCTGTTCCTGGTGACAGCGACTTCAAATGCTACTACCATTTCATATATGAAGATAAAGCCACCAAATGTGGTCACGACCAATGTTGCAAGAAAAGGTCGTTAAACTAGAACAGGCTACTAATGCGGCGAGTTTAGTTGCCGATCACACATATCGCCTCAGTGTTACGGATTATAAGTACGGCTACCGTTTTTTAATTGATACCGGTGCCGACGTATCCGTACTTGCGTGCAAAAAACGCCCAAAACAACAACCAGACGACTATACACTATATGCTGCGAATGGAACGTCAATATCAACATATGGAGTGAAAACATTAACTCTAGATCTTGGCCTCCGGCGCCCAATGCGTTGGACATTTATTCTAGCAGACGTACAACGGTCAATCATCGGAGCAGATTTCCTAGCCAAAAATCAACTATTAGTTGATCTACACGGCAGAAAACTAATAGATAAGCTGACCAACATTTCCAAGAATATACAAGCTATTTCGGATAATTTCCCTACCATAAAAGTCGTCAATACCACAGATAAATACCATACACTACTGTTGCGGTATCCCGATATAACTAAACTAGAATCATTCAAATCGATTCCCAAACACAATGTGCAACACTATATTTGCACAAAGGGCGCACCTGTATATGAGAAAGCGCGACCCTTAAATCCAGCCAAATACAAATTAGTAAAAGAAGAGTTTGAACGAATGATGGAGTTGGGTATATGTAGACCATCTACTAGCCCGTGGGCAAATGCACTACACGTCGTCAATAAAAAAAACGGCGAATTACGTCCGTGCGGCGATTATCGTCGATTAAATGCAATAACAGAACCCGATAGATATCCTATACCAAGATTAATGGATTTCACATACATTTTAAGGGATAAAACAATCATGTCGAAAATTGACATACGACGCGCATACCACCACATACCCATCGCACCGGAGGACATTCCTAAATCAGCAGTAATAACCCCCTTCGGATTATTTGAATTCTTAAAAATGAACTATGGTTTACGCAATGGGGCGCAAAGCTTTCAACGCTTCATAAACAACGTCATGAAAGACACAAGAAATACTTTCTGCTATTTAGACGATATATTAGTCGCTTCCGAAAACGAGGAAACGCATTTAAAAGATCTTGATGAAATATTCAAACGACTAAATAAATTCGGCATAACAATAAACAGCGGAAAATGTGAGTTTGGCAAAAAGGAACTACTATTCCTCGGCTACCACGTCAGCTGCAATGGCATCAAACCGAACCAAGAAAAGGTAAATGCCATAACAGACTATTCGCAACCCGAAACTATCCAGGAACTAAGACGATTTCTTGGACTCATCAACTTTTACAGAAGCAGTATTCCTAAAGCAGCCGAAGTACAATCTGTGTTAGAAAAATACTTACACAATTCTAAGAAGAACGATAAAACTAAAATCGTGTGGACACCAGAAGCCACAGACGCGTTCAACAAATGTAAACAATTAGTAAGCGAAGCGGTACTACTAGCCCATCCAGATTCCTCAGCAAGTTTAGTGCTAATGACTGATGCTTCAGACAGCTGCATGGGAGCCGCACTACACCAATCAATCAACGGTGAACTTCAACCACTAGGTTTTTATTCAAAAAAACTCTCTACAGCTCAAACTAAATACAGTACCTACGACAGAGAACTTTTGGCGATCTTCATGGGTATTAAGCATTTTCGTTATATCATAGAAGGACGAAATGTTACTGTAGTGACTGACCATAAACCTCTTACTTTCGCCCTAACAAAAAAAGAGTCGAAATCCGATTCACCAAGACGCTTACGTCAACTTGATTTTATCGCGCAATTTTGTAATGAAATAAAGTACATAAAAGGAGAAATGAATGCTGCTGCGGATTTCTTATCAAGAATAGAGGAAATCCATTTACCTGATATCTTCGATTATGAGCTGCTGTACCAGAGCCAGATCGAAGATGCAGAGTTACAGGAGTTAAAAAATAAAAATAATTTACAATTTAAATCGATTATCATGCCATACTTGGAACGAGAACTAATATTTGAAATATCAACATCGCAAGCTCGTTTATACCTACCTACAACATTCCGAGAACAAGCTCTCATATGTACTCATGGATTAAGCCACGCAGGAGTAACTGCAACAAGACGCCTTATTACACAACGTTATTTTTGGCCCGGCATGAACCACGATGTCGCTAAATTTATACAAAAATGCATAAAGTGTCAAAAATGTAAAGTCCAAAGACACACAATTACACCACTTGGAGAGTTTGAAAATTCAAATCGATTTACCCATGTTCATATTGATATTATTGGACCATTGATACCCTCAGAAGACTTCACATATTGCCTCACTATCATAGATCGTTTCACTAAATGGCCTGAAGTCATACCCATTAAGGATATCACAGCCGAAACAATAGCAAATAAATTTGTAGAGCATTGGATTTCAAGATTTGGCTGTCCAGTAAAAATAACCACTGATCAAGGTAGACAGTTCGAATCTCAACTTTTTACACAATTAACTAAAAGACTAGGCATAGAAAAAATCCATACTACAGCATATAACCCTAAGGCAAACGGACAAGTAGAGCGCATGCATCGCACACTTAAAGCATCCATCATGTCACGCTGCGACAACTCTAATAAATGGGTGAGAGAGCTACCTATGGTACTTTTAGGTCTTAGATCAACTATAAAAGAGGACATAGGATTTAGCCCAGCGCAAATGACCTTTGGAATGCCTATCCGTCTACCAGGAGATTTTTTTGTACCATCAGAATCACATATTAATGATGCTGAGTATACACGTAATTTAATGGAAACATTGGCTACAATACAATCAAGTGCAAGAAAGCAATGGGATAATAGAAAAACTTTTATACATAAGGATCTCGCAACTACGGACTACGTCTTTGTTAGAAGAGAAGTGAAAAAATCACTAACTCCACCGTATGAGGGACCCTTTAAAGTAATAGAACGGAACCCTAAATTCTATACAGTTCAAATAGGTTCTCGAAAAGTCGTTATTTCGCTAGATAGGCTCAAACCAGCTTACGCTATTAACTACACACCTAGCAACGCGACCCCAGAAACAATAGTTTCTCAGAGTCCGACACTTGTTGAAACAACAATGCCATCACTAAGTAACCCAAATAAAACACCTCGGCAACCTGATGAAATGGGTCCGCCGAAATCTGATGTGAAAACAACAGCTCCAGTCATAACGAGATCCGGTCGCACAGTTAAAAAGACTGTACGGTTCGATATTTGACTCTAGCTTATCAAGTGCTCACTATTACCAACAGCGAACAATACCGCGGTTATAAACAAAGATCATTCAGGACTACTCGTTCACTTGGGAACAAAGGGACTAGCCTATTTACAGCTACTCTACACTTCAACAGTCGGCATCTTACGCCAGCCGCGTAACGCACTCAGCAGGGGTGCCATGTAACCACTTGACATCGGCGGCGGTCAACAAAAAGTGTTCAAGTATAGTATAAACAGTGATTAACAATAACAAAAGTGCAGTGCGCGTTTAAGTATCTTTGTTCTAAAAAGAGACCTTTTGATTTTCAGAACATTAGCCACAGTGTACGCTATCATTACCATGAACTCTATATCACTTTAAGTATTAATATTATTAGTAGGAATCTTTTTATGAGATATTTTTTTTAATGTTTAACTATAATCAAGTTAGTTTGTATTTGTAACAAGTTTATAAACTTTAAATTTTTATTTTATATACCTACTTTTAAAATTATGTTATAATTTTTTTTTTTTTTTATGTGGGATGTAGATGTAGCGTTACCCATTGTTAATAACGCATACATGCATACATATTGTTTATGTTATAAAGCTTATAAAAGCATGAGCGAGTGACAAATCGTTACTCTACCGTAAGACAGTCTATCGGAACACTCGCTCCTAGCGCGGTCACGCTAACTAACTGTAATAATTATTCGTTTTATGTTTAATTAAAAGAACACATTCAAATATAAATCTTATTATTTAGCAAACATCTTCCACACAAAATATACGGAGATCAAAAAGCTAAAGTACCTACCTACATGATGACTTTCAGGCCACAGCCCTCGCAAAACAGCTAGACCTACCCGAGCGCGAAATAGCGCGATGGTGGCGCCTCCGCAGCGATGAGGACAAGCCGACACCTCTCGCGAAGTTCAGTGAAAGCTTGTGGCGAGGCTGCCATTACACGATCAATGTGTCGCTTGGATTATACGTGGCGTGGGGTCAAGACTGGGTGAAGGATGTGGCTAAGTGCACCGAGGGACTTCCCCATCAGGTAAATTGGGTGAAAAACTGTCGTTTGCAGCAGCACCATCAACTGATGCATAGAGTAAACGCGCATGACTGCAGAGTCCACGCATGTGTCGTGTAATATCGACTAATTATTACGTTAATTTGTTATTCTTTGTTCTGCCAAATACTTATTATCATATAGCCACGATCTTTCCTAGTGCACTACTGTTATTAAGAAGTGTCGAACCCGTATTTTCTGGATGTTAATAATTATCTCTATCATGTTTCCAGGGTGTTACTACGGAAATGAGGTGGTATTACATGATAGTATCGAACTATTACGCCTGCCTGATCATCACGAAGTTTCGTGACGTGCGTCGCAAAGATTTCTGGCAGATGCTTATCCACCACCTCGTCACTCTATGCTTGTTGTTCTTAAGCTGGACGTGCCAATGTTTTAGAGCAGGCTGTTTAGTGCAAATACTTCATGAAATGAGTACAATTTTTATGGAGTTTGGAAAAGCGACAAAGTACGCAAGATGTCAGACTGCATGGAATCGCTTGTTTAAATTTTTCACGCTCGTGTGGGTAGTTACACGAATGGTGCTGTTTCCTGTTTATATTCTTCCTGAGTAAGTTTATTTTGACTAGCTCTCTCTGGGTTGACTGGTATCTCAGCTCAGTTGGTAGTAGCTCTGCCTTCTGCGCCGTAAGTCGTGGGTTTTATCTCCATCGAGAACAAATACTTGTGTGGTGAACACAGATGTTTGTTCTCGATCTGGGTGCTATATATTAGATTCTAAGTAGTATGTATTTACAAAAAATATTAGTTTTATATCAGCTATCTGGTTGCAAGTACTTCAAAAACTTAGTAAAACGAGTAATTAAGCCAAGCTATTGTAAAGGAAAACATCGTGAAGAGGTTCTGCATAAGATTCTAAGTGCAGTATAACAGCGCCCCAAAAGTAAGGGTATATTTTTTAGTGAAAGTTTTCTCTCCAGGGTCTACGGGTACCGAAAACTGACTCCCATGGGATTGTGGATGTTCATTTTACTGACTCTTCTGTTTGTGATGTCCTGTATTTGGTCATGGCTCATATGGACGATGTTGCGGCGTTCCATCTACTCCGGAAATGTTTGTAAAACCAAGTTTATTACTATTTTTATGAAACAACGGGATATTTACCATGATTAAATTTTATTGAGTTGACTTCCGATATTTCAGCACAGTTGCATGCACCATGATCACGGTTGAACTGAAGTCCACGAGTAAAATAAATGTTATGGGCAGATAAATCGATCTACCCTCTTTCGCACTCTTTTATTGGTTTCGAGACTACTACTGGTTCCATTCTCTTTCTTTTGCCTATTTCGACACACAACACTGACGGTATCGGACGCGTAGTGGATGCCCCACTTTTTGGTGGTTTGCACATTCGTACCACCGGGTTCCAGACTCCAGATAATTGGAAACCATCTTCACGGTTGAAGTTCTTGTGTGATTTCAATTGCCTCTTGAACGGAAGTCAACTCAACAAAATTTAATCATGGTAAATATTCCGTTGTTTCATAAAAATAGTGTTAAAAACCATGATAGTTTCAAAAGTTATATCAAGTTTACTACGTCAGCGAATAGGATAGGTAGTTTACATGCCGATGATCCCCTTATCGGTGGTCACCATTGGTGGTCCCGGTAATATTAGGACCCCTGCCACCAAGGGCTGGTCACCCACATGCCCTGGATAGGTCCTTAGTACATACCATACCAACACTGAGGTCTTTTTTTTTTTTTTTTCGAATGGATAATATGCTGGTGATCGTCTGACGATTCTTACAGCGCTACCGGACAATGGTGAGCGCAGAGAGCGCTCAACCGGTAAAGTTAGGTTGGGGCAACAAACTCAAGGGCACCGCTATGGTACGACCTCGGCTTGGGCTGTTGCCAGGGGGGGGGGGGGGGTTTGAATCTAGTTTAGGCCCGTAGAGGGCGGGCACAGTATTAAAGGAACCAATCAATTACCAAATCCTCCAATTATAATTGGTATAACTATAAAAAAAATTATAATAAAAGCATGAGCTGTTACAATAGTATTATAAATTTGGTCATCTCCAATTAAAGATCCTGGATTTCCTAAGGACGTCTTCGACCCCGCCGGCGGGTAACACTGCGGTCATCAATCTGCCGAGCGTGGTGACTACGACAGTTTCTCATCCCCCCCATCAAATTTTCTACCTAAACCAAGATATTACAAATATAGTTGGCGTATCTGTGTCAAGCAATGGGCTTTGAAGTTGATGATTTTCATTGTTTACATAGAAACTGGACCAAAACACAATAGAAAATGTTTTTATTTCAGGTTCCTGATGATCCCAGAAGTTCTGAATCCGAAGAAAGCGAGGCTTCACCAGATAATCAGCAAAATAACGGCATTCTTTCATCGGCAGAAAGATTTATCAAAGATTAATTGTGTCTAGTGTCTACCTAGTGATACTCGTACCTATCTACATAAGCACTAACTGTAGGTATATTTTTGTAACCTTAGTATAAAGAGACCTTGTTGAACCACAGCAAAGAAGGGCCTCGTCTAAATTAATAAATATAATAAAAGAGATCCCAACACATTTTGTGGAAAAACTTGTGAGTAGTTCTTGAATAAAATACCATATAAGTAGTAGTTGAGCTATCTCTAGATCGTTTGTAACGATCTGCAGATAGCTCAACTGTTTCTTGTGTAGGTATTTTGTACATTTTGTAAATATTTGTTTAATTGTAGTAGTTTCTTTGTGTAAATAAATAGTATAAAATACCTATTTTGATATGCATTATTATGCATAAATACTAGAGTTCAAATCACATGCGCTTTGCCGTGGCGCTTTTATTGACGACAGGAAGCTTCAAAATTTGTTTTCTTTAGGGTTTATTTTTACAAAGGTATCTAATAAAGATCAAATTAAATCAAATCAAAAGTTATTTATTTTACGTCACACTAGTGGAATCCCGCAAGCTCAATCAAAAGGCCGACTAAGCTATCAGGATAACATCGATTATTTGTGTTCCCATCACAGTGACCAAAAAAACTCACAGACATCACTCACACTCGAAGTTTTTGTAGCATCGTAGACTTCATAATAGAGTGACGGAGTTGACAGTACACGACTGTGTCGATCGTGTCTGTCGACAGCGAGTGTGCGAGTTCGGGATTTCTATGCAAGACCGCCGTGCACACAGATCAGGGGCCTAATTCTCGGGCCGATCTCGATCATTTAGCAATTTTATTTTATTGCTTCTTTCGAAGAGAGAATGGCAGATTTCCTTGAGTAATTCATCAACGACCTCATCGTAAAAGCCTCGACAGCTATGATATACGGAAAACGTTGAAAAAGTGCGGAGTTGTGAAAAGAAGCAATAAAATAAAATTGCAAAATGATCGTGATCGGCCCGAGAATTAGGCCCCAGGAGCCTAATTCTCGGGCCGATCTCGATCATTTTGCAATTTTATTTTATTGCTTCTTTTCGAAGAGAGAATGGCAGATTTCCTTGAGTAATTCATCAACGACCTCATCGTAGAAGCCTCGACAGCTACGCTATACGGAAAACGTAGAAAAAGTGCGGGGTTGTGCAATGCCAATGTGTATTTAAGGGACATTGAAAATCTCAGTCGGCCCGAGAATTAAGCTCCAGGAGCCTAATTCTCGGGCCGATCTCGATCATTTTGCAATTTTATTTTATTGCTTCTTTTCGAAGAGAGAATGGCAGATTTCCTTGAGTTTCATCAACGACCTCATCGTAAAAGCCTCGACAGCTACGATATACGGAAAATGGTGAAAAAGTGCGGGGTTGTGCAAAGAAGCAATAAAATAAAATTGCAAAATGATCGAGATCGGCCCGAGAATTAGGCCCCAGAGCGACCACTACTCTTTACGCGCAGAGATACAGTGTGAGTCGACCATCAACTCAGCGCCTACGCTATACACAAGAGCATTCTCGAATGCGAATAAATTCAACTTCTCTGCATCAATTGCGAGTGTTGATTGGGAAAATATATCACAAAAATAAGCATCTTCCGTAAACAAGCTAAGTAAGCGATAGTAAGTATTATAATGGTATTCAATTCCCCGATAACAGCATCTTGAGTGACAGGATTTCCGAGTATCAGAATAGGTTTGATAAACTACTAACGTCACAGAGAAGTAGTTTTTACAATGTATCCGCAGCAATGCAAACCGTAACTGTAAACCGTTTACGCAGCGCACGCGACGGAAGCTCTCAAAAGCAATATTTTTTTCCCGTTATTGCAACATTTTGCATTGATACTCTGTTCCTATTAGTTGTAGCGTGATCATAAAGCCTATAGCCATCCCCGATTAGTGGACTATCCAAACCAAAATCATTTTCAATTCGGACCGAGCAGTTTCAACAAACAAACAATCAATTCAGCTTTATAATATTAGTAGATATATATATTAGTTATTATTTGCTAATGATTATTATTTGCGGTCATTTTCACACAGCCTTTAACTAGTCTCAAACTAAAAATAGCTTGTATACACACGTGTAAGTTTCGTCAATGTCATATTTAAGTGGGCTGCGACCTTTAAAAAGTTACATATAATATAAATAGTATTATGGTGTTATTGTTATTGTTATTATAGTGCACTGGTGGTCTAGTGATAGCGGCCCCGCCTTCCGATCCTAAGGTCGTGGGTTCAAATCCAGTCATGTATTAATGAGCTTTTCTATTAAAAAAAATATCTATACACAATCCTTAGTGCTTTCAAACGGTGAAGGAAAACATTGCGAGGTAACCCGCGGCGTAGTCACCTCCACAGGTATTGACCATGTCTTTCCTGTGGATAAGGCCGACTAAGCTGTCAGGATGGTATCGGTGCTGGGAAAGCCTATTCTATACCATCTAAAACCTTGTTCCAAGCACTATAGCGTTCCGCAAGTAGGGCATGAGTAATCACCACAGTTGCACCTGACGTCTCAGTCCGACTCGCACTTGGCAGCTTTTTTAGAATTTTAAAAGAAGAACAATTGCGTCATATACATCATTTTTGCGTAACTTTAACCGTATACGCAGCGCACGCGACGGAAGCTCTCAATAGTAGATTGTTTTACAAGGGCAGTAAGTGAGCTTTTGCAGAACAAGATCCTTTTTGGCGCCCGTGCGAGCGCAGCTCGCAAAGGGCGCTAATGGATCGAGTGTACCCGAGATATTTAGATGCCCGAGCGAGCAAAGCGAGCGAGGGCAAATATAGTTCGAGGGTGCAATAGCTACTTATGACCGAGGTAAGCATTCTACTTTACATCATTCATGCGAGGTAAATTTTTAACTAGCTGATGGAACAAACATATGGCCCACCTGATGTTAAGTGGTAACCATTGCCTATAGCAAAGCATTGCCTCGTAGGTCAAGCACGTCAGGAACGTGCCCTACAATGCACTGCCCTACGACCATCAACTTGAGGCATACGGATGTTCAGCCTCACGTGTCAGTGATTTCACGGGCACCCATACCCTTCAACTCAAAACACAGCAATGCTGCTTTTCGGCAGAAATAGGCTTACAATACAACAATAACACAACATTTATACGGGTATGACGAAATGTAATTTTAATTTGAGAAAAATAAAATTACAATAATAATGTAAGTATTATTATAATTATACTATTAATTTTATTAAAATTAATAGTAAAATATTTGTACCGGTAGGTATCTGCTAAAACAGTCGTAGACGCACACTTATGCACACATCTGTGAGCTACTATATCTTTTCAGTAAAAAGTTTTCATATCATTTTGTAAGAAAAGAGATTGTTTCACCAAAGAGGTTTGCATAGCTCTTGAACTGTAATGAACCATCACCAAAGAGGTTTGCATAGCTCTTGAACTTTAATGAACCATTACGTATCAAGCATAGTGTGACGGTAAAAGTTATTTGAAAATGGAACGAATTTACAATGCACTGGGCTGCACACGCCTACTTTCACAGCCTCTTTGTGCTAAAGTAAATCCTATTTACTGAGCATGTATGATGTAAAAGCAATATTTTTTTCCCGTTTTTGCAACATTATGCATTGCCCTTTTTTCCTATTAGTCGTAGCGTGATGTTATGTAGCTTAGATCCTTCCTCGATAAATTATCCAATACAAAATATTTTTTCAATTTGGACCAGCAGTTCCCGAGATTAGCGCGTTTAACCAAACAATCAAACTCTTCATCTTTATAGTATTAGTATAGATTAGAACTCGTCATTATTTGGTACAATTCCAGCGACGTTTTATAGAGTAGCGGTAGGGTGAATACCTCTGAGGTCAACTCAAGGCAATTGGGTTGCTAAAAGCCTCAGCCACAGCTTGTTACCTAAATCAAATTCATTTATTCGTAATCAGCTAAGATGTTCGGTTGGTTTTGGCAAAAATCGCTCTGGCTACCAGCTAACACTACTTTTGAAGACTTCATTAATGGACCAGACAAGACAGTTGTGTACGCTGCGCCACGGGACTTCTGGGTTCTTATACCTCTGGTGCTCGTGGGACTTATTGTGAGGTTTTTGAGTGAGAGGTAAGTAGGTAATTACTATCTTAGTAGTCTATCTACATAGCTGTTCCCTTTCTCCTATCATGTCACTATTGCTTTCGAACCAGTGTGTGATGAAAATACTTTTACATCATACATGCTCAGTAAATAGGATTTTCTTTAGTGCAAAGAGGCTGTGTAAGTAGGCGTGTGCAGCCCAGTGCATTGTAAATGCGTTCCATTTTCAAATCACTTATACCGTCACACTATGCTTGATACGTAATGGTTCATTACAGTTCAAGAGCTATGCAAACCTCCTTGGTGATGGTTCATTACAGTTCAAGAGCTATGCAAACCTCCTTGGTGAAACAATCTCTTTTCTTACAAAATGATATGAAAACTTTTTACTGAAAAGATATAGTAGCTCACAGATAGGTATGTGCATAAGTCTACGACTGTTTTAGCAGATACCTACCGGTACAAATATTTTACTAGGTATTAATTTTAATAAAATTAATAGTATAATTATAATAATACTTACATTATTATTGTAATTTTATTATTCTCAAATTAAAATTACATTTTGTCATACCCATATAAATGTTGTGCTATTGTTGTATTGTAAGCCTATTTCTGCCGAAAAGCAGTATTGCTGTGTTTCGAGTTGAAGGGTATAGGTGCCGGTGAAATCACAGACACGTGAGGCTGAACATCCGTATGCCTCAAGTTGATGGTCGTAGGGCAGTGCATTGTAGGGCACGTTCCTGACGTGCTTGACCTACGAGGAAGTGCTTTGCTATAGGCAATGGTTACCACTTAACATCAGGTGGGCCATATGTTTGTTCCATCAGCTAGTTAAAAATTTACCTCGCGCATGAATGATGTAAAGTAGAATGCTTACCTCGGGCATAAGTAGCTATTGCACCCTCGAACTATATTTGCCCTCGCTCGCTTTGCTCGCTCGGGCATCTAAATATCTCGGGTACACTCGATCCATTAGCGCCCTTTGCGAGCTGCGCTCGCACGGGCGCCAAAAAGGATCTTGTTCTGCAAAAGCTCACTTACTGCCCTTGTATAACAATCTACTATTTATGTATACTTAAATTTTAAAGTGAAAATTTGAGGATCGTGTATTTATACACGATGTAAGGTACGTGTATACACCACTATTTTTTAATTACCAAAAAAAAAAATAGGGTAATGTAGTAGGGATAGAACATTATGAATGTGCAATCAGAATTTTTAGTTTCGATAAAATGACAAAGTTATTAAATGTTATAATTTTCAGAAATCCTGCATAAAATTATGGACATATTAGTAGCGTAATTTTTTTTCTCTCTAGTACTAGAGAGAAAAAAAATTACGCTGTTCGGTTCCGCTTGGAATTTAGCGTTTATGAATGAAATGATTTTTGCTTGTTGAATCATTTCTCAATATTTGACTAAAAATTGTGGTTATTTAAAAATATTTTTTTTGTCTCAAAAAAAATTCTTTTTTTTTTTGGTAATTAAAAAATAGTGGTGTATTATGTCCCTTTCTGGCTGCCTGCGGGTGTACAAACCCTACAGAGTCCCTTAATATTGCGTAGGTAATTATGGGGGGTGTCAATATCACGTCTTTGAAGGAAAGTAGCTACGAATTATTTTGTTTTATTTTAGATACCTGTTCAAGCCATTCGGAAGAATTTTGAAAATAAGTGATTTTAAACGGAAGGCTCCCCTCAATGTGAAACTAGAAGCCGAATATCGGAAATCACCAACGTGTAAAAATGTGAGTAACGAGAGGACTCTTGCTTGATCTTATGGAAGCCTTTGGTCAGTCTGTGTGTCTTTGAAATGTTATTTAAATTTTAATTTTAATTATTACCTTAAATCTATTGCGTTAGTGGCATTGATAATAAACGCATAGCATAATTCGTCGCTCAGCGCGGTCTCCATTTGGATTGGTGACCATGGCGGATAGCATTTTCAAAAGCGCAAGGATTTTATTTGTAACGTATACCTACTTATTTTAATTTGTGTTGTGACGGAAGCTTGGCCCAAGAAGGTTGAAAACGGAGTTAAAAAAGTTTGTGTTTTGTTCTCAAAAGAAGGTTTAACTAGGTTTAACTCAAAACTAAATAAACCTTTGTAGGGTATGTAGAGGTGGTCATTAATCAATTAACTATTTTTATTAACAGTGTTATGCTCGTCAACGAATTAACTGTTATTCGTTAACGAAAAAACCTGCTGAAATAATAAACCTAATATATTCTGTCAACGTCATTGCAACTCGCAATCTTCTCGCAATGCATCTAAAAATTGTTAAAAATAATCTATTCTAATATTTTAGAGCTGAAGAGTTTGTTTGGTTGAACGCGCTCATTTCGCTCGAGTCCCGAATCGGGACTCGAGCGAGGACTCCCGATCCTTTTGCACCGATCCCTTTCTTACTCATGAACGCTTCCGTTCTTCCGCGCTAATATATTTCAAACTAGATGTGCCCGCGACTTCGTCCGCGTGGTACCATTTTTAATTTGCAGCGGAAGAAAACAGTAATTAAATAACAACGTCATATTCGCGTGCACGTGACACAGTCGTCTGCCCTCTTACTAAACTTAGACATATGGCGTCGTACTACGCCACACTTTCATCCCCCCCGCATTCCACTCCGAACTCCCCCCACACTCCTCCCACTCTCCTCAACATGGGGGGAGTCTGGGGGAGTGCGGGGGGAATGTGGGGGGCCACATTCCCCCCGCACTCCCCCAGACTCCCCTCCACAATCCCCCTGTACTCCCCCCACACCTCCCCTCCACACTCTCCCTGTACTTCCCCCGCATCCCCCCTCAACCCTCCCCTCCACACTCCCCCCTGTACTCCCCTCCACACTCCCCCCGCACCTCCCCTCCACACTCCCCCTGTACTCCCCTCCACACTCCCCCCTGTACTCCCCTCCACACTCCCCCCGCACCTCCCCTCCACACTCCCCCCTGTACTCCCCTCCACACTCCCCACCACACTGCCCCCCCAAACACCTCCCCTCCACACTCCCCCCTGTACTCCCCTCCACACTCCCCCCTGTACTCCCCTCCACACTCCCTCCGCACCTCCCCTCCACACTCCCCCTGTACTCCCCTCCACACTCCCCCCGCACCTCCCCTCCACACTCCCCCCTGTACTCCCCTCCACACTTCCCCCTGTACTCCCCTCCACACTCCCCCCTGTACTCCCCTCCACACTCCCCCCTGTACTCCCCTCCACACTCCCCCCGCACCTCCCCTCCACACTCCCTCGCATCACTTCTCGCACCTCCCCTCCACACTCCCCCCTGTACTCCCCTCCCTCCACCCCCCAGCACAAACTTTGAATGTCATATTTTTTTATATCAAATCAACAGACTAAAAAATAAGTTTTAAGTTTCTAGCTCTAAAAATGACGATACTTCCATACAACTTTCAACCCCTTACAACCCTTTTTTCGCAATAAAAAGTAGCCTATGTCCTTCCTCAGGCCCTGAACTATCTGTGTACCAAATTTCATTTCAATAGTTTTGGCGTGAAAGCCAGACACGAAGACAGACAGACAGACAGAGTTACAAACGCAATTTTATAATACTAGCTGTGCCCGCGACTTCGTCCGCGTGGTACAGTGTCTACGGGTAGCATTTTTAATTTGCAGCGGAAGAAAACAGTAAATAAATAACAACGTCATATTCGCGTGCACGTGACACAGTCGTCTGCCCTCTTACTAAACTTAGACATATGGCGTCGTACTACGCCACACTTTCATCCCCCCCGCATTCCTCTCCGAACTCCCCCCACACTCCCCCCACTCTCCTCAACACCCCCCCACATTCCCCCCAGACTCCCCTCCACAATCCCCCTGTACTCCCCCCGCACCTCCCCTCCACACTCCCCCTGTACTCCCCCCGCATCCCCCCTCGCTCCTCCCCTCCACACTCCCCCGCACCTCCCCTCCACACTCCCCCTGTACTCCCCTCCACACTCCCCCCGCACCTCCCCTCCACACTCCCCCTGTACTCCCCTCCACACTCCCCCCGCACCTCCCCTCCACACTCCCCCCTGTACTCCCCTCCACACTCCCCCCGCACCTCCCCTCCACACTCCCCCCGCACCTCCCCTCCACACTCCCCCCGCACCTTCCCTCCAACTCCCCCCTGTACTCCCCTCCACTCTCCCCCCTGTACTCCCCCCGCACCTCCCCTCTACACTCCCCCTGTACTCCCCTCCACACTCCACCCTGTACTCCCCTCCACACTCCCCCCGCACCTCCCCTCCACACTCCCCCCTGTACTCCCCTCCCTCTACCCCCCCCAGCACAAACGTTGAATGTCATATTTTTTATATCAAATCAACAGACTAAAAAATAAGTTTTAAGTTTCCAGCTCTAAAAATGACGATACTTCCATACAACTTTCAACCCCTATTTTCAACCCCTTACAACCCTTTTTTCGCAATAAAAAGTAGCCTATGTCCTTCCTCAGGCCCTCAACTATCTGTGTACCAAATTTCATTTCAATCGGTTCAGTAGTTTTGGCGTGAAAGCCGGACAGGAGGACAGACAGACAGAGTTACAAACGCATTTATAATATTAATAAGGATTAGTATGGATAAGGATTGAATAACCACACGAAAACTGCTTATTGCTGTAAAAACTCATGAAATTGATTATTCTTCGAAGTTAAGTGGCCGCCCGCGGCTTCGTTCGCCCGTTCCCGTAACACCCCGTTCCCGTTGCTTTTTCGGAATAAAAAGTATCCTTTGTCCTTCTCCCGGTTCTAAGCTACCTCCCCACTAATTTTCAGCCAAATCAGTTCAGCCGTTCTCGAGTTATAAATGGTGTAACTAACACGACTTTCTTTTATATAAATAGATTACTGTGTAGGTATCTACTTACATGAGAACTTGTAATGAAATGAACTTCTTAGTACGCCTGGATATCTACAATTTTATAAGACCCAGCCAGTCCTACGCCTGGAAAAAGTACGAAAGGAAGACTTAGTTGGGTTGAAAATGGGGGATGAATGTTGCATGGAAGTATCGTCATTTTCAGAGCTAGAAACTCGGACAGTATGCGTGGTACAGTGTGGAGAAATATGCCTATGTGTGCTTACCCGAATACTGATTTTTCCGTTGCAAATTATAAATGTTACCTGAAAAAGCTATTTCACGCGAACAAAGTTGCGGGCACAGCTAGTATTTTCATAAACTACATCGTTACGAAGCCAATAACTTTCAAAATGACTGCAGAAAGTGCAGAATTATCTAAGCTATTTTCGTTCGCAATTTTCATTATTCTCTACATGTCCCAGCTATCCAGTATTTTATTATGGGGCAGTAAAAGTAGCCTGAACATAGTGCAATCCGTCGACTAAGGTTGCCCGATGTAAAACCTAAATCTTTAGATTTTATTTATAAGTGTGTTTGTTTTTACGTGTTTGAGTTTGGCGAAACTGGTTCTCTTAGTAATAAGTCATGACGCTATTTCTACTTGCGTAAGCGTTTTTTTTGTTCTGTGGTCCTTAAAGACTTGATTTCTTTCAGGCCAAAGCCCTTGCAAAACAGCTAGACATAACCGAGCGCGAAATAACGCGATGGTGGCGCCTCCGCAGCGGTGAGGACAAGACGACAACTCTCGCAAAGTTCAGTGAGAGCATGTGGCGAGGCTGCCATTACACGATCAATGTGTCGCTCGGATTATACGTGGCGTGGGGTACAGACTGGGTGAAGGATATGGTTAAGTTGACCGAGGGATTTCCCCACCAGGTAAATGCAACGATCCTATGAATCTGACTTTCTTCTTGCGTTCTCACTCTTATTCTTCATACTGGTCGTCGTTTATGGCTTTTTTTTTTAATATTAGGGAAAACGAGAATTGGAGTGTGGCATCATTACTATTCCCCGATGTTTCGCGGCATAGGTATTGTTATGTGGGGTCCGGATAATGCACGCCACGGTAATGTACACCACGTTAAAACAAATCCACTTTTTCCTCTGTCAAATTGTCGAGGCCTATATACATGGGAGAGAGACCTTCCTCTGTCACTAAAACGCAAACTCATCGACATAATATCCTGCCCGTCCTAACCTACGGTGCTCAGACGTGGTCATTGACTGAACAACAGAAGTCCAGACTCAAGATTTGCCAGAGGGCAATGGAACGTAGCATCCTCGGGTTTAGACGCACTGACCGAGTGCGTAACAGCATGCTACGTTCAACTACTGGAATTGCCGACGCCGGAAGAAAAACGGCCCAGCTCAAGTGGGACTGGGCGGGCCATGTCAGCAGAATGCATCCCGATAAATGGACGAACCACATAACACCGTGGCAACCAGAGGGAAGGCGAGGTCGGGGTCGGCCAAGAAAGCGTTGGAGGGACGATCTCGACGCTTTCGAGCGAGGATGGTGGGATATAGCAATGGATAGATACAGTTGGAAGGATTTGGGGGAGACCTTTGCCCAGCAGTGGGACGATATAGGTTAGAAAAAAAAAAAAAAAAATAGGTAATTAATAACATGATGTACCTACATTATCGCCTCCCGTTTTGTGTGGTTGAGTTGTAAGATATTGTGACATTTTTATGTGATAAAATAAATAAAACAATCAAGAGGGGCGTGCGACAGTTATTATACTGTATGATTTAAAAATATGAGGATAAGCAGCAGGCAAAAAAGCTGAATTCTTGCAGAAAAATGCACTATTGTTAATAAGAAGTCGTCGAAAACGGGTTTTGTTGGATGTTAATAATTATCTTTATCATGTTTCCAGGGTGTAACTACCGAAATGAGGTGGTATTACATGGTAGTATCGAACTTCTACGCCTGCCTGATCATCACAAAGTTTCGTGACGTGCGTCGCAAAGATTTCTGGCAGATGCTTATCCACCATATCGTGGTTCTATGTTTGTTGTTCTTAAGCTGGACGTGCCAAAGCGCTAGAATTGGCTGCTTAGTGCAAATACTTTATGAAATGAGTACAACTTTTCTGGAGTTTGGAAAAGCAGCAAAGTACGCAAGATATCAGACTGCATGGAATCGCTTGTTTCAATTTTTCACGCTTGTGTGGGTAGTTACACGATTGGTGCTGTTTCCTGTTTATATTCTTCCTGAGTAAGTTTATTTATTAAATTCGATACCTACTTACAAGTGCGTGAGCTTAGAAGATCATTGTCCAGCAGATCATAAATAAATGTGAGTTCTATTCGCATGCAGGATAGTTCTTTAGTTTCTAATACATTTTAGGAATAGTTTTGGCCTGAATATCCACCTGAAAATATCACTTGACAAAATAAAATGATCTGACAACTTCATCAGATCAGATCATTTTTTCTTTTAGTAAGAGCTTATTTTTGTGGTGTGGTCGAACTATGGCTTGACACACACAACACTTTAAAGTAGTTAAAAACTTAGTAAAATAAGTAATTAGACCTAGCTCAATTAGCTTTAGCAGTTTTATCACACACAGCCTGCGGCTGTCTAGCATTAATGGAAAACATCGTGAAGACTGACTAGACGGACTTCCGTCTAGTCAGCTCTGTTGCTCCTTGTGGATAACGCCAAATTATGTAGGTGAGCTGGGCGGCTCTAGTCGCCCGAACGGTCAAGGCAATTTTTTTTATGGCGTTTTTAGTAGCCCAGACCTTTGAGTAGATAAAGGGGGAGGCAATAATGTATGACCAGTTAATGCTCAGCAGGATAATGTACAGCAGGTTAATGTATACACCGTTATCAAGATGCCATAGTTTTGGAAACGGGGCGTACAATAAAAGGTCACGCAATAACATGCTGTACAATATCGTCACGTGTTGTTATTGTACACCCCGTTATTACGAATGCCAGTTAAACCTCATGTGCACTGTAGCAATTAATCATTGACTTTTGTTTTTTTGTTCTGACAGTGGATACTTGTACTTGAGACTTGATAGGGCGGCTCCGACTATAAATTACACACAAGGCGTGCGAGCAAAGTGAGCATGCCACGGCAGCGGCCGCCGCAGTGCCAGGAAATGTTTGTTTTACAATAGCCCCATAGGGGCTTTGCTTAAAAAAATTAAGTAATTATTGAATGTGCGCATGGGCTTTAACGGCTTCCAATTAACATGCTGTACAATAACATCACGTGACAATATTGAACACCCACTTAATTTGCAGCCAGTACGGCAGGTTGAAACGAATCCAAAAAACAAAATACTGTTTCGTTTTATCTATGTTGTGCTCAATAACATGCTGTACAATTACTAGGCGTACATTAACCGGACCCAATAAAGGTAATGTTCCACCTGCAAGCCCGTGTGTTGCGACGCGTCTTGAAGCCTTTCACCATCCCATACATTTTTAATAGAGGTTCAGGTTAATAGAGGTCCAGGCTCTATTAAAAATGTCACAAAAGGTAGTGTGGTACTAGCGCCGGCACACCGCGTGGGTTGACGCAGGTTGACGCACTATTTTTCCGTCTGTCATGTCAGAGTCAGAGGGACAGTCGATGTGGCGTGGCAACTCACGGGTCTGCGTAAAGGCCTGTGCCGATATTTGACAGCGTTTCACTGATCGCTACCGCCAGCGAACTAGGTGTGCGCAGGCCTTAAGTGAAACTCTGTTACAGGGCCGATTAGACAGCGGAATTGACCAGACAGTGTAGAATTAGATAGTTGCTGGCTATGGATCTAAGGGCCGTATGCAAAAATAATGCTTGAATCTGATTCAAGCCTCAATTTAGAGATTTTATGGCATTGTTCAATTGAGAATTGTCAAAATATCTGAGCTTGAGGCTCGACTCCAGGCTCAAGCGTTGTTTCTGCATACGGCCTTAGGTGCAGTACCTATAATAGCGCCCTAAAAATAGTGGTATAGGTACCTACTTAATTTTTTTAATAAAAGTTTTCTCTCCAGGGTCTACAAGCTTCGAAACCTGACTCCCATTGGATTCTTAACGTTCATTCTGCTGTGTCTTCTGTTTGTGATGAGCTGTATTTGGACATGGATCATATGGACGATGTTCCGGCATACCTTCTACTCTGGAAATGTTTGTAAAACCAAATTTACCTACATACGAAAGCGACTAGGGTAGTTTACATCCCGATGAACCACGTTGGACTGCGCTGGTCTCTTGTCGTAAGAGGCATCATAAAAATTTACCGAGCGTAGTGGCTACGTCAATTTCTCATCCCCCTCATCAAATATCTATACCTACCAAGATACTACCAATAATATATTATATAAATATCTATGTCAATTCTCTATCTATACCAAGATACTACCAATAGTATAATATCTATGTCAATCAATGGACTGAAGTTGATGATTGAAATGATAATTCATTGATAACTTTGTGACTGGAGCAAAACAGGATTTTAATATTTGAAATCGTAGATTTACATTGTTATTATCTTTATTTCAGATTCCTAGTGATGCCAGAAGTTCTGAATCCGAGGAAAGCGATGCTTCACCAGAAAAATCATCAAAATAATAGGCCATTATCAGCAATGTCGGCACTATATTCTGTGTTTTTTATTTATAGTTATACCTATACATAAACACTTAGGCTGAGGCCAAACGAGCGTAATTTTGTGAGTCGTGAGTCACAGAATTTCGTTCGTTATATATATAGGTATATATATATATATATATATACCTATACTAGCTGACCTGGCAAACGTTGTTTTGCCTTATAAATTATTTCTAGTTTCTAGATAAATTCTAGAGTTTCGAGCGGGATGAAAAATGATTAAATTACTAAAATGGCCATAAAAAAATAGGGGTTGGTGAAAAAAAGGATCAATTTAGGGTTGTATGTATTTTTAATGCCACATTATAAAAAAATAAAAACAAAATTTTTTGTCAAAAAATTTAAAAAAGTAAATTTTAAGGGTGAACAACGCTTATCACTTAGGGGTAGGTATGGAAAATAGATAGTAGCCGATTCTCAGACCTACTGAATACGCATATAAAATTTGGTAAAAATCGGTAAAGCCGTTTCGGAGGAGTACGGAAACTAACATTGTGACATGGAAATTTTATAAATTAGAAGATACTTTTTATATACCTACCTACTTAAAATTATTAGGTATATTAATAGGTGGACTTGGTTAGTAATACAAGGTTTAATAATATTGGGCAAGTACCTACTCTATTATCAAAGAAATAATATAACTTACTAGTGGCTGCCCACGGCTTCGCTCGCCCGTTTCCGTTACGCCCCGTTGATTTTTCCTTTAAAACTTTTCCTCATTTTCTCAGCTAAGGGAAATAATTTTCCAATTTCCTTTCTTAGTGCACCCCTATGCTATAAAAGGAACATACCCTCCAAGTTTCATGCTTCTAGGACTTACGGTTTAGGCTGAGCGTTGATTGTCAGTCAGTCAGTAACGTAAGAGTTTTATATATTTAGATTTGTGTGTGCTTACTGTAACTGAAACTTGGAGGATATACTTATTTATTTATTCATTAAACTTTTATTTTTTACTGTTGGTTAAGTATACGCTTAGCATGTTTGTCGCCGATACGCGTCATACGGGTTTTCGTCTCCCTATCCGTTAAATTTTAAGTTAATCACTCGTGTAAAATTAATTTATTACAAGTATATGAGTGTAAGAGATAGGGACATTAAAATATACAAAATATATTGTAAAAATCAATAAATACAAAGTAAAATCTAATAAACATTTATTTACTTTTTTATAGTCATTAGCGAATCCTTTTTTGCAGACCGTACTTATCATTGTGACTGTGTGTGACGTAATCAACGCGAGGTGCAAACTCAAGGTCCGGTTAATGTACGGCCAGTTAATGTACACACTGTTAAAACGATGCCACTTTTTCCACTGGGAAATTGCTAAAGCCCGTGTACACTAGAGCAGACAAATATTTCGATTATTAATCCTTTGATTTCATTGAAAATATAACATTTTCTGGAACTGTGGCGGCGGCCGCTGCCGCAGCACGCTCGCTCTGCTCGCTCGCCTTGTGCGTATTTTTTATGCTCATCATACAAAGCCTAACCTATCCTAGTCGAATCCGCCCTCTTTAGTTGATCGAGTGAGCGAAGCGAACGAAGATCTTACAAACAACTTGGGCGATTTGGCATTTTATGTGCGTATGTATGTATTTGTGTATGTTTGTCCTACGATAACTTTCGAACCGTTGATCCAATCTGCATGAAATTCGAGAAGTCGATAGCTTGTCCTTGAGAAATTTACTGGTAAGTATATGAGTAAAATCAAATGAGGGGTTTTTAAGATATGGGATTTTTAAGGGTGCAAAAATAAAAAATATGCCCCAGAAATACTTTCTCAAAGTAGATAAATGTACTAACTTTTCGGAGCATTTGGATCGCATCACGAGATCTCAGTTCGAGGCAAACTACTAGTATCAAGGACAAGTTTAAGTATCTAGTGCCAGAACAAAAAAGTAAAAATTAATGTTTGAATTGCTTTAGGTGGATATGTGGCTTAACTGGCATCGTAATAACGGTGTGTACAATATCATGATATAGTTGTGTATCTGCAAAACACAAATTTTACAGGAGAGCGTTTTTAAGATTTGAAAATGGTAAAATGCCTATAACTGGAGCCCTTTTTGAGATATTTCTGTGAAAATTGTTGAGATGCTCTTACTGTAGATCTAGTTTAAGATGGATTTTTTTTTTATTTAAATCTATACTGGTTTAGATTTTATTACACTTACATATTTTTACGTCGTGCATAAAATGCCGTATGTGGCACATACACACTTTTTCGTGGGAACTTAGAAGAATGACAATATCGTAACTGCCTGTTACACGGTTATACTTAGGAGATCTATTTGACTAATTCTGTTTAACTGGTGTTTACATGTTTAAACGTTGGAAATCGTATAATTTAATAATATGCTTCTACATACTTATTCTGTTTTGGCAATTGATTAAGCCTGGTTGACCAGTACTTATTACAGGTCGCCAGGCCCTAATTGCTGAATTCTCACTTGCTTACAAAACTAAGCCTATTTTAGGTAGGTAGGTAATTTTTAGTAGTAAAATGTAAAACTGTATTCGTGATTTGGGGTTTTCCCACTTATCTTATTATTTTTTTGTTAATATTGGTCGTTCTTATATTATTATCTTAAATAAAACAAAAAATACAAGAGCTCAAAATACCATTTATTAGGGAAGTAGGTGCTCACCTAAACACAAAAAACCTGTTTTATTTCAAAAATAAGAAAAACAAAACCAACTAAGTAGTTTTTACTAGTAGTAGTATCGTATGGTAAAATCTCTTCTAGTGGGTGCTTCACACGTGAAACGTCGTTTTGGGATTTTTTCACAATCACCATTATAATTCCTGAATCATTATCAGCCTGAAGAAGTCCACTGCTGAACCTAGGCCTCCCCCACACATTTCCAGGAAGTACGACTCTGAGCCCTTTCCTTCCATCGACTTCCCACGATCTTAACAATGTCGTCAGTCCATCCGGTTCGTGGTCGCCATTCGAGAACCTTTATTCCCCAACGGTTGTCGGTTCTTCAAGCTATATGGCCTGCCCATTGCCACTTCAGCTTACTAATTCTAAGTGACCTTGGTTCTTCTTCGGATATCCTCATTTCTGATTCTATCACGTAGTGAAACTCCCAGCATATTTGAGTTTGAGCTGGTGTACGAGACCAATAGTTAGTGACCACGTCTCAGTTCCATTAGTCATCACTGGCAACACGCACTGATTATAGACTTTTGTCTTGAGGCTCTGCGGTATCTGCGACGAGAAGATGTGGCGCAATTTCCCGTCACAATATCTATTGATAAAATCCCAATGGCGAACAAGTTCTCCCAATGAGCCACAAACTGCAGGTCTCTTTCAAAGTCATTCATTTTTTGTTAGCAGAAGAGAGAGATGCGGCCTGCTTGTGGAGACAAATCCACAAGTAAGTAAGTAAGTACACCGCATCTCTCTCTTTTTCCTTAAGCTGCTCAGAATTATTCCCTGACATACTTGGAGAGCCAATTGGCAATAGCGTCAGAGTGGAGGCTGGTGACGCAGGGCAGCCTAATAACTGTTCATATGGTAAGCCAACTGGTAATGTCGCTGGAGTGGGTACTGTTAACTCAGCGCAACCTAGGTGGTCATCTGGAGAGACAACTGGCAAGGCGACTCCATGCAGCCTAATTAGTCTATCTGTTGAGCTATAAGGTGTGCGTAATTGGGAGAGTCACACAATGATAATGGCATATTAATGCTTGAGAAAGACTGTAGCAGTAGGGGAGATTCAGGCATGTTTGCTGCCAAAGCAAGGTCATAGAAGCTATATTCCGGCAAATCAGGTTCAGGATGTTTTTCTGAGTTTTCTGGGTCAGGTTTACAAAAGCGTGGCGACGACGAGCTAAAGGCAATGTCATTATTCCCTGTGTCATTGCTGGAGCCTCCACCACTAGCTTGCAAGGTAAATTGTAAGATATGGGAAGCTGGGACATGCAATTCAAAAGATGCAGGACTATCATCGTTAGTGTTCGTTGAATGCAAGGGGGAAATGCGCGGTGCAAGAAAAAAAAGGTTCTTCATCGCTGTCAGATATTATCTAACCTATTCGGCTTAGGTCATCCTCAATAAAATTTTCTGAGAATGGCACTGGAGATGCAACTTAAAAACAACAACAGCGGGGAAGATTAAAAATTTTATGAAAAGCGACTTATATTTCATGGGATAAAGAGCACCTTGCACTTTTGAAGTGCATTTCTGTTCATAACTCTGAAGATCCTTTTCAGATCCTCAACATTTTAATGGGGCCACCATTGGAATTACCTTCTTTCCGACAAAAAAAGAATCGGAAAAATCGGTTCACAAACAACGAAGTTATCCGAAGTTGTTAATTGAGAAATCCTCCTTTTTGCAATTGGATAAAAATAATAGTTTTTGATTAAAATAACATGAAAACACAAACACAGAACTATGTAAGTGCATGGGTTACTATAACTTTAATTCAATAACTCTCCGATGTAAAGCTATGTAAAAGTCAGTTACCAAATTTTGATATAACAACTTTTCAAAGTATAAATATGTAAGTGCCTAGATACACCTTTAATCATAGTGAATCCCGATTTATATATGTAAGTGCGTAGTTACACATTTGTACGTAGGGTATCAAAAATTCGCTATCCGAGGAAGAACTGTGTAACGGGCAGTTACCGCCACCAGCACCTCATTCCCCCCCGCGTCAAAGTTTGTATGTGGAAGATACAGCATTATATGGCGGGAAAATAATGAAGTTGGACAGATAAACGATTAAGAAAAACGTACTTAGAGTAGACTTTTTATTTTTTTTGTAATTTATAATGATAGACTGGCATGTGTAGATGCCAAAAATGCATCAAACGTATAAGTGTGTATCTGGCAGTTAGACGAAGATACGTAGGGAGTGTCGATATTATCGCCTCCCCAAACTTAGCTCGGTCGAGTTCGATTAATAGATAGAACGAGCCTCCCAGAAAATAAATAGAGAGGTAGATGCCTAGATGGGCTACCTCGCTTTGTTCTCTGTGAATGAATACCATATTTAAAATTACTTTTAGAACTTCGAATTTTTTTATAATTTTAGAACTAAGTACCTACCTACTTTTTATTATTCTTAATAAGATGACATCTGCCCATTCGGACAATAATTTTGCCATATCGAGTGAGGATATTTAATGCCCAATATAAAATAGTTTTTAGTCAAGTCAGCCAATAAACAAGTCACCCGTACAGCCAAGTAACTTGGCTTTGAAAAAAAATGTCACCGTTTTTTTTTCAGAACCATCGGAAGCAGGTTTCGTTCAAATCAGGATATTACATCATTTACATAACACTTTCATTCCAATTGCTCTCACTTTGAGCCAAAATATACCATAAAATACCACCAAAATTATACAACAGAATTAAAACACCAGAAAAACAATTAAAATAAAAGAGCTAGGTGACTTCTAAAAATGTCAGATAACGAATTTACTTAGGAACGATCTAGCAACATTAATAGACCTGTCATTTGTCAAATATCATGATTCTATTCTAATGGAGTGAGTGAGCAGTGAGTGAGCAATTGATTGATTGATTGGAATTTGAGTGAGTCAGTTTAGTTTCATTCGTTTGTTCGGTCGGGCGCAGTCGGGCGGTTTTGGTTGGCTTGGTTTGGTTTCGTTGCGCGAGTTAATTCTTGTTTCAATTTAAACTCAATGCAACTTTACCAGAGGATTTGAGTGAAATCTAGTGCTCACTATGTTGAAGCCGCTTCTCGATAAGCTTTGGAGCGAGCATGTGTGGCTGCCGCCGAACACGACGTGGGAAGACATCGCTCCAGGGCCGGACAAATCAGTGACATACACCGATCACACGCACGTTTTCTATCCCATACCGTTAGCATTGGTGTTTATGGTGCTGCGATGTGTACTAGAGAAGTGAGTAACTCGACATAAACAATAAAAAACACTAATCACTGCTACCGTTCACCTGTGAAGGCCAAACGATAACCTAGAACCTGCGATTACTTGGAGCTGATTCGTCTTTCGACTCCTTCTTAATTTGAATTTTTAGAAGAAAATAACAAATTGAATCTCCTTCATCTATCTAAGGTTCTTACCTTACCGCCTTTTTCTGTGCTAGAATTTCTAAATACTGGCCGTAAATAATGATAGTATAAAAAATTAAGAAAAAAAATGAGCTTTATGATGAGTAGCGGTATTTCTCCCGATTTGGATCCACCTCTTTCGTTTCCTGTTATTTGAATGATGCCACAATCACATAGCTAGGCCTGAGTGGAACATTCAAAATATACTCTATCCGCCCACTTTGTATAATGTAGGTAGAAGTCATAGTTTCAGGGTCATTGGTGATCAGATTCTGATGTAAAACGGCTGAGAGACTAACCTTGGTTACATGCCACTTTTTTAAATAACCTACCTAGGCATCCACTTGTCTACATCCTAATTAAATGCACCTTGACCTTTGTAGATTAAGTTATTATTACTCGGTATTTTAAGAAGGTATTGTTATACAAGCTTAAATCATACACTGAGTGCATGGATAACCATCCTAACGAACTAGCTTTTGACCTTATGAACTTTGCAGTCAAACTTTTTACAAGGAATTAGTAGAAGAGCTCAAGACAATATAAAAACAGAACCAATTTAGATGGATGTGCCCCTGAGCTCATACCACTCATGCCAAGCACTGTGGAACTACACAATTCTCCCATAATGCCTGATGGGCAGACCACAAAGAAGGCACTGTTGGTTTAGACTCTAGTTGTAGCAGGCCCCGCCTTCCGATCCTAAGATCGTGGGTTCATATCAAGTTGTGCGCCAATTAGTTTTTGGGTCGAAAAATTTATGTGCACCATGCACAAAAACCTGTAAAGGACTTCCGCCAAAATTGCCCCAGTCCCGGCGCAAAAGAATTGTATCTCAGATTTTAGATTATTATTAGTAGAAACAATATCAGGTGTTGCTATTTCTTTGAAATTGCACTTATCCAGTTCTTTTTTACATTATCCTTATCAGAGTTACTGGTACCTGCATTTGATGATGATATATGATTCATTAAAATCACAGAAATAGAATGAATCAATACTTTAGTCTACAATGAGATAATACCAACAAAAACTTGTGAATTCTCTGCTTTTTATAACAGTTATTTGTTCATAAGTCCTTGACCTCACTCCCTGTAATAAGTATAGTTGTGTTATCTGTAATAAACATGGATCTTTTTTTGTATAACTAACTGATGGAGCCAAGTTAAAGTGGGACTGGGCAGGTCACATCTGTCGTATGAAACCCGAAAGATGGGCCAAAGCCAGCATAGAGTGGGTCCCTGCAGACGGAATTCGCCGCCGAGGCAGACCCAGGAGGCGTTGGCGGGATGACCTGGACGCGTTCTGCAAGGAGTGGCCGAGTTTGGGTCAGGAGCGAGATAAGTGAAAGGAACGGGGGGAGGCCTTTGCCCAGCAGTGGGACAGACCGGGCTGAATTAAAAAAAAAAAAAAAAAAAAACTGATGGAGCAGATTTTAGGTGGTAACCATTGTCTCAAACAAAGCATTGCCTCGTAGGTCACGCACGTCAGGAACATGCCTTACGATACACTGCTCTGCGTCCATCAACTTGAGGCATACAGATGTACAGACACATGCCAGTAATTTCCCCGCCACCCACAACCTTCAAACAGAAACAGCGATGCTGCTTTTATTTTAACTAACTTTTTTAACAATTATTTGTTCATAATAAGTCCTTGACCTCAAACTCGCTGTACTATACAAAGGTACAAAGGTCTATTGTACAAGCATAGCCAGTGTCTTTCGAAACTTTATTTGCTTTTACATGATTTTTTCTAATTAGTGGTAGTTTATGGGTCATAAAATTACAGGCTTATTCTTATCCCTGAAAAATGCACGGTTCCTTGTATACAGGAACCATGTCTAAAAGGGTTTTCGTTAAATCTTAAACACAATTTAAGTTCGTGAAATCTTTTTTTAGAGCATTTTCTCAATTTTAATAGCGTTTAAATATAGCTGTCATTATGGTCAAAAAATGTTTTTTTTTTGTATTTTGATATTGTATTTGTTGGTATTACGTTCTAAGCCGGTTACTTTATTAAATCTTACATTATTTCCTTATTATCTAAAATAAGCAATGGAATGTAGATAACTGAAAAGTATTAAATTTTATTGATACGCTTATTTTTAAATTGTCATTGTCGCTGATGCTAAAAAACCAGTTTCTTATCAATTTTCAACAGTTTTGTAAGGCTGTTTATTGCCCCAAATAAATTATATACTTAGTGCTAATTAAAATATTTCACTTAATTTCCCGAAAAATAACAAGAACGAGGAAGGATAACCACGCGGGCGCCTGCTAGTGATATGATAAATTTAACTGTTTTAGCAGTTATAGGTATCCCCTCAACATCAGGTGGACTATCAACATGTTAACTAAGTTTTTAAGTAACAGTTGTTTTAAAGTACAATGTTGGTTTCAGATACTGGTTTGCGCCGTTCGGCCGAGCACTAGGTATAAAGGACACGCGGCCACGAAAGGCCCCTAACAATCCTAAACTAGAGGAGGCCTACCTTGCCGCGCCTCGAACAAGAAACGTAAGTCAAAATAACTGCTTAATCTCTTATGTGCCGCTACCTATACTAATGATTGCGAAAGTTTAAAAGGTTTCACTTTCACTTGTTCTATTTCAGCTCTCTTCTGTAAGCAAGAAGGTTGACATGACAGAGCGGCAGGTAGAGCGCTGGTGGCGCCTCCGCCGCAGTCAAGACAAGCCGTCAACCCTCGTCAAGTTCTGTGAGAACATGTGGAAGTTTACATTCTACCTCTGCAATTTCACCTTTGGACTGTTTGTGCTGTGGGATAAGGAATGGCTGTGGGATATCGACCAATGCTATATTGGATACCCTCATCAGGTATACCTCTGCAGTTGTTATGATAGCCTGGTACTTTTTGACAGATTTTGATATAAAAAAATTAAACAGGCCTTTGCAGGTGATTTAGGCCCGTATTCAGAAACAATGCTTGTGTCTGAGTCGAGCCTCAAGCATAGATTTTTTGAATTAGGCGTGGCTGGCGCCTAGACTCACCTAGCTTTAAAACGTTTCAAAGTGATTCTTGCAATACTACTGAATAAATCAAAATCAAAAGTGTGTTTATTTAGTAGGATTGCAAGAATCACTTTGAAACGTCTTAAAGCTAGGTGAGTCTAGGTGCCAGTTCCACGCGACCAAGCCTAGAAGAACAGGCAACAAACTACGGCTCGGTTCCTACCGTTTTTTTATATGATCCTTTTACAAATCAAAAATAGTCTAAAATAATAGCAGTGAAGTTCCAGTGTGGTGCCACTTCACTTAGTCAGACGTATGCAATGTACATACCTCTGCAGTTGTTATGATAGCCTGGTACTTTTTGAAAGATAATATATTTTTGTAATGTTAAAAGTTAAGAGCCGAACGGGATTTGACCTCGTGAACATCCCCCTGGTACGGGGCTGCGGTGACCGAAGCGCCATCGGATCCCAAACGGATCGGTTCTCAAACGGTGAAGGAAAACATCGTGAGGAAACCCGCGGCTTAGTCAGCACCGCACGTATTGACCATGTCTTTCCTGTGGATAGGCCGACTAAGCTGTCAGGATGGTATAGGTGCTGGGCAAGCCTATTCCATCTAAAATCCCGTCCCAGGCTGGTGCCTGGGACGGGATTTTAGAGTCCTGCAAGTAGGGGTATGAGTAAAAACACCAGTTGCTCCTGACGCTATATAAATCATCTACAATACATGCAAAGTCCTGTTTTTTTATGCCGCAAATCAAACAAGCATATGACCCACCTGATATTGAGCGTTATGGTAACTATCGCCTATAACAAAGCATCATCTCATAGGTCACGCACGTCAGGAACGAGCCCTTCATAGGTCAGGAACGTGCCCTACTATTCACCGCCCTACGTCCATCAACTTGAGGAATACAGATGTTCAGCCTCACGTGTCAGTAATTTCTGGCACTATATTATGATTGAAATGTATTTATTCGCTTTATAAACTTACTCGTTTCACCTTCCAGGGTATAACAGACGACGTTTGGTGGTACTACAGCATATCCTCAGCCTTCTACTGGTCGCTCACCATCACGCAGTTCTGGGACGTCCGTCGGAAGGACTTCTGGCAGATGTTCATCCATCACATCGCGACTATAGCGCTGTTCTCCTTCAGTTGGGTGTGCAATCTGCATAGGATCGGTACCCTGGTGTTGTTGCTACATGACTGCGCTGATATCTTTGTTGAGGTTAGTTTTTTGACGTGACAACGTCTTATAATTCGACGGAGCCGGCTGCACGCACTAAAAAACATGACTCATGCGGCGTTACCTCGCTCTGGGGCGTTCCATTTAAGGCTTGAAGTGCAAGCGAGAGCGCACAACGAAACGAACTCCGCGTTCGGCAGCGTTCGACATCTGTCTCTCTCCTACTTGAGTGAGCGATGCGTCCGCGTGGACCGCTGTATGACGTTGTCACGTTCAACTATCGTCAGTAAACCGACTTTGCAGACAACCGATTTTTTTACAATTTATAGGTTTTGCGTTTGACCGCTGTGAAATGATGATGCGGTTGACGATGTAGCACGCTTACCTAGAAGATACCTATAGTTTTACTTATATTTTTTATACAGGGTGTTTTTTTGAGAAGGGTGGTGATGGACTCCGAAACCACGAGAGTTAGGTTGTTACTTTTGATTTGTAAAAAGATCTAGAGCATCAAATAACATAATATAAAGGTTTTTGTAGTTCGTCGAAAGGTAAATTGCGGTTTACGATTTATGACGTATAAAAAAAAAACTACTGACTAGATCTCGTTCAAACCAAATATCGTTGGAAGTTTGCATAGTAATGTACAACATATATTTTTTTTAGTTTTATCATTCTCTTATTTTAGAAGTTAGAGGGGGGGGACCAACTTTTTTCCACTTTGGAAGTGTCTCTCGCGCAAACTATTCAGTTTAGAAAAAAACAATGTTAAAAACCTCAACACCATTTTTGAAGACCTATCCATAGATACCCCACACGTATGGGTTCAATGAAAAAAAAATTTTTGAGTTTCAGTTTCAAGTATGGGGACCCCCAAAATTTTTAATTATAGAAAAAAACGATATTAGAAACCTCAACATAATTTTTGAAGACCTATCCATAGATACCCCACACGTATGGGTTCGATGAAAAAAAAAAAATTGAGATTCCGTTTCAAGTATGGGGACCCCCAAAATTTATAGTTTTTTTTTCTATTTTTGTTAATGCGAATGCGAATGTAAAAACCTTAATGCGGTTCACAGAATACATCTACTCACCAAGTTTCATCAGTCTAGCTCTTATGGTTTCGGAGAAAAATGGCTGTGACACGGCCGGACAGACAGACAGACAGACAGACATGACGAATCTATAAGGGTTCCGTTTTTGCCATTTGGCTACGGAACCCTAAAAAACGCTTTTATAACTAATTGAACTAAAAAGTTAAAAATAAAACTGTAATAATCAATTGAACATTTTATATTATGGTACAAAAAAGCGTGGGGTGCTTTTTTTAATAACTTCAGATACAATAAACTATTGATAAAATATTTACAACAATCAAAATCAAGCACCCCACGCTTTTTTTGTACCATAATATAAAATTTTCAATTGATTATTACAGTTTTATTTTTAACTTTTTAGTTCAATTAGTTATAAAAGCGTTTTTTTTTTAGTTTTTTAAACTATAATTTATTTTTTCCTTTTTTTCATTTTTTTTTTTCATATTATTGCATTGTCATCGACCTTTGACAGGTGTGCAAAGTTTGAATCAAATCTGATCGTACAAAGTAGGACAAAATCGAGCTCAAATAGGTCGGTTACATACATACATACATACATACATACAGGTGAAGCTAATAAAAGCGTTATAAAAACGGTAGGGACCAAGCCGTAGTTTGTTGCCTGTTCTAGGCTTGGTCACGTGGAACAGGCATTGGCACCTAGACTCACGTAGCTTTAAGACGTTTCAAAGTGATCCTTGCGATTCTACTGAATAAATGCACTTAAGATTTTGATTTATAAGAAAACAATAACAACTTACATATTTATTTTTCAAAAACTTTTACTGTTGACTAATATGAGATGAAGATTACAAGACGAAATGGATCTGATAGATTAAAAAAAAATACTCGCTGTTTTATTGATCCAATGGATTCTTCTTCATCTTTGCAAATAAATGTTTAACGAAATATTAATGGAAATAGCAAATTTTACTGTTTTATATTTTTACACGGAAAAAACTCAACTTGTATTCAAACTTTTAAAGTAAAATATAAAAAAAAATATCCAGTTACTGTTTTCTTGTAAATCAAGAGTTAGGGAAAAGTCATGACTCCTTTCATGACTTTTCCCTAACTCTCGTGGTTTCGGACTTGGCCATCACCGCCCTTCTCAAAAAACCACCCTGTATACCGAGGTATTGCTGGTTTGAAGGGTGCAAAAGCTCTAAGTTATTGTCTACTGACAAATTTTAAAAAGTACAATGGGCTGCATTATCGCTCATAGCGATTTCATCCAGGCACTCTTAGTTTTACTTCACTTATTTTTTCCAGTCTGTAAAAGCGGCCAAGTACGCGAACTACCAACGTTTGTGCGACTCTCTGTTCCTGATTCTGATCGTCGTGTGGATATTCACGCGCGTTGGAATCTACCCATTCTACATTATTTGGAGGTAAATACTATACTCTCTTTGAGAAAACCTTAGTATTGCAATGGGCTTTCAGGGCTAAAACCATGTGCATGTCTCCAGCTTCCTCATATGGAAATTGGGAGTTCTGAAAACGCCAACATTTAATTTTAAAGCATAATTACAGCAATCATTGATTTGAAGGAAAATTTAGCAGCAAAAAAACAACGACTCTATGAGACTTTATAGGTGTGTTAGCTGTAGTAACGGCTCCACAGCTTCCTCATTCAGTGTGGGCAAACGGCTAACGATAGAGCTATAGTAAACGCAAGATTTTAAAGCATAATTAGAGCACCCGGCATTAATCTTGCGTTTACTATATAGCTCTATCGTTTGCCCACACTGAATGAAGAAGCTGTGGAGCCGTTACTACAGCTAACACACCTATAAAGTCTCATAGAGTCGTTGTTTTTATTTGCTGCTAAATTTTCCTTCAAATCAATGATGGCTGTAATTATGCTTTAAATGTTGGCGTTTTCAGAATTCACAATTTCCATATGAGGAAGCTGGAGACATGCACATGCTAAAACCACATGCACGCTGTCGAATTATGAAAGCAATAATTGACAGCTTTTCACTGATCGCCATCGCCACCGCGCTAGATGTGCACAAGGGTTATAGCCCCTTCCCACCGGTCTGTGATATCGCGCACGGAGGCGGATCAGGTCGCACGACACACCATGGGAACGGTCTCGTGCGTCGTCGTCGGCTGTGCGTGATGATCTACAGAACCACGCACCGTAGGAAGGCAGCATAAGAGTTATTCGTCGAGTGTGATTAGGATCCGATGGCGCAGCGGTTAGCGTCATACCAAGGGGAAGGTCGCGGGTTTCTAATCCCACTCGACTCTTCACTTTTGAGTTATTCAAAAATTCTTTGTGATTTCCTTATGTGTAGTAAGTAAACACTATAAAATCAATAAATAAACACACATTGCCTCGAACTTTAAAGGTGCGATATTTGACAGCGATCCACTGATCGCTATCGCAGGCGATCTAGATGTGTGCAGTGCTTAAATTATTTGAAAAAAATGTGTAGAGTCTGTTCAGAAAGAGAGCCGTCGTGGCCAAATTGTGAAATAACATTTCGATTTTTATATGGCAGCTCATCCCTTTCTTTCTGTCAGCATTTTGCATCATAAAAATTAAGTAAAGGAATAGTACACTAGTTGTGATAGGATCAAAACGCAACATCCGGGCCTACCGCCGCCGGGGCGAAAAAGTGAATATACACATGACCCTTTCTCGTCCCACTTTTGGCAGCGGACGGCTCACAGGGGGGTTTTTAGTGGGTTCATGTCCCACATACCCCCTTTCGTCTCTCCCTCGTGGCGAAAGGGAAATGCGAAGACATTTTCCCCTCTAAAAAAAAAGGATCAAAACGCAACAGACGCGCTATTGTATTGCCCACTAAACAAATAATTTAAGTTTAAAAAACTTGAGAAACCGACTTCATTGTCAAACGGCTAAACCGATTTTAATCAAATTTGTTTGGAACAATCTAGACGTAAGAATAACCTTCCAAATAAAAAAATAATTTTCTAAATCGGTTCATAAATGACGGAGGCATGCAGTTACAAACATTAAAAAAATTATTTTAAAAAAAATGGCAACACCGATTTTAATAAAATTAAAATGGGACCAATCTGGAAGCAGTACCTTTCAGATAAAAAAATAATTTTTCAAATCGGCTCACAAATGACGAAGTTATGCGGTAACAAACATTAAAAAAAAAAAAAAAAAAACATACAACCGAATTGAGAACCTCCTCCTTTTTGATTGGAAGTCGGTTAAAAAGGTAATTAAGCACAGCAGCGCCCTCCAATCCCACGACGGCTTTCTTTCTGAACAGACTTCTATATTCTTTTTCCAGTACATCAATCCGCGCGCCGATGATAGTACCTTTGTTCCCGGCGTACTATATCTTCAACTCTCTGCTCTGCCTACTCCTAGTCCTGCATATTGTGTGGACGTGGCTCATTCTGCAGATCGCCTACATCACCATCAAGGCTGGCCAGGTATATATACGCGCTAACGCTAGTCACCTCTTGAGGTATGCTTGATAGATAGAAAATTCTTTATGTGTTTTACAAACACATGTTTAAGGCCTGCGCACACCTAGTTCGCTGGCGGTAGCGATCAGTGAAACGTTGTCAAATATCGCTGTCAAATCTCAAATCTGACAGCGATATTTGAAAGCGTTTCACTGATCGCCACCGCCAGCGAACTAGGTGTGTTCGAGCCATTAGTGTTGTACAAACACATCAAACTAACAAAGGAATACAGAAAAAACATCAAAGCGGAATACATGGGCTGTCTTATAACTAAAAGCTATCTCTTCCAGACACCCATGGGATGCGCTGAAGACTAGTTAGTTCGCTCGACGCGTTATCCGTCAGTAGGCCTACCATGAGCTCTGTCTGGCTCTGGTTTTGAGTCTATGTGAGTGCTCACCAGTGCATTATACTGTGTGTGTGACGTTTTGACGTAGGATTTATTTAGTCAAACAGACTCAAAACTAGAACCAGAGACAGAGCCAGACAGAGCTCATAGTAGGCCTACAGAAGTGATCCGACCCTAAATTGTATATCCCTGATTTTATTGTTGTGACAAGGTGGTAAAGTAAAATACAATATTCCTTACGTTAGGATAGAAAACATCAGAGCAGAGTGAATGCAGTAGAAATGAGAGCGTTACGTAGTATGTGTGGTGTAAAGTTGAATGATAGAGTGAGGAACAGTGTGATAAGAGAGAAATACGGTGTGAAAGAAGACGTAGTGATGAGAGTAGAAAAAGGTATGCTAAGATGGTTTGAGCATGAGCATGTTCTATTTCTGCCGTGAAGCAGCATTGCTGTGTTTCGGTTTGAAGGGTGTGGGTGCCGGTGAAATTACTGACACGTGAGGCTGAATATCTGTAAAAAAAGCATGTAGAGAGAATGGATGAAAAAAGTTGACCAAAACAAGTGCATCATGCGAGTGTGAATGGAACTGCTGGAAGGGGAAGACCTAGGCGCATGTATTTCGATCAGATAGCAAACGTTTTAGAGAAAGGCCAGGTTAGGAGTACCCTAAACCGACGAGCATGTATGAAAAATGTTATGCGGGCTCAGCTTTATTAGGTTTGAGTAAATTTCTGCCTGACAAAAAAAACTTACTAACTTATCTGAAAACTCATCGTTTTCTGTTTAGGTAAAACATAACAGCGTTGGCGTTTGTTATACTCCGCATTATTCGTTTTTAGGAAGTTGTTGAATGCCACGATCTTTGGGGAAGTCATTGAATGCCACGATCTTTGGGGAAGTCATTGAATGCCAAGATCTTTGGTGATAAAGCAACATGCTTAGGTAGTTTTTCACCGAAATTATCATGACATGATCTTCACAATGCCATTCTTCTTCTTATCGTGTCACTGGTTCTTTTGAACCAAGTGTGGTGAAAAGATTTTAAATGACCTCAAAGAGGCTCCTTTCGTGCATTTGACACATATTTTTGAACTTTTTAAGGCCTGCGCACACTACTAGGTCGCTGGCGATGGCGATCAATGAAACGCTGTCAAATTTGACAGCGTTATTTGACAGCGTTTCATTGATCACCATCGCCAGCGGCCAGGAGTGAAAGCAAAAGAGGTATGTCTGAATCGTAGCAAGTGGAAATCCGTGACCTCTGCCTACCTTATATAAGTATGTATTAGGTTATATTTTTGAAAATAGAGTATCTGAGTAATATTTATTAAATCTCATCAAATCAAACTCCCTATCTTGTTTAGTTTAGCGATAAGGCCGCCCATTGTTTTACTGTGAATTTTTATTTTTAAGCTATATACTGTATTCCTATATGTCATAGTAATCAATAAAGACTTATCTATCTATCTACCCTCATGGGAATGAGGCGTGATTTTATGGCTTATTCCACTAATCCCCGTTGACAATCCCCGTTAACGGGGATTAGTGAACTTTGTGTTCATTATTCCCCGTTTTATGTATGTATGTATGATAGGACAAGTTGATATTGAGTGTTGAATCATTTCAGATGGAAGGAGACATTAGGAGTTCAAGCTCGGACCTGAGTGATAGCCCACACAACTCCAACCATGGTACTCCAAAAGTTAAAAGCAAAAAGTAAGTGTTCACATAAATCAAACTCCCTTATCTTTTTAGTAGTGGTACTCTTTGTGTGTAGCTCGTTCGGGTGCGTACTACCACCATGCCTATTTCTGCCGTGAAGCAGCATTGCTGTTTCGGTTTGAAGGGTGTGGGTGCCGGTGAAATTACTGGCGCGAGAGGCTGAACATCAGTATGCCTCAAGTTGATGGACGCAGGGCAGTGCATCGTAGGGCATCATGGGTCGTGGGTTCGATCCCCACCGAGAACAAATATTTGTGTGATGATCGTAGATGTTTGTTCTCTGTCTGGGTGTTATATTGTATTCTAAGTATGTATTTACGAAAAAAAATGTTTATAAGTAATATATCAGATGTATGGTTCCCGTAGTACAAGCTCTGCTTAGTTTGGGGCTAGATAGTGTTGTGTTGATTGGCTATAATATTTATTTTTATTCATTATATTTATTGCCCTATTATGCATGTAAATTTAACAGTGTCAGATCTTAGAACTAGTTTTTGAATCAATACATAATTTACCCTGTAAGGGTGTTGCAATACTGTAGAAGCGGACCGATATGATTATAATCACGCAAATTGTAAGCAGGTTTAGAATAAAATGATAAAATAGAGTATTTATAATTAAAGTTATTCTTTTCGTTCGTTGTTATAGAACTCGTCTAGTGTGGTAAGTTTTTGTTTTAATAACCATAATTATTTTTTTCCAGGGTCATGTAAATTTGAAGGAATAAATGAAGATAATGCTACATGGCAGTGGAATTAAATACTTATAATAACGTATTGCATACTTTATGTTATGGTCAAGCTGCATAAAAGTATTCGCAGCCTTGAAATTGTAAAAATGTATTCATTCAGTAGGACAAGGATCACTTTGAAAGGTCTTAAAGCTAGGTAAGTCTAGGTGCCAGTTCCACGCGATCAAGCTTAAAAGAACAGGCAACGAACTACGGCTTGGTTCCTAACGTTATTTTGTACGATCCTTTTACAAAACAAAACTTATCTTACTTGCTATTTATCAAAGTTAAAAATAATTTTGAATCACAAGGATCGCTTTGGTCTTCTGTCGACGTTCTGCGGTTATAATCAGAGAAATATTGTCAAATATAGCTGTTATATTTGACAGCGTTTCACTCGCCACCGTGGAACGCTTAGACGTGTGCAAGGCGTTAAAGCTAGCAGCCATACTTATAAACGCAATTTAAATTTAATCATTGCCTAAAGTTAGCCCTGTCACTGTTTGTCATTACCCAGTAGTAAGAGATGGCAATAGTTTAAGCACTGTTTATCTTTTGACATATTTTTATAAGTAAGGCCATAGGTTTTTTTCGGTACCACAAACCTAGAAGTTTCAAGGGCCTAGTTTTACCTAGTTTATAAAATAGTATTTACTATTTTATTAAGGTAGCAATGTTTTATACTAATATATGAAGCTTGACCTTAGAGAGATTCTTCAGTTATCCATCGATTGACCACCATACTTATAAACAATACTTAAATTTAAACATTGCTTAGAATTAGTCGTTATATAAGAGTCCGCGCAAGATGACTCTGTGCGTGACAGATGGCGGACAACGTGAATAAAATTAAGCGGAAATATATGTTCCGATCACAAATATCAATGGGTAAATCGAACTTACGTTGCGTCTTAAATTTGTGATTGGGATATTATTTCAAGTCGGTTTTTTTACATTTTCCGCCACCAGTCACGCGCATAGTTATCTTGCGCGGACTCTAGCTGGTAAAGTTGGCAGTAGTCTAAGGCCTAAAACATACACAAGCGACGTGGCGTGGAACAGGCGTGGCGCAGGTTTATTATAGAACGTTTTCAACAGCAGGTGACCGCAGACACGCCGTTTCGTTGCCTGCGCCGCGTCGCTTCAGTATAATTCAAAAACGTCGTCTGCATACATTCTGTATGAAATCGTTTTAAAGCGGCGCACGCCTGCGCCACGCCTGTTCCACGCCTGCTGCCTTACGTCGCTTGTGTGTGTTTTAGGCCTATGCTTTGTTTTTTTTTGACAGATTTTTATAAGTACGGCTGTTAAATAGCTTTCTAAATAAAATAAGTTAGTAAAATTACTAAGAACAAAAAAGCCGGATTCCAAATTATAGTATTAGAATGCGCGCGACTTTGCTCGCGTGTTTGTATGTCTTGTGTCGAATGTCACATAACTTCCACTTAGTAATCGTTTTTAACGCTAAATTATTTGTATGACGTGTACCTTATTTTTGAACAAACTTTGTTTCAAAAAATAGTTTTATCTAATACACGAACATAAAAAACAAATTAGGTCAAATTTTTGAAGATCAAGGCGTACTATATTAATCTGTTATACAGGGTTATTCATTATTAGCTAAATATTTTTTATTTTATTTGTTGAACCTAATTCCTGAGTATTTGCAGCTAATAATGAATAACCCTGTACAACTAAACCCATTGTAATAAAAATGATAAATGAAAAACATAATATTTTCAACTTTTATCGAATTTACAACTTTATATTTCATTCGTTCGTTTTTAGGTTCAAACTATAAGGGAAGAGGGACCACTAAGATTTTTTTTATTATCTGTCTTTGTGTTACCATGAAATAAAAAATTAAAAACTTTATTTTTCAACCGACAAAAATATATGTACTCTTTTTTTAGACTTGTCAAAAACAAGAACTTGCTGAAACAAGATGAAAGAATCTGCCCTTATTGTAAATATTAGTAAAAAAATAAAGTAAAAGTCACAATGAAAATTAAATTGTTATTTTGAAGGTGGGGTGTGAATTGACATTGACAGTTAGTGATTGAATTATATTATGTGCCCTGTTAAAGAGCCTACGAATCTACGCAATCCACCTTCAGACACAGCAGGCGTAGTGGCACTGCCTTCTGCTCCGTAGGCCGTGGGTTCGAAGTTCGATCCCCATCGGGAACAAATATTTGTGTGGTGAAATGTTTGTTCCCTGTCTGGGTGTTGTATTGCATGCTATCTATGTATTTACAAAAAAATATATAAGTATTATATCAGCTATCTGGCTCCCATCGTACAAGCTCTGCTTAGTTTGGGGCTAATTAGTGTAATGTGGATTGTCCACAATATTTATTTTATTTATCTTACACAATGTAAAGTAATTTAGAACATAAAAATAGTTATTAATGTTTTTACACGAACCAAAAAGATTTTCTAAGCATAATGTACACGAGGTAGATAATATTTTTCTACTTGTATTCACTACATGTAGAAATTCTTATTTTATTAATACTTACCATCAATTTCAAATCGTGTGCGACTGTACATTTTGTAAAATGTACAGTCACATACAGAAAGATGGTTGCATTTTTTTATGTTTAAATTGTGCCACTACTTTTAGTATGTTGTCGTCTTAGTCTTCCCGCACAAGGGCCTCTGGCCACAAGCACAAAACGCCGCCACTGGCATATCTAACGCTGCCTTCTGTGTTGTAGGCCGTGGGTTCGATCCCCACCGAACACAAATATTTGTGTGGTGAACGCAGATGTTTGTACTCTGTCTGGGTGTTATATTGTATTCTTATTATATGATGTAGGTATTTACAAAAAAAATATATTCAGCAAAAAAGCTATTATCTGGTTCCCATCGTACAAGCTCTGCTTAGTTTGGAGGTACACAGGGTTGTGTGGATTGTCTAACTAAAATGTTCATTTCATTTTATTTATTTACCAATAATTTTTTTACTTTATTCAATTGGTTTTCGCAAAACAGAACTAGATGGCGCCACTAGTAGATTAGAACGCGCTATCGTTGCGTTTTGGGAAAAGCATGGGGTCAAAGTTAAATTCTTAACACGGTACGGTGGCTACTCTGGCTACCTCAGTATAACTGCTTTAAAAGAAAAAGAAAGAAAATACATTTATTTGACATAGGTTTTAAGTACATAGGTGTAGACATACATAAGTGTTCACAACATTTAGCAATAATAAACTATGCCAAATAGGCCCCGACTCAGCTTTTTGCTGCCTGACAAGGTAAAGGCTTTCAATAATCGTTCTCTGTAACGGTGTCTAAAATAGTTTTTTGCAGACGTCTCTGATGTACAATGTACATAGAGCGTTGAAATGATAATAAAAAACAATGAAGGTACAGGTATACCTTTTATAATAATTTATGTATACCATAATCAAATCAAAGTGGGTCATCTAAAAAAACTAACAAGGTCATGTGTTGATTGTCCTCATTATTAAAAAAAAAACTTACAGTGACAAGCACTTTTCGTCTAGCACCTGTAGTTTTCATACATTTTATATGGCGACAATTTGTAGCGTGTGGCGGCTACCAGCGTCAACCATGTGTGGCGAGTCCATATAAAATGTATGAAAACCACAGGAGATATGCCGGTGCCGGCGTTTTGTGGTTGAAGATCCGTGTGCGGCGACACTTAAATATGTACTTTGAAAATAATTAAGTGTTACCATCTTATTGTAGGTGATTCTACAGTTCGGCCGTTTTTGTGTGAACTCTCTGCGCCCGCTGAATTTACTGCTAGATATGTCTAGATAAAATGGATGGACCTCTTTTTGCAAGGAGTTTCTGTAGGCATCACGTTCAGGTAGACTCTTCATCAAAGATTCATACTTCTTATCGTGTCGCTGATTCTTTTGAACCAAGTGTGGTGAAAGGATTTTAAATGCGCCTCAAAGAGGCTACTTTCTTTTAGATTCATACTAAAATGGCCGAACAGAGCCCGAAGTCCCAGTGCATTTACAACATTTCGTTACCAAATGTTGTTTTCGTTTTGCCTATTTGTCTCTGTCTATTGTATGGAGAAAAGATGAGACAACAACTCTAACTACGTAACGTATTTTTGCCATCTCATATTTTCTCCATACAATAGAGAGAGACAAATAGGCGAAACGAAAACAACAATTTTGGTAACGAAATTTTGTAGCAAAACTCCGACTTCGGGTACTGTTGCAAAAAATATGTCCGCTTTTGACGAACCTATAAAATCTAATAAAAAGCGTTGTGCTGTCAGTCATTTTCGTCAAAGAACCTATACTAGCTATAGTTATTAGATAAATGAGGCCTTCGAACATTATTCCATAGTTATTATAAGATAAATTAGCCGGGAGTAGTGATGTGCTACTTATAGTGATGTCTCGTGACCATTTTCAATGAGTTATATTTTCTTCGCGTTTTGGAAATTTTTGGTCCTGTCAAAACTAAATTACTTATAAAAAGCCTTGGAAAGTTGGTGAAAGAACCAATGTGTAGAAGCACCCTGCCTAAGATTGGACTTTCAAAAAAGCAAGCAAATCTTCCGTATATTAAAAACAAATACTTATTGAAAATGGTTATAAGATTTTTCTACAAATTATATTATCTAAACTAAAGCTTTGTTAGAAATAATTTAGTATAAGTAAAATACACCGCGTATTTTGTGTTGAAAACTGAAAACATCACTGTTAGTGCTATAAAGCCCACGTACTAGTATTTCATAAGGCCGGTGTCTACTAAACCGGAGCGGGTGAAATAGCTTAAAGTTCAAACAATACTTGAAAGCATTTGATTGGTACAGTGAGACTGGAAATAATCTTCCGATCAAAAACATGACGTTCTTCACGTCTGTTTCGAATAACTAATTTGATGATTTCCTAGTCTTCGCTTTGATAGACACTGGCCCTTATTTGCTTGTGTTACGTGTATTGAGTACGTGTATGTGAATTTAAAGGAATGCATTATTGAAAAATATTTCAATTAAATGTATGAGTCAAAAACCAAATGAATACACAAGTAGAGTAAATTAAAAGTTACTTAAATCAAAATAAACTATTCTTCGCCACATCGTGTCACTAGCTCAAACCAGTGTGGTGTTAGGATTTAAATACGCCTCAAAAGAACCATTGCGAATCTTATTTTAACTTAAAAAACATGATTCATGCGGCGTTACCTCGCTCTGAGGCGTTCCATTTAAGGCTTGAAGTGCAAGCGAGAGCGCGGAACGAGCGACAAAGAGGCACGCACTGCCTCCGCGGTCGGCAGCGTTCGACATCTGTCTCTCTCCTACTTGAGTGAGCGATGCGTCCGCGTGGACAGCTGTATGACGTTGTCACGTTCAACTATCGTCAGTAAACCGACTTTACAGACAACCGATTTTTTTGAAATGTTTACATTCAAACAGAGACTTTTTACCCAACTGCTCAGTAGGAGGGTAAAATTTACTTCCAATTTTTTTAAATAAAATAAATTTCCATATTTTTTCATAAAACAATATAAACTTTCCAATGGATCTTCCTATTCTAATATAAAAGTCTGGGATCTAAGTATTTATGTATTTTTGATACCGATTTTAATTTTATTCTGATCTCTACATTTTAGCATTTCGTGTACTTTCCATATCGATATTTTCTATTGTGTAGGTTGGAATTATATTTTGTAGTTTTTTTCAAAGTTATTTTTATTTTTGTATGGTATTCTGTATGTACTTGTTGGTATATTTAACATAACATAATTAAATAGTTTTCTGAAATATATTTGGAACAATTTCTTCTTTTGTAGCCTAATTTACGAGCGCTACTTAAGGCCGTCAACACACTAGCTATAATAATGCTGTGCGATAATATAAATTACGGTATATTGGTCATATAAATATACTTAATATATTATAGCTGCGTCACTTGAATATTTGTATAGAAAATATATTGTTATATACCTTGCTATAATTTGATATTAATATATATTATAGCTACGTGTGTAACGGGCTTTAAAGTTAGCTCTGTCACTGTCTGTCATTACCTATTGGTAAGGGATAGCAGTTGCTTACACACTAAGAAGATTGAAGTTTCTATAGCGCAACTATTGGTAGTATAGTTATTATAAAACATGTTTGAAACCGTGAAAATCATTGACAAAGAGTCTCATACACATTTAGTATTGTGTTTAACCTGATCCGGTTCCGTACTCTTACGATGCAGGCAAGAAATATTGAACATCGGCTTTCCTGCTTTCGAAGAGCGATATCTCTTTCTGACGCACACTACGCTCTATGAAGCCGAAATTAGCCGATGTGCAATATTTCTGCTCATATTATTTATTGCTTTTCCTAGGTTACATGGTGAGGTCTTAAAGTTAATAATGGTGAATACATAATAGGCCCTTAAGTTTAGGGCATAGCAATATTTAGAGTGGAAGCGGGCCTTATTTCTTTCCCTAAGACACATTAAAATAACCAATGAGGTGAAAGGTTCTCCGGATAGGAACCGGGTTATGTTGAGATTCCAGACATTTCTGTATTTCACATTCTTTGTCGATAGACTTTTCATTTTAACAAAAAGTATTTTTTTAATCATGAAATTATTATGATATTATATTAAAATCAACAGTCTAGTCTCAATTGTGTATGAGGCCTTAATGATTCGTTATTATTTTTGTTTATTTATTTTTAATTAGCTTTATTTTTTAAGAATTAGATTTGTAATGAATGTTTTTGGAAGCGTTAGTTTTATTCCGAATTCAACAAATATGTTTAAACCACTTTGTGTTGTCACTAGAGGGACTTTGGTTAATAATGAGAATTATATTAAAATCAAATTATGTTCATACCTAAGCTTTGGTTGATTTAACAGACCTATTCCGATTTGCAGACATTTTACACACGGCTACGGATCAGACTACCCACCCTGTTTGCATTTCAGACTATAAAAACTTCCATTTATTCTATTCTCTGTATTAAATGTAGAGCAGTTATGGTTATACAGGGTGTGTAACCTCATGCGTAGCCGACTGTGCTTACTTTTACATGACGATGTTAAAGGTATTTATTCCCCTAATCAAAAACATTTGATGTAATCTGGAAGAGTCTAGAAGTCTTGTACAAAGCTTTAGGAGCTTATAGATTTGGCGACAAGCTAGATAACTTGTCCTATAATGACGAACATGTTACACAGAACGAATATTTATATAGAAAATGCGTTAGTTCGCAGCATGAGCCTAGTTCTCGGACCGACCGAGATTTTCTATGCCCCTTAAATACACATTGGCATTGCACAACCCCGCATTTTTTCCACGTTTTCCGTATATCGTAGCTGTCGAGGCTTCTACGATGAGGTCGTCGATGAATTACTCAAAGAAATCTGCCATTCTCTCTTCGAAAAGAAGCAATAAAATAAAATTGCAAAATGATCCGAGATGAGCCGAGAATTACGCTCCAGCTTAGTTTGTTAAAATCTACAGGGTTATTCATTATTAGCTGCAAATACTCAGGAATTAGGATCAACAAATAAAATAAAAAATATTTATGAAATGATTTTTTTTAAGGTTGCCTGGAAGAAATCGCTTTCAGCGATAAGGCCGCCCATTGTACTTTATTTTATTACGCTGTTACTTGTGATGTATCCTTGTGTACAATAAAGTGTTATCTATCTATCTATCTATCTTTTTTTTATTTTGATTTAAGTATTTGTATCAAAATTTGTTTTTATTAATTTCTTTACGGTTATTGCATAATGATTGCCATGTAGAACAGGACAATGACCCACCCAGGGGGTGACTGAACGCAGAGTGTCGCTAACGGCGCGCGGGCGCGGATCAAAGGTCTAAATAGGTCAGGCGCCAATGATTCCTTTATCGATTTTCTCCGGATTTTCATAACAAAACTTAAAAAAAATCATTTCATAAATATTTTTTATTTTATTTGTTGAACCTAATTCCTTAGTATTTGCAGCTAATAATGAATAACCCTGTATATGAAAGCTTAGTTCGTCAAAGACAGCTTATTTGTCGCCAAATACCTAAATAAATTTCATTGTAAATTGTACTGCTTAGAAATGGTGTTTAATGTATAAATATAAACTACATAATGTAATACATGTGGTATAAACAAAAATATAACCTATTTATACTGTGTTGGGTTTGTGAAATAAAACTATAATTAAATGTCTATTTTCTTTTAATTCAAATAACCTATTAATATTAAACATTAATTTCTAAATAGAGCTAACTTAGCTAATGTACAAAATATATGCGATGCATAATGATAATTATAAGGTACCTACTTGCCTAACAAAGTATTTTTGATACAAAATGCTTGAAAAGTCTGGATACATGTTACCCACAGAATTATTAATTCAACTAGTAAAAATAGTTCTAATATTAGGCATAGGAGGAAATAGAAATAACAATGCAACAGGTACCTAAGTAAAGATTTCAAATCCTTGTTATAACTAGCGGCACATAACTTGAGCGGTGAGCGATACGCGCTGCGCATGCGTCGTAGTGTGCCATGTCGCGCACACTGGATGTGTGGATGTGTGCAAGCGTTGGTACCGAGAGCGGAGTGCGGCTGGAGAACCAATCAGCGCTACGCACGCCCGCCCTTCATACCGCGAGCCCCCCTTTAGGTACCTTATTTTTGACTTCTGCGCAATAACAGTCATGGCTCAAGTTATGTGCCGCTACCAATATTTCCTTTGTTGTATAGTTCGACCGATTAAAGATTATAACGTAGAAAATGGCAGTAGTACCGAAAATAAATTGTCCCGAGTTTATTCACTGAAAATCCGTTTACACAAATCTCACCAGTTATTCAGAAAAAACTTACTAAAGTCCAGTTTTATTATTCTGTCATTGTAGGGTGAAATAGCCAATCGAGGCGTGAAGTTCGAAGTTCGGCTTCATCTTCGAGTTCACCGTTCGAATGCTAAATGATATTCAAGTTTATTCGTCTTTCTTGAATATTTTCCAAATTATGTGTTTTGACAGCGCGCTGCGCGTCGAAAGGCGTTCTGAAGGCGACTCTCGCGTCCCCGGTCGGCTGACCGCGGTCATTATACCGCCTGATGACGTCATCCTGCGACAGCTCAAACTCCGAAAAGAACCTGAGGATATCCTCGATAGTCGCCCGGAAAGGCACGTTTTCCATGGAGACCACGCAGCCAGGCGCGCCAAAATCATCTAGATCAGGGTCGGGTTCCTCACGACCTCCTCCGTTATCGAAACCGCCGCGACCTCGCGGAGGCCCGCCTCGACCTCGCCCGCGGTGCTCGAAACCTCTCGGCCCGCCGCGGTCAAAGCCCCGGCCGCGGTAACCCCCGCGGTCAAAACCTCTGCTGAAACCGCGATCACTGAACCCACCTCGACCTCTGAACGAGCCGCGACCGTTGAACCCTCCTCTCATTTGGTCAAAGAACTGTGGCATGTTCGGCACCGCTGACGGTGGTCCGTTGGGCTCTTCGATATCTAATGCTTTCGGCCCGTCCAGTGCTTCCTCGACGACGCTGCGGGGAACTAAGTCTATAGTGACACGACAGTCGTCTAAGTTCTTTCCGTGTTTGACCACCGCCATTCTCGCTTCGGGAGGGGATCGGAACTCACAGAAACAGTCCCCTGAAGGCATGCCATTTGCGTCAAGCATTAGATGTATCCTGGCTGGTACAGCACCCGTGTCTGATAAGAAGTTGACGATAGTTCGATCGGTAGCATCGTGCGGGAGTCCCTTCATCAATACGCAGTCCAGAGGCTCATCCTCAATATTTTTTATAGGGTTATTATCCCTACGCAGCATGTTGCCACCGCCTAAATTGTCAACTTGGTTTGGAAAAGGAGGCCTGTTAACCCAGTTGGTGGCAGCGGTGCGCGGATCCATGCCACCAGTTCCGGGGAACCCGCTCGGGAACTGCGGTCCGCCGAAAGTTCCGCTTGGAAAAGGTCCTTGTTGCGCGAATTGCGATGCGAAGAATGACGCGCCCGGGGGTTGGCCTTGCATATTATGAGGTCCATTTTGATTTGAGCCGTTGTCGAACTGACGTCTTTGTCGCGGATCTCTTGGGCCAGTGTTCTCTTGTTCTCGTATCGGGGGTCCTCTCTCTTCTGGTATCTCTATCGGCTCCGGTATGTCGAACGGTGGCGGTGAGGGTTTGACTTCGTTGTTATACTCCTCATCAGTAACTATCGATACGGTGACCTGCCTTCTACCAAATGAAATTCGCTCTTTTCGCTCAAAAGCCTCTTTTGCGTCTTCGTGCTTAGCAAATTGCACCAATGCTGTCCTACTGCGCGACATCCTATCATCGCTTAACGTGATCGCTAGAAGAGAGTAGTTGCCGAATGTTTTGATTATGTCATGTTCTTTGATATAGTTTGGAAGGTCTGTAAGTTTAAGGACAGTGTAGATTGGCTTCGGGAGTTCTGGCTCTGGCACATTGACTGCCATATTGCGTTGGTCATCGTCGTTGTCATTACGGAACGGCAAAAATGAGTCTACAGCCGCATCATAGGTTTCATCATCTATGTCTTCGATGACCACATGAGCACCTTTCAGCTCATTGTTCCTACGCTGCAACGAAAGTTGTTTAGATCTTACCTCACAGAATCTGACGAAAATGTTGCCAGTTCGACGACCCGTGTTGTCATTGATCATTTTGATGCCGTGCTTGTCGATCAGGAAGGGGAAGAACTTGCGAACATCGCCGTAGCTGGTATGGTTCGGCGCGTTACGGATGGCAACACAGCAGTTGATTTGCTGGTCTTCGAACCGACTGCCGCGTCCGTCGCGACCCCTGAAGTTCCCTCCACTACGACCCATGCCACCGCGACTCATTCCTTTTCCGCCATTCATTTCATGATCATTTTCTATTCTGTTTTGGAAAGCGTTCGGGTTACGTTTCTTTGCTAATTCCTGCATTTTGTTAAAGGTGTCAAACGCAGACGGATCGTTGAATCGATTCATCGGTGGGTTCGGTGGTATAACAGAGCCATTCGGGAGGACGTTAGGCGGCGGAATTTGGGAAAGTGGCACGTTAAGGTTTACAGGGTTCGCGAATGGGTTCATGAACGGTTTCATCTCCCTATTCGGACTGTCTTTTTCCTGAGAGTTGGCAATGCTGGGGGATTTGCCTCGTCGGTTTCGGGAGCGTAAGGACGGCGAGCGATCCCGCGAACGACTGCGGTTATTCCTGTCACGCTTTCCTCGCCTCTCCCTACTCCTACTCCGATCCCTACGACGGCGTTCCTTCGACCTGGACCTATCCCTGCGATCTCTTTTTCTATCTTTGCGTTCCCTGTCGCGCGATCTGGATCGAGACCTGCTTCGCCTCCGATCTTTGCGTCTCTTCTCAACCTCTTCCTCTTTTTTCTCCTCTTCTTTACTAATGTCGCTTGGGCTGATGAGCGGCGCAGGGGGGGCGATTACAGCTGGTTGCGGGATTTCCGCAGGGTTTCCTATGCCAGGGATACCGAAGCTTGAAAGGAGGCTGTTGCCTAGAGATGATTGAAACGGTGTGATGGGGGGAAGAACGGGTGGTTTCGATATAGGAGGGGTCGGTGTTGGTATAGAGGCAGGCGGGGTGGACACCACAGGGGGAGCAAGCAACAGCGGTACTGTTTGCCGTGCAGCCTCGATCACCTTGTGCATTTCAGAACGTGAACTGAGTAGTAGTTTCACCTGGACTTCCTTGACTTTACCGCAGTCCAGCATCATAGCTTGTCGCGCATCTTCGTCCGTACTGTAACAATGGAGAAGGCGTTCTATACCTACTACTTATAGTAGCTCGCTTGGTACTTACTTACAGACTTCTATACAAACATCGCACCGCACACAATTTGTTCTTGGGAATCGAACCCACAACCATAAACCTATAGCGTAGGAGAGCTGCGAGGCAAGTCAGATAGCCTGCAGTTTAATGCAAAGTTAGTTTTGTGGAAAACTAGCTTAACTACATAAACGTATAATTTCAACTTCGCTAATCTAACTAAGGTAATCGGTAGGTGTATGTAGAACCTACCAAAAATACATTCAAAAATCAAAATTGATATTCCTGGAAATGTAAGTAGGTATGTAATGTATGTACCAACTTTGCTTCCGCAAGTAGGTCGCTAGCGGGCCCTTTTTTCGAACTTGTGAAGTTCGAACAACATGCCGGTTTCCTCGCGATGTTTTCCTACGCCGTTTAAAAGTACTGGCTCAGTGCACATACATTTTTTGACAAAAGAACTCATTGGTGCTCGACTGGATTTGACCCACGACCTTAAGGTCGGAAGGCGGGGCCGCTACTAGACCACCAGTCAAAGTCAAATATATTTCTATTCAGTAGTATCACAAGGATAAAATTTAAAACGTCAGGTCAGCCAGGTGAGTCTAGGTGCCAGTTCCACGCGGCCAAGCCAAGAAGAACAGGCAACAACTATGACTTGGTTCCTTATCGTTCTACCGTTTATTTCTTGTCGTGCAGTTTGTATAAATAAATTCTTTAATTCTTTACTTTTGTTTTTTTGTATGATCCTTTTAGGCTAATGATGATGAGGATACCTACATCAGCTAGGTAGATAGAGATTGGTAGTTATTTAGGAGGTATACCTACAGATCAATTACGTCGTCACTGCATAGGTACTCACTAATAATATAAGTTTAAAAATCTTGAATAACCGACTTCATGGCCTAACTACTTCACCAAATGACTAAATAAAGCGATAACAAGCATAAAAAAAAATACAACCGAATTGAGAACCTTTTCCTTTCTTATTTGAAGTCGGTTAAAAAGCAGTGTTGTGGAGTGATCCGCGCTGTGAATGCTATGACGTGTAGATGTGTATTGCCTTAACCGTAAGAAACCGTAATAAAAAATTGTAGTCGTGTTCTTGTCTTGCTCTCAATCGATGATGGAATAATTAGGGAGGAAAATTGTTAGAATTCTTGAAATACAGTAGGACCTCGTTATTCCGGACTCTGTCGGTTCGGTGATCGCTGTAATCCGGCCGGGCAAAAGTGTGAAACTTTCTTAAACAGAAGAGTGAGAGAGAGAACTTAAGGCCTTCGCACACCTAGTTACTACCAACTGAGCTGAGGGGCCAGTCTATACGGAATACGGCCGGGGTGGTCCAGACAAGGATTCATTTTCGGACTGGCTTCTCAGCAGCTCTGCCTTCTGCGCCGTAGGTCGTGGGTTCGATCCCCACCGAGAACAAACATTTGTGTTGTGAACGCAGATGTTTGTTCTCTGTCTGGGTGTTACATTATATTCTAAGTACCTATGTATTTACAAAAAATAATAATTATGTAAGTATTATATCAGCTATCTGGTTCCCATAGTACAAGCTCTGCTCAGTTTGGGGCTAGATAGTGTTGTGTGGATTGTCTATTATTTTCTAGTTGCGTCGGCCAGAAAAGAATTAAATGATAATATTGTTAGGGCCCGCCCACACTGCGTATATTCTCAAGTAAAGGCCTGTCCACACTTACGTCGCTGGCGAAAGCGATCAATGAAACGCTTTCAAATTTGACAGCGTTTCACTGATCGCAGGACTGGACCCTAGGTATGCGTAGGCCTTTACGCACATCTAAGCGATGGTGATCAGCTGAAACACTGTCAAATATGACAGCGATATTTGACAGCGTTTCAGCTGATCGCCTAGATGTGCGCAGGCCTTAAGATATTCCGCGATCGGAGTTAAGGCCTATGTAGACCGGGACGGCATGAAAGGGATTTTGCCGTCAGTCAGCGCACATTAGCCGCTTAGATACCGCGGCATTCCAGCGCCTTACCACGGCATGCCACGCTGCCTCACTCCGCGGTATGTCAAAACGAGCGCCAGAGTCCTTGACATGCCGTTGCCTACTGCAGTACAACATGCTATCCCGCCGCAGGCCCGTGGCGCGTCTTTCAATGCCGCGCAATGAAATCCCTTTCGATGCCACGGTATCATTATGAAGCATAGCAATTTATGTCGTATTTCTATATCGACGTCGAAACGTTTAGGCATTTAAATTTTTATTAATGGACATTCCATTAGTAAAAATTTAAATCCCTTGCCATACCGTCGGTCGGCTTAGGCCATAAAATAACATATACCTAGAACGTAAAAACCTAAATTACAGATTTTAAGCCCTGCGCACACGCTATTAACGCAGTAATTCAGCCAGCCTCCTTAATTTTAATTCAAAAATTATAAACCTGCTTAGAGGTGTTAAAACCCTAGCACGTAAGTTTGTTGATTGATATTTGTCATAAAATACCTATTCAGATTTTTTATAATTAGGTATGTGTGTGCAATAAGATTGCTTGGCGCATTGACGCGTAGTAGGTATGACGACGGGCAGCGCAGCGGGCGAGCGACGCCGACGTAGACCCGACGCGTAGGCGTTGGTTACGAGTATTTAGGCTACGCCGCCGTAGCGTAGCATTGACGTACATTTTGTACATATAATGTACTCTCAGTTGAGTTACAGGCTCTTAACTTACCTATTTTGAGTAAATTACCATTGCAATGCTGCGACACTAGCCTAATTTGTGAATTGCAGACATTCTTGTGCAGACGACTGACTGTAGGTATAGGTATAGATAGTGCAATTCACGAAGACGCGCCCCTCGCGGGGTGCGGGGAGTTTGCTCCGAGCGGCAGTCGCGAACCGTAGTCTATTCATTGTAGTGTGCGTGTGCACTCATAGGTAATTAGTGTGTACGTGTACCGATAACACTCAAACATTGACGGAAGCTTGCACACATATACTATAAACGTTTAGGAGAAATAGTGGGGCGCGCCTTCGTGGATTGCACTATCTATACTTATAGTTAGGGAGGCGAATAGGGGAATTTTCGGAAATACTCGAGCGTGGCAGTTTAAGATATGAGAGATACCTTAGACCTAATAGAAAAACCTTGTAAAGTATTTAGCTCTATATGTAGTGACGCGCGCCTAGGATAGACGATCAGATTAGTAAAAAAAAATGGATAGTCTGAAATACTCGAGCGCGTCAGATTTAGATATTGGGGGTCGATTTTAGTGTTTAAAGACTAAATTTAACTAATCTGACGATAAGTTCTTGACGCCGCCGAGTTATAGGGTCGCGAACTTGTAAAAAAAAAATGTTAATCCGGCATTCTCGAGCGCGATTTTTTATTTTTTTATTTTGAAGAATATAATCTAAAACTTACTAAAAATACAAAATCTGCCGGTTTCCGCATGACCGGAAGTGTGGAGGAGCCATTTCGTCTTCCTAAGAACGCGTTACGGCATATAAGTCGCAAACGATACATTTTACAAAAAAAAAGTTTAAATAAACAAAAAAGGTAATTTTATTTTACACAAAAAAGGTCTCCTTACATTTTTGTCCAAAGAAAGGAAAAAAAAGAAACCAAAAAACCTTTTTCGGTCAGATTAAGAGAACCCACCAACATTTTTGTCAGATTAAAAAAACATGCTTTCAGGATACTGAGACAAACCTCCCCTATGAAAATCTGACGCGCTCGAGTATTTCAAAAAAACTTTTTTTTTTTGCATTTTCAAAAATTCATCGTAACTTATCGTCACGCCGAAATCGTCAGTTTTTTTAAAGGAAGCTTCCTTGGGGCCTACTTAACACCCCTTCCGAAAATCTGACGCGCTCGAGTAAATTATTTTTTTTTGCATTTTTGACTACTTTATATGCCTACCCCCACCACGCAAACCGGCAGATTAGTATACCGTTGTTATCAGAGGCACTCGGGGCATACGTAGAATGAATATCTGACGCGCTCGAGAATGCCCAAGTAACTGTTTTTTTTAACATTTTTGAAAAACCGTACACGCCAAACCCACCGCTAAAATGGTTTTTGCCATACGAGCTTTTCTTTTCGAAATTATTTTATCTTTCGATTTTGGTAGGTCTCGACGGCGCCGTTGAATTACGCCATTTAGCTACCTCGCCTCCCTAACTATTACAATTCAAACTACTATTAGGTACCTATACAGGGTGGTTTTTTGAGAAGGGCGGTGATGGACAAGTCCGAAACTACGTGAGATTGATCCTTATCAGCAACAAGATCCATTGGTTCAACAATACAGGGTGTAATTTTTTTTTATCATTCCTACCAATTCCGCCAAACGTAGTACGTCCATGGTACATGGACTAATTTATATAATTAGTCCATGGTAGTACCTATTAAAAAAATGCAGTTATTGTTTTCTTATAAATTAAGAGCTCCTTTCACGACTTTTCCCTAACTCTCGTGGTTTCGGACTCGGCCATCACCGCCCTTCTCAAAAAACCACCCTGTACACCTAACCTTCCATATTTTGGATTGGTTACGTATGGCTTCTTTACCGTAACTTTTTTGTTGGGCATCTTACTGTAGACCGGAAAAAGAACTAAGTTATGCAGTATGTTAGGTACCTACTGTTCATCAAACAACGAGACATCTCTTGAGTAGAAGAAGCAGAGGAAGGAGAAGATGGCGTCTCCGCGGAATTGTATTGTTTGCCGTGTAATTAAAGTAAAAAAGAGTTGTAGCTATAATCACTGAAGAGTTTTCGTCTTAACACTACCTATTCATGATGAATTTCCAGTATTCTACTAGGGAGGTGTCCTCAAAGTAAGTCACCCTAACTTTTTTATGATCGGTTGGGAACCATAACGAATTTTCAATAGGTATTCTACTAAGCAGGATGAGGTGTCTTCATAAAGTAAGCCTACCATACAGATGGTGACAGCCCATAGCGTTTGTAACTTTTAGTAGATCGGTTAAAAAGGCAAAGTAGCACGAGCGTTTCTGCTCACATAACATGCTGTTTTAAAACGTGTAGGTATTCTTTGTTTCAGCTACTCTACTAGGCATGTATTGTGTTATCATAATGTATATTTAGCCGCGTCCGGTCGGTATTTATAGGTACCTATGCCTAGGTATAGTTGTTGGAACACTTTCTCATACAAAATGTTAGCAGCAGAGGCAATGGAATCGCAACAAAATTCGAATATTGATGATGTACCAGGAGAAAACGGTTTTTTTTTTCATCAATAGCTTATACTTGAAAATATGTAGGTACTTATTCTCGTAGCAGTCGTAGGTACAAAAACGGGCTCTTGGAAAGCGACAAACGACCGGGGAAAAAAATAGGAGAGAATTTAGTTCTGTCATAGAGGTTGGAAGCAAAGGTTTGTTCTGATTGGTTCAATGTGCTGTGGAAGGTGCAGTTAACATTATAAATATTACAAGCTACGATACAAACGTCACCATTTGCGACACCAGTCATCAGATCTCTGGTTCGGGATGTTGCACTTGAAGGTTCAGGTACTAGCTCCAATCGAGAGGCCTTTCTGGCCACGAGAAGACAACGTGCACCAGAGTTACTAACTGCCAATCAACGTACCTATGTAACTGATGGAAGAAGTCAACCGCGCACTTTTACAGTCGGTAATTTTGTTTTTGTTAGCAAACCCATAGGATTTCTGTCGAATTTCCAACGAAATCGAGTATAGGTGGTAACCACAATTGCCCAGGGTGCCTTACCTCCTCCACTGCCCTCCCCCCCCCTCTGTACGCCCATGATGGTGCGTGCTGCCGAGATCGGAATCATACCTTTGGAGGTTTGGATACTTATTTGTTAGGTACTGCTTCACTATATGTTTGAGGATAACCACGATCAAAGTAACCTATAGCAAGAGTGGACTATAGATAATCGCTAAAATGGCTAATTTGATAATGAAGTGGAACCAAAGTTGGATAAACGGGTTTTTTAATGAGGAAAAGTAAGGTGGTCCACTTGATATTTAACGGTTACCTCTACCTAAAAGGTCTACTAAGGACGCGTTCTATCTGGGATTGTTAGAGACGCAGTGCATCGCATGGAAACATAGGACGTCTCATAATGTGCCTGTGGCAGCAAATGCATCGGCATTCGGCACCAATCCATAGCCTCCAACCCGGAACACAGCAATACGATATTACCTACTGTTAACAAGAAATAGGAAGGGCATCTATGCATTTCCTTGGAAGAACTCTTTCACAAAGCCTGATATTTACAAAAACTCCTAACTTTAAGAAGAAGTACCTACCTACCTACTAAAACTAAGACCAAGACGATCTTAACACCTATCGTGCTGTATGGTTCTGAGTGTCCATTGTCCTGTAGGAATCATCAGACGATCAACAGCATATTTAGTCCATTCGAAAAAAAGATAAGTGTTGCGCAACCAAAGTGGCGGATGAGAGAAGAGTGCACAGACAAGAAATGCGCATAGGTATATATTGAGATAGATGTGTAGAGAGACAGGCAGAATAACATGCGAATTATGTAGTAGAATATGACATCCACATAATCGAATCAAACAACGGGGCATCTCTAGGTAGATGAAGGGGAAGCTGTTTCGACATTTGATCCCAGAATGAGTTTGCTTTTACGACATTTGATCCCAGAAGGGTCGATAAGATGGCGTCTCTGCGGAATTGTATTGTTTGCCGTGTATTAAAGGAACACAAACTTGTAGCTAGCTATATTCAATGAAGAGTTTTCGTCGTAACAGTAGTTAGCTACCTGCTTGTACTTACCTACCTTAGAGGAATTTTAAAAGTAGCGCCTGTGATGGTACCTACCTAAGAGTTTTTAATAAGGGAAGGGACTAGGGACACGTTGATGAGTTCGTGGTTTGGGCATGTCTTAAAGGGAGGCGATAATGTACATCATGTTATTGTACACACTGTTATTACGATGCCAGTTAAGCCACATGCACACTGGAGTTAATTCAAACATGATCATTTACTTTTTTGAACCCTACAAACATTAAGCTGCTCAGGTATAAGGTAGGAATGGAATCTACCTTAAGGTTTATAATACCCGTATTCAGAAACAGTGCTTGAGTTCGACTCAGGTCGAGCCTCAAGCTCGACTCAAGCACTGTTTTCAATTTATGGACAGTTCTCCATTGAAAATGACAAAAATCTATGGTTGAGGCTCGACTCAGACTCAAGCACTGTTTCTGAATACGTCCCTTAGACCATTGAAAGTGAAAAGACATATTAATACCTACCTGCCTACTAATCAGAACTGTCTAAGGCTACATACGTACTATGCGGTTACCCGCAATGCGGCTAGCCGTCCGGGTGACCGCAGGATGCGGTTGCGAATGCGGCCAGCCGGATTGCGGGCAGCCGCATTCACAACCGCAACGTGCGGTTGAAGAACCGTTGCGATTTGCGGTCATCTATCCATATCAAAGATGGACGTGGACGAAGTTGCAGCTATTTACTAGATTTACAGACGTTACGTAAAGAAGAAAAAACAAAGAAAGAAGTACTGGGTGCATCCTTATTTGCAAAAACGAGATGAGAGCAAACATTTTGCACACACTCAATGGCGGGCAGCCGCAGACTGAGCCGCACAGTGCGTATAGCAACCGTCCGGGTGACTGTCACTCGGGCAGCAGCCCTGTAAGTGACCGGAGCGGTCTCCGGGTAGCCGCATCGCAGTGCGCATAGAAATGAATATTACGTACATAATTGTGCTTGCGGTCAGCCGGACGGCTAGCCGCACTGCGGGTAACCGCATAGTACGTAAGAAGCCTAAGGGTATATACGCACTATACGGTTACCCGCATTGCGGCAGCCGCAAACTGAGCCGCACAGTGCGTATAGCAACCATCCGGGTGGCCGTCACTCGGGCTGCAGCCGCAGCCCGAGCGACCGGAGCGGTTTGCGGGTAGCCGCATCGCAGTGCGCATAGAAATTAATATTACGTACCTACCTAATTGTGCTTGCGGTCAGCCGGACGGCTAGCCGTATTGCGGGTAACCGCATAGTGCGTATGTAGCCTAACATTCAATATGTGATACAACTCTGTTTCTAGATCTTATGAATGATATACGATAAAGGTCAATAACCCAACTCCTCAAGCGATAAACGATCAGAAAATTCTATGCCGGCTACTAAATGCTGCGTAAAACAGCGCCGTTGCTGTTACTACAGCCCAACGACGCTAACAGGAGGCCAGCCAGCTATTCCGTAAATTTGTTGCCGCAATTGTAGGTATGGCTGTCTCGCTTATGCAAATGGTACATAAGCGGGACGACATTGCAAACAAGCGCCTTTGGTATGTATTGAGATTATCAGTAGGTACTTTAGTAGTTACGATTAGTAAATCGTAGTGCCTTTGATAAAAGCGGTAAGGTGCAATCTACGCTAAGAAGACCCACCTAACGCTGGTTATACTTACCTGAACCGAAGTGACTAAGAAATAGACGACTAAGGAAGAGATGTCACGCAGAGTTCCTACAAAGATTTGAGCATACCTATCATAGTGGTAGATAGGTACCTACCTATATCTATCGCTTAATAATATGTCTTCAAGTTTTGTATCGCACGCGAGGCCCAGAGCTAATGGAAGAAGTTGAACGGCAGAATTTTCAAACCGAAATGATTAGGTAAGTACTGCAGGTTTTGCGCTGGTGATACGATGAACTCTTTAGGTAGACCTCAGCATAATATTATCTAATAAATTGTCACGTTGAGGGTTCCTATTCGACTGAAAAGAGTAAGCAGACTTCCTCATGTGGCTACATTAAGAAATCGTTGTGTGATGTCGAAGTGATTGTTGATTGCTGATGCTGACACACGTGGAGGCCGTGAAGCAGTTGAAGTTATTCTGACGCCGGACTAGGTAGGTACTAAAATACACCGCAAACCAATTTCCTCGAATCCTAAACTTTTTTTGGTATTTCGTGAAAATTAAATGTCTGACGTCCTGGTCAGATAGGTACGACCAGGTTCTCAGAGACTGGATCATTTTAAGGGTGCAGGCACCGGCGGTTTACCCTCAATCTTCTCAGCTAAATGCGCTACAACCTTAGTACAGTTGCGTTGCTTCAAGAAGGAAAAATTTCATTTTGATAATTGACGATTCGCCAATTCTGAACATTTTCTATCTGTTCTTCAGTGTATGCGATTTATACAGACTTCAGTACCTATGCGATTTATATTTTTTTTTATATTGACTATGCAATGTGTCAGTAGCATTAGAAACCAAATCGAACCTAGGTGACACCCTTGAAGAACTCCGTAGCTCGCCTTAAAATTATTCAGCAACAACTTGTAGTCGTTTAGAAAGAATGTTCTAGTTTCACATACGATGGGTAAAGCAAAAAAAACCTTCAATAGGTCAATCCAGACCATGTGAGGATGTGGAGGGTATTTTGCCAGTCTGCGTAGTCTTCTTAGAAAAGCATAGTTGACGAAGTCAAAAGCTTCATCCGTTGCCAAACAATGAAGTTGATGTTTGAATGTTCAATGGTTCGTGTACCTAACGCATGCCCATTGTCCATAGCGATACTTAACCTGTAGAAAAATCATTGTCTGCCTCCATCAACTGCCAGTTCTGTATTTTGGAGTAACTTCGAGCATACGCGAATTGGAGCGAGGATTCGGAGTGCTCACGAACTTGCTAGGTTTATAATAAATCACGATTTTGAGTGAATACATTTTAGGAGCTGCGTTGAAGTTAATGCTTTTGGGCATTTCCAAACCAGTCTTTAGGCACATACCTATATCTAAATGTCAATAGGAGGGTCTCACGTTCTAACGGTCATCATTTTGATTCAGTAATCAGTATAGGTAGGTGTCTGAGGGAATCGAACCCAGCAGTAGATAGACGTAAGAGATTTTAGCAGCAGATCAGATAGGTTACCTATATCAACAGACGCCCAGAGAAAGATGCCATAGATATTAAAAGAACCGGAAGAAACAAGCTTATCAGCTAAGGAGGTAATCATGAACTAGTTCTCTAGCACTCTGCTAATTCTGTTTCCATCTTATTTGTCGGCATGAAAGTGACGGAAACAAGAATATTGATACGCTATAAATTGAGAGGGCTTATGATTAAAGAGGTAAGTCTAAAACTGATATGCGTAAGCCGCCGACAAATGTCTACAACGGAGAGACTCAAAATGGAGTACAGATCGACCTCTCCAGCATGGATCATATTATGTCCTACTACTGCTACATTAGTTATTATTATTGATTTAGCTGTAGTTTCCTAACTCCTCGCAGATTGGCTCGCTGTCAGTTGATAACATTGTGGTGGCTTGAAGGAATATGTAGGTATATAGATGAAGTGTACGAATACGAATATTTTTGCGCTTGCTTTTGCGAATAGGTAAGTAACAAACAACATGGATATCATTTTCAGATTTCCCAAAGACATAATAGACAAATACGTTAACGATTAGAACTACGAACGCATCTTTCGAAGCTTAGCTTTTGGAAACATAAAATTCGAAATTATAGATGATTTCAGAAATCTTATATAGGTAGTTGAGAATATTACCTATTATAGTCCGTGTCACTGCTTCTATTATGTTTCATGCTAGACAATCAAGTTGTAAATTTAAACACTGAGAAGGGCAAAATACAAGTTCCGAGGGTAGATTGAGATAAGTACTATCAAAAAATGCTTTACTTGGGCATTCTAACATCATTGGCTCTCCAATGGGTAAGATGTTAGAATGCCCAATGCCAATGCCTGTCTCTACAGGGATCCAAATTTTTCTGGTTTCACGCAATGCGTAGCGTAGTCCTCACCCTCACATCGCTTTGCAGTAGTATGGTGCAGACTGTTAGATGTTCATAATTTTACCTACCTTAGTTATCACACGCACGAAGATGTGCTGTCGGAGAACTCTAGAGAGCACCTAGCTTTAATTAACTTATTGCAAACCATTGAATTTAGATGTTCTTTTATGGACGTTTGCATTTCTGATGCATTGTTTGCGTAGAGTATGGATTGTTCTTTAAATTCTGAGTACCTACTAACCTGATTTACCTGCATCAGATACTAGCATGTGTGCTACTAGTATGATTCTATATAAAATATGATGATATCTGCGATATGTGCGTTTGCTAAAATAGGTTTTGCATTGCATCCAGTAGGTATAGTACCTACTCTTTCAAGCTTTTCATTCAAATTCATCCAATATTATAAATTATTTTTCATTTATTAAAATGAAGATTATCCTGAGTAAAACTAATCTTAAAACTAAATAAAAATATCACAATAGGTAGGTTCTGGTGAGATTTTCAATGAAATATGTCCAAGGAAAACTACCATTATATTGTATAAATAAACTGGTTCATGAACAGTGTAATAACCGTTTACAAACTACTGCATTTTGACTTCAACCAATCGAATTGCCTGAACTTCTAGGAAGCTTCAACTCCAAGCAAAACTTAGAGACAAGGTTATTTCTTAGGAGTATTTACGAATACCCACAAAATGCCTTGATAAGCCTATGCAGAATCCTGAGCATACTTACCTCTTTCTCTTGTTCGCCATTAAAAATCCTAAAGATCAGCTACATACCTACCCACAATGCCTTGATTGGTAATGCAGATTGCATGAAGTCTAAATACAGTCACGTAAACGTTACAGCATCCAGTCCACTATTCCGCTTTTAGAGAGGCTTACAGACATTCTCAACTAGTTATTTCAATGTACCGAGAAAAGTAGTCACATTCTACTAGATATCTCAGATTGTAGATCAAAGTAACAAGTTGGAACAACCGTTAAATAGTGTACAGACAAGATTCCCTAAACACAGACCGTTATATGTGAAGAATAGCTACCTGAACGCAATAAAGGCATCTCCGAGTTCGCCTCCTACGATGTGCACGCCCCCTTCAGGGATGGAGAGGCCTCGAAAATAATTTCTAATGTCCAGGGCGTTGGCCGACCACGGCAGATTCTGCAGTCGAATGATGACACTCATGGTGCTGGTACCTATAAAGAAAGAAAGAGAACTGTCCATTTTGTGTTTATAATGACCACTCGTATGATCTTTAAGCGCATTAAGGTAGGATAGGAACTCCATACCTACCTGAATGCAGAATACTCAACTGATAATTAGGACTGAAAGGGGGTTTATTGGATGACGTAGGTAATTGAATGGATTCATTGCCTCCAGCCATCACCAAGTTTGGTGATGTTCACCGAGCATGGATAACTTCTGATTCCCACCAATCAACTTCAAATCTTTTTACCAAGGCTTGCAGCCGATGGTTGGAATCAGGAGTTGTCTATGCTTGGTGAACTTCGCCAAACTTCGCAATAAGGCGACAATAGTAAACCATGAGGTCTTGTGCATGATCCCAACATTACCCCAATAAAACCAATAAAATGCTGAGGTTTATTGGCTACACTAGCTTGGTTGCCATAGGTTTGGCGCCACAGATTTTCCGTAAGGCAGGCGTTGATCATTCAATAATTTATCAGCAGTTTTCATTCGCAGATATGGCAGGTTGTGGTCACTCACCGGGACCACTTTTCAGCATGAAAGAAATAAGAGCGACGACGTTTGCAGATATATAAGGCTTTATCCCAGACTCTTAATTTCAACCAACCAGCTTCAAATCTTTTTTCTAAGTTTGAAGCTGATTGGTTGGAATCGGGAGTTGTCGTGGCTGCAAGTTGGTCTAACAAAGGAAAGTAAGCAAAGGCGAGTGACAATTGATAGATCTACCTCTTCTGTGTGTCTTGTCTTTTCCTTTGACTGCTTTCCCTAAGTCTTGACTGGCATTGGTTTACAGCCATAATCACTAACCCCACTAGAGCTTCCAAGAAGTAGGAGATCCTAGGCATATGTCATGACAAAACCTCGCTAATTGAGACGTTTGGTAGTAAATACCTAAAACGTCTCAACTAGATAGTATACCCTAGTATTCACTGCTAAGTAGGCTTAGCAGTGAATATAGATTATTCATATTGCAGAGATTCATTCCACATTAAACACACCTTCAAATTAACCGGCACGGCACCCTGTTGCTAATTTCAAGGCGCCCAAGCCAAGAGCAGCACAAGTGCAGTTGTGAAGGTAGGTCGAAGGTAGCATTCAGAACTTCAGTTTTTTAAATACACCGTAGAAAAGAAACCAGGCCTATCGATAGGCCTGGTTTCCTAAAATATTTTCATATTACAGCTCAAGAGATTCCAGTCTAAGATTACATAAGATTCCTACTGGCTTAAAAATTGGCTTCCAGGAATAAAGCTTCATCACGTTATACTTCACAGATAAGAACCTACTCGAGTCTAGTGGAAGGACGAAGGAATAACTGTTTGTGAAAGTACCTAGACAAGGCCGTTGAAGAGGAAGTTGGAATTTGACTTTGCCGTAGGACCTATCAAATTTTAGAAAATTGAGGTGTGCACAATTGCGAAAGTAATGTTTTTAGACAGAACGTTCAAACCTTTTCCATGAATGCGTTGATAGATCCAGTCTTCTATTAGTAGTTACCTACGGAGAATTGGTGTAGGACCTCTATGCTTGCTTTACACAGTACTCTCTTAAATTCGGCTGGGGTCTTGTTGACCATGACGCCTAAGGAAAACTTAACAGTTTTTGCGAATGGAAACCAAGCAGTGATCTCAAACCTTTAACACTTATGGAACAGTTTTAACCGTGGACATTAGACTTTTGATTTGATAGATTCGGGTCATAGGCCAAATGGTTTTGTCAATATTCAGTCACTGCTTCGTTTTTATTTGTAGGGATGTTGTTTTGTAGTTGTACTTTAGAACTGGTTTGTGTCATCACCATCAGAGAGAGACTGACCTACTAGGAAATGGAACTAGGACCGTTATGGCATTACTGCTACTGTGACGTTTATGCACGTTCATCCTCATCCAATACGCCATTTGTAGGTCTAATTTTAAAAATTTGCAGTAAAGAACCAGCAGCAAGTGGTTACGTGGCATACGTTTGGTCGGGCAATTTTCGAACATTTCAGCAGCAAGCACCTCTTCTTAGATTTCGTGGCATTCTTATAATTATAGTCATACCTTGATACAACCAGTGATTTTATTCAGTTGATCAGAAGCAATCGATAGGAAACAATGTTCTGGTGTCAACTAATTCTTTTTTTGTTAGTTACAGAAGTGTTAGTACCTACTGATTTCCATAATGAAGAGAATAAATACCTAAACAGGAACAGGGTCCCGATGCTACCCAAAGAGATATAATGTTAATAATAGGCACACATAAAATAAGATATAATACATTACGGTAGACGCAATCTATACTGATTTCAGTAAAGCGTTCAACAGAATAACCATAGTCTACTGATGCAGAAGCGGTCTAATCTTGGAGTATCTGGTTGTTTTCTTTTATGGATATCTTCCTACAGTTCCTACCTGTATAACAGACGTGCAGAAGTAATCGTAAGCGGTTATCAGTCACAACCTCACATCACTACTTCTGGCGTTCCTGAGGGTTCCGATGTCTGACCAATCTTGTTTGATTGTATCAATCATAACATCATGTTTCAATAGTTTTGTTATACGCTGATGGCATGAAAATAATAAAACCAATTCGCGCACCCTTGGACATATTAGCACTGCGAAATTACTTGAACTGATTATCTGCCTGGTCCATTCAAACTCTGATGCCGCTCAATGTGTCCAAATGCTATCCACTCACACATCCACTTTAGTCCTAATAAAAACTCAGCTTCTACAAAGTACTCCCAAGAGAATTAGAGCTTGCATCACTAGACCAAGTCCTGTAATTAGGTATGACGCAATGCACTGATTACTTTTATATATAAATTGTTTATTTATATGTGATTTCTCTGTTGGGCGTGATAAATAGATTAATAGTTTATCCCAGAAACTGTAAAATTTTGATAGAATTTGACAAATTCTGGGATTTTGTGATGAAAAATTTATTGCCCTCCCAGGGTAAAAAAAAGAAATAGACAGGTCTCAATGAAAAACCCGTCTTGATGTTTATTTGAATAGGTATTAAATATTTGTTATATTTTATTTTAAAGTGAAAATATAACTAAATATTTTGACAGCGACAAGAGAACCATCCCCTTTTACCTTTTGGGTATGAAACCCTAAAAAGACCAAATTGGCATTTGTACTTGTACTTTATGTAGTTATGCTTAGTAACTGTGATGCATCCCTGTGTACAATAAAGTGTTACCTATCTATCTATTGGTGTTAGCTAGTTACGAAAAAGTCGGCTATATGACAAATAATAATATGGCAATTTATCAAGTTGCCACATCAAGCAATGATAAACTGAAAAATAAATAAATATAATAACTGCTGTCTCCAGGTGCAGTAGACAAAACTTTAGTACATACTTTCTTTTATAGAACAAAATGCAAGGTCTGTTTTAAAAATGTCATGTGAGAGGTGCCTTCACCTGGTACAGCTGGCTCTCTGCTTTGAGATAAAGGATTTGATCAGTCGTTAGTCATACCCATGATAACTATTTCTGAATGCAGATCAGCCTTATTGTCTAACTTGAAATCCATGTGTGAACTTCAAGCCAATAAACACTTCAGGTTGACCCAGTCACAATTTTTATGGTATTGTCTAAAGGTGTTCAACTGAAGTACATTTCGGCGTTATGCAATTCCAAAATACGATTCCATCAAGTTCCATTCATTCACTATGTTTGAATTTTGGTGATGGTGGTGTTGCTTATGTCAGACAGTTATACAATATGAAAGTGACAGTTAAAGTCTAGGCTAGGTTTCAAATGTCAAAAATTAAGCATAATTGACCTGGCAAGGGCTCCTATAAAACGCCACATTTGAATTATATACCTATTATATATTTTTCCTCCAGTCAGCATCATCAGGATGAGAAAATAATAACATTTCAATGCTGCATTTGTCCAAAGTAGGTGTTCATACACTGAAGGAGTACATAGCTAGTACCAGACACATAATAGACCACCTTTAAGTCTAAGGCCCGTATTCCGAAACAGCGCTTGAGTCTGAGTCGAGCCTCAAGCATAGATTTTATGACAGTTCTCCATTGAAAAGTGTCAAAAATCTGTGCTTGAGGCTCGACTCGGACTCAAGCACTGTTTCGGAATACGGGCCTAAGTATGGAAAGGAGTCCTTATACAGGGTGGTTTTTTGAGAAGGGTGGTCAAGTCGCCAAGTCCAAAACCATGAGAGTTAGGGAAAAGTCTTGAAAGGAGTCATGCCCTCGATTTATAGGAAAACAATAACTAGATTTTTTTTTCAAAAATCTTTTACTTTTACTTTAAGTATAAATAGGAGGTGAGTTTTCTTCCATGTAAAAATATAAAATAGTGAAAATTTGCTATACCCATTTATTTTTAGTACTTAAAACATTTACTAGCAGTTGGTAACCGAGCTTCGCTCGGAATTTTTTTCGTTAATTGGTATATTTTAAGAAATCATAAGAGTCATAATATTATCATCTTTACTGGTTTATTCTTACTGAACAACGCCATCTGCTCGAGATGCTTGCAGTTAGTTGCTCACAATCGTCAATAGATGGCAGGAGCAGTCACATATTCAGTTTATGTTTAGTTATTGAACTCGTAAAGAAACAATCATTTTCTTAAAATGAATCCTAGCTAGATCGTTTTATCTTCACCGAAAGAAAGTCAATTTCCATCAAAAGTAAAAAAAGTCTGCAAGTTAATAGTAAGTTTTTGAATTAAAAAGATAAATATGCAGTTATTGTTTTCTTATAAATCGAGGGCATTACTCCTTTCATGACTTTTACCTAACTTTCGTGGCTTCGGACATGGCCATCACCACCCTTCTCAAAAAACCAACCTGTTTTTCATACACAAATGTTAGTCCTAGTGAGTCCTACTTTTTGGATAAATCTTATGTTTGAGTAGCCCGCTTCTAAGCCCCGGCCCACATGTTGTCGACAACTCTCAGAAGTTAAAAATAATGCAAGGCGGGTTGCTACATAACAACCCACCCTAAAAGTTGCTACATAGCAACCTACCTCGTAATAGAGTGAGTAGGATACTTACTAGTCCAGTCCTACAAGGAAGTTGCTTTTGTAATTTGGCTAACTCAATACCAAGTAGTCCCCAAGTAGTAGTAGTAGTAACTTATAGTAGTAGCAATAAAATTAAATATGGGTTGGTAATTTGGTATCAAACGAAAGGACAAAAAGACGCGATTGATTTTTTGACAAAATGGTTCTACTGATTAGGTTTCGAAGGTCATTGGCCGGTTTGTTTTGATACCTTTGTAGTAGTCGCTAAACGTTGGTCTCGCATCCTCGGCGTCAATAAACAGATACATACAGGTACAATTACATTCCTCTAAGTTCTAGAAAACTGGTAATCAGAATTTAGCATCAAAGAAAAAATGTGACGCCATCCCTAGCTGCGTGCTATCGTGGTCGTTTCTTTCACTGACTTACCCTATTTAATACGCTAGAACTGTGCACTTATTCACGCTTTTAGCAAATGCAGGACATTTTATTATCAAATATTCACTATAGAATTAATTTAACTCAAGGTAAATTGCAAAATCATCCAAATTTCGCAGTCAGCAGAGACGCAGCGAAACGAACGAATGACAGTAAGTGAACAAGATGGCGGCGCAGTGTTGCCAGATGCGAAAGTTGAAAATGCGGTAACGGTACTCCAAAAACGCGGATTTTCAACAAAAAAAGCGGAATTTCCTGTTTTAACGTCAGTTCGATTTACAAATCAAAGAGTTATGTGAAGTAAGCTTCCTTTTCATTGCTTATACTCGGAAAGTAGGTCTGAAGTTGCCTGAGGGGCCTAATTGCAAAGTAACACTTTCAGCCCTAGGGAGAATCGCTTTCTACTGACAGCTGTCAAATTATAAAAAAATAAGTTCTATTTTATTCAACCATGTTCCAACTTTCTAAAGTCTTTCTAACTGCAAGGAGGTTTTTTTTTTGACCTGCACTGTCCCACTGCTGGGCAAAGGTCTCCCCCAAAATTTTCCAACTATCACGATCTTTGGCGACTTTCCACCAATCCTTCTCCAGAGCTTCCAGATAGTCTCGTCATCGTCTTTTTGGGTGGCCACGCCGTCGCCTTCCGTCCTCCTGCACCCAATGAGTCGTTATGTTTGCCCACTTTTTAGGGTCCATCCTGCTGACGTGGCCCGCCCACTCCCACTTGAGCTTGGTTTTTTGCTCTCTACATCGGCAATGCCAGTCATTGAATGCAGCATTGTATTTCACACCCGGTCGATGCGTTTAAGGCCGAGAATGCTGCGTTCCATTGCCCTCTGGCAAATCTGCAGTCTAGACTTCTGTAACTCAGTCAATGACCAAGTCTGGCAAGGAGGTTATTAAACCAAATTCCAACTTTTTATTCAGCAAGGAGGTTGGAAGCCCATTACAACGGTAAGCAGTTTAAAAAGTCTAATAAGAGCGCGATGTGAAATTTAAATTTAAATAACATAAAGAATTAAATAAAGAATAATTTTATAGATGACTTTATTGTTATTTAGCTTCAACTATTTCTTTAAATAACATAGATTTGAGCAAAAAATTTACCATTTTTTAAATTATGAAAATGAAAATAATGGCTGAATAATGCTGGCCAGCCCAAGGGCTGCCAGAGAGAAAAAAAAAAGCTGGAAGGCGGCAATTCAATCATCATTTTCACCATCGAGATATAAGTACTACGTGATGATTTTCACTATTTTTTCTATCATGTTTTAATTTTACTTTCCTTGTATTCGTAATGACTCAAAAACGTGACTTTCAATCCTCAGGTAACAATGTACTATTACTTCACAGAATAGAAACAGAAGGTGGCTCGGGGAGGCACAAAAGATATCACTCAAGTTCAATCCACATTCTCACAGTCAGTGAAACACTTGTAGCTCGATCTGAACTTGTGCGTGTGCAACTTCATAAGGCTACGCTCACTTTGGATACGAATTACATCGCACGTAAACGTGAGTGCGCACACTGAATACGTTTTTCTCTGTCAAATAGACAGAGTACCAGTGTTAGCGCATCCATTATATTGATGATGAACGCACGAACGTGTAATAAAATCCCAACAAGTTCGGATTGATTTCGGACGTCGGACGTGCACGTACGTATACGTAGTCTGCCTTTTAAGTTTTGTCGTTTGCAAACTTCCCGCAATTATTAAAAAAAAAACATACAGCATTTTCATCTCTTTGAATTATTAGTTAATTCGAAAACAAAAGAATTCGTTTTGATCGGTCGAATAGTTTTTTTGTAGCGTTTATTCAAAACTGGCATGTCAGTTGTAAAAATGGAAATATCAAAGGAAAATATGCAGGTGATAATTTTCTACAACTTTCAAAGAGGATTCACCCGACTTCAGTGTTTAGTGATGCAGCACCATGTCATAGGACTGTAAAACGCTGGTATTTAGAATTTCAACGTGGGCATTCTAGCTTCAGTGACAAGCCACGTGAAGGTCGTCCAAAAACCGCCATTATGCAAGAGAATATCAATGCCGTGCGGCAGCTAATCGTCGAAGATAGTCATGTGGCATACCATGACATAGAGACAGCTGTGGGCATTTCAGGAAATACTATCCTGAAAATCTTGCATGAAGAACTCGGCGTAAAAAAGTTGATCTCTCGTAGGATACCCCATTGGCTTAGCGACGACCAAAAAGCAGCCTGTGTTAGGTGTGGTGTCGCAAAACTCTGCAGCGGTTCAACCGAGGAGAGTCAAAACACGTTTATTATATAGTTAGTAGTGACTAGTCTTGGATATATATACCTACGATCCAGATTCCAAGCAGCAGTCTGGGTCTTCCAAGATGAGCCAAACCGACCAAAGTATTTCGCTCACGGAGCACTTTAAAAAAAATGGTGGCCTCGTTCGTGGCACAGGGTGGTCACGTCGCCACTTTTGTGCTAGAAGATCGTAAGACGGCTTACGCTGACTGGTATACCACTGTTTGTTTGCCACAAATCATCCAGGGTTTCGAAAAAACAACTCATGACGTCGTATGATACTGCTCCATGAAAATGCAAGTTAACACACTGCCCGCTATACAAAGATGTTTTTAGCATCCAAAATGTCGAAATTTTAGATCACCCGCTTTACAGTCCCTGACTTGAGCCCTAACGATTATTTTACGTTCCTTAAAATTAAGCAAAGTTTTCGTGGTCTACATTTTAGCTCACTCGAAAAAGCTGTTGACGCATACAAAATGGCCATTTTGACTACCCCCACTTCGGAGTGGAATAAATGTTTTAAAAACTGATTAAAACGCATGCAAAAGTGTTTTAAATATCGCGGAGAACACTTTAAAAAACAATAAATAGCAATAATCTGTTAAAATGTTTATACTTATTTCAAACGACAGAACTTAAAAGGCAGCCCTCGTATGTACGACTAACTCGCGCGCAGTGTGAGCGCTTTCATAGTACTCAGAAGGTCGGGAATGTTCGTACGTATTCGTACGTTATCGTACGAATGGAATTCGTACGAAAACGGATCCAAAGTGAGCGCAGCCTAACACTGTGTACCAACATGACAATAGTGATTTGACAACATAAATTTCACAGACTATTATGTTGGCCAACAAAGGGACAGTGCTATACTAAGAAAAGAGATACAAGTATTTCTGTCTTGCTTTCTCGTATAGCGCTGTCTCCCATTTGGTGTAGTTTTGGCAGGAATGTAGAGCCCGCTATAGACATTTTTTAGGTTCTTCCATTTGAAAGGGTAAACGGATCGGTGTCCATAAAAATGTCTTTAGTGGGAAGATAATATTTTAATCCTCATATCCTATCAAAGTCGAAAAAAGCGGAACCGCGCTGGTCCGAAGCCCATATTCAGAAATATTGCTTGAGTCTGAGTCGAGCCTTAAGCACTCTCAAGCATACATTTATGCTAATTTTAAGCAGCTCTCAATAATGGAGGAAGCAGGACAAACTGGGAGTTATCATCATCATCATTATCAGGTTGAAGAAGTCTACTGCTGGACATAGGCCTCCCCTACACATTTCCAGGAAGAATCTGGGATTCTGAGCACTTTCCTTCCATCGACTTCCCGCGATCATAACAATGTCGTGGGTCCATCTGGTGGGTCCATAACGCTTCGTCTTCCGGTTCATGGTCGCCATTCGAGCACCTTCATTCCCCAACGGTTGTCGGTTCTTCAAGCTTTAAGGTCGATTCACACATATCAGTGAACCCACAGTTCCGGCACAGTACCGCATCAGTGATAATTTATTCTTTCAAACATTCTCTATGGATGTATTCACACTTGTCAGTGTCAGTGTCGTCTCAGTACCGTCAGTGTCAGTGCCGTTACCAGCCATCACGGACGTGATCGGCGACGACGATATTTTATCACGGATCACTGACGCCGCTGCATCGAAAACAAAATGTTTTTTTTTTCCTCGATTCTCTTCTTCTTTTTCGTCTAAAGCAATGGCTATCATAGCTAATTCTGTGTTATTGAAGAGTGCCATCGAAAACAATCGACGTCAACGCTAGTCTGAAGGGAACGTCGTGCACGAAGACCCGCAGAGAACTGTACTGTGCCTGATATGATTGTGTGAATTGAAGCACTGACGCACCACTGTAGCACGGATACGGAACTGTAACGGTACTGTGCCGGAACTGTGGGTTCACTGATATGTGTGAATCGACCTTTATTGCCGCGTTTATAACTGCAACTGGGTGGGAGTGGGAGTGGGACCAAACCAAGGACCAAACAATGTAGTCAAACTTTTTTATTGCTTGAAACATTGAAACAAAAGTCTGACTATCAATCGTTCACTCACAAACAAACATCGGTTCGGTCGTCTATTTGTCATTCATCGCATCGGTCTCGCCTCGGTTGTTTGTTCCGTTCATTCGTTTCGTTTAATTTGTCTTTTGCGAAATGTCTTCCAAAAATTCTAGGATTTAGGAATTATTGTGCATCTATCTGCAAAAAGAAAGCAAGGACTAGATCTACTAGATACTTATCATAACGTAAGTCCATGCACATTTATACATCATATGTAAATAGGGCTGATTTAGACACTTAAATAGGCCTACAATAATTTTGTCACATTGCTGAAGCAATGTACTAATTTATTTCAGTAAATAATTAGTAAATCTACTGCAATGTACAAGCTTGCATATTTACGTGATTCATGGTATTTGTAATAATGGTCATGGTCTCTAAGTGCCATTTATTACAAATACATAATAAATAACGTCATGTTAAACCTACCGCTATTTTGTAATCACCAATATATAAATACCAAGCAAATAAAATATCTAATAATAAATATCCTGCAAGTCCCCATCTTTTATTAATTTCATTGATATATAAAATCGTAGCAAAAGTTACAAATAGGTTAGCAGTTACACAAAAAAATTGACAAAATTATTTGAAAAATGATTGCAGTCATTGACCTTTGAGGTCAATATCCTTGACCATCCAGATTCTCTATTCCCAAATTCAGGAAATGTGGGATGCTACTAAAGCCTTAGTTTTAGTCAGCGCTGTATGTTTAAAAAGAAAACAGAAATAGAACCAATCTGTAAAAAACATTGGCTAAAAATTCAATTGGTAAGTGATATTTTGTATATTTGCAGGTAAAGGATACTCCGCGTTATACAAAGTTTTTACTTAGGTTAGAATAGATATTGCAATGGAGTTTTAAAAGTAATTTAATGCTCAGTATAAAGTTTTAAGTAGAAGTTAGAGTAATATATGAAGTGTGTAACTTTTTTTTAAATGTGTGATCGTTATCCGGGATTTCTATTTGGCGGGACTCCTGTCAGCAGCTGGGACCGAGGGTTTAACATGGAGAATGTAAGTAAATACTATTAATAAAGGTACCAGAGCACTAGTGGTCTAGTAGTAGCGACCGGGCCTATCGATCCTAAGATTGTGGGTTCATAACATAGTCATGCACCAATAGACATAGACATTTAATTTATACCTTTTAACAATAAAATCTCGCTTTAACAACTTCGCTGCCGGCCTGATAAAGGGGGGGCTTGAGAAAATCAATTTTTCTTTTTCATTTTAACTGAATGTTGTCACTCCGCTCATTTGCGGCAGACATTTATTTTATACCTTTAAACAAGAAAATCTCGCTATAACAACTTCGCTGCCGGCCTGATAAGGGGGGGGGGGGGCTTGAGAAAATAAATCTTTCTTTTTTTCGTATTAACTGAATGTCCACACTCCGCTAATTTGCGGGGTAGGCTCCCTGCGCTCAGGCCGCTCCCCGCAAATATTCGGAGTTGGCAGCGAAGTTGTTAAGTACAGTACCCTAGTGTGGTGTCAAGACTGTAAAGTTATGGCTGGATATATTATTTTCATGTTAAGAATGACAGCCTCATAGATTTCAAGCCAACATCCAGTAGGCTCAGTGTAAATTTATCACTTTTTGTTAGTTCTTTCTTTGTGCAAGACTGGATTTTTTCAATTTTTCATATTTTTTCTCTTCATTAATTTTAGTCTAGTTTTAATTTAATTTCAAGTTTACTCTCTTTAAGGACTCTACTTTGTGCATGTAAGATTTTTCTTAATTTATTAATTTAGTTGTGCTACTTATATTATTCATTCTGTTTTATCTGCTATCTGTCAGACCATAAGCAGGTTTGGGGTATGCGCTGGACATGTTGGGGAATTTCTCCAGCAGTCATTTCCCCCTTATGTTTATGTCTAGTTCTATAATCTGTTCTCTTTTGCTCAATACCTACCTTGAAATTCGAATATCAGTCGTAAGTCTTATGTCCCAAAACCTCTTTCTCAAAGGGGGCTAACTGGCAGGCATCCAAGGCGAAATGGGAGCCTTACTTTTACTTAATAATAGGTCGTGGAGTGCGTCATTAACGATTTTGAATGCTGCCGAGACTTATTTGCATGAGCTTGGCAAGCTACGCTAATGATACCCAAACAATCACATGCCTAGTTTGGGATCTCTTACACAGTGGTTATGCGAACCTCCAAGGGATGGAACTCATTACCGTCGGCTGTTTTTCCTGACCACTACAATCTGGGTCTCTTACGCTAATGACACCCAAACAATCACATAAAAGTTTGGATCTTACACAGCGGTTATGCGAACCTCCAAGGGATGGAACTCATTGCCGTCGGCTGTTTTTCCTGACCACTTAAATCTGGGCCTCTTCAAGGCAAGAGTGAATAGGTGTCTTCTAGACCGTCCTGCTTCATCGTCGGCTATATTGCTATATTGTCGCTTGCAATCAGGTCAAGTCAGGTAAGCTTGTAGCCAAAGGATGGTCTGTCTATTTCATGAAAAAAAGCAATGCATTGCCATTTTGATTAAGGCACACTGCTGGGTATTTGCGGCAACGACAACCTGACTTCCGGGTCTCCGCGCCTTGTACCCCAAAATGTGATCAAGTATCTTTGACCCCGAGCCTGCACTAGAATCTTGGTATTAGGAAGCTTACGTACGAGTTAAAAAGACGCCAATTGCGTTTTCTCACCAGATCCTTATATACCACCATGCCTATTTCTGCCGTGAAGCAGCATTGCTGTGTTTCGGTTTGAAGGGTGTGGGTGCCGGTGAAATTACTGGCACGTGAAGCTGAACATCTGTATGCCTCAAGTTGATGGACGCAGGGCAGTGCATCGTAGGGCACGTTCCTGACGTGCGTGACCTACGAGGCAATACTTTGTTATAGGCGATGGTTACCACTTAACATCAGGTAGCACTTGACATAAGCTTGTTCCATCAGCTAGTTGTATTACCAAAAAACCACCTTTTTTTTATACCACGGTTTTAATTGGAGTTGGGCAGGACACCTGGCTAGACGTGGTGATGGCCGGTGGAGTAAAGCCTTGACCGAATGGTGGCCGAAGGGCGTCCGAAATCGCGATGGGTCGACGACATCGTTAGGGTCGCAGGAAACACCTGGACAAGAGACGCACAGGACAGAGGAGGCTGGCAGAAAATGAAGGAGGCCTATACCCAGCAGTGGGTGATACCGGGCTGAAATGATGATGATGATGACGGTTTTAATAGCGATATCATAAATTGGGGTGCAGAGCATTTATCATATTTAGCTATTTGGCGAGACTCCGATTTCAGTTCGAAACTTCTCCAATAAGGCTGAAAAGTACACAGAAAGTTTTATTAAAGGTCAATTGGCTTTTTCATGGCAAGGTCACAGAAATAAGTTCATAGTAGGTGTAATACCTACCTATCTACTATATTTGGTAGATAAACATATGCTGTGGTTTTCTACCCTTCACTTTATGCTAGTTGTTAATATGGTAAAAATAAATTAGTATGAAAATCGAACCATTAAGCCCGTCCCACACGTAGCTATAATTTATATTAATTTTACTATCGGCCGCCCGCGGCTTCGCTCGCGCCGTTACCGGTCCCGTTGAAAAAAAAACATATTTATTCACCTTTTAAACCTTCTCTGGACCTCCACAAATTTTTCAAGACCAAAATCAGCCAAATCAGCCCAGCCGTTCTAGAGTTTTAGCGAGACTAACGAACAGCAATTCATTTTTATATAATGTGAAGTAGGCTATCTGCGATACGAAATGTAGCTAGTTCATTCTTGGCACATGGTCTTACGAATAACATAGATAACCTTGTACCACATCCCGTACGCTTGTTATTTGTGACCTCAGCACTCCAATAATCGGGGAAGCCCTGAGAGGGTAATAAAATACATGTATAAAATTACCCCTGAACGTTAAGGATCCTCTTGGCGATGCGTTCTCATTAAAATTCGGAGATTTAAGATGTTTTTGCATAAATAAACGTTAACTTTCTTACTTTAACGGGAAAAACGAAAGCCCTAATTTACTATCTACCTTTGTAAAAGGATCATACAAAAACGGTAGGAACCAAGCCGTAGTTTGTTGTCTGTTCTTCTAGGATGGTCGCGTGGAACTGGCACCTAGACTCACCTAGCTTTAAGACGTTTCAAAGTGATCATTGTGATACCATTGATTAAAGACAAATTTGACTTGACGACTTCTGCGCTTGCAATATTTGGGTGACTTCTGCTCTGATGCGAGTGGTTCCGATCTTTGGAAGGCACGTCATACTATCAGTCTCAGAGACCACTATCGAGGTGGTTGTTTTTAGGGTGGCGGAATTCCAGCTCATATAAACTTGCATCAACAATGTTTTCCTTCACCATATGAGCTACCAGTACTTCATTCTCTTCTCTTCTTATTTAAGAGCAACGCTCTTGTCGGCGTAATGTATGCATTTTTCTCCAGGTATTTCTTTTGAGGGCAACCTCCTTGACCTCCTTATACGACATGACGGCGATCTTTGCTTTTATTTGGCTCATGTAGCTTATCCTTGGTCTTCCCCTTCCTCTCTTCCCTTCTACCTTTCCTTCGATAAATTTCTGATAAAGCTGTCATGTCGTACAAGATGGCCAATCATCCTTCCGTACTTCAGTACTTCATTACCATCCTGAAAATCTCCACTGCTGGACTTAGGCTCACGCTAAAGATTTCCAGGAAAAATGATTCTGAGCTATCGTCTACAGATTTCCCTAGATCTTAATCAGTCATCATCAACGTATATTAGTCCACTGCTGGACGTAAAAAAACAAAACGCGTCAATAAGCCCGGTCTTCGGCTATTCGCCAGTGCTTGCCAGCTACATTCCGCAGATCGTCGCCCCACCTTGCTGGAGGGCGTCCTACACTACGCTTACCTAATCGCGATCTCCACTCTTATATTCGATAACAAGTTCCTACTTCATCATCATCATCATCATCATTATCAGCCTGAAGAAGTCCACTGCTGGACATAGGCCTCCCCTACACATTTCCAGGAAGAATGATTCTGAGCCCTTTCCATCCATCGACTTCCCGCGATCTTAACAATGTCGTCGGTCCATCTGGTGGGTGGGAGTTCCTACTTAATGTAGGTGAATTATGTCTCTGCATAGTCTCATAGTTGAATATTCATAGCAATTCGCAGTACAAGTTATGCCTAGTTTTAATACAATATCGGGTTTCCGGGTCAAGGCGCGTCGATTCGCCCCATTTTTCTGTGCGATTGTCGAGTTACTGCCAGTAGCTTGTTTGTGCTGCGGAACTGAAGAGACGAGAAGTGGTACAGCTTTTTAGCTGAAACTCGGTCATCAACTTTATTCTGAAAAAAAAAACACTGAAGCACTGGTATACACATTCGTAATCGAAAATAGGTGATTAGTAAATCAAGCATCTAATATAAAATAAAGTCGTGTTAGTTACACTATTTTTAACTCAAGGACGGCTGAACCGATTTGTCTGAAAATTGGTGGGGAGGTAGCTTAGAACCAGGAGACGGACTTTTTATTCTGTAAAGGTAACAGGAACGGGGCGAGCGAAGCCGCGGGCGGCCGCTAGTTAGCTAGCTTTAGACGTCTCGAAGTGATCTATGTGTTGATACAACTGGATAAATATTTTTTTGATTTTGATCCGTTTTATTAATAACGAAGATATGCAATAAGAAACATAAAAAATAAAATTTTTTGAAGTTGGTTAATAACGACTTGACTTAAATTGAGCGGCTTGAGAGTGCTTACAAACAGACTGACACCTAAGTTTAGCTTATAAGTGTTACTGATATACAGTCTTTAAGAATTCTTCAGTAGAGTAAAGGCACTTCATGCCAGTTTCACGCGACCAATATAGGAACAACCAAACTTACTGATCCCTGGTTGATTTGGTCGGTTTTAGAAATAGAAATAGAAATAGAAATAGAAATAATTTATTTTGCGTCAACTTAAAATTAAAAGGTACAGGTATTTAACTTAGATTACATGACGGCAAAAAAGGTAGACCACTCAGCATTTGCTACAAGGGCATGGTAACCCTTGTAGCGCTGGTTTTCAGTGGCACCATAATATAATAATAATAAAACTAACGCTAAATAATAATAATGAAATATACCTTACACGAAATAAAACAATATTTGTTAAACCCAAAATCACACAGAAATATCAATTTAAAATAATAATAATAATAGTCTCTTTATAAAACAAAAACACAACAGTTTCTATTAAATTAAACAATCAAATGTTTTAACAAAAATTAACATTCTAAATTATAAATTATACAGTCTTCTCAACCAAATACAAACAAAACCTTAACTAAGTCTAAAAGAGCAAACATCAGAATAAGAACGACCACTTCATAGTACACATTTTTGTAGATTCAACAGGTATTTCTTAAGAGATTTCTTGAAAGAGCAAACGGTGTTGACGTCATCTCGATAAGTTTTGTCGATCGCCTAAGCTTTATTTAGCCGTTGGATTATAAGGGTACCACTTCCAGCTATTTTAGTGCTCCGTTCATTTAAATTGGCATTTTCATTACCCCCAATGGTTATATTTGCGTGCAGGCTTTATTTTTTAATTCTCCCGCATTTGTGGCTTTGCGTGCAAGGTTTACTGTTATTTGATTGTTTTGTGGTTGCTCGCGGATGAAGCGTTTAATTTTATGGCCGTGGCTTTGAGTTTTCAGTATTCCTGGTAGAATGCGGTATTAGGTTACACACTGCGTTTTTATAAATATCACACGAAGAATAAGAACTACCTACTTCCATACAAACTTTTTTAGTCTTCCGGATCGTGGTCGCCGTTCGAGAACCTTTATTCCCCAACGGTGGTCGGTTCTGACCTGGCCAGTTTTCGTTTTAATAGTTCTACCACTGAACTGAAGAGACATAAAAAGTTTTAAAAACAAAACATATCTATCATATTCATGGAATTGACCTAGTACTAATAGTATTATAGAACAGATGGGCTAATTTTCGTTTTATTAGTTCTGAGAGTATAGTTCTATGATGTTACAGTCCAAAGAACAAATGGGATTTACCGTCTTCAACTAGTTTTATTTAATTCCAGCAAATCCAAGCAGTTCTCTGATGTTATAATCCATAAAACAAATAGGATTTACCGACTTCAACTAGTTTTATTTAATTTCAGCAAATCCAACATCAGTACAGAGGCCGGGGTGGACCTCCACGTTTCTGGGGCAGCATGTCCGAAGGCGGGGGAGTTTCCAACGCGGGCGGAGACACGTGCAAAACTAACCTCATAGTGAACTACTTACCACAAAGCATGACAGAGAAGGACCTTTACGCAATGTTCATGAATATCGGCCCTGTTGAGAGCTGCAGAGTTATGAAGGACTTCAAGGTATAACTTTTGAAACTATTGGTTTTTAAAACTATTTTCACTTCAGTTCAACCGTGATCATGGTGCATGCAACTGTGCCGAAATATCGGTATCCAATACTCAAAAAATTTAATAGTGTAAATATCCCGTAGTTCATAAAAAAGCAGCCAAGTGCGAGTCGGACTCGCCCATGAAGGGTTCCGTAGCATCAATTAACATAATATAAAGGTTTTTGTAGTTCGTCGAAAGGTAAATTGCGGTTTACGATTTATGACGTATAAAAAAAAAACTACTAACTAGATCTCGTTCAAACCAAATATCGTTGGAAGTTTGCATAGTAATGTACAACATATATTTTTTTTGGATTTATCATTAAATAGACTTCAAGGTAGTTTTAGAATATTTTTTCTATGAAAAAAGTGCATTTCGACTACCCTCAAAACTCAGTTGATAAAGTGTGCGCAAGATAAGTTACCGCGTGGCTAATGGCGGAATATATAAAAAAATGTATTGGAAATAATATTCCGATCAGAAACATGAATGGGGAACCGAACTTGCTTAATATCAGTCTAGAGCGGACTTATCTTGCGCGTATTAGATCAGGGTAACTTTATATTAAAAAGAAAATATGAAATAGTAAGTAAATGATTTAATTAATTACATCAATGTCTTTACAATTTACACTTTATTTAACTAAATTATAGCTTTAGACACGTTATTCAACACAAAACTACCTTACAGTAAGAATATATCAACTACAAAGAGAACTAGGTACTTATCTTAACAATCAAGGGGTGTACTCAGAGCCGAATCACATCGACAGTACACAGAACGAAACGATAACCTTCTCCTTCGAGTCTCAAGCCCAGAATAATCCACCGTCCCGCCCACAGAGCACCAAACACGCTTTTGCTTACGCAAAGGTCCCGCCTAGCCTCAGTCAGGCGACCCACATGACAGTTGATAGACAGCGCCCCCTATCGGCAATATCGTGATCCGTTCTGCGTAGCTTCTGACTACCATTAACAATTTATTGATATAATAAATTGTTAATAATTTCGAACAAATAATAATAAAATATAACATTATTTATCAAATCGTTTTAAAGCAACTACATTGTTCTTAAATTAAATAAACTCAAATAGTTTTTTATTTTAAACATTAAAGACTATCCTTCTTTCTTACTTCAATAATCATTATTATTTTAATACAGATTTCTAAAAGCATTTAAATAATAAATTAAACTATTTATAAAAACCAATTTATTATCAATCATTTCAAAACTTATAAAGATTATTACTTATTTCTAAAAATATACCTATAGAATAAAATAAATCTATTATTTTGAATAAATTTTAGCCCCCATTATCTACTAGATACGACACGCGCACTCTAGTAGCAGCTCTGCCTTCTGGTTATTTCTGAGTAGTGGATTTGATTCCTACCTATTTACTACCTATTTCCTACCTATTTTGTATATAATTATGTCTACTAATATGAAACACTAGGGATCCCCCGTGCTAAGCTGGGGCGGATTAAACATTAGCCTAGGGATAATGTTGTACATATAGGCACTATAGCATCTCGCAACTAGGGGCTTGAGTAAAAACCTTTCCCCTGACGCTATCTATGCCAAAAAAGTTTGTGAAAAAGTAGGGACAGATCAAACTTTTGTGTTCGTCACACAAATATTGGTACTCGATGGGGATCGAACCCACGACCTATGGCGCAGAAGGCGGAAATCCTACCAACTGAGCTGAAAGGCCAGTCAGAGTCTTACCTCTCTTACCTTGTGCCTCAATGGTTTCCAGACTGGCTATAGCTACGGCTTCGGATTCGTCAACTTCACGAGAGAAGAAGACGCCGCGCAAGCTATCAATATGTACAATGGATACCAGCTCAGAAATAAACGGTTAAAGGTATGTATTAATAATAAGGTCAGTACTCTTGAACGGTGGAGGAAAACATCGCGAGGAAACCGGCATGTTGTAGAATATAAAAAGTTCAAAAAACCAGTAGTAAGTAAGATTATGAATGGCTCATCCGGGTGCGTACTACCACCATGCCTATTTCTGCCGTGAAGCAGAAATGCTGTGTTTCGGTTTGAAGGGTGTGGGTGTGGGTGCCGGTGAAATATTGGCATGTGAGAAAGAAAGAAAAGAAAGAAAGAAAAGCATTTTATTGACCTACTCATATACACAGGAATACCTACCTACTTCAAAAATAAAAAATAAAATCACATAAAAAAATATAAAAAAGAAAATAATCATTATAGGATAGGCAGGTAGGCAGCTGTCTTTAGACACTACAGGTCAATTAGCCCCGGCTCAGTATTTGTTGCACTGTGTAGGTCACCCCACTCAGTGCAACACTGGTATTCTGCCGGGCCTAGGGCGAGTAATGTCACGGACGATGTAGTTAATAAAAATAAAAAAAAATAGTAAGTATACAAAATAAAAATAAGAGAAGTGAGCTAAGTAGTGCTTACATTATTATAAAGAAAACAAAAAGTAAAAAGTTATCAGTGCGATGGGAAGCAGTTTTCACTATGTGTCAATTTTGTGAGAAAAAGTGCCATCTATCGATTGATTGCTATTTTCCAGATTTTCAAATGTACTCTGTGATTGCTATACGATATCAACGTAGGCCCGCCAGCAATAACGATAAGTTGGGGCATTCAGAGCGTTCATTGGCCGATAGAAACAAACGCCACGCTAATAGCCAATGAGAAAGGCAGGCGGTCAACATAGAGCGAATCGGAACTGAGCAGTTGGTGCGCATGAGCCGAGCCGTGGACTGAAGCGAAACGAAAATAAATGGAAATTTTGAAAGAAAGAAAATTGAGAAAAGTGAATATCGGTTTTGTGGAACTTTGATGTGAGGCTGAACATCTGTATGCCTCAAGTTGATGGACGCGATTCCTAGCGTGCGTGACCTACGAGGCAATGCTTCATGGCAGAAATAGGCATGGTGGTAGTACGCACCCGAACGAGCCCTTCACAAAGAGCTCTACTACTACTGCAAAGAAGCAGCCTTATTGTCTAAGTCAACTCGTAATCGACATCGGCTTCATTTTTGACATTTGAAACCTAGCCTAGTCTTTAACTGTCACTTTCATATTGTATAGCTATCTGACATAAGCAACACCACCACCACCGAAATTCAAACCTAGTCAATTAATGAAACTTGATGGAACTTCGTAATTTGGAATTACGTAACGCCGAAATGAACTTTAGTTGAAGGCCTTAGACAATACCAAAAAAAACTGACTGGGTCGACCAGTAGCAATTGGCTTTAAGTTCACTGATAATGGATTTCAAGTTAGACTTGTCCCTCCACATCCACATCCACATCTGAGTCACCATTGGGTCAACTAGAACATTGCTGCCACCAACCCAAAGTCCTACTCCGCTATTTTAAGGAGTTGGGCTGGCTGGGGTAAGGTTTAGCAGGGGGACAATGCACAATACACCCCATCGCGGGACGTCAGTGCAGATCTTATTCCTCCAACACAATTAGAATTAGAAGTTAGACAATAGGCATGAAGACAGTAATCAAGTATCGCCAAAATATTTATCTGATCTAATGAAAAAGGATTCAAAGATTTTAAAAAATGTATTTATACTCTTATTAATGTCGAGATTGTCAATTTATTTGATAATATAAATCTACAAAATACAACAATCCGCCATGATGGCTCAAACACCGGTCAGAGCGAATTACGTCACGGCTATATAAATGTCATTCTGATTTAGTACAAAAGCACCAATGTTTACTGTTGAATACTATAACCGTGACGTAATAACAGACGCCATGACACCAGCGAGCGTTTTGGCGAGAATTTGGAAATTTAAATTTAAATGTACTTTTATTGCACAAAAACCTTAATTTTCTACAGAAATATGATATATTTTAGACATAATAGATACTTCTGATTATGATGGAAGAGATTTTGAAAATTAGTCGTCAGGCCTATTAGGCTGAAGGTTGTGGGTGCCGGTGAAATTACTGGAAACCTAACAGACAAATAGTTAACCTCTCTCTAACATTCCAGGTATCCTATGCTCGCCCTTCCGGTGATGACATAAAAGAAACAAACCTGTACGTGACTAACCTACCGCGAGCGATCAACGAGGAGCAACTCGAGGTTATATTCGGGAAGTACGGACGAATAGTGCAGAAACACATACTGAGGGACAAGAATAATGGCACTCCGAGAGGCGTTGCTTTTGTCAGGTGAGAAAGAAAAAAAAACGGTTGTCTGTAAAGTCTGTTTACTGACGATAGTTGAACGTGACAACGTCATACAGCTGTCCACGCGGACGCATCGCTCACTCAAGTGGGAGAGAGACAGATGTCGAACGCTGCCGAACGCGGAGGCCGTGCGTGCCTCTTTGTCGCTCGTTCCGCGCTCTCGCTTGCACTTCAAGTCTTAAATGGATCGCCGCAGAGCGAGGTAACGCCGCATGAGTCATGTTTTTTCGTGCGTGCAGCCGGCTCCATCGAATTATAAGACGTTGTCACGTCAAAAGTTCATTTTAATCATCATCTACGCCCGTTTGCAGCCACTGCTGAGTATAGGCCTCCTCTTATATTATTATTATATTATAGGATATAAGACAAGTTTTTTTTGTAACTTGAAAATTTATATATCTGTTGTAATACAAAAATACAATTATTATAACACCAAGAAACACAAGTAAAGGAATATTTACAAAATGTTAAAATTTCACAAGAAACAGTTGAGCTTTCTGCAGACCGTTACAAACGATCTACAGATAGCTCAACTGATCCAAATCAATACCAGACGGAAGCGGCATTGCCACGCTAAATAGCAGCTAATGCGCTGCGCCAGATACCCACCAGCCCGCGGGTTAAGTCTTTTAGCTTATTAAAAAAAACTAATAAATAATTCAACACTAGAAAAATTGTGTCATTGTTCGTTTTTTGTCGTAATTGTATTTGAAATAAGGATATAGATAGTGCAATTCACGAAGACGCGCCCCACCAATTTTCGGTTGAGGGGATCGCGGGGTGCGGGGAGTTTGCTCCGAGCGGCAGTCGCGAACCGTAGTCTATTCATTGTAGTGTGCGTGTGCACTCATAGGTAATTAGTGTGTACCGATAACACTCAAACATTGACGGAAGCTTGCACACATATACTATAAACGGTTAGGAGGAATAGTGGGGCGCGCCTTCGTGGATTGCACTATCTATAATAGGAAACTGTTATCAAATTAATGCATTGTCATCGGTCCTTGAAAGGCGTGCAAAGTTTCAAATTAATCAAACTTCTGGAAGTTGGTGAAAATTATGCTCAAAGATTCCATTACATACATACAACCCATGCTAATAAAAGCGTGGTAAAAATGAGTTCAAGTAGTATTCTTTAATCTTAATTTTCTCGCATTATTAGAGAAAAGTAAGATAGGCATTGATGGACTTATACGTATGTGACACGTTCGTCCATCAATGCTTCTGCTGGCTGGTGCAGTAATGTACTAATTATTTTGTATTGCAGATACGACAAGCGCGAGGAGGCACAGGAGGCAATCGCTGCATTAAACAACGTGATACCAGAGGGCGGGACTGAGCCGCTAAGTGTTAAAGTAAGTACTGTTCTTATCCCACACTAAATGGGGTCGGGATAACAGGTTTTCTTCCTTCACTCACCTCTATCATTCGTCATCTCAGTGCTCATTCCTTTCTTGCTCATGTCATCTTTGACACAGTCTATCCATCTTTTCTTTGGTCTAAGTCTTCTATAATCACCATCCACATCCATGCCTAACACTTATCGTATGACTTTCATCTCTCCGTATGACATACCCATACCATGCTAATCTATTAATTAAGGAATTTTTTAAACGTTAAAAAATTCCTTCAGGGTAGGCAACGCAACGACAGCACCCTTGGTGTTGTTGGTGTCTATGGGCGACGGTGACCGCTTACCATCAGGTGGGCCGTAAGCTCGTTTGTCTAACTTTTACATAAAAAAAAAAATATTACCCTTCATCTTGTATGCTACAAAGTTTACTAAAAGTAACTTATAGTTAAAGTAAGTACTGCTGTGCTTCATTTACATACACTAGCAGTTGGTGCCCGAGCTTCGCTCGGTATTTTTTTTTGGTAAACTGTTGTTGTGAATTATATTTAAATACGAATTACTTACATACTTATTAAATATTAATATTTTTCGATCTTACCGACATAATTATAAACTCCACTACTCGTCAATAGATGGCGTTCTCTGTCCCACTAACTCATGACTTAATCAACAGATGGCGCTAGGAGTTATGATTTTATGATAAAGTTGATTATTTACTCTACGATTAGGGGGACATTTTCTAAAAATGAATCCTAGCTAGATCGTTTTATCGTCCCCGAAAACCCCTGTATACTTAATTTCATGAAAATCGTTGGCTCAATTTCCGAGATCCTAAATATATATATATATATATATATATATATATATATATATATATATATATATATATATATATATATATATATATATATATATATATATATATATATATATATACAAGATTTTCTCGTTTAAAGGTATAAGATACATACATAAAATCACGCTTTTTCCCACAAAAGTAGGCAGTGATCGCGGATTACCACATGCTACGATCCTGGCATACTTTGGGTGGGAAAAAAACTAATGAACTTGCGACACTGTCTCGTAACCGACACCTTTTCGGCAAAGATCGACAAACTTCGCCCAAAGTCAGGGGGCGTCAATTTCGAGGGGCTCCAAGGCGAGAGATGAGGGGTTGAGGGGGGAAGGGGAATCGTAAACAATGACCTTCACTTCTTACTGTTAAAATGAATATTATCTCCATCCAAAGGTTGTCTGGAAGAGATCGCTTTTAGCGATAAGGCCGCCCATTGTACCTATATTTGTAATGTTTCTGTTATAATATGTTTCTTATGTGTACAATAAAGTATTAATCTATCTATCTATCTATTTTAATGTCTAGGTGGCAGAAGAACACGGAAAGCAGAAAGCTGCCTACTACGCTGGATGGTCGGCCGGATTTCACCACAATAGAGGTGAGTCTCCATACTACTTCCATTTCAAACCGGCCCGTGGTCATGTGACTTTGACACACTCAGTTTCTATTTCAAACCAGCTTTGTTAATACTGACAAATGGAACGGTAATTTACCGGGCTTAGGCAGAAACTGATTGCAACAAAGTTATGTAGCTGCCCTACTGATAATTGCTGTATTTTTTAACAGTGTTAGCTAAAAATTTGGTCTATAGGTAAAGGTAGCGTCACTGTTTAATAGCTCTGAGCCAAGAATGTGGGTATATTACAGCAGCTGGATCTTGGCTAGTCTGAAATGAGCCGTTTAGCCTAAATGTCCTATGACTGATGGAAGATTCATCAAACGGCTAACTTCAGACCTGCCAAGCTGCGCCGCGGTTGTATTGTAATGCGAGCAACCAATAATTTCACTTTTTAGCTAATAATATCACTTTTTAGCTAAAAATCTCACTTTTCAACTAAAATTCTCACTTTTCAGACTAAAAATCTCACTTTACAACTAAAATCTCACTTATCAACTAAAAATCTCATTTATTAAAGTCTGACTTTTCAACTAAAAATCTTACTTATCAACTAAAAATCTCATTTGTCACATAAAAGTCTCACTTTTCAACTGAAAATCTCACTTTTCAACTGAAAATCTCACTTTTCAACTAAAAAATTTTTTTAACACAAAAGGCCAGCGCTATTAAACCGTGACCCGACCTACAGTAGGATTATTCTAACTTCGAAAAATTGCGCATGCTGCTTGGATCGACCGCCCCAGGCCCCGTGGTGCCTCAACGCCACCACAGCCTCGACCAACTCGACATGATCCACCGCCAGGACAACACCTGGTCTAGCACCAACTATTCTGTCTACCCTCACAGTCGCTACCCGCGCCGGGAAATGTACCAGAATTACACCACCCACCATCGCCCGTTCTGAAAAGGGGTTTATTGTAAAAAGTTCCGCTTGTCCGACACGAGGATATAAGTGCGGAGGACTTTGTGTGTGTTCAGTGTTGTTTTGCGGCGTTGCGGGCCGGTTTTGGGAATTTTAGACTTGGTTTGGAATAGCGCCATCTGTTGATGGTCGGATGTAAACCAATGATATTCACTCACTAATGATGCCAAACCATATAACGGTATAGTCCTTGGCTTGGTTCTTCTAATATTCGTAAAAACATGCGAAGAATCATGGATTTCCTACCCATCCGCCGGCTCTAAGTGACCTTCACAATTTAGTCGGGTTATCGTTGTCGCCTTTCGAGAACCTGTATTCCGTAATGGTTTGGTTCTACGACCTATAAGACAACTTTAATTTAAAAATCGCCTAAATATACGAATGTAATAAAAAGCGCCGCTAATTGTTACGTCTCTTTCTACATTATGGTCAATAGTAGTGTGCGAGTGAGAGATAATGATTAGCGCCGCCATTTTGGATTCGTTTCTATATTTGCACGAGTTCTAGTGAGTGAGAAAACCAAATTCAAATATTGTGATCTAAGTTTGACCATGTTGGTCAATAATTTTCCTAAGATCATTCCTGCAACGTTTTTAAGATATTTTGCGTAGAACCCTCTCCACTGTTAAATTCCAATGCTTCTCTGTAATATATAAATAAGAAATAAGACTAAGATTATGATTGAAACTTCGCGTGTTGCCATTTTTGTGGTAATTTTTGAGTTGCCAGTGTACAAAATGAATGGTTAAAAGTAGCCACAAAAATAAGAGAAGTGACTGAGACGCGTTTGAATAAATTTAATTCATTTATTGACATTCTTTGACTTATCACGAATTACTTTTATATTCGTCATGGAGGAAGAAGTAAGAGAGGAGTGAATGCAGCTATATGACAGCTGACAGAAAATAATGTAGGAGGAATACATGTTTCCCCACATAAAGTGGGGTAAGGGCGGGAAGATCTTTTTACTTACTCGAATCCTTAATTTTTTTTTATTAGACTGCAAGGAGGAGTTTATCAATTTGGTTGTATTTTTTTAATGTTTGTTATCGCATAACTTCCGTCATTTATAAACCGATTTTTTGGCGAAGGCTTTTGGTCCCATATAAACTTTATCGGTTTCGTTTATAAATTGGTTTGCAGTTTGAAGTCGGTTTCTTTTCGATTCTGATGACAATCTGACAGGTCTTCTCCAGAATGTAATACGTGATAAGTTGAAAATGCTGAAAAATATGACAAGTACTAATATTGTAATTTCAAGTAAAAAATTAAAACGTTCATTATAAATCGAATTAAATAAATTCCATGTTAAATAACAAATATTTCATTAAATATATTTCAAGTTTAAACCCAAAACACGTGATTAGTAACTGATTAGTGTAAATTATAGTGTTTTCAAGAAAACTGTCAAAATACAAAAATGTTGTTAAGTAATTCGCTTTACAAACTTATCTGTTTTGTAAATTAAATAGCATCACTATTTAATTTACACTCTGAAATGAAAACTACTAAAAAGGTTAAACAAAACCAAAGGGCTCCTATGATATTTTATAATTTTTTTTCGCGAATTCGTTAGTGCTAGGGCACACGATGCGTTAAGAGGGAATCACACAGGCGACTCTCCATACAAACGTAGTCCTGATAAAGTAGGTAGTACGTAGTATTGATAAAGAAAATATCACCTCCAATTCATATTTCATATAAATAATATGAGGGTCATATTTTCTTTATCAATAAGCTTCTGAAAGAAAGGAAAACATACGAGCACGTATATAGCAGATCTGGATTTTATGAGACAAAATGGTTACCCTATAGAGGCATTATCCAGGGAGGAAATAGGGGACTACGTTTGTATGGAGAGTCGCCTGTGTTGTACCCTCTTAAGATTTCAAACACCGTATCGGCGGGCACTCGAGTAACAGCTGACCTAATTTGCATAGTATTATTTCACATGTATTTTGTAGACGGACTTATATTTCGGCATAGTTGCATGCACCATGATAACGGGTTGAACTGAAGTCCATGAAACGAAATGGGACGAATGCGATGAGAACTGACACGCTACAATTAAAAAAGGGAAAGAATAATGTACATACATACATACATACATACATACATAAAATCACGCTTTATTCCCATGGGGGTACGCAGAGATCACGGATTTCCACTTGCTACGATCCTGACACACCTCTTTCGCTTCATTCACTCTCATAACATTCTTCATACATGCTCGTCGGTTTAGGGTACTCCTAACCTGGCCTTTCTCTAAAACGTCTGCGATCCGATCGAGATACATGCGCCTAGGTCTTCCCCTTCCAGCAGTTCCATAAAGAATAATGTATGCAATTGAATGGATAAAGGGGGAGGGGGGGGGGCGTAGGGGGAATGGTTCAAGTTCTGAAAAAAGTGATGTTGGCTGTCAAACTTTAGACACAGATAAGTTTGTAAACTGTATTTTAACTAAAATATTAAATGTAAGAACTAAGGGACCCAGTCTCAGCACAAAATCAATTGTTAACTAAATTTCTAGAACGTTCTAGACTTAGTATTCGTAGTCATCTGTGCACTGTTTATAGTTCTTACCCGATCCTATCAAAAAGCACCATTTTGAAATTATTTTTGGAGTAAAAATAAATAACTTATTAAAACATAGAACAATGTTATTATAATTCAAGGGTGTTAAAGTATGAAGCTGCCGTTTTCTGCTGTGTAAGTACAGTAGGTTACAGCTCAAGTTACCTAAAAACAAAGAAAAAAAAAATACGGGTTGCACTCCGGGAGTGCCGGCAGAAGTGAAAACTTGATTATTAACGTTGAGCATGTTTGATATTTTGGAATGGTTAGGGAGGGCTTGTTTGTTATTTGGCACGCTGTAACATACACGAACATTCGCGCAAGCGCCCTGCGCTGCCTAAACGAAACAGTAGGCCCAGGCATACATTTTCGCCGCGCCGTAGAGAGGGGATAGCTGTCTACTCTCCATCCGTCTTACGCTTTTTCGATCAGGGCGTCAATTCCAGCAACACGGTTCGATTGAGTGATCGTCGAGTGATCGCTGAATCCGCGTTCCATTTTCAAATTTTTCAAACAAAAATTGACAACTCACATCGATTTACGCGATCGCTTGAGTGATTTGTGTCTTTAGAATCGACACCCAGGTCACGTGTCCTGACGCGCTGACGCGAGTTTAAGATTTTATACCCATTACAGAAAAAGTGCTCAACGCCGCTAAAGAAGTTTTCACTTCAATAACGCTTACTGCAAGGACATAAGAGCTAGCAGTGTATAGTCTGATGCGTATCCTCAGTATAGATAGTGCAATCCACGAAGGCGCGCCCCACTATTCCTCCTAACCGTTTATAGTGTATATGTGTGCAAGCTTCCGTCAATACACACTAATTACCTATGAGTGCACACGCACACTACAATGAATAGACTACGGTTCGCGAATGCCGCTCGGAGCAAACTCCCCGCGAGGGGCGCGTATTCGTGAATTGCACTATCTATACCCGAAGTCGGAGTTTTGCTACCACATTTCGTCTACCAAATGTTGTTTTCGTGTGAGCACGTGTCTCTCTCTCGTATGGAAAATTGATGAGACAACTCAACGTATTTTTGCTGTCTCATATTTTCTCCATACAATAGAAAGAGACAAATAGGCGAAACGAAAATAACATTTCGTAGACGAAATGTTGTAAATGAAGTGGGACTTGCCCTTCAGTTGTGACTGCGGAATTTCATTGCAAAACATAAATTAACTAAAACAAATATTAAGTACTAATCCGCTAATAAAATATATGTAATTCAACTTAGACTTGTGTGTGCACTAGGGCATGCTCCCGGGAAGTATCAGTATCGAAAGTACCGGGAATTATCGCTGATTTTGAACTTTTCCAGTACCGGTTCTCCACGAAGGAATTCCCGATACTTTCGATACTTTCGATACTGATGAAAATGATCAATTATTGGTGTTTTCTAGTACGATATAAATAAATGACGATAAAAAACACTAGCTATGCGTTCAGTTTCACTTTTCTGTATACATTGCTAGATATTTTGACAAATTACAAAACTTTAAATTACATCATTCAGATAATATCTTAACAATTTCGGACAAGTCAAACCGAAAATGACATGTTTATTTTACCTGAATTGAAGATTGTTTAATATTGTATTTAGATTTTGTCATAAATAGTAACGAACATTAGATGTTCGTTACTATTTATGACAAAATCTGTTAGAAAAAGAACGAAAATAACATGAACGGCTTTCTTTACGAGAGATGGAAATGCTTTTACATTCAACTTACGCCTTGCTGATATTTCGCTATATCTTTGCTGAGCTGATTTAGTTAGATAACGTACATAGTTTGTTACTGTTAGTTCTAACTGTTGATTTATTTGATGAATATTCGATTAACTTTGATATAACCTAGCTCTGATTGTTGCGTGCACGCACAGAGAGTTTTAGTATTATAATAATGAAGAAATACGCGAAATAAATGAGAATATTTCGTGTATTTTGTGGTTGAGTGTGGGTTAATTTACGGTTCTCAATAAAAATAGTTATTTGTTGTACAAGAGCACAAAGCTGCTTTTTAACCACGTGCTCAATTTTGATGACCGAGCAAGCGAAGGATTCTAAAGTTTAACCACGAGCGTAGCGACTGGTTTAAAAGTTAGAATCCTAAGCGTTGGCGAAGGAATCAAAAGAGCACTAGGTAAAAAATCTTTGCACTCGAGTGCAACACGTAACTTTTCATCCCACCTCAGCGAGGAAATGCAAAAAAGAACATAGCGCGACTAAAAGGTTCCGAGTCTGAGTTTTTAACAAATTTAAAAAGGTTGTATGATAAATTCGGCACCATGGAGGTAGAAGTAAATAGGTTTAATTATGTTTTGAATTCACAAATACACCAAGAAGGTTACGAGTGCGAGTTTTTAACAGATGAAAATAGGTTGTATGATAAATTCGGCACCATGGAGGTAGAAATAAATAGGTTGTGTATTCAAACTTAGTGAACACAATATTCTAAATTCAAATTTACTTTATCCTCTAGCGGATAAAAACGGCTTTTGCAGTCAGATATTGAACAGCAAAAATACACTTTTAGAGCTGGTGGGATGAAAAGTGTTTTTTTCAGTAGTTTTTCTTTCATTGTATATACGGTTTACGGGTTTGTATTTCTATACGGTCAGTTTTATTAAAAAAATAAGTCAGTATCGAAAGTATCGAAATTCCCGGGAATTCCCGGTTCCGAGCCCAGTATCGGGTGAAAATTCCCGGTTCTGAGAATGGTTCCGATACTGCATGCCCTAGTGTGCACCCTACGCATCCGCAAATCCTGCAAAGTGAAAATGATGTGTATTGGACACAACAAAAATACCACAAAAATAAAAACTAAACAAGATTTCGACACGTGTTTCGCCTCTACGAAGCATCTTCAGAAAAAAATACGGTAACTTTTTACTTTATCACCTTATTTGTTCCGTATAAATAGAACTGTAGCTTCATACATAGCAATGAAAAACTTAAAAAAAAATCTAACAACGCGTATAGGTTGTGTCTATTTTCAATATGAAATTATATTTTTACACTTGTCTTTTTTAGTAACTTTATTTTTTATTGCATTAAATTTGAATTTAAGCTTAAACTTTTTGAGTTCCCAACACTTTTATAGTGGTATGGTTTCGTTCCTACCTCCACGGCATGCTGGGTTATTTGCTCAGAGGGCTCATTCTGAGTTTTAATATTATTTGTCGTAAGCGTAGTCGTTAGCCTAATTTTGTATGGAGAAACTAGGAACGCCTCTGGCGGGATTACGAGAACTAAAGTTTTTACGTAGCGTTCGTTCTCGCAATCCCACCAGGGGCACTCATTGCATCGTTTCTCCATACAAAATTGAAGCTCGTAATTTCGCTTACGACAAATAATGTTATAACTCTCCCTCTGAAAGCCTAGCACGGATCAATTTGATATTATGACTTGTTGTCGTTTGAATTACACTGCGTATCCATCAAAACTGCGGAGTGTTGCCTTATAGCCTCGCACTCTGCCGAAATATAAGCACACGAGTTTTAACATCTGTATGCCTCAAGCTGGTAGGCAACGTAGGGCGTGCGTGACTTACGAGGCAATGCTTTGTATTTGCCACTAAATATCAGGTCGTTCATCGACTTCTTTAATTCAAAATTTGGTATGCGATAGGTTTTGCTGTGAAAAATGTATTTGTGCTACGTTTGATCTCGTTAGTCGGTTATAATGTTTTTAACTAGCGTTTGTCAACGTTGATCTAAATGTTTTGGTGTATTCATTTATGTGTCGGTGTTAGTTTATTTAAGCGCCTGACGTATCGAATGCTTATTATTTGACATCTCAAGTTGAAAATTATTGTAAGTAAATATATTGAAGAAAGAAAACTTAAGTTTAAAAATAAAATCCTACCCTTATTCTGAATTTTACTCGATCAGCTTGAACAATTCGTCTTGCCATGTGTATCTCTTTTGTATGGAGAAATGATGAGACAAAAACTCGTTTCGATCATTTCTACGTAACGAGAATAGTAAACTGATCAAGTAAAACTCATAATAAGGTACCCGAAGTCGGAGTTTTGCTACCACATTTCGTCTACAAATTTTGTTTTCGTGTGAAAATTGATGAGACAACAACTCGTTTCAATCGTTTCTACGTAACGTATTTTTCTGTCTCATCTTTTCTCCATACAATAGAGAGAGAGAAATAAGCGAAACGAAAACAACATTTCGTAGACGAAATGTTGTAAATGAAGTGAGATTTGTCCTTCAGTACCCGAAGTCCGAGTTTTGCTACCACATTTCGTTACCAAATGTTGTTTTCGTTTCGCCTACGTGTCTCTGTCTTTTGTAGGGAGAAAAGATGAGTCAGCAAAAATACGTTACGTAGTTAGAGTTGTTGTCTCATCATTTTCCACGCAAAAGAGAGCGACCCGTAGGCGAAACGAAAACACATTTGATAACGAAATGTTTTAAATGCACTGGGACTTTGGGTACAGATGATGTTAAATTAATTTGATCGACAAACGTGTCAACCTTATTTGGAGTGAAATTAATATTTTGTTCAATCTGTTTGAAAATATTTGATTTATTCAATGTCAGGGATTTTAAGGGAGGCTTAATAGGCTTTGCTGGACTCGGCTTCAAATAATGATAAGCATTGAATACGATCAGGGTCGTCAGTGACAATATAACAGTGGTGATTTGTTCTGTAGTTTTGGAGTCTACGTGTGTTGTTGAATTACTTTTGCTGCCTGTTCCTCCACATGATGGGTATACAGAATATTACATTGCTTATTTTATGTTGATAAAAAAAATATAGTGGACGATCCACAAAACAGTATCTAGCCACAAACAAAGCAGAGCTTGTACAGTCGCGGTATGAAAAAGTTCGAAACCTTAGAGTCGGTTTTCGCTTGCACCAGTGCCTTGATCATGAACGCATTTTTACATAATTTGTGACGTTAACTTATCGGTGTGTTCTGTCTATTCAGTTTCAAAAGGTGTGATCGTGGTACGTTGAACAAATCAAGTTGAAAATCGACGAACATTTTCATATACTATGGGAACAAGATGACTGATATAATACGTATATGCTTAAAAACATATTAGAAAACAATATAACACCCAGACTAAGAACAAAAATCTTTGTTTACCACCCAAATATTTGTTCTCGGTGGTAATCACACCCCCGACCAGAAGGCACAGCTACTACCAACTGAGCCGTGACGTCTGTTCATAAAATATCAGTAGAATATCAGCTAGTATCTACATACAAGCTTTGCTTAGTTTAGGGCTACTGGATTGTCTACAAATATTTATTATTCACTTGTAAATTTATGTCACTCTATATTTTTCTGAACGAAACTAAGACACCGATAAAACGGTAGCCGTTTTAAAAAACAAAAATAAAAGACGGTTATAATTTTAGCTCTCTCAAATTAAGTTTGTTTGGAATAATGCATCAAAGTGCAATCACTGTTCAAAAAATGTATAGTCCCATAGTGCTTGCTCACAAATTATAAAATGCTTCTGCATTGACAGTTCTCAATAAAAAGGTTATTAAGGTCTGTCTTCACCCGTGACATGAAATCGGCTTTTTTTTTAAATCTTTTTTTAGCTTTTTAAATAGTTGTAGTATCTGATACCCATCGTAATGTTTCTCGTCCCTTTCCTAGGGTAGCAAATTATAATTATAATAACTTTAAATTACTGTATATTAATCTAAGTATCAATATTTAGTGGTTTTATAAGAAAATGAAAATTAGTTCAGTGAGGATGCTATGAAACTTATTTAGAAATATTACTGTCATTAAAAATTAGGTGCAGAAATGGTAAATGATAGTGTTGATTGTTTAAAATTGATATTTTTCTAAAACTAAAATTACAGTTATTATAACGTTTTTTGAAATAACTATGAATAACAAAAAAAAACTAAAATATCTCATATTTCAGTGGGTGCAGTTAAAATTATAACGCCTTTTGAAATAACGATGATTTTTATAACAAAAATAACTAAAATATCTCATATTTCAGTGGGTGCAGTTAAATTCAATGAATATGTGCAGTGTAATTACTCTAGAAAGCTTTCTTCTGTTCCAAGCTTGACAGACATCGGTAGTGTAAGCTAAATTCTTTCTCGGTGGACATCCTCACTGAAAAGATACTTGTAGGCCTAGAATGCTAGATATAGTTTCAAATGTGAATTGTGCCTATGTATAGACTAATTTCTAAGTGTGGTTTAAAGTTTCTATTTTTTTGGTTTCTAACCGTTATCGGTATAACGTTGACGTTGGCACGTCAACCGCTCGTGAATAGCGAGTTTAGTCGTAATTAACCGATCAGTCAAGTTATTCTACGTTGTACGTATAACTATAGTTATACTATGCGTAGTCAATGGGATTCGCTGATGGTATTTTTATCAATAGTGGTAATTTTATCGCTAGTGGTATTATTAACGCTAGTGGTATTTTTATCACTATTGGTATTTTTATCGATAGTGGTATTTTTATCGCTAGTGGTATTTTTATCGCTAGTGGTATTTTTATCGCTATTGGTATTTTTATCACTAGTGGTATTTTAAGGCAATAACATGCCTTCAGGAGATCCAAGAAATGTCCTTACAGTTGGCGACTAGCTCATACGAACTGTCCTTGTGTGATATCTGTATGCATATAGATAGTACAATCCACGAAGGCGCGCCCCACTATTCCTCCTAACCGTTTATAGCATGTGTGTAAGCTTCCATCAATGTTTGAGTGTTATCGGTACACACTAATTACCTATGAGTGCACACGCACACTACAATGAATAGACTACGGTTCGCGACTGCCGCTCGGAGCAAACTCCCCGCACCCCGCGATCC